>OY720044.1:2466306-3168503 GCA_963082485.1 Eudonia mercurella
AAAAAATCAAAAGAAATCATAATTGTACCATGTAGGCTGTTATCACATAATCGTTGAAAAAAATATTCTCAAGGTCCTGTTCTCACGTACTCGGCGTAGTAACGGTAACACCTGGGCTGCTCCGCCCCTCAGAATTTTCTACGACTGACCTGAAGTACGTCCCAGAGCGCAGCACAAGCGCCCCAAGCTGCCGCCGCGACCGCCGGCAGCGCTAGGTCAGTCCTCGCCGCCCGCCAGCGCAGCAGCGCTAGCATCAGTGACGCGTGCGCTGCTGCCCCACCGGCCGCCAGCGCCCCCCGCCGCCCTCTAGCGGCCGCCATGCTGAGCGTCACTGCGGCTAGCGCTTGAAGTGCGCCTGCGCCCACTAAAGCCCGCCAGGCGCACCACCAGCCGCCGACGCAAACACCGTACCACTGTAATATTGTTAAAAAAAATAGTATATATATATATGTATATATATATATTCTTAAAAAGTACATAATGAAGTATGGATCAATCACGTTGCACTCCTAAATTGTTAGGCTAATGTCAGAACTGGGTGTTAGTAACTGCCATCTTGTGTCAACCACAAACAGCTTAATGTTTTCCAAGGCACTTAACTTAAGATACTATTTACAACATTTTAAATTTTAAATATTTTTTGATTTATCTAACTTTTTTTAATCGAAATAATTTCTTTGTAGTTCCGGATAGAGCCTCAGCCAATCAAAGATACATGGGTCAATTTACTTGTTCACTGACAAATCATAATAACGAGAACTAGATAGATTTAACACACATGCAGCAGCCATGCTGCACAATCATCAGACTACCAGGAGATGTAAAATTCTATCTTATTTTATCTTTATCAATCTTTGCGAGCTATAGTTGAATTAAATGGCATATTTCAACATCCGTACCTTAATATAAGAAGTATAAATAAATCCCTGTTGTAGTCCAATGAAGAGTCCCATGGGGGCGCCGAGCAGCGCTCTTGGATCCCGAACGGTGGAGCGCGCGTCAGGGCCGGGCGCAGGGGCGGGGGTGGCGCCGTACACCCCCACACCCACCGCTGCGAGGGACAGCACCGCCCACACGGCCACCAAGTACCGCCGCCCTTCCGAGCTGAGCGAGCTGCCTGGTAGGGACTGCGTGTCGGGGCAGCCGGCAGCACCGCAGGTACGCTCCTTGAAACATAGCTCTCTATTATCGAGATGATTTTGACATTATAATTGACTAGTATACATTTCTATAGCATTCTTGGGTCGAGCCCGGAGGTGGAGGATCTTCTTTTATTTATAGGTATTTCATTTTTAATTTGTTATTTATTAATCTTTGTTTTAAGTTAAGTTAGTTAAAGTTTCTTTGTGTTTGTTTAAAATGTAAATAATTTGCTTTATAAAACAATTCAATATTAGTCCACAACAATAAAATTGACTATTATTTACTGGTTGCTGAGATATAAAGCAAAGACTGATAAGCCTATAATGCTGAGTACAAGTCCTCCTACTACATGAGGTGACATGGTACAAAATGTACTATTTTACAATACCGTCATAGCAATATATAATACTTATCAAAATCAGGCTTTACGTCACGATTAGGAGAATTTTCTATAAATCACTATCTTATCTTATCTCATCTTCTTATGCTTATGATGTTGTCCGAAGATTATTTCTTTGTTCGAATGCCTGACGACTCACTTAATAACATTATCATGAACATACCATTTAACTTTGTTGCTAGGAACAAATTCACCCTAGTACAAGTTCATATAAGAAGAAACAAAACAGCTCACCTCGTAGTCATCCTCCAAGAAGTACTCCTCGGAAGGCGGCCACCTCGCTATCGACGCGTTGGTGGGCGGCTGCGTCATTGCCAGCGGCGTGAGGTCCTCCGGCCAGAGCAGCAGCGCTCCGCCGAGCATCAGAGATCCAAACACCAGCCCCAAGTCCTGCGCCGCTCTCAACGCTCGCAGCGCTCGCCGCAGCGCGATCTTCCTCCTAGCCTCATCACCGGCAGCTTGAGCTAGTGACGTCGCTGACACCGACAATGCTAGCGACATCGGAGAAAGAGTCACACCACAAAGACCGTATAGAGGCAGAAGCACTGACAGAGGAGTGTCTACAGTGTGTGCTGTTAGAAGGAGAAAGACCAGAGTATGAGCAGCAGCGATAACCACTCGCACTCCAGTTTTCTGAAGGATTAAAGGCGAGAATGGGGCGACGAAAGCAGCGACAGCGTACATAAGCGCTAGAGGCATAGCGCCTGCTTCGGCGCCGGCGAACGCTGTGAAGGGCAGAAGTGCTGTAGCGCAGAGTCCGCTTGAGAGGCAGAGGAGGGTGAATCTCCTGACGACCGGCTCGGGGACCTTCGGCGGCTGCCGGGCGAGCAGCCTGCGCACCGACGCGGCCCCGACGGACGACGCTGCGGAGTCCCGCCGCCGGGGCGCAGCCACTGGCGTAGCCTTCAAAGGGGTCTTCTGCTTTTTCCAAGGCCATTCCTTCTTTCTTATTGTGTTTACAGGTATCTGAATATAAAAATATGAGATGTAGGTAGGTACTTAATAAAATACACTATCGTTATTAAATTAATAGGAGTAGGATCATTTGAACCTCAATCAAATTTGTACGACTGCATGCGATTGAATACATATACTCTCGTACCTTGATGGATTATGATCAAAATATTTATTTTATAATCTGTATTCTAGCAAATAGTGTTTTTAAATGTTATGGAAGTTATGTATTGTTTGGTTAGTAAGTTATCATATCAATTCCGCATTTGAAAATGATACAGAAGACAAAACATACAAGCAAATACTTCATAGGCTACTGTTGCTGCCTCCTGTACTGCATTGTTGCCTAATAAAATACTTATTGCTGTCAAATAACCTGTGCGATGATCGCGTGTTGCCGGTGCGTGTCAGACACCATACGAGTGGAATATAAAAAGAATACAAGAGAACACATAATAAAATACTAGAATATATCTGAACCTGTGCGATGATCGTGCGTTGCCGGTACTGGTCGGACACGGTACGGGTACGGATTATAAAATAGAATGCTATATAACATAATAGAATATTAGAATATATGTGAACCTGTGCGATGATTGCGCGGTGCCGGTGCGGGTCGGACACGGTGCGGGCGGCGGCGCGGCCGGCGGCCGGTCGCGAGCGCTCCGTTAGGTCCGGTAGACTGCCCATGCGAGTGCGCGCGCACTACTCGCCGCGGCCCGCTCGCATGTACCTAACCTAAGAAATATTTTGTCTTGTTGTAATTTTAAAAACAATTTACACTAAGTTAATGCACAACTAATAAAATATTAAAGATTCAGCACTGGAGTACTTTGTGTAATTAGCAGTGATCGGAATAGGTAGAGCTATTTTGGTTCATTGACCGCAAACGTATATGTTAATATGAATATACCCCGGGATTTCGACTACAATATCGGGATTTTAAAAATAAAAAATAAATGAATGAAGGTAACAGAAAAATGTAATAGATCACGTAACGAATTCCACTGGTGATTGTTTCGGAAATGTCGCGTACTTCACTGTGTTTTCACCCTAATACCTCATTGTAAGCATCGCGCGATGTGTGGCTTCGTAAGAATTGTCAAGCTTTTAGTTAAGTAACTTCCAACTCAAATGAAATCCCGGGATTAATTTTGAAACTGCGGGACGTAGGGCATGTCCATATTATTACATCGTATTACATTTCGTATAAAAGTACCAAAAATAGCTCTACCTATTCCGATCTCTGGTAATTAGTTTGTGTCTACTTATACCAAATCACGGTCGTTTATCGCTCCGCCCCTTTTACCTCACCATGCGTCTGCGCCGGCGCCGCTAGAGCAAGGCTAGACACGATGTGAATTGTATGTTACTAGTGGTCGGAGTATCTCCCCGGGTTTGGTATACTGTATAGTTAGTTACGCACATAGGTACACATTAAGAGCGTTTACGCAGCACACTAGCGCCGCCAATGAAAAAAAAATCATAATTAGAGATAGAAAAACAAATTAAATTATGCTCAACAAACTATTTGAATGAAGTAATTTAGCATTTTTACCGTCACCTAATGAACATCTGACATGTTATGGTTTAGTTGAATAAGACGTTACAGCGAAAAACGGCCACTTTTAACTATAACGCCGTATTTAAGTATAAGTACCTAATAAGTAGTGGTTGAGTCACGAATGTAATGTAATGTAACACCAAATGCTGCTCATGCACCCACCACCCGTGCTTTACGCTCTATCGGAGATATGTTCGCTCATGACTATAATATAGACCTGTTTGCCGACAGTTTTAGCTTATTACTTAGGAAAGCTCTTGTATATGTAAATGATGTAGTGTCTGAATTTAAATTAGTAAGTTATTTCTATTTCATATGACATTCTTAATCACCTTTATTATTTATATTAATTATTTTAAAATTTTAATTTATTGTATTGACATTGATTGACATTTTATAAATTTAATTAATTGTGTACTTATTTGTTTTCTCGTTTTTATTTGAAATTTATTAACCATGACATTTTGTAGTACTATTGACATTGTTTTAATCTAATAACTTGGACTAACATCATTTTAATTTGCTATTATTGTTAATATTAGTTTTTAACAAATTGTATTTATAATTTAAACATACTGGCGTTTTGGGCAACTGTAAGTCGGTATGTACCTAAATGTATTAATAAAATATACTATAATATACTATAAAATATACTATAATGCTCGTATTAAAAAAAACAATATTACTATGTACAGTCGGCGGCAGATCGACCTACCCAAAACTGTTACATTTCAATAATCAATCTTGAACTTTATTGTATAGTCATAAGGATCAATATTCATTGGAGAAATTTGACAGATTTGGGTAGGTTGATCTGCCGCCGTGTGTACTTGCAAAAATTAAAATAATAAAAATACCTGGAAAATGTTCAAATATTAGGATATATTTGAACATATTCCAGGTATATAGGATATATAGGATCAGCGTTGCAGTACTTGCAGTGATTTATTCACTGCAACAAATGCTGAGTTGGCCTCCCTTTTAGGACATATTTTGAATTCCACATTTAAATACCTAAGTACTTATGCCATGTCATTTATTTTATTTTATTTTGTTTTCGTTCACAAATGGACTTTTGTACTTACAAATTGTGTGTTCTAAATTCCAAAATGTTTGTAACTTCTATATGGATAATTCGTTTAATTTAATTTTCTATGAAAAACTTTACAAGCACACCTTTATAAACACATTGCGCGCTCCGAAGAGTGTTAGATTTTAAAGTTCGTTATGGAGAAAGAGTGCAGAAAGATATATATTTTGTCATGGCCATTGGTACAAGTAATTAAACCCTAACATATACCAGCATTTTTAATAAACTTCGTTCGAATTTGACCACTGGACGACCTTTAGTTATCACAGACGAAAACGACGGCGCCGGCGTGCAGTTTCGTTTAAATTAAACCGTTCTTGTGGTGTAATTGCTACCCCCTGGTCTCAGTCATAGAAGTCAAACCTCTCTCGGGTTTTATAGCGGAACATACATAATTATTGCACTCAGTTTAGGTGGTGATAGTATAGTGTAGTCGTAAGCCCGCTTGGCTAGCTGTCACTATCTTATCAGAAAGAAAGAATAAAGAAAAATATTTATTGACACACACACACACACAAGATACAATACAGTCAAAACAAAGCAAACGTTAATAAGAATAAGAAAGGAAAACAAGAAAAAACAATTAAATGAGAATATAAACAAAAGCAGTGTGTGAGGTCAACAAGGACCCTGTCTCAGCATAATACCCCCACGACACTCAAAGATGGGCTGAGTACCGTAGAAGCGCTGTTATTCTGACAGGGCCGGAGGTAGACGACGCGCCGCGACGCCGACAAACAAAATGTCTGTATTATATATGTAAATAACAAAGAAACAATTATAAGTAGCATTATCAAAACAATATAAGTAGCATTCGCTGGATTCGCTAGACAGAAGTGCTCGGAGGATTATAGGTGATGATTTCCAGGACCTCACTAGTACAAAGCTGCATAGCCTAAGCCATCGCCGTCAAATCGCATGCTTGTCCATTTTTTACAGGCTATTCCACGGAGCACAAAAGCTCCATGACCTCATTCCACCATCTCCTTCTTCGTTCGGACCACAAGACGTCGCCAGGGTCTCCACCGGTTTGTCGTAGATATTCCACCTTGCCGCACCGCGCGTTTTGCATCGTCCTTTCTTGTGCGGACGGCGAAGCTGTGGAATGCTCTTCCAGCGACTGGGCTTCCTGACAAATATGACTCATGGATGGATATTCAAGGTCCGAGTGAATGGGCACATTTTTGGTGCCATCCATCTTAGACCAGATCTACACTTCCCATCAGGTGAGATAGTGGTAAAGCACAAAGCCATTTCAATTTTTTTTTTAAATGTTGATAGTTGATAAAAATTTATGTACAAAAAAAGACAATAACAAGTTAAAAATTAAACTACTTAAAATTAAACTTATAAAAAACTATAAACTATAACTACTACTAACTATAAATAAAAAAAATGCTCCAAATCATCCCCATCAGGCAGAGTGCCCAGTAAGCTAGCAGCATTGCCATGTTGGATAGCAATGCTTATACGCTGGCCCAAGTGGCTGCTGGCTCTGGGGTCCCGGGTGGTTTCTACTAATTTTATAGAAATATCTTTAAAGAATTTGTGATCACCCGGGCTCCATGGACCTAATGTCTCTAACCCAAACGGTTCAAACATGAGATCCCCATTCAGATTCTCATACTTTCGCCGTTTGAGGTTCTCTGCATGATTTGCAGCTGCGCCAGCGCTAACAGAAGTGCTTGCTTGTTGATAGTTAGGAATAGAAAATCAGGGCTTCGATTCCGAAGCCTAATAGCCTAGTGCCCCCAGTCGCCCGATTCTGACATATGTCTCATAGTATAAAATAGCAAAATTAGGTCAATGTGACACGACGTGTTTTAAAATAGCAAGCAGTATCGCAGCCTACAATTATCAGTGGGACGAAGGCTGAGCGTATCTCCGCTGTGAAAAAAAACCATATCCACGCTTTTCGTATAAAATATTCCTGTATTCACCGTAGTCGTAGCACGTAGCACGTAGCTTCGTAGCATCGATCGCAATCGTAGCACGTGACACCAAATTGTTTTCAAAAACCGTAGCGAACGTAGCGATTCAGTTTCTTATCAGTCCATTATGTCATTTTATGTATTTATGTTATCAGTTTAAGTTACATTAGTCAGATTGACCGCGCGTATTGATAATGGTATCTAATGCGCCATTAATAGCTGGCTGATAGGCTGTGCCTCCCAGCTTTTTAGTTTTAAATTTATATGAAATCATCGGCGCAAATTAAGTTTGGTCATTAAACTTGATAGCACTGGCATCATTGGCACCCACGTCATGTCTATTTTAATTTTATTTTCCATTTTTGAAAGTTATCGTCAAATAAACATCCCCGTGTGGTGCCGGGGGTAAAGAATTGCACCACCCCATCTCTTCCCGTGGGTGTAGAAGGCGACTATGGGACCATTCCAGAGGATGGGCAGCAGCGTCTCTCTGTGATTATTCTCACCTTACTGCGATCGCAGACCCGCCTGCCAAACGTGGCGATTATGGCAAATTCCCTTCAAAATGATTTATCCTTGAGGGAGGCCTTTGTCCAGCAGTGGACGTCTTTTTGACTGAGATGAGATGAGAAACATACTCGTATATTTTAACGACACAAAGTTATAATTCAAGACGTAATCATCGGCGCAATCAAGTTTTAATATTTCATATTTAGGTTCAATGTACCTTGTGGATTGTAAAAAAAACTGAATTAAATTTAATTAATTTAATAACGCGAACATTACTTTCAAGGACTTTTAGTACATTTTTATTATTATTAAGTTAACAACTAGCGTTATTTTTTCCTCTGAGGTCAGAGCTAGTAGCAGGTCTGATTCCAGATAGATTTTCTTATTATAGCCTATTTATTTATAAAGTACCTAAATTAAGTAACTTAAAATTAAAAAAAAAATTTTTTGCCTTAACTCCCTTTTAAAGTATTCGACGTTTGGGCCAAAATTCACCAGCCACGTGACCACGTTTAATTTATAAACATGAAAAATTGAGACAATTTTTCATGTTTATAGATACTAGATAGATAAATAAATAAATAAATAAATGTTTCCCACACTCACACCAATTATCTAGCCCCAAGAAAAGCTTCCTTAAGAAACTTGTTATAAGGTTAACTAGACAACGGATAAACATACTTAATATACTTAAATACATACTTATTATACATAGGAAACACCCAGACCCGAAACAATTTAGAAAAACAGGTATTTCTAAATTGATCCGACCGGGGATCGAACCCGGGACCTCAGAGATGGCGACACCATGAAAACCGGTGTGCAAGCCACTCGACCAAGGAGGTCGTCGGAGATAAATAGATAATACTTTTATTGCAACACTATGAAACTTAAACATGAACACAAATATAAATTTACAAAGTTACAATTTGGCGGTCTTATCGCTTCTTCCAGACAACCAGTCGGATGAAGAGAGCTAATAAACTGTAGTATCAGAGGTAAAACTATTAAAACATACTTGAATAAGCAAAAATAATAATAACGATAAATATAACATAACAATATAAGTGGAAAAATAAATAAAGGAGTAAATAAATAAACCTACATAAACATAATAGTAGTCTTAGGTAGGAAAGTAGCGGATATGGCAGCTTTGTAGCAGGACAGAGTTAAATGAAAAGGTAGAAGATTTTCACGAGTTCCTTAAAGGGGTGCAGCGCGGAATTTCAAAATGTACGTGTTTTTAAGACACTGGTGCTAGGCGCTGAATAGGTCTTATACATTAAAAGGACTAGTGTAGGTTAGCTTGATCCTTTCACAAGGTCATGGTTGTCTTGGAATTTGAAACAAATACCCAGAAACTGCATAAACATTAGGTAAAATAATGATATCTAAAAACTTATTTCTTCAGAAACTTTTTAAATATAGCCCAAATGAAACAATGATCCGACATCAAAATGTTTGTATTGATATTCCGCAGGTCACTGTTGTCTTATTTTTCATTAAAAAACATGAATATGAAAATATTAAGACTTTTCTTATTTTTTACCCAAACGCCTATGATTTTACGAAAGTAAACATTGCTCTAATTAAAGCACCAGCCTACTCTGTACAGATATTAGTGTGCGTGCGTATTCGTAGTCGTGCGCCGTTGTCACAATATATTATAAAGAAGGGATAGTATACGAGTATTCCGAGCGAAGACGAATAGGAAGCCACTTGATTTTTAAGCGGTACTCAGAAACATGGTCATATTTGCGTAAGCCAAATATGAACCGAATACAAACATTTTGAAGACGCTCAAGTTTATTTAGCTGGTCCTCTGTGAGATCAAGATCGAAATTACTATTTACACACGCCAGCTCATTTTTATGTGACTACTGCTGCCGCACGAGCCTTACCTATGGATGGATAGGGAGAACGTTCCTTAAACCACTACGCGGGCTCAGTGCGGATTGGTGGTTGTTAACGACTGCTAAAGGAGCTGGGACCAACGGCTTTACGTGCCTTCCGAAGCACGTAATAAAGTACATACAAAAGGGAAATAAATATAATAAACAGGAAGCACGGAGGAGCTCGAGATGATACGTTTTTGGTTATCCACCCGATGAGTGACATTTGCGAAAGTTGCTTTTTAACCTTAGCAATCGCATCGAGCGCCTCAAATAACTATTAAGTTTTACTTTTTTTTTTAAGTGTTAATTGCATTCAGCGGTATCGAAACGCCAAATTTGGCACTACTCGTCGGCAGATTGGGATGGTATGCGGGACTATTTCGCATCCGTTCCTTGGGGGCAGCGCTGCTTCAGTGGGAAGGACCCGACAGCCAGTGCGACTGCAGTTGCTGATGAGATAGTGTTAGGTATGGAATACTATGTTCCGCACTCCTATCTCGTCAGCAAAGGCCGGCGCAACCGATGGTTCAACCGTGAGTGTGCCAACGCTGTCGATAACAGGCAGGCGGCATACCACGCTTGGATCAGAGGTAAAGCTCTTGGGGATCCCGAAACTCGCTCGCTGAAAGCAGCCTATAATAATGCCACCAAGTCTTGCAAAAGAGCCTACATTAAAGCGGATGCCCAGCGCGTTGCACGGGTCGGCCAAGAACTTTTGACGCATCCTACGGGCAGCCGTAGCTACTGGCGTCTGGCCAAAACCGTGCAATCAAATTTCTGCCAACCCTCGCTGCCACCACTGAGATGTCCTGACGGGACTTTAGCTCACAAGCCGCAAGAGAAGGTCGATCTCCTGGCCAAACTCTTTGCAGCTAACTCCCGAATCGATGACTGCAATGCACAGCCACCTTCAATTCCTCACTGTCGCCACACAATGCCTGATTTTAAAATCAGGCAGTGTGATGTCCATGCTGAGCTGCAGTCAATCGATGTCCGGAAAGCTAATGGCCCTGATGGCATTCCAGCAATAGTCCTGAAAATGTGTGCAGCGGAGTTGTCCCCCGTGTTAACGCGCCTTTACCGTCTCTCGCTCTCTTCTGGTTGTGTGCCGGAATCTTGGAGAGAGGCTAATGTGCAACCGGTCCCCAAAAAAGGAGATCAGTCAGACCCATCTAATTACCGCCCCATAGCCGTTACTTCAGTTTTGTGCAAAATCATGGAACGTATTTTAAACAAACAACTAGTCCACTACCTGGAAGAACACTCCATAATTCATGATCGCCAATATGGGTTTCGGCCGAAACGATCAACGGGTAATCTTCTAGCGTACGTTGCACATCTCTGGGGTGAGGCTATTGACAAGCGTGGTGAGTCGATGGCTGTTAGCCTTGACATAGCCAAGGCTTTTGATCGGGTCTGGCACAAAGCTCTTCTCTCCAAGCTCCCGGCATACGGTCTGCCTGCTCAGTTCTGCAACTGGGTCGCTGGCTTCCTACATGAGCGGAGAATCCGTGTCCTGTCTGATGGATGCGCTTCGCGGTTCATGTCAGTGAACGCTGGTGTCCCTCAAGGTTCCGTTCTGTCCCCCACGCTGTTCCTTCTGCATATCAATGATATGCTTCCACTTGGAAATATTCATTGCTATGCAGATGATAGCACAGTGCATGGGGGATATAACGGTCACCCAGCGGCCGGGCGGGTCGAAACCGAAGTTAACCGAGTGAATCTTGTCATTGAGCTCAATCGGGTATTGGACCTCATATCTAAATGGGGCTCCAATAATCTTGTTGAGTTCAATGCCAGGAAAACACAGGTGTGTGCGTTCACGGCAAAAAAGTCACCATTCCTTCCCCTTCCAACTCTTCAGGGTACATCTCTAAGCCTGCAGAGCAGTATCAACATGCTCGGTATGACGATTCGCTGCGATCTAAACCAAAGAGACTACATCGAAGCCGTGATCAAAACAGCCTCACGAAAACTCGGTATTCTGAACAGGGTGCGGCGATTCTTTACGCCTGACCAGTTGTGCCTTTTGTACAAGACACAGGTACGGTCTTGCGTGGAGTATTGCTCGCACATCTGGGACGGTTCCGCAAAGTACCTTCTCGTTGCTTTGGACAGATTGCAGCGTCGCGCTGTACGCATTATCGGCAACGCAGAAGTCACAAATACTCTCGAAACTCTGCAATTGCGTCACTCAGCGTGTTTTACCGTTTATACCATGGCGAGTGCTCTGAAGAACTCTTTGACCTCATCCCTCCTTCTCCCTTCCTCCATAGGAGTACGCGTGCTGCTCTCCGGAGTCACCGCTTCACTGTCTCAAATATTCCATCACGCACTAAGAAATTTGGTGACTCATTTTTTTTGTCGCACTTCCAAAACATGGAATAGTTTGCCTGCACACGTTTTCCCTCCTTCCTATGATATGGGGTCCTTCAAACGAGGCGTGAAGAGGCACCTTGTGGGCCGGCAGAGTGAGGATAACTGATGCTGCGTTATTTTCACGCTGCACCAATTGTCATCGCATCTGGATTCCATATTCACTTAACATCAGGTGAAATGGAGTCATTTGCCGTGCTATGTATAAAAAAAAAAATACCTATTAAGAAATGATAATTATACTTATTTTAAAATGCTTAGCCCTAATTTCTCGCCTGAAAAACAGGATTTCCTAGTTCAGGCATGATTTGTATTTTTCCTAGTTAGTAAGAATTTGTATGTACATTTTGTTTTATTTTGTAAAAGATATTGAATAAATTATTATTATTATTATTATTATTTAGTAAGTAATAATGATACCCATTAAGTGTTACTGTCCCACTGCTGGGACCTCCATCATTAAAATCAAGTCATCGCATTGTTGAGTATTGGCTAAATCACCACGTTTGATAAATGCAATTTGGTAATCGCAAACCCAGGTTATGCTTCAAAAATTCCGAAACATATTGCCCGACCTTGAAATCGAACCTAATATCTCCGCGTGCTTAGCCATTCTACCATCAATAAAAAAACATAAAAATATAAAAAGCCAATACTGAAGAATGACAACAAAAAAGCATAGGTAAATCTATATATAAGGTATATATAAGGTAGGTAAGGTCACTTTTTATCAACTGCAAATATTTTGAGGATAAATTCAACAACATATATAAACTATTTTTATGAATAAAACTTAAATTTTTATACGCTAGTTTTCAAGAAAAACGCCAAAAGACATTTCGATTAAAAGAAAAACAAAGCACTTTCGGTAGTTTCAATTCAAAGGAGCCGAAACAGAGAGGCCGCAATGCCTTCACCGCTTACACGTGCCCCTAATTTCATTCAAAAAAGCCGACAGAGAGGCCGCTCTTAAAAATATTACAATTTTTGTGTCAGGAAAAGTAAAAAAAAAACTAGCCTGATTTTTTTAAACTTTTTTTTTTAAATGTCATATATGTTTATATGTTTTGTCAAAATATTTGCAGTTGATAAAATGTGACCTTATAGTATATGGTATTTAAATGTATGTTTATTATAATTATCATTATAAATTTATCATCTTTATTGTTATTATTATTTTGCTTTATTTATAAAATACACAATAATGTGTGTTTTATAAATTCATTAGAGGCTAAGAGAAAAAATATAGAGTGACTTGAAATACATTTTACACTAAATACTTATATATTTTTTTTTGCATTAATATTTATTTGCGTTGGAGAATGCGTCAATTATTAGTTACCAGTGACTTTGAATAAGAGTGAGAAGGAGCTCCTGAATGCTACTAGAATAATCAAGTATGTTTTAATAGTTTTACCTCTGATCTTACAGTTTATTAACACTCTCTATCCGACTGGTTGTCTGGAAGAAATTGCTTGAAAGCGATAAGACCGCCAAATTGTAACTTTGTATATTATTTATTTTTTTGTTCATGTTTATGTTTTATAGGGTTGCAATAAAAGTACCTATTATTTATCTATCTATCTATCTAAATCAAAAAACAATTAACAGAATATATAGAAATACACATATAATGAAAGTAAAAAAAAAATATTTTATAATATTATTTACTCCGTAAATATACAAGTAAGTAACGCTAAAAAATAATCTAGTTATTACACTTAATGATTACAATACGGAGTCGTATTGGCGTCGTATCGTATGACGTCAAACTCAAACCACATCCACCACCAGCCTATTTATAATATTAAACAAAAACCGATCACGATGCGTCGACGTATATTTCACAATCTATTGAAACGTCATATTAAAGCTTAATTCAAAGTTGTCATGCATCATTTGCTTACCTCCAAAGCTTAATTAGTAATGTAACTCATTCCTTAGACAGATAGTCGCACATAACAACGCACATCGCACCTCACCACGTCACAACACATCGTGTCCTCATTAATTCTAAGTACATGATATGTCTGTTACGAAATTCACTTGTAGATATGTTATTGCCATGCTCTAAATTGTAATTGAGTTTCTGTACGCTGTTGTTTTTGCTTTTGCACGAGAGGGGACACCTAGCAAGGCGTCGCTACACTGAGGAATAAAGATGAGCATACTCTGCTAGTTTCACCAAATTTCTTGATTATTTGGGACAGCTTTGAAAGTTTTTACTGTACAATAAAAATTCCCACTGCTAGGCACAAACTTTTTCACGTGACAATAGCACATGAAGAGATTGAGCCATCTACCATGCTGTTGCTGCTGCTGCACTGTTGTTGTTAGGTTTTAACGGCTACCGTCTAACGATAGCCACTAGAACCACTGACTTAATGCGCCTTCCATAGCGTGTTGGAGCTCGAGATATTTCTTCAAAATAGAACACAGCTTAAAGTGTTTTAACTTAACGTGATCTCTACGCATCAGATTGAAATTGTACATTTTCTATCCGCATTTAATTTACACATTATTTTGTCTTTACGTTTCGAACTTTTTACACGATTTTGTTCAGGAAAGCGGAGGTGTTGATCGTCTCATAATTAAATGAAAAAAACATCTAAATTTCAATAAAGAAGATGCTTGGAATTTACCACCTATCTGGGCAGGTCATTCAATCCCATCCCTAACAACTGTGGGTCAAAAGGTACTAATTTCATTTTGCGAGAAAAGGAACGTACCTGAATAAAATTAGTTGACAGAAGCCAGTTACAAGTTAACTACGAGACTACCAACGCCTCAGTGTCCTTGAGACGGACCCTGAAGCAAGTAAGAAACTAACTATGGTTTAGCATAAATACATTTCAGTTTTTTGTATTTCAGCGTTTTGCGTCCACGTTTTTCTTACGTACCGCAAATCTGTGGAACTCCTTACCTTAGTCAGTGTTTCCTATTAAATATAATATTAGGGTCTTCAAATCACGAGAGAATAGGTACATTCTAGGCAAGCATAATTCATCGTAGGCAACATCATCACTTACCATCAGGTGAGATAGTAGTCAAACGCAAACCTATCGAATTATAAAAAAAGTGTTGCACGATCTATCTTTGCAAGATATATCCTACCTTTTCTTAAATCGTTGGTTTCCCTAGCAAACCCGGGTGGAGGGGCAAGGGATGAGCGAACCTCCACAGCGCATGCGCTCTCGTACCCTGAGCTTGCTCTGAAGGGGAGCCGGGCCGAGCCTCCGCCGTACACACAACAACACAAACAATATGTGACATTGTTAAAAAGATAACTCTTAACGTAACGCAATAAGAGCTAAAGGCAAATTGGTTAAGCTAATAAGTCGTTGTCTGTACAGGAATCCAGCTGAAACCTGTCAGAGTTAGTGAATAGCAACTAGTTATCTACTACGGTATAATTATAGGCATGTAGCCGTCTCACTGCGTGAGATTGCGGTAAACACCGAGCTAGGGGAAATTTTCGCCATAGATATTCGTTCTGTTGATTCTGAAACACTGGAGAGAATTGGTACTTCGGGGTACTTTAGAGATTCTTTCACGGTTAAGGCTACCAGCCTTTGGAATAACCTCCCGCCTGATGTTCGTCACTACAAGTCACTTACCACTCTTAAGATTAAACTGCATTCGTTCATTTTGGTAATTCTTAGTTTGCAACAACTCTATCCTATGTAGGCATACCTATTTAGATGATATTTGTACCTTATATTATATCGTTACCTAAAATGTCAAAGGGTTTAAAGGATTTTTCGCCAAAAAGTCCATCAAGCCCTTTGACATTTTAAGTACTTATTGATTTTAGTAAATATAATATGAAGTAAATAGATTTTATTTTTTTTTATTACTGAAATGAAACTACTTTTACGGATCTACTCGCGTCGTCTTTAGTCGTTTATTTAGCCTCCCTGTGACCATTACCAGGATTAACACTAAATCAAATTAATGTGTTCAATAAACGCGAGTAGATCCGTAAAAGTATTTTCATTTCAATGTGTAATGTCGGCGTAAACTTTAGAAAACTTTTTTTTAGATTTGCTAGTTTCCGGTGCACTACTTTTCATTTTCTCTTTATTTGTCCTATACCTCAAAGGTTGTCTGAAAGAGATCGCTTTAAGCGATAACACCGCCTTTGCCTACTATTGTATTAAAATTTTCTGTTATTTGTTTTCTAGTGCAAACAATAAAGCGTTTTATCCATATATCTATCTACAAAGGTACTCTTAAAACAAGTGATTTCGCCTTTAGTTTCTAGGTTTCGTCTCTTAGTGCGTTACTACCTGAATTAGAATTCAGCCAATAGTGATGATGACAGTGATGATGATGATGGCCCACTCGTCGTGTCCAATGACAGCGACCGCCACTGCTTCCTGGCGTCTGATGTGGCTGGAATGGCCGAACTTCGTTTAGAGCAGGGTTTCTTAAACTTTTTGCAGTCACAGACCACGGACCCCTGTCAAAGATTATTTTAGGAAAAGAAAACAAGCCTTATATATATTCAAAATCATTTTTATTGGTAGTTTCACTTACTACTAAGTTAATGAGAAGGTTGCTGCTTGTGACATGAGCGACGACGATGCTGCGTCTGCGTCTGCGAGTGCGTGGCTTAGCCGAGAAATGCTAAGTTTACTGCACAATTTAATGTGTTAAGAGTTTATTGAGCAACTGCGGACCCCTGATACACATGCTATGGACCCCTAAGGGGCCCGTGGACCCCACTTTAAGGAACCCTGGTTTAATTCACATTAAAGTTAAGTCTGAGGTCATTAAGCGCAGTAGAGCTGAATATTAATCTTTTAAGCCAATAGTAAATGTCTTTTAGTAAACTCATTCATTTTAAATACGGCTACATGCGGCGGTACACGGTATTATCGATTTAAAACATATTCCGCATACACCAAAGGAGCGAGGAGCTCGATGGCGCAGTGGTTAACGCGCCCGGTCTGCGAGTGCTGAGGTTAAGCAACCTTCGGAAAAGCTGGTCATCGGATGGGTGACCAAAAATTAATCATCTCAAGCTCCTCCGTGCTTCGGAAGGTACGTAAAGCCGTTGGTGCAGCCGGGACGCCTTTCAAAAATTCTGCGTTATTACGTTTATGCATAATATAATATTATGCCAAATAATATTACTTATGCTTTTTGATATTTATGCCATATGATGTATAGCAATCGAAATTATGACAATAAACAGTATGCGTTTTAAAGTGTCACCCCCGGCTGCATTAGCAGTCGTTAACCACCACCGCACCGCACTGCGCCCGCGTGGTGGTTTATGGCCCGTTCTCCCTATCCATCCACAGGGAAGACTCGTGCCCCAGCAGTGGGACATAAAAATAAGCTGATGATGATGATGAGAGGTTATCTATGCGTTGCTCGAGCGCGTTTTACGAAACTTACCTTCTGCAGTCTCTCTATTTTGTTATGCTGACCTCACGCTCTCACGAGAGCTCTCGCCGACAACCCTGAATGCGAAGAATTTGTTATTCATATCTGTTGGTTCACGAGAGCCTACATAATTAACAAATATGAGCGTTGTGGGGACGCGGCACATCGTTCGTTGGTCGCTGAACTCGGTACTCCAGAGTCAATGTCACACTGAGTTACTGTGCATCAATATTCTTACCCCCGTATTTATAAACGAGTAAAAGCTTATACTGAAACAAAGTAATTAAAATTAAGTAAAATTTCATATTCTTTAGTAAACCGATGAAGTTAGAAACGCCAAAAGCTGGAATCCTTAGCCAAGCAATAGTCACCAATATCTTTCTCAAGCAATCTAGTTAGGTTTCTTAAAGAATTCATAGTGACTATTTATAGCTTGTGACAAGCTAGAATTGAGGTTATATTCCGTATGACAGTTTGTGCTATGTCTAAAATAATATAAAATTGATGGTTGGTGGTTGTTAACGACTGCTAATGCAGCTGGGACCAACGGCTTAACGTGCTTTCCGAAGCACGGAGAAGCTCGAGATGATAAAATTTAGGTCACCCATCCGATGACTAGCCTTTGCGAAAGTTGCTTAAGCTCAGCACTTGCAGACCGGGCGCGTTAACCACTGCGCCATCGAGATAAACGAGATAAACTCTCACAGACACGGAATCTCGAACCATCTCGAACTAGTCCGACTCCGAGCACTGCTGTTGCGAGATTTAGCTATGTTTTTAGCTTTATAGAGAGCTTTTAGAGATGTAGCTAAGTATATTTATTAAGCTTACCATCTGGGTGGGGTCTTCTGCTAGCATATACAGGATAATGACTTAAATAGAGATGTTACACGACTTACACCATAGTTCATTGTATTATTAATGACTTACGGTTGATTTTTCAATCATCGGATAAAACTTATCCTTCTGATAAAGTATTACGCAATCAAGCAATCAAGCTAAAATGTCACCTATTTAAAGAGAAAAGTAATGTTATGACAATACATTTTTAAAATGGTTATCTTATACTTTATCAAACAAATAAGTTTTATAAAAATCGCACCTTAAAAGATAATATTATGGACAGTGATTATATGATTAGAGTAGCCG
Source organism: Eudonia mercurella (assembly GCA_963082485.1). Taxonomy (NCBI): domain Eukaryota; kingdom Metazoa; phylum Arthropoda; class Insecta; order Lepidoptera; family Crambidae; genus Eudonia; species Eudonia mercurella. The sequence continues at coordinate 2,484,716 of OY720044.1, forward strand.
TCACCCGCCCGCTTCGCTGTGCGAGAATAATGGATAAATGAATGCTAATCAAAATAATTATTAGGTTTACCAACATAGCCTCTCATTTAAATAATCTCATGTTCTTACTACATACAAATTTTCATCAAGATCGGTCAAGCCGTTCTTGAGTTATAAGAGGACATACAGACAGACAGACAAATAGAGAATAATTTCATAAATCGTAGAATTGGTGTCAGTGAGTCATAAAACGAATATTTATCAAAAAATTTGTCAGAAAAATTGCATGTACAGACAGAGCCTACAGATTTATATAGTAGTACTAGCTGACCGGTAGACTTCGTACCGCTTTAACAGTTTTCATGACAACAAAACAAACAAAACGTTGACAGTTTCCATGACAACAAAACAAACAAATCATTCGTCTTAAGAGTACACCCGTATCCCATGATGGACCCCTATAGCAGCGCCTCCTACCGGGTCCAATTGTAAATCTAAATTCTAAACCATTCTCGAAAAAGTTCACAGATTTCGTAGTTCCCGCAAGAATCGGAGCATTGAAAATGAATACAACAATTTACGAAAAAAAACCATTTTATTTTAAATAATACAATTCTAATTTGAATGCACTTCTCGCCTGCATCCGCTCCGCATCTTTTAACACCATTACCATGACGATCGGTCAATAATCAAAGAAGCTACATCACTTTTTATATATGGAAATACTCGTTTTTCTACAATACCAAATCTAAAGGGACCACCTACACAATTATTAACCGATTTTCAAAATTTTTTCGCCATTTTGTAGCTAAACTAAAACCCTAGGACACTTTTTTTAATTTTTTCTTAAGTCGGTTTTTTTTTTAAATATTTTCAATTTAGTATACAAACACCCCCCAAAAAACCCGGTTTCTTTTACATTTTACAAAATTCCAAAAAAGTTTCTTTACTATTTTCAAAATTTAAACGCTTACATGTGTCTCGTCTCTTGTTTCTCAACTTTTGACAAAATTTCAAATTCCTCAACTCTTGGTACTATTTCAATCAAGATTCTCCCAAAATCCTCGGAGCTATGGCCAAAAATACGACTCGGGCGATTGGCATCTGATAACCATTTTCAATGGTAAAAAATCATCCAAATCGGTCCAGCCATTTAGAATGAGTTAAATTACGGTCGAATTTCGACCACTGGGCGGCCACTAGTATAGATAGATATTCAAAGTTGATTATTAACAAAGAACTCGACAGAAGAAGTTACTCTGTATTTTCAATTTATTTTGTTTTAATTGCTTTGCCTTATATTGGTGGTCCTAATGCATAAATAAATATATATTTTCAATATCTTCATAAGTTTGACGTTGGCTAAATGTGCGTTATATATAATAAAATAATAAAATGCTAACAGGAAGTACACCTCGATGGCCGAGTAGCAAAGCGCTCGGCCTGGTACCCGAAGTCCCGTGTTCAATGCCCGGTCGTGCAAATTGTAATATGGATTTTTTGGATTAGGGTGATTAGGCCATTACCCATCAATTGTAGACTCAATGACTCGCTGACATGATGAAAGCCTTTGCCCAGCAGTGAACAGTTATAAGCTATTTAACAACAGGAATTACGTTACATGGAATCAGTGAGATTAAAAACGACATTAACAACTTAAAATTATCTTTATTATCTATTGCTTAGCGAACAGTCTCGTCTGCCACGCTTCCCTGGGTGTGAACTTGAGGTGGATCCCGCTGTAAGGCTGGGTGACTATGGAGCGAGGGTTGAACTCCAGCTTGCTCGGCATACCCTCAGCTACCTCCACGTTGTATTTCTTCAGCACCGTCACCAGGCCCGCCATCATCTGCATCTTCGCGAACCTCATACCTGGGGATAAGAAAGATTTATAAATAAATATTAGATAACATCACATACACTGTTCTGATATCAAAGTAAGTAGCTAGAGCTTTCGTTTTATGGAAATCGGAACCAACGACGGTACCACCACCACCCAGACCCGACACAATATGGAAAAGTTCGTTATGACATTGACCCGACCAGGAATTAAAGCCGGGACCTCAGAGTTAGCGCCGCAAAGTCCGGCGAGCAACTACGAGGTCGTCAAGGTATGTAGGATAAGTACTTATATATATTTTTTTCTAAGCACTTGGCCTTTACCATCCGACTATAACTGATGAAAGGCTAATCATGATGATGGCGCACAAATAAATTTGGTGACTCGTTTCTTTGTCGCACCTCCAAAAGATGGAATAGTCTACCAGCACACGTTTTCCCTCCTGCTTATGATATGGGGTCCTTCACAAGAGGCGTGAAAAAGCACCTTGTGGGCCGGCAGAGTGAGGATAACTGATGCTACGTTTGTTTTCACGCTGCACCAGTTATCTTCGCGTCTGGACTCCGCATTTCCACTTAACATCAGGACGTGGGATGTAGTCATTTTCCGAACTAACTTAAAAAAAATGGCAAATTATTCACAATGTTTAATGCAAATATCTTCTGCCAATAAAATTTATGCTGGTTTGAAGAGTGTTACCATGAAAACCACGACTTATTTATATTTTTTATTTATTTATTTGAAATCAGACAACGCGGACTCATAGGTGCAGACGCCTGCCCATCTACCTATCCAAAACTGTCAATTTTTTTTTTCATTTAGTTAATGGCTTCGTGCGATTAGCACATTTAGCCAATGTCAAAGTATTTTTTCTTACAAGTAATACATAAATAAACAATATTTCCTTCCTGTACAATGATGAATGATAATAGAAATGAAAAATGAGAAATGATATACTCCCCCAACCCCTCGAGTATCTCAGTAAAGATGTGGGGCTTTACTAAGTCCTCACGCGGACTTTTTGAGAGAATTTGAAAAGTGTCGTTCCACTGTTTTGTTTCATTTGCCAGCACTCATGCACACTCACGAACACTTAACGGTTAATAATCCACCATTATTTCACATTAATATTCGAATAGGCAACACAAATTTTAGAAAATAAAACAAAACCGTAGACATGACTCGTCACTTTCCAGAAGTCCAACTGTCAAATTCTTCAATCATATTCCATAGACATAAAGTTAAAAGTCTATTGAAAATATTTGAAAGTTTTGAATAGGTTGATATGCAGGCGTCTGTACATATGCCGGCAAACGTGTGGCGCAAGCGCAACACGGTGTCTGGTAACTAGGTTTGCCACATTTTTTTTGTGCAAATAAAGGACATTGGTTATTAAAAGGTAGAAAAAAGTACATTTTTTTCTACCTTTAATACTTCTCATTGGTTTTAGCAGTTATTAACAAATAATTATTACAGCTAAATAGCTGCACAGCAACTTTTTCTTTGTTATATGTAAAAATAATCCTAGAAAAATAAGTATTTTCGCGTAAGTACTTTATTGTTCTCATAAAGTATAGAGTACAAATACCCGAAATAACGTACAATACTTTATAAGTACGGGTGGCAACCCTACTGGTAACCGACCTTTGAATCGCCGATACTAGATTATATATTTACACAGAGATTTGTGAATACTTTGTTAACAAAGAGTATAGGCACTTTATATTAGACTATCTGACCCGGCGGACTTCGCACCGTTTTGACTGTTTCCATCATTGAGTTAAATTAATATTATCAATGGTTTCCATGACAACAAAACAAACAAATCATTTTGTATCGGAAAATTAAATTGTCGTTTTTGGGGTTAAAGATATTTTATTTCTCATAAAGAATTTACAATTCACTTACATGAGAGATACAAAATTATTTTAAAACACATTGAACGACACAAAAACAAAGCGATCAACAAAAATTAACAAAACACGTAGGTAGTTTTATTAAAACTCTGGTTCGACCGCTAGGAGCGGTCCGTACAAGTACCGCAGTAACCCCCTCCTCGGCAAGTAGCCCCGACAACAAATACACGTTGAACTAACGACACTGGAAGTGGCACGAGCGTACTTTGTGCTCGATCAACAACAAGAGCATTATACTGTTACTTTTCTTGAAAAATATTCAGAGTTAATATTATTCCACAATGTTTACATAAGTTTTCCAAAAAATATAAATAATACCTATTTTATCATTATGTTTTAAATGTGTATTCTTATTTTTAATAAATTAATTAAGTTGGTTTTGTATATTAACGCATAATTTATTATTTAGTTAAGTTCTTTTTTTTTAAATTTTTTTTTTTTTTTTAATATAGGTAGGTTTTTAATATTTTATATATTATTATTTTTTTAAATATAGCCTATGTTACTCAGCGCTAATGTAGCATTCTAATGGTGAAAGAATTTTTTTAATCGATCCAGTAGTTTTTGAGTTTATTCGTTGCAAACATACATACATACAAAAATACAAAGGTTTCCTCTTTATAATATTAGTATAGATTAGTATAGATGAATATCAAGCGGTTTGCCGTAGAAAATAAACCACAATATGCCTTAACATAGTTTGACGTAGAAGCAATTTTTCTGTACACGTGTTTTGTGATGATTATAAACACATTATGTAGCATGTAATATAAGTGTGCTACCCTAGAATTTAAATAATAGCTAATCATTTATCTGTACTGTCCGTCACTTGAGATAATGACCGTACCCATTAGGCTTAACAACCGTCTATATCTATTCTGTCTATACTATTATAAGCTCCGAATAGTTATTCCGTGTTTTGTTCCCGTCATGTAAACGTTATTTCAAATTAGAGTAAAAGAGACAAAACACGGAATAACTATTCGGGGCTTATTCCTTGTTTATTTCTAAGGCACTTATAATAAAGAGGTAAAGTTTCGAACTACTGATCCAATTTAAAAAAAAATATTTCACTGATAATATTACACTCTTTGTTACCCACAAAGGCTATATTTGATTTTTAAAAAGAGTTTATTTTCAAAGTCTAAAATCGGGGTCACCAACTGTTTCATTGACTTCTTGGCGGGAAAGTCATGTCTTAAAAACTGTTGGAACGTGTTCTGTTATCGATTTTAAGTATCCGCAGCAAATTTTTTTCGAATATCTTCCATGTACAGACTTTCGACCCTCTTTAGCTTTATATAGATTATAGAGCAATTTGAAAGGTTACTGATACCATAGACTATGCTGATACTGACTGCTCAGGGTGCAGCAGAAAAATATTATGTTTTTCTCTCCGCTAGGGTTTATTTGTAAATCGGAATGTAAGTCGCCTGTTATTAAGAAAAGATCATTCAGACGGGCAGATATTAAATCGCCAGCTACGGACGTAGCTGGCAATTTAATAGTTGTTTGTGTTGTGGATACAAAGCTGATTTGTGGATACAAAACGGCTTAATGCCTCCCTGTAACATGGTCCCTGCGGCCAATAAATACAGCAAATATTAAGTCACCCGAGGTTCAAATCTGTGACTTTCGGATATAAGGTCGTGATTTCGCCAATATTCGGAATAGACACCCAAACACAGTCACAATGAGCACGCGGAGGAACGCGCGTTTCTGGGGCGTCGAGAAACTTAAAGGGTTCCTCAAGCCGTGTGTAACGAATCGCCGTTAGAAGTTTTCTAGAGGGAACGGCATCACGCACTAGTGCGTGTCCCCGTTCCCTACTAGATTCTCCGAGGAGTTCGGATCGTATCGGGAGTAGACAGGTATTTGTAATTATTCGTACGAGTCCAATTCGTACGAAAACGCATCCAGAGTGCGGCCGGCCTTAGCAGTTTCTGATATTGATGGCCTCGACACACAGACTGTCGGACAAAGAAGTGTAGGTATGTATTATCTGTAAACACTTGTCTATGATGACCTGTAAACACAAGATAATACCTAAATCTAAGTAAACACACACACTATCCAAGTAAGGTAAGGTAATTACCTATATAATTGTAAATTAGTATAGCACAGTTTTGTCAAGTGTGCGTATTTTATGATAAGGTTATTTTAAGGCGAAGGGTAAGGCACACTAGAGCCGCTAATGGATTTAATTTGATAACTGCAAAACTGGATGTTTTTTCAAACATTGCGGACCTTCCGACACTAGGCAAACATCTATTATTTAATAATTATGCACTACTTTTAGGTTTGTTTTTGTATTCATTCGCTAACACCAACAGTGGCCATTGTTTGTGAATAAATGCGATAGCCCGTTTTGTCAATAAACCACGCAACAAAAAGTAGTGCACAATTATTAAATAAATGCTATGGATGCTTTCCTGTTGTCGGACGGTACGCAATGTTTAAAAAAAGATCCGGTCCGTTAGTAATTGTCAATTTATCAATTGGTGGCGCTAGTGTGCCTTACCCTTCGCCTTAAGGTATACCTATATATATTGTAAATCATTACAGTCAGTTTCCTGGCTGTCAAAAAGTCTTAAATGAATTAATTTAAGAGAACTTTGTTAGTAAAATAAAATAATGAAATGTTTAATTCACAGTATTGTAGTGCAACATTGTTTGACATCAGTTTTTAAAACCAAAAATTAATAAAGAATTTCAATAAAAAAAGGAACAAAAATTATTAAAAGGAGTCCTTTGCCTAAAGAGACTCCTTTTAATATATTATTTTAGTTATTTTATTATATTTTTTTTGTTTTAGGTTCATTGTTCTTTTAAATAATTCTAAATAAAATTGTGAATTTCAATTATTTTTTGAAAAATAAATATTTTAATTATTCTAATTAGAAAATTAAACATTAATGACCTATAAATAAAAGATGTCCTCCATCTGTGGGCTCATGGGAACGGTCCCAAGAATTACTATTTTTACTTTGATAAAAGCTAGAAAACAAGCCGTATTCAATTATCGCGAAAGTCGAAATCAGTTGTTGACCCCTATTTTGATTGAATTGAATTGAATTTCTAATGATTAAAGGTAAAAGTGTCGATCATTGGTTCCAGTCGAGCACTGGTGCCACTACCAGTAATTAATGTTAAAGTAATATAAATTCTCGAAAGACGTTTTTTTTTTTTTTTTTCAGTTCTCTTTAAAAAAAACTGTCCTTTGCAAAATCTACTTAGCTACGCTTTAACAGCTGCCATTGAGGTCCGACAGTTTATTTAACATATTTTTTTTAAATTGAATTTGCTAATTTCCAATAGGTTAAGGTAATTATTGTAACTAACCTAAATGAGCCATGCGTGTAAGTAAATGAATTGATATGAATTGAATTTAATATGTAATCCGTTCTGTGGATTTATATTCGCATTAGACGTTCTTCATAGTAACCTAATCGACTTGGTGGTATAGTGGTTAGACTACCAGTCTTCAAACTATGAAGTCCCGGGTTTAATTCTTAAGTAAAAAAACTTGTATTTTACCAGATACCCAAAATAGTGTCGGCGCCAACGACCTTTTATAGTTACAGCTATCAACGAGTGGCCCTACGTTATCAAACAATGTCTACATTTTCGATAATATTTATCTTTACAACGCTTAATTGGGGTATTTGTTGTTATTTTATTGTTGTTGAGGAGTTCCTAATGCTACGGCCACACTATCGCGCTATCGCGAACATTTGCCGTTATCACGACAAGCAATAATTACGTTTTTGACCGTGTTCTGATTCTGACTATTGCTTGGCCCGATATGTCGTAAAAATGGAAAATGTTCGCGATACCGCGTGGCCGTAGCATAAATGACAAATTTATAAAAAAATAATAATGTAATTTTAGTGTAGTTTTTAATGTATTTTAATATAATTTTTCTTTGTATTTTAATGTAATCAAACCATTATTATTCAAGATCTGCATCTGCATGCATGCCACCTTCTCAATTTTGCATACCTCCAATGGTAAATCAAGTTGTGTCACACCACCATTTTTGTCACCCTCATTTGTACACACGTTTATGCAACTTATTTTTTTAAGTTAATATATAAAGGTGAACGAGTTTCGACAAAATTCAAAATTCTCAAATTCTACATTTTTATTAAAAATTAACTTTAACAAGTGTATTTTTTAACGTCAATTCAAAGCCATGACTTAGTAAACCCTACGGTGGTGGTGACATCACTATTGGAATAACAGATCGTTATCGATGGCGATAGCGATGGCTGATCCATATGTCATACTCGTGAACGGGTGCCGCCTGTGGAGGCTGGTCTGCTCTTGCCTACTTATTTTATTTTTAGTATCATTCACTATAGTTTGACTATGTTTTTCTGAAACAATTTTTTACTTTTACTAGAGTACTGTAGTGGTACTGCATGACATTGTGGAAATTGAAACTTTTACCTGATGTAAATTTGTTAACCTAGATTTTTTATTTTTGGTTTTTTTACATGTTGTGGTTGTCTTCTATAAGTATGTTCTGTGTTTATTTGTAATGGAAAGTGTCCTGCTATGATCGGGCATTTTCCAATATTTTTGACGCTGTAAGGGAGAAAAGAGTTGGACACTTGCTGAGTTTCTTGGCGGTTCTTCTCAGTACAAGATCTCCCGCCCAGAGTAGACTTACGAACCGATGGCATAGTGACATTCACAAGAGCTACTTGTAGCCTAAACTGAATAAAATGGTTTTGAATTTGAATTTAAATTTGAATTTGAATCATTATACCTTCCTTCATGCACAATAGCTTAAGAGGACATTGGGACATAGCCCCCCCCCCCACGCCTGAATAACTACTTGAGTGCGAAAGTCGTATCATCGAATTTTGTTTCTTCGATAACCTTTGCGTGGGTCTTATAAGAACCGTTAAAAATGGAATTATGGAGCGCAGAATAAAAAACCTATTCAAACTCGCACCGCATGACATGCCGGGTTAGGTGCACTACCAACTATGCTATCGTGGTACTATCCAAACCGCCGAAATTATTCAACACTATCTACTCGAAGTCTGTCTCTATCTAGACAACATTACTAACGCGAGTAGATCCGTAAAAGTTGTTTCATTTAAATGTGTAGTGTTCGCGTAAACTTTAGAAAACAACATTACTAACTCAATACTAACTAATCTATCTATACATCTATCTGTCTATACATATAATAAAGCTAAATAGGGTTGAAAGTCTGTACATGGAAGATATTCGAAAAAATTTAGCTGGGTATACTTAGAATCGATAACAGAACACGTTCCAACAGTTTTTAGAATTTTTGTCTGTTAATCTCTTTGTCTGTTTATTTGACCGCGCATTACGTGAAAATGGCTGAACGGGTTTGGATGAAACTTTGCACATAGACAGACCATGACCCGGACTAGGATATAGGATACTTTTTATCCCGGTAACAGGTTCCTGTGGGATAGTGTAGCCTTCGCGAACGAAGTCGCGGGTGACAACTAGTAAATAATGAATAAATAAATAGAATTATCTAATCAATCTTCGTTCTTCAAACAGTGCGAAGTGCTTGACCTCTATCTTTAAAGTACACGCGCAACTATTATCATAACATAACAAGTTTCACGATGTACGAGTTTATTTTGATCATTTAAACACAGTAAGCAAGAATCATCATCATTAGGCAGTATGTTTGATTTGAACCCGGAAATCAACACAAATACAAATTTAAGTACATAGGAAAACCAATGTCTGTCAAATTATGATGACATCATGGATTGGTAGTAAATACACATGAGTAAATATATATTTGTAGTAAATATCTACAGCTTCATGGTAGTAAATAAACGTGAATAATTTTATTTTCATTACGAAAAAACTTTATTTATGAACATCATGAATATTAGTAAAAAAATATATTAATGTTGTTGTAGGGGCACTCATGCAAACAGAAAAGGAAAACCTTTTATTCGCACCCGGTATTCTTAGTGCCTTACAAAGATTAAGGTCCGAATAGTTATTCCGTGTTTTGTTCCTGTCATGTAAACGTCATTTCAAATTAGAGTAAAAGAGACAAAACACGATTATTGTTTGTTTATTTGTAAGACCCTTAAAGTTTATAATTGTAATATTGTATGATTTGGTAACGATACACTTTTATTTTTTTTGGGAAATGTTGTTACTTCTATAAAAGTTTTGCAGTTTCTTGCGCCCATTCTTCTCCATAGCTAAAAGATAGACGTCCTAAATGTAGTAGTAAGTAAAACAATTTGGATGATTCAAAAGTACTTATTTTTAAATATATTTAATTAAAAAAAAATACTTTTTATTAACTTAATTTGATATTTATAAAATATTTATAAAATACAATGAAAAAATTAAACGCCGACCCGACCCAGCCAGGAATCGAACCTGGGTCTTCCGCAATCCGGGCGGCTGCAATGACCGCTATGCTACCGGGAAGGCTGACGTAAGCGCTGAATTTTGTCACTATGCTTTTTATTTTTTTAGGTGCTTATTGCGGCACAGTGCCATATATCCAAAGGTTACTGCAACCGATGGCTATGCAGATTCATCTTTGCAGATGAAATACCACAAATTTGATAACACAATGCTATAGTCAATTTTACTTTTTTATTTTTAAGTGCTAATTGCTGCACTGCAGCTGAATTAAAACACAACGGAGAACCGCCTTCATCTCAGCTCATAGTGACATCTTGTCGTAGTTAGATCAACTAGAGCATTTAATTAACTAACGAGACTAAGGTAGCATTTTCATACGTTTCATAAGTACTGGTTGTCACAAACTTAATTGCATAGTCAATTACAGGTAACATACTCGTAGTACAGTAATCATAGTAATCTAATTATTACTACGTAAAAATGTAGGTGAATTTTAAAAATAACTTCACCCGGAATCATCAACTAGTCCTACTCTAAAATAAATGCATTATCTACTTAATGAGGAACTGGCTGTCTAATTGAACAATTACTTAATAAAATTTATTAAAACGATGTAACTAACATTATTTTCATAGTCAAATTTTTAGATACGATGGCAATATAGCCAGGTAGATTTAAAGCCACTTAGATCACGATAGTACAGTTATATCCAGCTGAGAATCACACAAACTGGATCTGCGCTGAGACTAGTGGTGTGTCCATTAGACAACAGGCACCATGTATAAGATAAAAATATACATTAGTACGAAGTTTTGTAAAGGTTTAGAGCATAGCACAGCATCAAATCAAGAAGAAATTCAAAACGAAGTGTAAAGTATTCGACCGGTGTTTCTATACTTTCCGATTCTGATTACCAAGAATTCTGATTACCAAGAATTATCAAATGACACTTACCAATACATATTCTGGCTCCGTCTCCAAAAGGTATATACGTGTGTGGTATAATGTTCTTTCGGCCTTCTGGTGAAAATCTCTCGGGAAGAAACTTCTCTGGTTCTGGGAAGTAGTCCGGGTTGTGGTGCATGTAGTACACTGGTAGGTGAACTCGCACACCCTTTTCCAAGACCACATCAGTACCAGGGATGGTGTACTCATCCATCACCTCTCTTGTGATCGAGCCCAGTACGGGGTGCAAGCGTAGCGCCTCGTCAACGCACATTTCAGTGAAGGGCAATTCGGTCACGCAGTCGTACACCAACTTGTTGTCATGCCTCCGAAGGAACTCGTCGATTTCAGCCTGCACCTTCTTCAAAGCGTCTGGACTCTTCGCCAATTCGTAAAGTGTGTTACTCGATGTCGTCGCCGATGTTTCGAAACCAGCAGCGAAGAATACCATGCACTGGGCGATCATAAAATCGTCTGTCACTGGCAACTGGATCTTTTTTGCGTCTCCTGTTTTACTATTAGAAATACTATCACCACTCAAGTATTTTTTCTGCTTTAAATTCAAAAGGAGATCAATGAAATCATTCCTTGTTGTCGGTGTATACTGGCGACCTTCGAACACATCAGTCAAGAATGTTTTAAAAAATTTATTCAGTTTTTCGGGGAAATTCTTTAACCCAAGCGCATAGAATATTGAAGGCCAGATACCTCGGATTATGTTGAATAAACCTCTGATTGTCGAACTGTCAAATATTACATTACCAATGACAATAAATGGGTTTTTATTGTATTCTTTCCCCATCGAGTTTATGTCCACTCCAAAAGCGCAAGAACAGATGCCAGCCATGGTAAATCTCCCCACGAGCATTCTGACTTCGTTCTTGTCTGATAAAGCTACTTCATCATCGAGTGTCTTTTCAAATTCAATCGCACATTTCTCTATAAGATGAAACATGTTCCTCATTTTTGCTGATGAAAAGAGAGGAGTCAAATTTTGACGTGAAATCTTCCATTTGTCGCCGCCTTGAAAAAAGAGGTTTTGTGTGACGATCTCCTTGTGAGAGTAACTTGTCGCTTCCCTGCCGTGGAAGTAGTAGAAGTCTTTAGTAGTGATCAGCTTCACAATCTCCGGGTCCTGTACTATGAGGACCGGTTCCGTGCCATAATAAGCACCCACGTAGGGTTCATTGGGGAACTTCTCCAAAATATCCTTATGAACACAGCCTATATACTTTTTCAAAGTTATGAAGTCGCCGAAGTTTCCGACTATTGTGCTAGGCTTTAAGTGAGGAACCTTCCGTATCTTCCAATAATCAAATTTACGTCGCGAAATATAAAGTACCGTGTATATTGTAGCGACTAATATAGATAATAGTACAAGTAACAACATTGTGCTAGTTCAAACACCGAATGTGATCTGAGGCGGACACCACGAGAAGTTTGACTATATACGAATTACTAGTAGGTACAGCATTCGTTGACCACACTCGACCTGTTTACTCGGACATTGTCCACTAAATATTTTAAGTGATGAAATATTACTTAAAACAACGTTAAATAGTAGAGCAACAAAAATTCATATCAAAAAAAGGTACAATAAGAATGATAAAATTACACTTACCAATACAAATTCTGGCTCCTTCTCCAAAAGGTATATACGTGTGGGGTATGATGTTCTTCCGGCCTTCTGGTGAAAATCTCTCAGGAAGAAACTTTTCTGGTTCTGGGAAGTAGTCTGGGTTACGGTGCATGTGGTAGACTGGTAGATGAACTCGCACACCCTTTTCCAAGACCACGTCAGTACCAGGGATGGTGTACTCATCCATCACTTCTCTTGTGATCGAGCCCAGTACGGGATGCAAACGCAGTGCTTCGTCAACGCACGTTTCCGTGAACGGTAATTCGGTGACGCAGTCGTATATCAACTTGTTGTCATGCCTCCGAAGAAACTCGTCAATTTCTGCCTGTACCTTCTTCAAAGCATCCGGATTCTTTGCCAACTCGTAAAGTGTGTTACTAGATGTCGTAGCAGATGTTTCAAAGCCAGCAGCGAAGAACCCAACGCATTGGGCGATCATGAAATCGTCTGTCACTGGCAGCTGGATCTTTTTTCCATCTTCTGTCTTACCATTAGAAATACTGTCTCCGGTCACGTACTTTTTCTGCTTTAAAGTCAAAAGGAGATCAATGAAATCATTCCTTGTTGTCGGTGCATACTGACGACCTTCAAACACATCGATTAAGAATTTTCGGAAAAAAATATTTAGTTTTTCGGGGAAATTCCTTAAGCCGAGCGCATAGAACAATGAAGGCCAGAGACCTCGGACGATGTTGGAAATACCTCTGATGGTCGAAGAGTCAAATATCGTATTACCAATAAGAATAAATGGGTTTCTATTGTAATCTTTCCCCAGCGAGTCTATCTCCACTCCAAAAGAGCAAGAACAGATACAGGCCATAGTAAACCTTCCAAGGAGCTTTCTAGCATCAGTCTGGTCTAAGATGTCCACTTCACTGTCGAGCGTCTTCTCGAATTCAATCGCACATTTCTCTATAAGGTGAAACATGTTCCTCATTTTTGCTGACGAAAATAGTGGAGTCAAATTTTGACGGGCAACCTTCCATTCGTCGCCGCCTTGGAAAAAGAGGTTTTGTGTGATGATCTCCTTGTGAGAGTAGCCGGTTGCTTCCCTGCCACTGAAGTAATAGAAGTCCTTAGTCGTGATCAGTTTGACGATCTCCGGGTCTTGAACGATGAGGACCGGTTCCGTGCCATAATAAGCACCCACGTAGGGTTCATTGGGGAACTTCTCCAAAATATCATTTTGAACATAGCCTACGTACTTTTTCAAGGTTAAGAAGTCACCGTAGTTTCCGACTATCAAAGTAGGCTTTAAGTGTGGAACCTTTCGAATCTTCCAATAATTAAATTTACGTCGCGAAATATAAAGTACCGTGTAAATAGTAGCGGCTAATATAGATAATAGTACAAGTAAAAACATTCTGCTTGTTCGAAAGCGGAATATGTAGTGGCAGTCAGAGGGCAAACTGATAATTTAAATACCTCGCTGGTTCGGCAAACTCGACTTGTTTACTCACACAATTTATCTGCTACTTTCGATAAGTGAAGAACAATAGAAAAGTAGTCTTGTACGAACACAATAGGATTGACATTCGGTTGCACGCTTTAAAACCTGTAATCTAGATAGGCTTGCTACAATAAAATAACAGTACTTAGGCTGGCCAGGACTGGCACTAAAAATTAACTAAATATTTTTCAATGAATGAATCTTACAATGAAAAACGAGGTCAGTTGTAATTTTGCTATATAAGCACAGAATACATAATAGTACAAGTACAGAAGATGCATTCCGCAAAGACATTTAAATAAATAGCGACTCTTGCTAAGACACAATAAAGTGCAATTCTGGTCGCACTCCGCTCCCTTCCCTACAGTTATATTCACCTAGAAGTTGCCTTTCTTTCTATCGCGTGGCTCTTATCTCTTCTAACGACTTCAGGGTTGTTTTTTTTTATAAATAATAATAAATCTGAATACTTAATATATTACAAATTATTGTGTATAAAATGTGTACTTAAATGTGAACAAAATTACGTTTCAAATAAATCTAGGCTAGGTATGTAAGTACAGTCAACGCCAAATCAGACTTCTTATACATGTTATAAATAGTTGGATGAAGATTGTTTAGCAAATAAGACAAGTACCTAAGAATAAACGGACTGCTACATATTAAATAGGTAGGTCTACCTATGTACCTATAAGTAGACAAGTATTCTTCTTACTTTTCGACGTCGTTGAAAAACGTGAGGTTCGGATCCTTTTTATGGGGTGCCTTAATAATTTAAGGCACCCCATTGCGATGCAATATGCCTTCATTTTGGTTAAATAAATATCATAAATGTGCGAACGAACGACGACGTGACAATACGCGAACGCGACGCGGCGCATGAGTGAGTCAAACTAAGTGAGAAATCGAACTAATGTTGCTAACGTGCGACCCGGCCAGCACGTGGCAGCCCTCTAAAATAGGTCCGTTCAAACGGACCCGCCGCGGCTACTTGTAGATTCATACCTAAAGCGCGGAGTGCGCCTGGCCTGATCGAGTGGCAAATAAAACTCGCTCTAGGCACTCTGGATCTTTTACAAGCATAACCATAGCTTAAGCGCAGCCTGGTGTCCGTCCATGTGTGTCCATGTGTATGTGTACTTTTTTTATAGTAAGTGTTTGTTGTTTTGGATTTAAATCTAATTACACTTTTTTTTATTCAGGAATCACGATCTCTTCGAATCCTTTGGGTCATTTCGGGCGGCGGGCATTGCTGCCGATATTATGGCATACTGGGTCTTGCTTGGGGCATTCCAGGGATCCAGGGTTTTTTTATGAAGCTATTATCGACTACTATCTACTATCGATAGATAGCTTATCTCGATAGATATGACTGCATTTCAAACCGGTGGCTATCTTCTTCATTTGTGCCGGTGCGGTGGTGTGGTAAAAATCACTACAAAACGCTTCTAAGAGTTAGTTTAGGTACTTAAATAAATAAACTCACTCAAACAAATTAGTTGTATGATAAGTTTGTCTCTTTAAAATATTCTAGTACCAATATTGAATACCTACCAATACCTTAAAGATTGTGATAGGTTTAATTTAATTATTTTATCCACTAAAACGCTTGACTGATGTGGTCACACTAGTGATCAACAACGTATTTTTTATCTGAAGGTCTTTAATCGTACAGAATTATCTAAAAAAATGTGTCTTACAAGTAAAGTAATGCTTATAATCAATGTCATACATTATTTCAGTTAAACATCATCATCATCATCATCTTCAGCCTATAAACGTCCCACTGCTGGGCACAGGCCTCCCACATGATCAGTAGCACGTGGGGATATTGGGCCACAACCCACTACGCTGGCCCAATGCGGGTTGGTGGGTTTTAACGACTGCCATCTTACGACAACAACCGGGACCAACGGCTTAACGTGCCTTCCGAAGCACGGAGGAGCTCGAGATGTTTTTAATTGGTCACCCATCAGGCGACCCGGCATTGCGAAAGTTGCTTAGCGGGCAAGATCGCAAGCCGAACGCGCTAGCCGCTGCGCCATCGAGCTCCTCACAAATATATTACACTAAACATATTACATTATTTCTTAGCTTTTTGTCCAGTTCAACACATGGTTGCCTGGAAGAAATTGCTTTTGAGCGATAAAACCGCCATTTGTCTTCTTCTTGTATTGTTCTCTCTAAGTCTTTTGTATGGTGTACAATAAAGAGTATTTTCATTTCATTTAAATTCATTTTTAAACGTTAATCGTAATCGTAGTAATGGAAAGTGTCTTTCTATGAGGGGAAAGCATTTTTCAATATTTGGCGCTGAACAGGAGAAAGAAATGCCAGATATTTCCACTAAGCTGCTATCTTAGAATATGTATATATAATCTAAGGCTGATATATAAAAAATATATGAGTTCACAGGAGACGCGACTTTTGTTTCTTTATTTATTAATCAAAAAAATAGGAAATACAATAATAAAAAGCACTTTAAAAGCATATTAAAAACCTTAAGTCTGAGATAAATGTCTTCATAATAAAAACCAAATATTATTAGTGCATTACTAAACTAACCCCCTTATTCATAAAAAATATTTAAGCATTATTTAGTTAAATATTGTTTTGTCAACGTCACACAAACGTCATTTTGAACTTGAGAAAAAGAGACAAAACAATGATTAACTAAATAATGCTTAAATAGTTTTTTTATAAATAAGGGGGTAAGAAAATGAGAAACGCTTATTTAGAATACCTAAAATAAAATGACAACCGTGCTAATCTGCTTCACAAAATGAAGTAAAAAAAACTTTTTTATGTGTAACGTGGATAGCAATAATATAATGTTAAAATATAAAAGTTATCATTATAATGTACTAACATGATCTCTCATGTATATCTCTCTCATATATATCTCATATATCTTATAATGGACTTTTGTGTACATGTGTATTTTTTTTGTGTAATTTCGTATGCTGTCCGCGTCTTTTATAAATAAGTAATATACTCACCGATTATTTTATTGTAATGGCAATTCTGCCATTCATTCATTCATTATTTGACAAAGGCTGCGGGTCCCCTGCAGCCACTGAGTCATAGACCTTGTCTTAACGTCAAGTTGTGTTGTTCAAAGTGCGTTGTATTTTTTTTTTATTTTACTGTGTTTGAGACAAATAAACAAATTTTTATTTATTTATTTATTTATCTCTCTCGTAGTATAAAATGATTAATCAAGTAGATAGTAAAAGCGCTGCTGCATTGCTGCTTTATGTGAAAATAATGTACTAGAAAAAAAAATTACCATTTATTATTAAGGGGGTGCAGCGCGGAATTTGAAAATTTACGTGTTTTTAAGTCACTGGTGCTAGGTGCTGAATAGGTGTTATACATTAAAAGGACTAGTGTAGGTTAGCTTGATCCTTTAACAAGGTCATGGTTGTCTTGGAATTTGAAACAAATACCCAGAAACTGCATAAACAATACGTAAAATAATGATATCTAAAAACTTATTTCTTCAGAAGCTTTATAAATATAGCACAAATGAAACAATGATCCGACATCAAAATGTTTGTATTGATATTCCGCAGGGCACTGTTGTCTTATTTTTCAATTAAAAAACATGAATATGAAAATATTAAGACTTTTATTATTTTTTACCCAAATGCCTATGATTTTACGAAAGTAAACATTGCTCTAATTAAATCACCAGCCTACTCTGTACAGATATTAGTGTGCGTGCGTATTCGTAGTCGTGCGCCGTTGTCATACCACTGCCACGCGCCGCTCGCTCGCTATCATAAAGAAAATTGAAACTCGCAATTTTGCGTCCGCGCTGCACCCCCTTAAAAGAGAAGATAGTTTATACGAGTAACATTGGCTATATGTGCAGACCGCATCAAACCATTCAATAAGATAAAAAAATCATTTAAATTACTAACAGCAGATTAAAAACCACATTAACAATTTCAAATTATCTTTATTATCTGTTGCTTAGCGTACAGTCTCGTCTGCCACCCTTCCCTGGGTGTGAAATTGAGTTGGATGCCGCTGTACGGCTGGGTGAGAAAGGAGCGAAGGTTGAACTCCAGCTTGCTCGGCGTATCTCAGCTACCTCCACTCGTACTTCTTCAGTGTCGCCAGGCCCACCCATCATCTGCATCTTCGCGAACCTCATACCTGGAGGCAAGGAAAAATTCATCAATTATGTTTATGGTTGTAAATAATTTTAAGCAAACAAGATGGGTTCGGATCGGATAGAGGAGCGGAACACAACGAGAGCGCCACAAAGGCTCGGATCTCGGCTCGGGTTGACCGTGCCATGATGATGAGCGTTAAGTTCAGTTAAGTTAAGCCTCACCACGGAATTAGATGCTTTTGACTAGGTACGTCAAAAAATTGTGTATAGATAGTGGTAAATAGTGACGTATAGCATATAAATAGTGATACTATGGTTCAAAAGATATTTAAGTATCTTGGTGAGGCTGCTAACTTGACGTCAAGATAGCAGGCACCTTAAGAAATACTGTTCGTATCAATGTGATTTATATTTGAAAAAACTGTGTATAAATAGTGAATCGTATACGCAAAATTTCAATAATAATACTTCAATACAAGCCGAGATATTACGGTCTCTAAGTGGGCTGCTAACTTGACGTTTCTTGCAATGGCGATTCCAGAGAAACGGGTACAAGTTTTAAACAAGTAAATACATGAAAAAATTGTGCGTGAAATTGTGAATCTTACGATATAAACAACAAAAGAATTCTTCTTTGCTATTTTCTAAAAATCTAATGTAAACTTCTACATAGTACATAGTACATAACATAGACTGTCGGTCAATGTTGAACTTTGCTTTAAGGCGAAGGGTAAGGCACACTAGCGCCACCAATTGATAATTTGACAATTACTAACGGACCGGATCTTTTTTTAAACATTGCGTACCGTCCGACAACAGGAAAGCATCCATAGTATTTATTTAATAATTGTGCACTACTTTTTGTTGCGTGGTTTATTCACAAAACGGGCTATCGCATTTATTCACAAACAATGGCCACTGTTGGTGTTAGCGAATGAATACAAAAACAAACTAAAATTAGTGCACAATTATTAAATAATAGATGTTTGTCTAGTGTCGGAAGGTCCGCAATGTTTGAAAAACAATCCAGTTTAGCAGTTATCAAATTAAATCCATTAGCGGCGCTAGTGTGCCTTACCCTTCGCCTTAACTTAATTTTGTGTGCATGATTAGTGTATTCTGTAAATGTGTAGTGGCAATTAGAGGATCGGGGGGAGGGGATCCGGTGACGCTGTTAATTCCGTTTGAGGACAACATCAATAGACCACACAGGCGGTTAAATGGTCAATTAATATTTTTGTGCTAAGATATCATAATTTAAAAACAAAACTTAAACTTAACACAATAAAATGAACGCTAACCGTGACAAGCCGATTTTATGAAACTCATTGTTATAAGTAAGTTATTTGTTTTGTTGCCACACAAACTTGTTATCGTTATTTACGTTTTACAAACCTCTGCCAAATGAAAAATAACTTTATTTATATTACATAATTACAATTAAGAGTCATTATACATTTAGGTATGCCATACGTACTTTGAAGACCTCGATGACGCAATGGTTAAACTTAAAGTTAACGCGCCTGGTTGTGATCGCTAAGGTTAAGCAACTTTCGAAAACGCCAGCCATCGGATGGGTGACAAAATATGTATCAATCTCGAGCTCCTCCGTGCATCGTAAGGCACTTAAAGTCCCGGCCACATTAAATTTTGTAGCAGTATCCGCACTGGGTCCGCGTGGTGGTTTATGGCCCGTTCTCCCTATCCCTCTCGTGCCCCAGCAGTGGGGATTTAAAGCTGGAGATGATGATGATGAATACAAACTTCGGTTTAGAGAATATTTATTGTCTCAAGATATTACAATTTCACTTAAAAAGACAAACTAAACCAAAAACTTATGCTAAAAGTGAGCAGTAGTGAGCTGCTTGTTACAAATTATGTTAACATAATAGAGTACAATATTTAAAATATATAAAATAATATATCTTTATATATAAACGTGCGTGTGTATGTTATTGAACTCCTACTAAACGGCTGGACCGATTTGGATGAAATTTTCTGTTTGTGTTCAAGTGGATTCCAGAATGGTTTAGATTTACAATTGGACCCGGTAGGTGGCGCTGCTATAGGGGTCCATCATGAGATAAGGGTGTTCTTAAGCGGACGAATGATTTGTTTGTTTTGTTGTCATAGAAACGTTGTCATGGAAACTATCAAAGCGGTACGAAGTCCGCTGGTCAGCTAGTTATATATATTCATTAATGTTAATTATAATTGTTCTAATAAATGTTTTTTGAGCTTCTTCTTAAGAATATTAATAGATTGACTATCCTTTAACGACTTGGATAATTTATTATACAATTTTGCTCCTTCATTCATTAAATTTTGGGTTCCATAATTTGTTCTAGGAAAAGGTAAATTTATATTTTATCAGCATTTCTTAATTGTTTGTTTTGGAAAAGGCTATGTTTATTAAAACTTATTACTGAATGTATTTTTCCATGTAAAATCTTATGTATTCTATACAGGTTTTAAATGTGTGTAAAAGATTTTTATTCATTAATTTTGTTTCTTTGTATAGTTGGTTAGTCGGTGTTAGATAACTTTAAGGTTCAATTTTCAAAACCAATGCTACTTTTAATTACACTTTCTCTGCTTAAAATTTTTAAACAATTTTTAGAAAACAATTCGAAAATGTTAAAAAATTATTTAATATATTTCAAATTATTTAAATTCAACATTACCATGAAAATTAGCTTAATTGCATCGTTTTTGTCAGCTATTGCTAATGCAGCCAGGAGCAACGGCTTTACGTGCCTTCCGAAGCACGGAGGGGTTAGAGATGATAACTTTTTGGTCACCCATCCGATGGCCGACATTTGCAAAAGTTGCTTAACCTCAACAACCGCAGGCCGAACTCAAGCTCCTCCATAGTGAACACAATTAACAAATTTATAATATTTATGTTATGATAAGTTTTTTTGTTAAACATGACACTTTAAATAGGTAGTTTAAGAATTTCACATTTTTTATATAATTTTTTGATTGCCTTGATACATGTAGAATCACATACCTACATGCATTTTTTCGGTAGGTATTTTGATAGAAAAAATTTGACCTATAAGATAAAATAAACAGATATATAAAATTGCAGTCATTGTCAATAATTAGGTATGATGTATCCTAAGTAAGTACCCAAGTAGTAAATAAACGCAAGATCATTTTGTTACATATTGATTCACAAAACCGGTTCCTAATTTAAACTTAAATCCATATATTTTAAATCATGCATGTAAGTAAGTCTAAAAGGATAGGTCTATAGATACTTCGATTATTTATTTATTTATAAGTATATATACTATATCTATATATACATATTTTATATATATGCATTTTAAGGAATATGAATAAAAGTATAACATGTAACTATATTGCTGAGGGCCATTTACAAGTTTCCACAGAAATTAATTAAATATTATAAGGACGGACATTGTTGTAAAAAAGAACTATAACTAAACGCTTGTAGTAAGTATAAGTAGAATAAGAATATAAAGTTTAATTATTGAAAAATTTGTTTGCAAGTAAACGCTTAAAATGATCAACTGTCGTTCCGAATAAGTCGACGTCATTACATTTTATTATTTATAAACCTACATATATATCTTATTTATTTATTTTATTTATTTATTTATAACTATTATATTATTGATCGAAGTACAGTGCAAGTAAAAGGAGTACATAATAGCAACTCTATATACTATATTCTTTGTTTATTTGTAAGACCCATTTCTATGGGCTTCGAATAGTTTTTCCATGTTTTGTCTCTTTTACTCTAACATGAAATAACGTTTACATGACAGAAACAAAAAAAGGAATAACTATTCGGAGTTTATTCTTTGTATAAGGGGTATAAGTTTTGTGGGCCAGCAGGGTGACGCTGACGGATGCTGCGTTGTTTTCACGCTGCACCAGTTGTCATCGCGTCTGGACTCCGTTTCCACTTAACATCAAGTGGAGTGGAGTAATTTACCGAGCTAGTTATATAAAAAAAACTAATAGAAATTCGACGACAGCCGAAACACAGTTTCATCATCGTCATCAGCTCATTTATGTCCCCACTGCTGGAGTACAAGCCTTCCCTATGGATGGATAGGGAGAACGGGCCATGAACCACCACGTGGGCCCAGTGCGGATTGGTGGTTGTTAACGACTGCTAATGCAGCTGGGACCAACGGCTTAACGTGCCTTCCGAAGCACGGGGGAGCTAGATATGATAAATTTTTGGTCACCCATCTGATGACCGGCCTTTGCGAAAGTTGCTTAACCTCAGCACTCGCAGACCGGGCGCGTTAACCACTGCGCCATCGAGCTCCTCCACACAAACAAAAACACAGTTTACTGAGACTGTTTGTAACAGTGTATCAATTTTCTTAATACCTTATTTTCTTGTACCCTTCATATTCATATTCATATTCATATCTTTATTGCACTCCATAAGTTACATTGATGTTAAAAATATAAGTAGGTACATTTATGGACCCTGTAGGGCACGGCAAGTAGGAGAGGCGAGGAGTCACCTTATGCTCGTATTCACAAATTTTAAATTTTTTAGTTTATTATATTGATGGATAAAATTGAACCCTTGATCGTATACTGTACCTCATGCAGACATTTTTGAGGACAAAGCTTATAATAAATTCATTTTTGTTTCTATCCGTTTAAATATTTGTGTTTCATTTTTAAATTTTATTTTCATTAATCTTGAAAATTATATTGTTTTCTAAAATTTACGCGAACACTTACACATTTAAATGAGACAACCATTAAAAAGTAATGTGTAAAATAAACGCGAGTAGATCTTGAAAATTATTTTAACTAGCTGTATTGTGCTGATATAACGTCTATGATTTTGTAATTGTCAATTTTATTTATTTAATTAATTGGATGTTTCGGGTGATAAAGAAATAAATACTTACCAACCAACCCATCCACAGGAAAAGTTGACATAATTAATGTGTCGTTGCATACTGATTTAATACACTTTTCCACCAACTGTGTATAGTCACTTACAAAAGGTATAAGCAAGTAAAAACAAACTTTACATAAGTACCTAAGTCCAATATTGATCATACTACGAGCAAAGTTCGCGACGGTAATAGCGCCCCGAACCCAAAACTTGTATCTGAAGTGATGGCTTCGTTACTCCAACTGGCCGAGTTGTAATTTATAGAGGTTTGTGTCCCACACCCGAGACTTCTAACTTGGATTGCTAAAACTGTTGAATGTTTAATAGCATTATGACCTTTCATAACCTTTCGGATAGATTTAGGCAATTTGTTAGAGATAAATCTTTGCTCGAGTAAAGTTTGTAGGAGTACAGAGGTACTTTGCCTTGAGGTGCTGACTGCCCGTGGTTGATGACTGATGGCTCGCTTTAATAAAGTCCATGGTAAAGCATTTCGCAACCCGTAGATTAAAAATAAATATTAGCAAGAAGCAGTGATGGCTGTAATGTATATATGTGTCACAGCACTATTTCCAGAGATAAGAGAGGACACTGCTCTAGACAAGATGGCTACAATTAGGTGCTGTTGTAATTGTTGTACAAGTTTCTATATAAAATAAGTGTACTTACTGAAGATTATCAAAATAGTTTTATTAAGAAGAAACCACCTAACATTATAATGGCCATAGGAGTAGAGCCCTAATAGAATGGCTAATGGCTAAAAGCGGCCACCTGCCAAATAGGCCAGAGACACCCTGCTATCATCTTTTTTCTCAAAACAGAAGGGAGGGAATGGCGTAACATGGAGGAAGCCTTTGCCCAGCAGCTTATGAACAGACGAAACTATATCCTTTCCTTGTACTTATTTGATTTGCCTGCACTACACCACTACCGTGCAGTCATCGCCGAATACATACAAATGAAGATCAACTTTCTTTTCTTTAGGGTGCAGCATGTGGCGCCGCGGCACAACAGTAGCTTCTAAGAATTTCATTAACCAATTTGGACACCCTCATGAGAGAGGACTTCTGGCCAAGGGAGTGGTGTACAGACGTTTTCATAGAAGACTACTTGTAAGCGCCACCGATTCGACACAGAAAGTGTCAAAGTAATTGCTAACATAGTTTAAGATTTACATTACTAACAAGAATTGTGTAAAAGATGTATGTTAGCCTTTATTGATATTTGTATAAGGGCCATTGCAGCATAAAATAATGGATTATTCTATTCTATAAATACACGATCATGATCACGCGTAGATGATGGTTACCAGCTCCTAAAAACATCATCATCATTATCATCTCAAGCCTTCTTCGACCAGTTTGGTGTAAGCCTCCTTTAACCTCCTCCACTTCGTTCTATTTTGGGCTGTCAGTATCCAATTTTGGCCCGCTATCTTATTCTAAAAACAAAGTCGCGAGTAATTGAAAACTAATTTAGAACTCTAATGTAACAATGTCTCATTCCAAAAAGTCATTATTACAGTATTATTATAACGAAAAACCTTAGTCGCTAAGTTATTAAAAAATCTTGTCATGCTCCGATTTATCTAAAATTTATAATCTTATCCAACGCAAATTTTACGCCCTGTACAAAATCTAAGTTACTTTTCTGCCCGAATCTACAAATTGAGTTAGAATCCTGTCTGTACAAAACCTCTTACTCCATTAGAGGCGTATCCCCAGTGAATAATATTGTTACGTCCAACATCTCAATACAAATAGATGTCTCGCCGACTTCTGGCGCTTCCCGGTAGCGGAAAAGTCTGTCGTCTAACGCGCTCTTAACATTACATTTGCGATAACACTATTTCTGAAATAAAAAATTACTCGAAAGGTCGAAATGAAAAATTGCTATTTATATAAATAAGGAGTTAAATACTGTCTCATTTAGGGCTTTGAATACGGTTCTGTCAAACGAAGATACCGTTAAAAAAAAGTAACGGTAAGCTTGGTATCGTTACCTGGGTGACATTTTTATCGGTAATTTAACTAACCGCTCTACGCGGAATGGCTAAAGCGCAATATTTAACGAAAAAAGTAGCGATACTTTTCTAGATAATGTTACCAAATTACCTTTATAGAAATATCGTTACTTACCGGTACTTATAGTGGGTATTTGGTAACAATACCGAGCCCTGGTCTCACTAACCTTGTAGTTTTGAAAATATATACGTAGAAAAAGTTCTTCCCAGTCGGTCGATATATATCCTTACCAGTCAGGCCCATGGGATGAGGAGTACGTACCTAATTCTACCGTGTAGTCAGTGGTCCCTTACGGTCGGATTACTTATCTTGAGGCTATTAAGCCTGGGCATTAGCCCAGGGACCGTATAGCCCTTCAGGATCTATGCTTCAAGTTACATCTTAAAGAGACCGATGATGTTAAAAGCCAGAACCTAAATTTTGAATCGTTCTGAGAATTCAACATAGTGAAGGCTCAAAATATAAAAAATTTACAGTTTTTTTTCCTGAAGAAACAGCTACAGATTATTTCGTATGTTGTCGCTGAATATTGTTCTACAAAATTTATGACAAATTTAAGGGTCTTTTCACTTTTCTTCTAACTAAAAGTACCTAGGTACTAAAGATTAAAGCTCGTTGCGAAACGCTAGTTTTACTATATAGGTGGCAAATTATAATTTTATTATTATACTAATAATTTTGATATTTTCTTTCTTTAAGCTGTTTTGATATTTTCTTTACTTATATAGTATTAATAAAGTAAGTATAAATAAGTATTAATAAAAATTTACTTTAATTTATATTTATTTATTATTTAATACTTATATAGTATTAATAAAGAGGTAAAGTTTGTGACTTTGTTTGTTTGTTTTTTGCTTTTTGGAACTAATGGTCTCTTTCCAAAAAATCTTTTACGTATAGAATGCTACATTCCTTGCGGGTAACATAGGTTACATTTTATTTAAAAGAAGAGTTTATTTTTAAAATATCAAACCCACGCGGAAGAAGTCGCAGGTGAAGTGCTTATAGTATATCTATACTAATATTATAAAGAGGAAACCTTTGTATTTTTGTATGTATGTATGTTTGCAACGAATAAACTCAAAAACTACTGGACCGATTTAAAAAAATCTTTCACCATTAGAATGCTACATTAGTGCTGAGTAACATAGGTTATATAAAAAAAAGAAAAAAGAAAAAAAATGCGGTACGAAGTCCGCCGGGTCAGCTAGTATATAATACGTTGGATAATCTAATTTTGATCGATATTTTGGTGAAAATACAGAGTTCTACGGATTGTTACCCAGTTCCTATGGTTTGTATAATCGTTTTGGAAATACTGGGGAGGCAAACGAAGTCACAAGCACAGCACAGCTAATAAAATATCTAATAGTGCGTTTAAAATATGTCAGTAGAGTGTCTGTCAATCGTTTGACCTAATTCATAAGGTAAAATCTCAAGCTCTGAACGCTGTTGATGGAATATGAACTTTGTAGTTATTGGTGTAAGGTTGTCTGTAGCTGGCTTGATAAAGACTGGGAAAGTCTAGAGCGGTGGGGTGGCATGCTTCGACGGACGATTCGTTCAAATGGATGGGTTTCACGCAAACGGTCAGGTAAAGTGGCATGTATGATGAGCCTGAAAGTGGAGATTCGGCAAAACGCCAACAAGGAGTTACAGTTGAATAGATATGTACTGGTGAATGAATTAGAAAATTATTATAACTTTTTGTAGACACAATTGTTCTCTTTGTGAGCAATAAGTTTAAAATATAAACTTTCTTTACTTAAATGTAGTAGAGGTTTTTTTACCACGTAGTTAATGTTGAATTTTAAATTTTATTTTTTTTTTCCGATTATTGTAGCGTAGAGATTTAACTACAACGTAGTATCTACAAGGTCAAATTATGTAGAAAACTTGATAAGAACTATAGGCTATTATAGAATGAGTATCAATACAAATATCTTTTTTAAATATTAACAATTTGATTGCAAATATTATACCTAAGTATAATGCCGAAATTATGATGAAATAATACATTAGCAATCATCACACAACGCGAGCCTGATTCGATTCGGTACATATCTGGTAAATACATGAACTTTCTGGTATATACTTTACCATTTTTATTTAAAGCAGTTAAGTGTATGAAAAAATACTGTAATTCGTCATAAAAAAATTTTAAATAGCCTTTAGGCTATAACTAATTTAAAAAAAGAAAAGTAGTAAGTACGTAATATTTTATCATACATAGCTAGAGATTTATAAAGTTTTATCGGAAAATCTCACCTGAAAAGCAAAATGTAAGCGTGAGTAAGCGTTTTACGTCCCGTGGACGTAGACGTAGTAACTACCTTTTACACATAATATACAGGTTGACTTTTATATCACTGTCCAAAACTTCTGAGATGACTCATCACAGTGAAGGCTCAAAATATAAAAAAAGTACTTTTTTTTTCCTGAAGAAACAGCTACAGATTATTTCTTATGTTGTCTATTGTTCTACAAAATTGTATGACAAATTTGAGATGACTCCCGCGATACAAATGAACAACTCTTACTATAGGACCAACTCCCTAACTCGAAAATATAATTCAGCTGTTCCATACAAAACATCAATATTCATTCGACCAAAATGTATGGAACAGCTGAATATTATTTTCGAGTTAGGGAGTTGGTCCAATAGTAAGAGTTGTTAGTTTGTATCACGGGAGTAAAATGAGGAGCTCGATGGTGCAGTGGTTAACGCGCCCGGTCTGCGAGTGCTGAGGTTAAGCAACTTTCGCAAAGGCCGGTCATCGGATGGGTGACCAAAAATTTATCATCTCGAGCTCCTCCGTGCATCGGAAGGCACGTAAAGCTGTTGGTCCCGGCTGCATTAGCAGTCGTTAACAACCACCAATCCGCACTGGGCCCGCGTGGTGGTTTACGGCCCGTTCTCCATATCCATCCATAGGGAAGGCTCGTTCCCCAGCAGTGGGGACATAAAATGAGCTGATGATGATGATGATGATGAGTAATCTCAGAAGGTTTGGACGGTGATAATAAAGTCAACCGGTATAACCTGTGCCTGGGGTTTGGTATTGGTCTGGACGTTAATGAGGTAATGTGTGAGTCAGGACTTCTATTTTTATTTATATTGGTAGTAGGTAATCACTAGTTTGAAACGATGCTCATGACCTTTGCTCTCATCACATCGTGTATCGGAATCAGAATTATTATATTTATCTAGGTTTTGTAAAGGTCACATCGAATCACAATTAAAGTTTCATATTCAAGGCAAGGCGTGCAATGTATAAACTAAAGAATTTTATATGAATAAATAAATAAATAATTATAAATGTTTAAATTATATATATATATATATATATACCACATGTAACACAAAATGGTATAAAGGTATTAGGTATAGTTAAACAGTAAAAAACGTAATTAAAATTAATAAATTAAAAATTAACTTTCCTACACTTTTAACAATTATCTAGCCCAAGAGAAGCTTCGTTATGAAACTCGTTAAATGGTTACTAGACAACGGATAAACATACTTAAAACACTTAAATACATACTTATTATACATAGAAAACACCCAGACCCGAGACAATTTAGAAAAACAATCATTTCTACATTGACTCGACCGGGGATCGAACCCGGGACCTCAGAGATAGCGACACCTTGAAAACCGGTGTACAAACCACTCGACCAAGGAGGTCGATAAAGCTTTTTAAGGGCAATGACCAGTTTGTATGGATGAATGGTGCTTTTTTTTTTGGGCGGCGGTCAACCAAATTTTGTATGTTTGTACAAAAAAATACAACAAGCAATAAACACTAAAGAATGATACCTGTAAACTCAGTCGGGACGCAGTTATATCAGATTGAAGATTAAAAAAAAATATTTTTTATTAATTATATTCTAAACTCATATATTCTGATAAGCTGTCACAAAAATAATTATATTAGATGATTATTGTAATGTTACATACTTAACTCACGATTAAAAAAAAATATTTTTCTTTACATCTATAGTTTCAGTATCTGTATGTATAGTTATAGATTTTATTTGATAATAGTTCATAGATTTTCTATTATCATTTAGGTATAATTAATTGAAAGACAGTAGTTACGAACGAAAACAATTTACTACACTCATTGATTTATTGTTATATACATCATATTATATATATTATAAATGTAATGTCAGAACCAGAACAATCAAGGGAAAAAATCTACTCATTGATGAGTCAACAAAAAAAACAGTCATCGCAGTTTTACGGGCTGCAGCTATACCTTTCCTACTCGATATAAAGCGATGTATGGTCTCTTAAAAATACCTTTGCTGCGTGGTGTTGCCCACCGCAGGGGTCTGGTCCACTGAGTGAGGCCCGGCGTAATGATGGGATGGGTAGGAATCATTACTCTTCGATATCGCTGGGCTCATCGTAAGCTTCATTTTCGACATCATGTCTGACTATAATATTATCTAAAAAGAGCGCAGGAGGTCTCAAATCATTTTGATGTCTACCCCATCCTAAATACCAAATAACGGCCATTACATGTGAGCAGGAACCGAGTGATCTTTTTCCTACTATGCAGCTGCAGTAGTGGCCCTTTATTGCTTGTATTCCTCGTGCCATCTCTCCATCTGCATAACCTTCATATAAAATGTACACGTAGTAAGTTCGAGCTTGCCTATGTCTTGACTGTATCCTCCCTCTTAATAATACAGGTCGAGTAGCTTCAATCTGATGTTCTTGAATATCTTCAATGCCCATCTCTCTGCATACTTCAATAACGTATTGTCCGTGGCGTTTTATGTGCTCGCCATAGTAGCTTCTTGCCTGCTTTAGCTGGTATGTTCCCAGGGCAAATATAATTAGTTCATCTTTGGTTAATACTGGGAAACCGTTAAGCCCTGGGTTTTCAGCAGTAATCGCATTAAAAAGGGCTCGGCGAGCATTCATATTCTTCGCTATTATATAATTGCCGAGATGATTTTCTAAATGTGATCTTCGAACTATTTCATTTAGGATTTCATTGACCAGTCTGTGATCTGTCAGAGGTTGACCAAAGACATTGAGTAAGGCACCAGCAATTCTTATTTCGTCAAAAAGATGGGTCATTGCTCTATTATTATTTGTATGTCTCAGTTGTTTAAATTGATTTTTCAAACGACCATTGATGGTTTCGACGACCCAGCGACACATTGTAACCTTTCGTGACTCATTTGCTTGTTGGGTCGAAAGCTGTGCAGTATTATTTGTTTTTGTGACAGGCATTTTCACGATGTAGCCATATGTTTCTAATAACTCTTTTGAGTCCCTGAAGCCTCGATCCAAAATCAAAACGTCATTTTGATTAAAAAACCAGTGAAATGGGTCCGTTCTGCTGTCAATTATATTATTCAGAATCACTGAGTCCGATGTTGTAGCATCATATGGTCCATATATATCCAAAATATGGCCATCGGGGCAAACAATCAGATATGGCTTATATAAGTTTCGCCATTTGTGCAGGCTGTACGATTTTCTTTGAAAAAAGTAATTAGAACTCCTCTGCAAATACATGTATGTTCCATCGTGGATTGTGATTGCTCTCTCTTGATTGTTACCAAATAAAGCGTTTGGTATCGCAAGGCATCTGGATATTACTTCTCCCCGAGATATGTGATCGTACCCCAAATGTCTTGGCACAAATTCTTGACACAAGGATTTTCTAACCGATGACATGGTTCTTTCCAAGACGGGTCGCGACATTTTTAAAAGCACTGAAAGTCTTTGATTTGATTCCCCAGTGTGCAGTTTCATTAAAACAGTTGCCAACGCAGTTGCTGGTTTTCTGGTGTGGTTTCGAGATATGGAAGGTGTAGATTGTAGAATCTCACGAAATTGACTTTTAGAAAAGCCAATGTAGTATTGGAATACACTATCGCTGATCGAAGCAAGGCGTTCGAAATTCAGAAATGGACTATGTGAATGCAATAGTCGTACCATATCCATCAACTGTTTTGAAGAAAATCTGTTGTAAACATGACGAGTACTTTGTTCGATGTCATGCCAAGCAGTGTCAGTATAATGTTCTTCGCACACACGAGCTCCAAGAGGTATATAAAACTTCTTATCTTGAAGAATTGTGGTCCTTAATCTTCTATCAATTCTATGCAAGTTTCGATTATCACACATTGCAAATATACACTGCCTCGTATTTATTGGTGCTCGTGTAAATCCTTCAAAAACGAAGCCCCTTTGCGCTCTGGGCGCTGGCTGTTCTGGCATTTGGATTACAGGTTCCACAGGTACAATATTATCTTGGGGGATATTCTGAGTGGAGTTATAACGAGCAGCACGTTGTACGCAAGGTCTGCAGATTCGGTCATTACCACCAAACTAGACAAAAAAAGAAAAGAAAACTTGTATTACAATACATACATATTATTATATCAAAGTAGCTACGTGCTCCCGGCGTCGCACGGGTAGCAGAGCGTATAAGTCTAAAACCTTAATTCATAATAACAGACATGTCAAAAAATCTACAGATACAAAGGTTTTGGGCTATACTTTACAGCCTAGATTAAAAAAACTAAATAAATAACATACCTCTGTTATGTTTCTAACTTCAAGAAGATATGGTATCAAATATGGACGATCTTGCACTAGGTTTCCAGTCAAAGGCATCGATTCTCGTTGGCGATTATTGCTACGATTCAGTGTTCGTTGGCAAGATACACATGTGCCTAAGTCAGCCATGTTAAAACATCACAATCAACACAGTCCAATCACAAAACAGCAAATCAAAAGTCCTTTAACACAAGCTCGGGTCAATGTAAATGCTTCAGCAGAGTCCAGATTACGAAAGCCAAGGTCGTAATATC
Organism: Eudonia mercurella; assembly: GCA_963082485.1. Lineage (NCBI taxonomy): Eukaryota > Metazoa > Arthropoda > Insecta > Lepidoptera > Crambidae > Eudonia > Eudonia mercurella. Next base: position 2,516,780 of record OY720044.1, read on the forward strand.
ACACTCTCAGAAACACAGAAAAACTAAGAAACACACGTACGCCACAAAGGTAGAATAGTGAGTGACAATTAAACAATAGATATCGCAAGGGTCGACTCCGACGCATCGTGCAGGTAAAAAATTCCTGAAAACTCATTGTGATTGGCCCAAACTATAAGAACTAATAGTATAGTTCTTAGAAACTTAGTAAGTAGATGTATTCTGTGAACCGCATTAAGATTTTCACACAAAAAAAGAAAAAAACAATAAATTTTGGGGGTTCCCCATACTTAGAACTGAAACTCAAAAATTTTTTTTCATCAAACCCATACGTGTGGGGTATAGGGGCGAGAGACACTTCCAAAGTGGTAAAATGTGTCCCCCCCCCCTGTAACTTCTAAAATAAGAGAATGATAAAGCTAAAAAAAATATATGATGTACATTACCATGCAAACTTCCACCGAAAATTGGTTTGAACGAGATCTAGTAAGTAGTTTTTTTTAATACGTCATAAAGTACGGAACCCTTCGTGCGCGAGTCCGACTCGCACTTGGCCGGTTTTTATTAAACGTCATCTTCGGACAGTTAGCATTACAATACACTACTTATTGCTTTCAGATGACAAGATTACATGGCTGCTCACATCATAGGTATACCGGTATAATACAAAATACTTTCCGATTGTGCGTTTGTTATGTCACAGTCACGATGTATGGAATAAAAGGATTATTTTCTATTTATATTACATATAATCCTGGTCACGAACTGCACGATTGATTGGCTTGCTTGTTCTTGCAAGTTAAACAACTTTCGCAAAGCCGGGTCACCGGATAGGTCTAATTTAAAAAGAGAAATAATAAATTGATCCACAAAAAAATAGTAGGCAAGCACCTAAAAAGGTAAGTTAGCATCTAAATGTAGTGTTTAGGTGCTAACTTTGTATTTTTAATTGCTAACTTAGTATTTTTGTGGGTTACGTTAGGTTACTTTGGTGATCGATTAAATACAACCCATTTAAAAATATCTCGAGCCCCTTTGCTTCGGGAGGCACGTGTCTCTGGGTGACTGGTGCATGATTCGTTAGTCATTCAAACGCAATATTTTATATGGAAAAACTTTAAATCTCCTGATAATTTTTTACATATAATTTTACGCAAATATTGTTGCGAACATGTTGTTGTTGTTGAATAGGGCTCTTTTGGCTTACAAAGTAAGAGTAGATAGTGTCGATTAATTTCGGCGGGTTGGATTGAGCCACGATAGCATAGTTGGTAGTGCACCTGACCCGGGATGTTATAGGGTGCGGGTTCGAATCCCGCTCTTGGAATTTTTTCGACACTGTCTTTTTTCAAAATTTTAAATCTCCTCGTGGGCTGGGCTTGATACTGTTACCAAATTCCCTTTTTTTTATAGTTTGCTCATTGCCGCTGGGCATTTTCAGCTTACCGGGCTACTTTGGGCGAGAAACTTAAAGGGTTCCTCAAGCCGTGTGAAACGAAGCACCGTCGAAGATTTTCTAGAGGGAACAGCATCACGCATTAGTGCGTATCCCCGTGTCCTAGGTACTAGATTCTCCTACTAGATCAGCTCGGAGCCAAATTCCCCACCATAAGTATTGTTATTAGTTATGTTTTGTCTATAAACTTCCTAAAAGTTAAATTGAAAACGGCAATGCAGGTTAGTTACGTTACCTACCGATACCGGTAAAAATTCTACCAAGGTATTGATACCAACTATAACGTACCCTTTGCTTTTAACGGTATCATCGTTTGACAGAAAACATCATCATCATCATTTCAGCCAAAATACGTCCACTGCTGTCTAAAGGTCTTTCCCAAGGATCTCCACAACGACCGGTTTTGTGCTGCTCGCATCCAGCGGCTTCCCGCGACCTCCACCAGATCGTCGGTCCACCTTGTTGGAGGTCGACCTACATTGCGTATCTTGACAGAAATAACGTGCAGTACCTAATTTTTAACGGTATTCAAAGCCCTACTCGTTTGTCATCAGTGTGCCTAGCGTGAGTTTTATTTTTCCGTTAACGAAAACAAAATGTGATGGTTTACCATATTATTCTTTGTATTCGTTTAAATCTTTACTAATATTATAAACAGGAAACCTTTGTATTTTAGTATGTATGTATGTTTGCAGCGAATAAACTCAAAAACTACTGAACCGATTTAAAAAATTCTTTCACCATTAGAATGCTACATTAGCGCTGAGTAACATAGGCTTACCACGCACGCGAAGCAGGGACGTACCGCTAGCAATTAATAATTTAATAAATCAAACAGCTAAGTACGCCTGCATATCATCTTTTCCAAAACTTTTTTCTTCAATAAATAATCAACCTTAATACAAATACACAAAGTTTAAAGTCCATTGAGAAAAATTTACAGTTTATGGTAGTCTGACGGACAGGCGTGGGTACTTACGTAATTTAACCATCGTTGTCAGCTATAACTAATTATATTATACTTTTAATTACATTAATTAATTATAATGTTAATTACAGCTTTAATATGACAAGCTTGATCAAGAGCGCTAATCGTACGAGTATATTATTATGTATTTGACTGTACCCAGCTTAGTGACCTAGAAAAATAGACGACCTCTAAGGTCAACTGTACCTACATACGTCTACATATAAAGCCGGCGCATTAAATTACAAATAATATGTATCGGAAGACATTCATTAATTTCCATTTATTTATTCAGCTTCACAGGCGTTATTATTAAATCAACAATATGACTTAAAGCTATTATTTTAACTAAATGTCTTTTAAGGCGAACACAACATGCAAAAATAAAAACTTTTTTTAAATTTTGGATCAAGAATGCTGTTGGCAACCTATGCCTTTTACAGCGTTACCGGACTTTTATGGGCGGCAAGAAACCTAAAGGGTTCTTCAAGCCGTTTTATCAAAACATCCACTGAAGGTTTCTAGTGGGAATCAATCACTTAAGAGTATCCCCGTCCTAAGAGAGAGAAAACTTACTACTACACTTATATATGTATACAAACTTAATACCTAACTATCCGTCACCTCGCTGTGCCAAAATAATGGATCAATGAATGCTAAATAAAATAATTATTAGGTTTACTAACATAATAAATATATAGCCTATAATTTGCACAATCTTATGTTCTTACTACATACAAATTTTTATCAAGATCGGTCAAGCCGTTCTTGAGTTATAAGAGGACATACAGACAGACAGACAGACAGACAAAAATTCCAAAAATCGAAGAATTGGTGTCGATAAATTTTGGGATAAATCGAATATTTATCCCAAAATTTGTCAGAAAACTGTATGTACAGACAGAGCCTACAGATTTATATAGTAGTAAATATAGATATACCTAGATAGACTAGTGGACCCGGCGGACTTCGTACCGCTTTGACAGTTTCCATTCACTCCCGTGGGAATATCGGGATAAAAACTATCCTATGTGTTAATCCAGGTTATAAACTATCTGTATGCCGAATTTCATCCAAATCCATTTAGTAGTTTTTACGTGAAAGAGTAACAAACATCCATCCATACTTCCAAACTTTCGCGTTTATAATATTAGTAGGATAGATAAGCAACCTGGTCGACCGCCTAACGCTCTCGCTTTCGATCGCTTTGAAGGCGAGGCGAGGAGGAGGCGTCATCTTGTCATTTCGAAAGCAATATGAAAGCAATATCAAAAGCTATAGGCTATAGCTTTCAATATTATTCGATATTATATTTCGATATTATAATAGAAAGCGTGGCGAGGGCCTCGCTTTCAAAGCGATCGAAAGCGAGAGTGTTAGGCGGTTGGGGGGCAGAAGCCAGGCTTGCCCTATACATGCCCTATAATAACCTATAATGCCCTAAGGTTGTTCTGAGTTTGGCAAATGAATAGGGAATATACATCAGCCGAGTCACTTCATCGGTTGAGTAACTTGCAACCTCGATACAGGCCGTGATCTTATTATCTTTATCAATTATCATTATTGACTTGTGCGACAGTTCCGTTTCCGGTTCCGATGTGGCACGGCACGACTTGTAGCTTTGTTTCGAGGTACTATTCAAATTGATATTATTCAATATAAATTGTTTAATTGATAATATAATATTCAATTGTCAATTCATTTACTAATAAAAAATAATTTAACTTAAACATATTGACTGGATAGTTGTTGGTTGGATGCGGCGGAGGATTGGTTATGGTTTGAGGTTTACGAAATAGGAAGTTTACCAAATGGGATGTAGCCGGTCATCCATGATTGCAGTGACTTATGTTCAGCAGTGTAGGCTGATGATGATAGTGATTTATTTATTCATTTATTCAAATTCAAAATCATTTATTCAGTTTAGGCTACAAGTAGCTCTTGTGAATGTCGCTATGCCATCGGTTTATAAGTCTACTCTGGGCGGGATCTTGTACTGATAAGAACCGGCAAGAAACTCGGCAAGTGTCAAGCCTTTTTCTCCCTTACAACGCAAAAAAATTGGAAAATGCCCGATCATAGCAGGACACTTTCCATTACAAATGAACACAAAACATACTTATAAAAGACAATCACAAAATGTAAAAAAAAAACAAAAAAAAAATTTAGGTTAACAAATTTAAATCAGGTAAAAGTTTCAATTTCCACGGTTGAACCTGCAAGGCTGATCCACAACGACGTTTATTTATTTTTTATGACGTTACTTCTTAATACCGGAGCTTTAAGGGTGCATTGAGTGACAATGATTTTAGTAAATCCGGGACATCGAGGATGCCATTCGCTAGCCTATAGAGAAACATGAGGTCATGCATACGTCTTCGATCCGATAGAGAACTTATTTTAAAATGATTTATGCCTGATTTCACCATTAACCCCTAAGTTTTAGGTGAGCCCTAAGCCATGTTAAATGACAGTTGTTGGAGTAAAACCGTCACCTAAAATGGCTTAGGGGTCACCTAAAACTTAGGGGTCAATGGTGAAAACGGGCATTGATCTCTCAAAATATTTTAATAAACTCTTACCCAGATTACACGAAAACGTTAAGTGCCATAAGAATCGCTTTTGGAAGCTTTCTAATCGTTTTAAATACACGTCATAAAAAGGAATGAAAGAGAAGAGTGAAAAAAGTGAGTAAAGTGATGACATATTGACATGGCAACGACATATTTTTTGTATTTTTTGTAAACATCAACTTTTTTAAAGATGTGCCTTATTTTAAGCCTATTCTTATTCACAACTTAGGAGAGTGAGTAAGTAATTCGTCAACTCGTCCCACATGCCTATGGCCCATTTAGGACAAGTTGCGGAAAATCAAAATAAATAATATTTTCATTGACTTGACTTAAAATGGGCCATAGGCATGTGGGACGAGTTTAAGAATGATTCAGCCGAGCTGGCAAGAAACTGAGCGGTCTTTTTTCCGCGTGAAAAGTTAATTAAACATTCGTGGGTTCATGGTGGAAACTAATGAACTGTACTTGTGTAAACTAATGAACTAAGTATACGTGTGCACAAATGATGTGTAAGTATTTGTAAAGACAAAAAAAATAGTCGAGCTAATCACTTTCAACTCACCAGTTCGAGCTTTTCCAATTCTAACGGACTAAAGTTGAGCCACGAGATCAATGATATTTTATGTTGGTCATTGCACGAGATACGTTATATGCAGACCAATATAGGTACTAGTCAATCTACGAGTAGTTACTTCACCACGGATGTTTGCTTAGTTTTTAGTTCAAAGTTATTAAAATTATTAAAATCTCATAAAGTTATCTCACGTTGGAGCGCGGATATTTTGAGGTTGCAGACATTTTGGGAATAAGAACTTTCTGAAAAGCGAACATTATACGAAAACTGTCATTCTTGAAGACAGACATTATAAGAAGCTGACATTTTGAGAAACTGTGATTATGCAAAGACGTGCTGACATTATGAGAAACAGATAACACACATTTTAGGAAAAAAAACATTTTAGGAAAACGCATATTTCAGGCCTGAGCCGCGCGATAATTGATAATCAATTATTATCTAGCATTGGCCAGAAAAATAAACGAGTAATTTCAAAACAAAACCATGCAAAATGCAAACCATATGTCGTGTAGACGCAGACGCAATTCTTCACAATTTTCTAACGTACTTTTTCTTTTTTCCTTCAAACCAATATGGCGGTGCCGCCGTTTTCCTAATGCTGCACGCACACAGCTTTTTCGTCTCACAAATAATGGGATTGCATAATATTCAAAGGGATTTCGCAGCAATAAATGCTCTAAGGCAATAAACCTCCTTTTTATTTAATATCCTTTTTATAACCTTTGCAACGTAGGTAACCAATAAAATTAAATAACATTAAAAATGTCTGTTGTTAAGATACTTTACCAAAAACTTTTACCAATTTTATTTATTTTGTTTATCATTGTCTTGATTTTAGTAGTCAATAATTGAATTTACCAAGAAAAAGAAGTTAATTAAACCATTAAGTAATCAGTCAATTAAACAAACATAATTTGTAACAAACTTGCATTCAATTTGTACTGTTCGTGAAGTTAAGGTTTTTTTTCGACTTTTACCCTAGGTTCACTGAGCAACACATCGCTTAGCTAATGATTGCCAACAAAAACTGCAATAAACAATGAAATAAGCATATTGTCTCTGGCAAACATTCCAAGGCCGAAATCAATTGTACTTTCACCAAGCCACTTCCTTGTGTTTTTGTACGCTCGGCCGTCTTCGTCCTTAAGAAATTAGTAATAGTGGTAATAGTTAGTTAAAAGCTAAACGCAATTATGCTTGACGAATAAAACAAAAGAAATACGATACTTACGGTACAGAGGAGCTCGATGGCGCAGTGGTTAACGCGCCCGGTCTGCGAGTGCTGAGGTTAAGCAACTTTCGCAAAGGCCGGTCATCGGATGGGTGACCAAAAATTTATCATCTTGAGCTCCTCCGTGCTTCGGAAGGCACGTAAAGCTGTTGGTCCCGGCTGCATTAGCAGTCGTTACCAACCACCAATCCGCACTGGGCCCGCGTGGTGGTTTATGGCCCGTTCTCCCTATCCGTCCATAGGGAAGGCTCGTGCCCCAGCAGTGGGGACATAAAATGAGCTGATGATGATGATGATGTACTCGGTTAGGTTGGTAGTAGGGCCTGGCTAGCTACCGCCATCTTATCTAAATATGTCACCAGGACAGCAATGTTTGTAGCATTGTTGTGTTCCGACAGGTAGAGATGGGATATCCCACTGGCTATCCTATCTCTCTCTCTATCCTCCGTAGTTGAAGTTTTCGGGTGAAGTGCGCTTGCCTTATCATCACTTAACATCAGGTGAGATCAAGGCACTGTGCTTACCCATAAAATATTTTAAAAAATGTTGGCTTTCAACTAAACTAACACTACAAGTAGGTAGTAAATTTGGCGGGCTGGTAGAACCACGATAGCTCGATTGGAAGAGCACCTGACCCGGAATGTCAGAAGGGTGCAGGTTCAAATCCTGCTCGTGGAAATTTTTTCAACATTTGTGTTTTTGTAATTTGTTCGCAACAAAATTTGCGTTAAAAAATTAAATGAACATTTAAAGTAACACTAACAAAACTGTTTTAACTATTTGATAATTAATCTATTTAATACCTTTAAACGAGCAATTCTTGTATATATTATGTATTTCGGAAACGGTTCCAACGATTTTCATGAAATTTAAATTTCACCCATCCGATGACCGGCCTTTGCGAAAGTTGCTTAACCTCAGCACTCGCAGACCGGGCGCGTTAACCACTGCGCCACCGAGCTCCTCCTCCAATGAAATAGTTAACGAGATCGGAATATAACACAAACTCCTAAGGCGTTAACTCCCTATAAAGGAGTTAACCCCTCCTAGGCGTACCTTTTGAAAACTAAGTATACCCAAAATAATAAGTAATTAAAAAGGATCCTTCCAAACCCTTCTGAGGCTTTATTGAAAGCAAGAATATGTTTGTAATATATTTAATGGAGGCCCATTCAAACCGCATCCTGTGATTCCGATGGAATTTATTTTTTTGTCTTTGTTTCTAGGTCTCTAGGCTTAGGCTGAACGATGTTAACCGTTAATTACTCAGCATTATCTTTTTATATATAATATATATACAGTGGTGGCTATATAATTAGAAACACTACCAACGGAACTTAACATTAAACAGTGCTAGTGAGACCCTATACCGCGCACGCCGAAACCCTCCTAACCAATTTTGCTTCCACTAATCTACGGCGTACCAGTCTTGACGAGACAACTGTTCCTTACAATTTCTATTTTTAGAAAAAGCGTTTTAACAGATGCTTAATAGTTATTTGTGCAACAAGAGAGCAAAGTCGTTTTTTGCTGCGAGTGCTGATTTTAAATCCTGAGCAAGCGAAGGATTCAAAGATTGAATCACGAGCGTAGCGAGTGATTCTAAAGTTTAATCCTGAGTGTGGCGAGGGATTTAAAGGCACGAGATGCAAAAAACTTTGCTCTCGTGTAACACACATAACTTTTCACTTCAGCAGCGAGAACACTTTAGTAGATAATAGTTATTTGTGCAACAAGAGAGCAAAGTCGTTTTTTGGTGCGAGTGCTGATTTTGAATCCTGAGTGTGGCGAGGGATTTAAAGGCACGAGATGCAAAAAACTTTGCTCTCGTGTAACACACATAACTTTTCACTTCAGCAGCGAGAACACTTTAGTAGATAAAATATATTACGTAACATTATTGAAACTAGAAATAAATATTTACAGGTTAAATATCAGTTTTATTTGCAGTATATACTTATTTTCGTTTAAATACAACAATAAGTCAAACATTCAATAAATTACATTAAAAGACATAATTATCTTTTTGCAAAATTTCTTTAGTTAGTACGAGATTCCGAACGTGTTTGTCTTTAAGGTCGAATTCAAAATTGGAACTTCGAAAGGGCTGGTCTTTGTCTCTCTCTCTCTTTCTAATGGCGGGAAAGAGATAGAGTGTGAATGTTTCGAATTGTATGATTAACCCAAGGCTGAATAAGATATTCGCGGCTTTCTGAAAAAAAAATTAAAAAGTTACTTTGTCTCACTCAGTGAGCAAAATCGCATTTTGCTCACTGATTTCAGGCAGCAAAACCTACATGTTTGAGCTACTGAAGTGAAATAGTTATTTGTGCAACAAGAGAGCAAAGTCGTTTTTTGCTGCGAGTGCTGATTTTAAATCCTGAGCAAGCGAAGGATTCAAAGATTGAATCACGAGCGTAGCGAGTGATTCTAAAGTTGAATCCTGAGTGTGGCGAGGGATTTAAAGGCACGAGATGCAAAAAACTTTGCTCTCGTGTAACACACATAATTTTTCACTTCAGCAGCGAGAACACTTTACTCGTAGTAGATAAAATATATTACGTAACATTATTGAAACTAGAAATAAATATTTGCAGTATATACTTATTTTCATTTAAATACAACAATAAGTTAAACATTCAATAAGTTACATTAAAAGACATAATTATCTTTTTGCAAATTTTTTTTTTCTTTTTGTTGATGGCTTTGTGCGATTAGCACATTTAGCCAGTGTCAAAGTAATTTTTCTAACAAGTAATACATAAATAAACAATATTTCTTTTCTGTATGATGATTAAAAATGATAATAAAAATGAGAAGTGAGAAATGATATACCCCCCAACCCCTCGAGTATCTCAGTAAAGATATGGGGCTTTACTAAGTCCTCGGGCGGACTTCTTGAGAGAGTTTGAAAAGTGACGTTGCACTGTTTTGTTTCATTTGCCAACACTCAAGCACACTCACGAACACTTAACGGTTAATAATCCACCATTATTTCACATTAATATTCGATAGAACACAAATTTTCGAAAATAAAACAAAACCGTAGACATGACTCTTCACATTCCCGCCAAGAAGTATTTGCAAAATTTCTTTAGTTAGTACGAGATTCCGAACGTGTTTGTCTTTGAGGTCGAATTCAAAATTGGAACTTCGAAAGGGCTGGTCTTTATCTCTCTCTCTCTCTTTCTAATAGCGGGAAAGAGATAGAGTGTGCATGTTTCGAATTGTATGATTAACCCAAGGCTGAATAAGATATTCGCGGCTTTCTGAAAAAAAATAAATATTAAAAAGTTACTTTGTCTCACTCAGTGAGCAAAATCGCATTTTGCTCACTGATTTCAGGCAGCAAAACCTACATGTTTGAGTTACTGAAGTGAAAAAGTTTTTTTTATTGACTAACTAGATGACCCGGCGGACTTTGTACTGCTTTGACAGTTTCCATGACAACAAAACAAACAAATCATTTTGTATTGGAAAATTAAATTGTCGTTTTTAGTATTTTCCGTTACTTATTATTTATGTTTCTCACCGTTTAAACCTTCCCTGAACTTTCACAAATATTTCAAAATTAAAATTAGCCAAATCGGTCCAGCCGTTCTCGAGTTTTAGCGAGACAAAGGAACAGCAATTGATTTTTATATAGATTAGTCACCTACCCAATGATGTTGCTAAAGTCTTGGATATGTAGGTATAGATCGCGCCAAACTTCTAGTCCCCTCTGAAGTTGCTTCGTTGCGCAGCTGTACAGTCAGGCCCGCTTGTCCCCTCCTTCGCCCTACTGACGCCTATTTTTTACTACTGCGACGCGAATCGCGCCAACTTCAGAGGGGACTAGACGTTTGGCGCGACCTATACCATGTACGAGTATGAAATTTTAACTTAACGATCTCTACCATAATATGTTACATTAACCTAAATTTGAACATATATGTAGTAACAACATAATGTCTCATTTACTAACCATGTAATCGACACCACTTCCGTTAATTAATTGCATTAGGATACATGTTTAGCGATTTAGATATAATGTATCTTGTTAAGGTTTATTATCTTCGACATTTTGATTATGGGAAAATGAATGTGCTGCTTATGTTACGAATGGCACCAGTGTTCGACAGGAACGAGTGATCCAGTTTTCGTCACCAAAAATTAGAATAGAATAGAAATATTATACAACTATCTTTACAGGTTTCTTTTTTTATAGGCTAAGGGTGTTATCTGTTAGTGGTGGTATTACGCCGGCGTAAAACCTCCCTCTCACAGAATATCGGCGTGAAACAATGCCATTCGTTGCTTTTGTGTTTCGTCTGGCCCATCTTTCACCCCTCCCCCCTCCCAATTCCTACTTCCCCCTCAAGATCCAACTCCTTCCTCAAGACCGGCAACGCATCTGCGATTACTTTGGTTTTGCGGGTGGGTGTCCATGGGCGGCGGCGATTTCTTTCCATCAGGTGACCCGCCTGCACCATTGCCTCCTTAAAATATTAAACATCATCAGTCATCACTACTTGACAGATGCGGGTTGGTGATCAAACCCGAGCCACTTTGCCCGACCTGGGAATTGAACCCGGGACCTCTGGGTATTAGGCCGTGACCATAGGTAGACAATATGCTAATGAAGATAGTATAACAACACCCATAAAAATACAATAGGTAATTAACATCTTGAAGTGTTATTTCCAGATTATCCAAAACTAATTTCACCAATGAAGGCCGAAGATCGGTGTTTAGGGCAGGGAGCAGGCCCTTTGGTAACTGGAAGGTTTACAGTATTTAGCTTTGATTTTGGTCACTCAAAATGTTTACTTTCTTATTTTTGTTTCATATAATTTTCGATAAAATGTTTTAATCGTAAATGTGAAGTATAACAATTCTAAAATACCATAGCGACAAAACTGTTACTATGTACAGCAAAAGTAAAATACTTGTAAGTTACAACAAGATATTTTATAAAAGGTTTTATCATTAAACTAGGAAAACCGCAATGCGACCTCCATGCTAAATGAATAGGCGCGGCGGGCGTGTCAACAGAAACTTATTAGTATTCAGAGAAAAAAGAAAAACCTTTTTTTCCATATTAACTCAGGCAATGGGACCGAGGCTGGTCTGCCACTGCTTAATGAACAGTCAAACATAATGTCTAATTAGAATCTTTGTGCTCCACTTTTGTAACTAAGTTTATTAATTAATTTGTTTTAAAACTGGCGGTGGAAGGTTGCGGCCTTCTTGGTAGTCTTGATGAGTAATTTGAATATTGTTTACCGCTATCTTTTCAAAGATCTTTATTAAATTAAACACGATCTATCTTAATGGACACCAGATTACGGGCTTAAATACGGGTAAAATCTATACTTAATATTATAAAGCTGAAGAGTTTGTTTGTTTGGTTGAACGCGCTAATCTCAGGAACTACTGGTTCGAACTGAAAAATTATTTTAGAGTTGAATAGTCCATTTATTGAGGAAGGCTATATAACATCACGCTATGATTTATTAGGCTATGAGTTAGTTAGGCTTCTATTGGAGTGGAGCAGCAATGAAAAATGTTGCAAAAACAGGAAAATATTCACGCGGGTAAAACCGCGGGTTAAACACCCTCGAAATATCGAGAAAAAAATGTTATTTTTGGTCAGACATCGGTAATCATTTTTTTTTCAGATTCTAGACTCTCTTACCAGTTTTTTTATTTCTTTGTTAGACCATATTATTACCTGCTAGAAACTGTTTTTTTCATGTCTTTAGCACCTTTTCGGCAGCACCAGTAAAAATAAAATCTAAAAATTTTAATGGCAGCCATTTCATCAGGGGGCCATGATTCCCCATAGTGGTGTTTTTCTCGATAAAATTGAGTGTACAACATGACCTTAAAATATCGCTACCTCTAACCCAGACACACTGGATATAGTAGGTTACATTTGGAAAATATCTATATTTATTTATATACGTCCCTAGAATCTACCTATCATAAAATTGTATGTATATTGGGAAAGTCGTCCAACATATATTGTTCAGGGTGATGTAGTTATGGAGAATGTGGGCGAAGGGATATAAACGTTCAACGTTATACCTACCCTGTGTATGAAAAATGTCACTAAAATTTATTTTTTTCTTTTTAATTCGCGTTATTTTTTCTTTTTCATGTTTAAATTTTTATTTAAATAATTTTTGGGTTATGTTTTTATTCAAGTAATTTTCCTTTAATTGAGTAAAAAAAAAGGAAGAAGGTTTTTTTGGGAAAATCGTAATTTTTGAGGTAATAACAATAAAAATAAATAATTTATTCCATCTATAAATTTTTCAATAAAGATAAAGAAGGACGTGTTTTAGCATTTCTCAAAAGCCTAGTAGAGGGGCCTAGAGAGGCCTAGAGGGGTGAAATAGGGTGGAAAGTTTGTATGGAAATCTGTCATTCCTTAAATTTCGGTATTTGGACTTTTTTATTTATTTATTTATTTATTTATTTATTTATTTATTTATTTATTTATTTATTTATTTATTTATTTATTTATTTATTTATTTATTTATTTATTTATTTATTTATTAGGTACACAAAACAGATAAAAATTAAAAAATAACAAAAAAGCATGATAATTGTATAAGAGCTATATATTTGATATATATTTGACCGTGAAGATACAAATATTTCCGTTTTATAAGTTTGGCTTTTATTACGCACAAACATAAGTCGTGAAGCTGTCGTGAAGCTCACGTGAGCAAAGTTGCGAGCAAAAGCTAGTATTATATAAATAAAAACACAAACACCCTCCATTTTTTAATCGGTTCAAACCAGAATCAACAAAATTCTTCTAAATCCACACAAAGCCGCGAATCTATATACCAAACGTGAATGAATAAATTAGTCATTAACACAACCTTTATCGTACGAAACGCGGAAACGATACTTCTATTAATCGCCGCGCATGCGCATGTGTCGTAGTATTTGGAAATCACAAATGGTTTCGGTTTGGGACTAAGAACTCGAAATGAATCATCTTATAAACATAAAACATACAAACTGAAATTTCTGTTTAACATTATTAGTCGATGGTATAACCACATGAGTAAATACTCGAACAGAGTCCAAATTTCCTTAGAGCGCGCATCGACAGGTACAGTACCTACTACCATAGCACGGTTATGAGTGCATGACCTCTCACCGACGGGTTCACGTATGCGCCGCGAAAGGACAAACCGGTTTACACCGGCACAGCCAGCGGACAATCTCGGTGAGTGTCACACGCGTTGTGTTGTTAACTATCATCGCTCGTAAAATATTATAATTATTTGAGGTTTTGTTATGTTTGATTTAAATTAGAGTGGTTTAATGAAACATATGGTTAAATACTGTAAAGTGTGTATGAACAATGCCAGAAAAAAATATTGCGTGTTTCACGTAGTTTCACGTACACTTTTATCTTAAAGCAAACATTGTAAATATTGGCACTGAAATCTTAGAACTTGTACATGACTGTAAAGATTTGCCATGTGAGTATTTTCCAATTCAGTATTTGAAAAGACTTTAATGTCAGATTTAGGATTTATCACATGATTAAACGAAATAACATGGTATTGAAAATCAAAAATAATAAACAGAAAATATTCAGAGTAAGTTTATAAATTTATGAAAAGATAAAATGAAATAATTTTTTTTTTCATTTATCTTATCCTCATGTGACAACCCTATCAAAGTAGGTATAAATTTTCGCGCTATAAGGATGCTTGGACTCTGTTCGGGTATCTACTCATGTGGTATAACTAATAAAACTAGACAACTATTATATGTATATAAAGTTGAGCTGCGTGCGTTGTTTTTGTTTAACATAGGTATAACAGGTAACAGGTATAACAGTTAAACAAAATACTTGTTAATCACAAAATACTTAAATTTAAAAATGGTTTAAGAATGGTTTAAGAAATTTAGATATTTTTTTAGAAAGAAAACATTATTCACCTACCTAAAGAAATTCACAATTCAAGGTTCAAGTGACGAACAGACCTACCAAACGACCTATCCAAAAAGCGTCTGGGTTTCCTATTTTTAAATTACTTATTTACACTTTTACATACACTGAGCTACAAACACAATATAGCAGTGAAACAATGATTCACTACACAATATACAACTAATTATTGGCTATTTATTTATTATTTCTTCATTTATTGTGATAAAAACGACATACATCAATAATATTTATCACACACTTGTATCCAGTCGAAATTAAATTTATTATTATTATACAACCACCAATCCGCACTGGGCTCGCGTGGTGGTTTATGGCCCGTTCTCCCTATCCATCCATAGGGAAGGCTCGTGTCCCAGCAGTGGGGACATAAAAATTAACTGATGAGGATGAGGATACAATGATATTAAAATATAATTACTCATTATAATAAATACATCGATCACTATCTTATTAATTACTTTAAACAAGCTTACGGCGTAATGCGTACATACTTAATACAATTTTTAAAGTGGATAAGAGAATAATAAAAAATCTCCTGCTTTAAGGACAGAGAGCATGCTTAATTGCTTAAACCAACATCGAGTTAAATAATCTTTATTATTCAATATAAAAATGTTATCTAAAATTTAAATTTTTTTTAAGTACTACCCAGGACACAGACCAAATGTAGACAAATGTTAGCTACACAAAAAATATAAAATAAACATTGAAAGGGACTTTAACGTCGAATTAAAATAAATTGTTGCCAATAAGAGCTCCAAATTGTTAACTTCAATTCAGTTAAAATAACTTGAGTTGAGTTCTTGTACAATTTATATTCATTCAGCGTTAAAACCCTTAAATGCTTCGTCTCAGTTCGCCCCTGCATCTGTATTCACCCCGTTTACTCGGTATTGATTCTGTAAATAAGCATTTGAAATACAAACGTCTGGGAGGTAACTTGCAAATAGAGCTCCAGCCACTGTTATAAATTTATTATGTACGAGAAGCGTCGGCATATATGCTTAGGTTGAATAGCTCCTTTAGATTACTGTTGTGAAACCTAAAAACCTTCTATTTCATTTATTTATTTATTTATTTACTAGCTGACTGGCGGACTTCGTACCGCTTTGACAGTTTCCATGACAACAAAACAAACAAATCATTCGTCAGCTTAAGAACACCCGTATCCCATGATGGACCCCTATAGCAGCGCCACCTACTGGGTCCAATTGTAAATCTAAACCATTCTCGAATCCACTTGAACACACACAGAAAATTTCATCCAAATCGGTCCAGCCGTTTAGAGGGAGTTCTATTGAACTCATACACACGCATAGAAGATTTATATAGGTTCCATATCCCGCTAGTTGCCACTAATCGCTGCGATCTCCTTCTCGACGAAGCTACCGAGCTCGTCTTCTATTACCACTATATAAAGATAATAGGAAAAACAATCGTAGTAGCTTTATAGATGGGTTAACACAACTTTAATTAATAAGTTAATTGAAGGTTCATTTTAAAAAATCTTTATTAAAAAAATTTTAACAGTTTCTCCTCCTTCCTCTCTTCTTTCCACTTGTCACTATCTGCTTCCGCAGTGGGCCAAGCATCAGCTTGAGAACTCTCTTTAAGATGAACTCGATGGGGCAGAGATTTGCGCGTGCGTGTTGCGTACTTGCAAGATAAGCTAGTATCGTAATTCCGGTTTACCGGATGGGTGACGAAATAAAAATATCACGAACCACTTGACGATAGCAGTTTATAGACATGATGATAAACATAGAGTAACTATAAAAAAACCGTCAAACCAAATGATTGTCTTGACATCGGAACTAGGATATCCTTATAAATAATAGAGCAAAGTATTCTGTAAGTTCCCTATTCGCTGAGGCATTACAATAACCGCTCTATATTGATAGCAATCAATACAGCAAAAATGTAGAATTATCGATACTATGTCAAATAAGGTTAGTATTACCGGTCACTCTACGAGAGAATAGGAAATATGTGGAGTAGCTTGATCAATTTTAATTTTGTTAGATTGCGGCCGGCAGTTAGGTGTACCTACCTATATTGGGGTTTCGGTTCCCTATCTTATCTTAGTCTCCTTTCTCAAAAATCTTCATTTCATTGGAACTACTCATGCTCATATTTGTCGATGTTGACTGCCATAAGTTTGGTCATTTTGAGGGTGTTACGGTAGTTTGTTATCCATGGATACCGATATTTCTCTCTAGCCCAACGCTTTAGTGCTAGAAGGGGACAAGAAGAGTCCCGCATTAGGTACTCTCATCGCGGCTCACTTGGGTCAACGACTATGTGCAAATGCATTTTCCTTAGTGAACAAGAAAGGTAAGGAGTAGGTGTTTAAATCAAACTCACTATGTAGTCTAAATTATTTTAGAAAAATATGGCGAATAGTTGCATTGCTTACACATGAATATTTAATTAGTTTTGTAATACATAATACATGTTGTAACTATAAACTTTGTAACGCTTAATTATATAGTAAAGTGAAGTAAATAGCCTATAACAGTCCCACTGCTGGGCAAAGGCCTCCATCATTGAAATCAAGTCATCAATACAATTGATGGGGAATGGCTAAATTGAATTAAACAATTTTAATAGTATTATCTATAATAAATATTGATTGAAGATCTATTTTAACCTATTACACTGACTTATGTCTCTCTGGGGGAACAATATTTTGTGATATATTTATTTTTTATTTGCAATCGTAATGCGACTCTACACGTTGGCTGTTCGTTAAGGCGTCGGTCGTTCAGCAAGTACATCCCACGGAATTTTTATCATTATTAATTGACACGCATTATCGAGATGACGACCACGGTTTTCCCATTAGGAGCCTTACCTAATATACTGTAATTGCTGCGCTCACTGTTCATGTTATACACATTACGCTTGTCAATATAATATGACTTTAGATAATTCTTCAACGGAATCTTGTTGGACTTGGCTCTACACGTTTCTATGCTATAAAAAATTCTAATTACCTGAAAACAAGCAGATTGCTTCTGGTGATGGTAATCTTTTGCAGGAGCGGGATTCAAACCCACAACTCCCGGCACCAGAGTACTTAAGGTTACCCATGATCGTTAGATAATGTCAACTATTGAAATACTTATGATTATTTACAAATAATTTTACGCAAATTTTGTTGCGAACAAATTACAGTTTGAAAAATACACCATCATCAGCTCATTTTATGTCCCCACTGCTGAGGCACGACCCTTCCCTATGGTTGGATTGGGAGAACGGGCCATAAACCACCACGCGGGCCCAGTGCGGATTGGTAGTTGTTAACGACTGCTAATGCAGCCGGGACCAACGGCTTTACGTGCCTTCCGAAGCACGGAGGAGCTCGAGATGATACATTTTTGGTCACCCATCCAATGGCCGGCCTTTGCGAAAGTTGCTTAACCTCAGCACTCGCAGACCGGGCGCGTTGTTCACTGCGCCTTCGAGCTCCTCGATAGAGAAAAAGACATACATAGTGTTGAAAAAATTCCACGAGCGGGATTCAAAGCCGCACCACATGACATGCTGGGTCAGGTGCACTACCAACTATGCATAGTTGGTAGTGCACTGAGCCACGATAGCATAAGTATTTCAATAGTTGAAATTATTTAACTTTATTTTCATATTTATAAGAATACTTATAAGAATTTGTTAATTAGAATTGAGTTAGTATGTATTTATTATACCTATAAATAGGTAAAAGGTAAGTTTAATCAAAAATTGGAAAAACTTTCCTAGTTAGACATCTAAATACCTTAGAAATATAAAAGCATATTCAATAACCGTTGAACAGGTAAATCACAGCTATTAATATAAACAACATTGATCCAGCACAGGAAATAGACATATTTCATACCGACTGACAGTCGCATTGCAGATCAGCGAGTTGATTTGCAATTTATAGCAGAACAAATACTATTTTAATTGAAGCCAGGTGTTGGTTGAGATCCACACGATCTACGAGCACTTCAATGCAAATAGAACATTTATTTAATACATATATTTTTGAGATATCCTTACTGTTGCCTCGGTTGCCGAGTGGCAAAATATTTTGTTTAACTTGTCAACATTCTTTCAAGTTTAGATACGACACATTAATAATCCACAATATTTTCACAAAGCCAACTATTGGTTGGTTGGAGGAGCTCGATGGCGTAGTGGTTAACGCGCCTGGGCCCTTAGCCAAAGTAACATTACAAAACGATAGCGAAGTTCGCAAAGAACAAAATGTATGGGATTGACATAAGCCGCGCTAAATCACGTGGTCAACGTAATGTCAATCCCATATATTTATTCTTTTCTAACTTCGCTATCGTTTCGCTATCGTTTTTGTAATGTTACTTTGGCTACGGGCTCTGGTCTGCGTTTGCTGAGGTTAAGCAACTTTCGCACAGGCCGGTCATCGTATGAGTGACCAAAAATTTATCATCTCGATCTCCTCTGTGCTTCGGAAGGCACGTTAAGCCGTTGGTCCCGGTTGCATTAGCAGTCGTTAACAACCGCCAATATGCACTGAGCCCGCGTGGTGGTTTATGGCCCGTTCTCCCTATCCATCTATAGAGGAGGCTCGTGCCTCAGCAGTGGGGACATAAAATGAGCTGATGATGATGATGAACTATTTGTTAATAAAACAAAACTGCAAACATGACCGTTTTACATAGTCAAGAATCTACTCAATAAAAATGTAAATAGCATTGTTATCTTCTGGCAGTTACGATAGAAAGTAGCTAGTTTCTCAGTGATTGATAGCCTTCATGATGAAGTGGGCTTCGACATTCAAAATGCGTAGGCTAAGAAAACTTTATTTATGACGCTTTATAAAAAGCTCTATTACGCTTATCAAATGAAGAATTTATTTAAAAAACAGTCAAATCTGTCTTAAACTCCACATGTCGTAGTGGACTATCTGGTTTAGAAAACATTGTCATTAGCTGTATAAAATTTGATTTGATTCTACATTTAAAGTAGACTGCCGAAGGATATCAAGTTCTACTTAAAGCCAAAAGATTGCGGAAGTCTGACTTGTCATCGACGAAACTTTACTTTGAAGATTTCATGTTTTCTATTAGTTAGTGGTTAATACTTTTACTTCTTTTAATACTGAAATGAGATGAGAAATGCTTATCTATATACGTACGAGTATAATGACTTGTCCTGACTGATTCATCATCGCCAAGCCGAAACCGCTGAAGCTAATTAAATGAAATTTGGACTGTAGGTTAATTGAGTGACGTAACCAGCCACTAAGAAAGGATTTTACGGAAATCATATTCTAAGGGGATTCTAAGGGGGAAATAGGGGGTGAAAGTTTGTATGAAAATGCGTCAGTTTTTAAGTAAAATACATGAAAATTTGTATTTGGCTATTTTAAGAGAAATAAAGAATCAAGATTTTTGTTATTTTCCTTTAAATGAGTAAAAAAGGGAAGAAGGTTTTTTTGGGGAAATCGTTATTTTTAAAGTAATATTTATAAAAATGAATAATTTTATCGATCTATAGACATTTCATTAAAAATAAAGAATGACGTGTTTTTGCATTTTTCGAAAAATCTTGCCTAGAGGGGTGAAAAAAGGGTGGAAACTTCGTATGGAAATCTGTCATTCCTTTAATTTTGCTATTTGAAGTGTTTCAGGATTTTTTAAAAATGATCCCTTAAGTTGGGGATGTTAACAGGAGGTTTCAAAACGGACTAAAATTACTTATACAGAGTGACCTTTATTACGTTGTTTTATGTTAGACACTTTTACTAATTCTAGATCGCATGGATGGGTTTTTTAATGATAAAAAATTTAAATGTTAATGTTTAAATGACGTGACATGTTTAGTTGCCTAACCCTTATTACTTAGAATAATAAGTTTAATAAGTTTGGCTTTCATTACGAATAAACACAAGTCGTGTAGCCCACGTGAGCAAAGCCGCAAACAAACGCTAGTATATACATATATATATTTAGTTCGATAACGATCGTAATCGAATATAGCCTTTCAAAAGCCACATTAGAAGGTTTTCTTGAAAATGATTTATGGGAATTTATCTACTTTCCTGAAAATGTGTAACTTTACGTCAAAACTTGTTGTTATCTTTGATTTGAGAGCATTCCCCAATGTCAATAACGCGTACGATATGTTTTTTACTCTAACTTTTAACGAATTACATGAATATTCGTTAATTTTATGTCACCTAACCGGACCTAAATTGGATCGTTTAATGCACGTGTCAATGGATTTTTCTCTCCGTAGAGTTAAATGTCAGCTAATAAAAGCATTTATTTTCGGCTTTTAATTTTATTAAATGAAGATATTAAAAGCAAATTAAAACGAACTTTTCGATATTGTGTCGGGTCTGGGTGGGTGTGGTACCGTCGTTGCTAATGATTTCCATGAAACGAGTGCTTTAGCTACTTACCTTGGGATCAAAACAATGTATGTGATGTCGTTGAGCGGCCAAAATCTGTCAATGCCAATCCAAACTCACATTCTATCTTTTTAAATTTTTCATTGCTTAGGAATCAATCCGTGCAGCCTTAATAAAATTACGGTTGAATTTCCACCACTGGGCGACCACTAGTATATATTTTAATTGTGTATTAATTGTAAAGTACATATATATATCTGTATATGTATATATAGGTAGTTGACAGTAGTAGAACCTACTCGAAATATTTTTACTAAAGTGCCTTTTTATTTATATTTATTATTAGTCTAAAGGGAGGCTCCAGCCACTAAGTACCTAACTAAGGTGCTTTAGATGAATAAAAAATGTATCATATTAAAAATATTATTATCGTCAGACTAGTACGTAAGTTAATTTTAAGTTCTTCAAAGTGCTTAGCAGTTTGGCAGAATATATTGTATTAAAAATGTAAATCTAAAATAAAAATAAAATGGAAACAAACAAAAATAACCGAAATGGCTATTAGATTTATTTTCCTCTTTTTGACTTTTCCGTATTCTGAAGAACCTTCCCAATTTCTGAAAAATTGTTCTATGTTATTCTCGTAGTACAATATCAGAAAAATGCCTCAAGTTAATCCATTTAATACCCATTAGCTGATTGTAACTACTCGGTTTATGCTAATAATAATTGAGCGCTTATATAAACCGTTTCTTGCTAAATACATACCTACATTAATCAATAGCAAATGGTTCTTTATACATTCATATTGAGAAGTACTTTGTCATTCATTGTAAATAACTATTCTAACCAACAATTATAAACCTAAGAAACCATATAGTAGCATGCAAGGAGAAATAAAAGCTTTTGCGCTCACACACTTTTAGGAAAAAAAAAAGAAATTTGCAGTTCCGGGTTCAAATCCCAAAAGTGTGTTTCAGATGTTTCAATGCATAGCACGGGTTTGTGATTACCAACTCGCATTTGGTAAGCGTGGTGATTAATCCATCGTCTGCCGTGAATACAGAAACAATAGAGTTTTAATTGTTTGGCGGCGCTGATCAGCGCTTGCGCATATCAAAAGTTAAGCCGATACCTATCATTTGTAGTGATGACTTGTTTTCAATGTAGGAGGCCTTTTCCTACCTGATGATCAGAAATGAGGATATCCGCAGAAGAACAAAGGCTACCGACATAGCCCGAAGAGTTGCTAAGCTCAAGTGGCAGTGGGCAGGGCACATTGCTCGCAGGACTGATGGCTGCTGGGGCGGAAACAAAACCGGTCGTTGTAGAGATCCTTGATTAATCCTTTGTCCAGCAGTGGACGACTTTTGGCTGAGAATCATCTCAGCCAAAAGTCGTCCACCGTCCATCATCATCAGATGATGATGATGATGAGCTACCTGATGGGATGTATCAGTAACCGCTGCCGTTTCGAATTCTTCAATTAACTATTTTTATTGGTTCATATCCCAAAGGTTGGTCAGCTAAGTATATTCCTTCGTTGTCTATGATATAATTATATCAAAAAGAAAACAGTGGTTGAAGTAGTTTTTCTTAAAGTACTATTTCCATCTAATCGTTATTCTGAATAAAAATTAATCCAAACATTTTCTTTATGCACATAAATAAAATGGACCGCTCCAATACTCGTTCACCTACACATTTACTTCAAATCCGTTTAATATTTTCCGAGTATTTATTATATACATTCCAAGTATATATTATATACATCTGGCCTCCAATTAAAACATTACCTTCGAAAAACTCGTTTCCGACCAGGACAAACTGTCTCAAATCAAATCGAAAATTAGTTTTGCGTGGAATTCGGTTTTATAAACGTTTTCCCTAAACCTACCAAAACTGATTTAAATCAGTTTAATCATAAAATGTATTTGTTATTGAAATATCATAAAAAGTGGCATTACAAGGGAAATATCAATAAATTGGCTATTTAACGCATGAATAACTAATTCTTAGCTAGCTTGCGCCTGCGGCTTTGTCTGTGTTAAATTGAATCGAAGAACAAAATTAAAACAACTAAGAGCAAACTATCGAATATATTTTTTTACCGGGGTTAAAAAGTATCCTATGTGTTAAATCAAAATATCAAAGGTCCAAGATGCTCTCACATCAGGCGATCGACTAGCAACCAATCACTGATAAAGTTATCTGTTTCAGCCCTTTTCACCTCAGAGCCCTTTTTTTAACCCAGGTCAATGCGTTACGCATACCCGACCCGGAAGGAGCCAAAGTTATGTGGGACTCACCCGTCCGCCTTAGCAGTACTTAGCACACCCACTGACAAGAGGAGAAAATATATATGTAAAGGTATATACGTATATGCATTATAATTCCATCATTGAGTTAATAAATATATCAATGGTTTCCATGACAACAAAACAAACATATTTTGTTTTGGAAAATAAAATTTTCGTTTTTAGTTTTTTTTTTAAATATAGCCTATGTTACTCAGCGCTAATGTAGCATTCTAATGGTAAAAGATTTTTTTAAATCGGTCCAGTAGATTTTGAGTTTATTCGTAGCAAACATACATACATACAAAAATACAAAGGTTTCCTCTTTATAATATTAGTATAGAGTATAGATTAGGTATTATTATTATTTATAATTTATTTATTTTTAGGTTTTATGTTATGGTCGACAATTGGTCCCGCAGACTTTCTTTTCTAACTTTAGCTAGGGTTGGCTGGAAGAGATTTCTTTTAGAGATAAACTCACCCTTGTATATGTTTTTTATAATGTAATTTCGACTGTAATTTTAATGTAAAATAAAGGATTCATAGAAAGGATTTATAGAAATATAAAAGCAACTGATTTTAGTCTCTGGCAACAATTTAACACAGATCCCCTGCTTCCTTCCCGTAAAACTCAAGAATAAACAATGCTTGTTGCATCGTTTGTCGCTGATTGTATCTGGTACAAATGACTTTTATAACTAAAATTTAACATATTATAAATAAAAAAAATATTTTAATAATATAAAAATATTGTAAGGTCACATTTGCATGCCGTGGCAGCCTTTAAGTAAGACAGCACTTAGATTTAAAAAAAATTCCACTGTTTTTTTTTGTAATTTTTGTTGGTTGTCCTTAATAAATAAAATAAAATAAAATACGACAAAATCGGCTGTTATAATTTAATTGAAAATCGGGTGCCTCCACCACGGGGGCATCACACACCGGGGGCCTAACCCACGAATCCGAACGTTTTATATCCGAGCTGCGTGACCTATCTCGCGAAGAGTGGATTTAGTACAATGAAAGATATTAACTACTATTTTTTATTGTATTTAATTCTACAAAATATTGTTTTCATGCTGAAATGAAAGCAGTGGGTGTGTTAGTTGAAAAGCTTAGGGGAGTGGCACCAGTGTTCGACAGGAACCAATTATCGACATTTAAGGGGGGTCTGCAATTTTTTTAGCAACAATTGAATACAAACTACCTGCTTCCTAGCTAACATCCCATAAAATTTCAATGAAAATATAGGGTCCGTACCTAATTTGGAAATTGACGTTTTGTATGAAGATTTTTTATAAAATTATATTTTTCATACTAACGTTTTTTTTAATTTTCTTAGCATCTATTTGTGTTAACACTATAAAAATTGTAGAGTAGTGTGTTTGTTTCATTAGCTAAATATAGCAGACATTAAAAAGTAAAAAAATCAAGTCCCTTCAAAGCAACAATGAAGGACCTAATATATGTTATTTTTTGACGACGAAAACTTTGTCGTACACTGGGCTTAAAGTGTTGAACACTGGAGCCAATACATAAACATAAACAACCTCTAAACATAGGTTGATTATAATAATGACAACCATCTGACACTATTACGAGTACGCTACTGTTTGTAATAAATTCATTTTATTATTATTTTGTATGGTAATATGTGCTAATAAAAAAATAGCAACGGGGATATGCATGGGAAAGGACATGCCTTCTAAACATCCGAAGCACGAAAAAGCTCGCAGTAACTTTCTATCTATAAGAACTTACTGACTGATTAAAGGTTTTATATAAACCAGTTTATTTACATACATAATTATATCCAGAACAATGAAGAAAGAGAGATGGGAAATACTGCCAAGCAAGTAAATATTATTCACTGTTTGATTTAAGTTTATTTCTTAAGTTCATTAATTAGTATTTAATTTTAGTTAATGAACACTATTGTATTCGATTCAAACCCGTCATCGATCGTAGTAAGTATTCGTTAATGGTATCGTGGATACAGAACATAATTTCACTGAGTGTTACAATATCATCGCCTGCACTCCACCATCCACTTTTTATAAAGTGCAAAAACGAAGGACCGACACGAATGGCATAGCGTTGATCTAATTAGTTAGTTGAAGAATGTTATGGCGGGTCTTTCAGTAGCCTTCAAGGTTGGCAAGGAATGATGCTAGCTTAGTAGCCGTGCAGGAGACCAGACCGGCGCACGCGCCATTGATACAACCTTTGATAAAACAATTTTAGAGGTTGTAACACCGTTCAATGAAAAAAAGTTCGAAGTTTAAAAAGTTTAAAGTCGAACGTGAAACAAGAGAACGCGCGCGTAATATTTTAGTCGGTTTTCAGTGTTGCTCGTTTGAAAAATTATTGTGTTCTTCATTTTGAAAGTGCAGTCTTTGGGTAAGTTTTCATTTTTCCTTTTTTCCCACTTTTGTTCTAATTAACTATTGATAAGTTTACTATTAGATACACTTAACAATCGATTATTATGAGAAGAGATTTTCACAATATTAAATACCTATAAATAAATAGTTTAATAAAATTGCGATAAAGCTTTAAAAAAAAGATTTTTTAAATTTTACTTATTTTATTTTAAATGTTAACGCGCTTTAACGCGTCCAATATTACCTGACCTTCTATCAAAATAATAAGATATAATTATGGTATCCAATATTTTTTTAAAGGGTTTTAAAAAGGCTTTATCGTTGGCTATAAAGTCGAATACATTTTTTTTCTGTCCTTAATCTTAACACTGCTAGTTAGTAGATTCTACCACTAAAATACCTACTATTCAAATTAGTTCTTGGTATTTGTGATCTTAGTATTGTATTTTCAACTGGCTGTCTACCTTTTTCAAGCATTTAACACTAAGCTATTTCACGTGTGCATGTGAAACACAAGTTAGTATGAGTCGCATCCTCCTCATGATAAGAGCCTTTAAACAAACGTCCGAGGTCAATATATTTTTAAATCAATAAAGAAATTCGTATTGTCCATTAAACCTATAATAAAAAAAGGGTTGTATTTAATCGATCACCAAACTAACCTAACCTAACCCACATAAATACTAAGTTAGCACCTAAAAATACAAAGTTAGTACCTAAACTACTATTTAGATGCTAGCTTAGCATTTTAGGTGCTAGCCTACTATTTTTTTGTGGATCAATTTATTATTTCTCATAAAAAAATCCATTTCTGTACTTATTTAAAGTTCACTATGGAAAGTTTCAATTTATTTTAGTATTTATTTTCTTAAATAAGCAAACGTTTTTGTTAATATTGTACAACTAACACGATCACTGAATTTTTTCCTTGAAAATTGGAAAGTTTAATAAGAATTAGCCATTAGTTTGAAAAAATATTTTACTTTGATGATTGTTTGAGATACTAGGAATAATGGCTCTCTAAAGCCCATTCAGTGGGCGTGAGACTCTCAAAGTGTTCAAGATTATAAATTAAAAACTCAACATTTGATGTTTTCAGTTCAACGCACACGAGATAAAGATGCAAAGACTGTACTCCTTTATCTTGTGATCGAATATCGCTTGATGGATCGTTGCGAACTTGAACTTTAAAATTCAAAAATAATTGATTTTGTTTTAGTGTAAAAGTATTTAAATTTAATTAAACAGCTTATTCATTAGTAATATTTGAAAAACTTAAGAACTAACTAATTACTATATATCTACGAGCATAATGTAAATCATTCGATTTTAAGACGTAATGAGCGCATCATGTCAGTGTCGACTCCGAACTTGAATCACATCTCGATCGTTTTAAAGTCGACTACAATTAATCGCACCAGCGCCAACTGTTACTAGTACTAGTAATGAATAATATAAAAATGTTTTATGTAACATAAATGTTACATAACAACTAACTGAGCAACAACCCCAGGTATGTAATCTATACTAATATTATAAAGAGGAAAGCTTTGTATTTCTGTAGTTATGTATGTTTGCAACGAATAAGCTCAAAAATTACTGGACCGATTAAAAAAAATCTTTCACCATTAGAATGCTACATTAGCGTTGAGTAACATAGGCTATATTTTTTTTTTAAATTATTATTTTATAAGTCAAAATGTTTGAAAATAAAAGTACACCCGTGCGAAGCCGGGGCGGGCCGCTAGTTGTAAAATACTCGTGTTGGGGTTGCTTCGCTCCCATCTTTGTCACATGTTAATAAAATGCAATACAGAAATAAGGTTTCAAATAGATACAAGTACTATTAGTTATTCTGTTAAAGTGATAAGTTGGTTTCACAAATTCGTTACCTAAAGAAGGAGGAATGTTCGATTAAAACTTTTTAACATTTTCCTCTAGCTCTGGCAACAAAATTACGTAAAATAAAAGAGTTGCTGTGCGACCTTGAACTTCATAAGAGTTACTTACCAATAAAAGTGAAAGGGTGGACGACAGCAATCCCACAGTGCGCAATCTAGGAATAAAAATAATACATACGATTTTTTTTTACATCTGACTCGCGACAAAATTATTAATAGGTACATGATTTTATCCTGACGTTTCGAACCCTTTACATTTTTTTAGTTCCTGTTGATATTCTCATAATTAGTTTATGATTTGTATCCGATATTTAATGCCGTTAATAATGACTGTATTTATTTATTTATTTATTTTTTGTTTTTTTTGTTTTTTATTTTTACATTTTTTCATGCCTATGATAATAATCAAGTCCATAATTAATTCCAAGTAACAATAAAATGGGCAAATATCTTCATCATTAAAAAGAGGTCTCTTTCCTCGAGTCACCAGGATTTACCGTCTATTAACATAATATACTAATTGGCAATAATTACGCTTGCGGTTTCAACAGAAGCAAATAGATCTCATTTATAGATTCGAATTTATTTCATATTGTGTAAAGAGGAGCTTCATGGCAGTAGCTGTGCGTCTCATAGCGATCGTGCAAGCTAAGCAACATCAACCGGGCTGTGTGACCAAACTAAAAAACATATGAAACCTGCCTAACGTATATTTGTTAAATGTTTTTAGCAACATTAAACAAATAACCTAGATTTGCAAATTGTAATTAAATAATTTTGCATACCGCTGTCACTCAGCCGTCGAAGCGTTATCGATGGCATTTATTTATTTATTTTAATAGGTCTACTAAAAACGGTTTATAAACAATTATCATTCATACAAGTAAATTAAGCTTAATGTAACAAATAAACAAGTGCACACATCATGCATTAATGATAATGATGATGATTAATATCATCAATCTTACTTACTTTATTTAAATTAGTTTATGCTGTAAGTATCTTTTTGTAAAACATATGTATGTATTGTTTATTGTTTACTAGCGACCCGCCCCGGCTTCGCACGGGTGCAATGCTGATACTGTATGCATGTATTTACACATATAAACCTTCTTCTTGAATCACTCTATCTATTTAAAAAAGCCGCATCAAAATACGTTGCGTAGTTTTAAAGATCTAAGCATACATAGGGACAGACAGACAGCGGGAAGCGACTTTGTTTTATACTATGTAGTGACAGTGGTACACCATATTGTTTATACCCCACTTCGTCGTTCCGTTCTTGGGATTTACTCTGCCATACCTAGACTTTGCAAATTAGTAAACAATCACAGTAACTGCATGAGCATTAAGCGTAAGTACATTTTATGTGGCCAAGAAAAAACTATTATTATTAAGTTAAAAAAAAAATAGAGATATAGTTTAATTTTATTATTTAGTTAGTAGATAAATTACTACTCTTTTTATTTGTCATGTGGTGTCTACCTTTAATTAGTTTTTTGTATTTACCTATTGTTACTTTTATTTTATGTATTATAGTGGATGTATTAGTACAAAAAATGTTGGTAGGCTATTTAAAATAAATAAATAAATAAACAAATAAAAAAACCTCGTAATAATAAAAAAAAATATTAGTTGTTGTTTTCTATATAGTTTCGAATTTATCCGAACGCCTAGGATAATCTATTAGGGGCTTGTAGAATGCTATCCCTTCTAGAAACCCTTTAACGATCTCGATAGCTCATCTTAATCGCTCGATTTCTCAATCACACTGCTCGAAGAAACTTTAATTTATTTTCGCTACAATTGATGGATATTGGCTTAATCACCACGCTTGCCTAATAAAAATAAAAACAATAGTATTTGAGCCAGTCTTGCATAAACCGCTCCATGCGATCGATCTTAACGCAGTATCTTTGTTACGGATATTGACCTGTAGTGCAGTTTCTACGTCACTCAGCTTTTTTTAACGCTTTGTGGACCTTGGAATTGAATTCCTTTTATTTGATAGGAAATTAATTACTTGGCGATTGGACTAAGTAGAATTACGACAAACGGGTATGTACTAAAAAAAAGCTCATGTATGTGGGCACGGAAACAACATTGTTATTAAGTAGTGAATGCGAATTTATTATTTAGTGTCATTAAACAATTAATACGGATCTAGCTTTTTACATTTTGTTTGCTAACGGGTAAGCACTCGGCCTTTATATCACCTGATGTTAAGTGATGATAAGGACGAAGGTGGAAGAGGACTTCACCCGGAATCCTCAACTACTGAGGCACTGGCTATCTTATCTCTAGCTGCCGGAACACTACAATGCTACAAACATTGATGTTATGCAACATATTTAGATAAGATGGTGGTAGCTAGTCAGGCGGGCAAACAAGCCCTACCACCAAACAAACCGAACACACAACGCCTTTAACCGCCTCTGTGGTCTAGTGGTTAAGACTACCGGTTTAGACCCTGAGATCCCGGGTTCGATTTCTAGCTGTGAGTAGGTACATGTTTGTGTACTCGGTTTGGTTGGTGGTAGAGCTTGTTTGCCCGCCTGGCTAGCTACCACTATCTTATATAAATATGTCGCATAACATCAATGTTTTGTAGCATTGTTGTGTTCCGGCAGCTAGAGATAAGATAGCCAGTGCCTCAGTAGTTGAGGATTCCGGGTGAAGTGAGCTTCTACCTTCGGCTTTATCATCACTTAACAACAGGTGAGATGAAGAACAATTGCTTACCCCAGGATTTAAAAAAAAAACAAATCAAAAATAGATAAGTCCTGATCCACTACTCACTGACTGACTCACCCTTGAAGAATGAGAAGGATTTTCCAACATTCTCATAGAATCACGGGAAAGACGCGGACAGCTAGTCTATGATGATGATGATGATGATGATGATGATGATGATGATGATGATGATGATGATGATGATGATGATGATGATGATGATGATGATGATGATGATGCTGCTGATGATGATGCTGATGGTGATGATGATGATGATGATGCTGATGATGATGCTGCTGATGATGATGCTGATGGTGATGATGATGATGATGATGATGATGATGGTGATGATGATGATGATGATGAGATGATGATGATGATGATGATGAGATGATGATGATGATGATGATGATGATGATGATGATGATGATGCTGATGATGATGCTGATGGTGATGATGATGATGATGATGCTGATGATGATGATGATGAGATGATGATGATGATGATGATGATGATGATGATGATGATGATGATGATGATGATGATGATGATGATGATGATGATGCTGATGATGATGCTGATGGTGATGATGATGATGATGATGCTGATGGTGATGATGATGATGATGATGAGATGATGATGATGATGATGATGAGATGATGATGATGATGATGATGATTGGTCCGACCGATTTCGGTCATGGCGACCACTTCGACTCCTAGTCGGCACGGGGCTGGTGCGCCCGAAGATGGCTAACATAACCGATCTTCTTAGTAAACTGGCGTGCGCACTGAACGCACGTAAGCTTACCATCGGCATAATTATAATGGATTGACGCGGGTTGCCGGGCCTTCAGCTCATCGCGTTTTGTATCGAGGTTGGTTTTACGCTGCTCCTCGAAAACACGAACTTGCCTCTTCACACACCCGCGCCATTCCGAGCGTTGCGCCGCCAAACCCTCCCACTTGGACGGGTCGTAATTGCACCTCTTCATATGCCTTTTCTGAACATCTTTATACCTGAGGAGTTGACCACCACGCTTACGCTTGTCCTCCTTCAGTTCAGAGTAAAAGATGCGCTTTGCCACACGCTTCGCGGACATGCGTGAGACGTGTCCGCACCACCGGAGTTGCCGTTGCTAGTCTATACTAATATTATAAAGAAGAAACCTTTGTATTTTGTATGTACCTATGTATGTTTGCAACGAATAAACTCAAAGACTACTTGACCGATTTAAAAAATTAGAATGCTACATTAGCGCTGAGTAACATAGGCTATATTAAAAAAAAATTAAAATACTAAAAACGACAATTTAATTTTCCAATACAAAATGATTTGTTTGTTTTGCTGTCATGGAAACCATTGATATATATTTAATTCAATGATGGAAACTGTCAAAGCGGTACGAAGTGCGCCAGGTCAGCTAGTTATACAATAAAAGAGTTGAATGGAATAACTCAATTATAAAGTACATATTAATATCAAGATCGCTGGCAAATACAGTCTCTATTCAAATGAATATCCGTGCAAAATATACATGTTTTAATAAATTATAAAATAGGCCGATCAAGCTTCCTTGTTAAACTAATTAGCCGACATGATACCGCGATCATTTAATTTAAAGTAATTGTAACTAGTTGTCTTTTAACTAAGTTGATCCCATAAGTATATGGATCCATACAAAAAATCAACTCCTACGCATAATTAGGTTTTGTCGTCCGAGTGAAGTCCGGTTATAATATTTGAGCAAAAAAGATGGTGTGTTGCCATAATTATCGCATAAGAAGTATTACAAAGATTTTTATTAAGAAGTAGCTGACCGGCGGACTTCGTACCGCTTTGATAGTTTCCATAAACAAAACGTTGACAGTTTCCATGACAACAAAACAAACAACACATTCGTCCGCTTAAGAACACCCGTATCTCATTATGGACCCCTATAGCAGCGCCACCTACCGGGTCCAATTGTAAATCTAAACCATTCTCGAATCCACTTGAACACACACAAAAAATTTCATTCAAATCTCGGGAAAAGCCGTTTAGAAGGAGTTCAATAACATACACACGCACAGAACATTTTTATATATAAAGATTATCGTAGATGATGTAAAATTTTTTCAAAATGATGTTATATTTTAACCAATTCCGCCAAATACCCTTGATGACGTCCATGGGCTGCGTGCGGCATCGGCAGCTATTTTCTATCAGGGTGCTGGTGTGAGTTTCAACTGACATTCGATCCCGTTTACTAACCAGTTTTTACTAAAACGAAAACTAGTGTGACGACATAATGAGAAGACACAAATGTTGAAAAAAATTCCACGACCAGATTTTGAACCTGCACCCTTTTAACATACCGGGTCAGGTGCTCTTCCAATTGAGCTATCGTGGTTCTAACCAGCCCGCCGAAATTATTCAACACTTTTTACTTTGAAAGCCAAAGGCGCCCATTCAATGTCAACAACTACCGTCACTAACATCCGATCATAATATTTTTTCAACATTTGTGTTTTTATAATTTGTTCGCAACAAAATTTGCGTTAAAAATTATTTGAACATTTTATAATGAGAAGAGTTAAAATTTTGCTATACAAATCTTTCGTTTTCGTAAACGTAATCGAATAAATATGGATAGTTAACAAAACTCACTCATACCTATGTGCTGCCGTGTGCCGGCTGAGTAATGAACAAAAAAATGACAATAGCTGATTGTATCTAGCAGGTCACCTCTCCGATCAGATCCGAACCCCTAAGAGAATCTAGTAGGGTAAGGCGTGATGGCGTGATGCCATTCTCTCTAATAGAAACCCTCTAACGGGTCGATCACACTGCTTGAGGAACCCTCTCTCGCCACCCCCAATAAAGCCAGGTGACGCTGAAAAGGCCACCTGAAAGCATCATCAAACTCAAATAAAAAGGTTGTGGTACAATCATCATCATCATCATCATCATCATCAGCTCATCTTATGTCCCCACTACTGAGGCACGAGCCTTCCCTATGGATGGATAGCCATAAACCACCACGCGGGCCCAGTGCGGATTGGTGGATGTTAACGACTGCTATTAGACCAACGGCTTTACGTGCCTTCCGAAGCACGGAGGAGCTCGAGATGATAAATTTTTGGTCACCCATCCAATAACCGGGCTTTGCGAAAGTTGCTTATCCTCAGCACTCGCAGACCAGGCGCGTTAACCACTGCGCCATGGAGCTTCTCTACAATACAATAATGTACAATAATACAACCTTATTTGGTATTATGTCATTATTGCATTATGTACGCGGGGCCTTCTGTCGCACCGTGGATCCGATGATAATCAATTAGGTCAAGTTCATATTTTACGAACAGGTAGGTCAGAGATCATGCAGAATCATTTTGACGTGCTGATGCTGATGCAGGCGTAAAGAAATATCGTTTTGCGAGATCATTACACGGTCAGCTACCTTAAGTATCTCGCCACCCTTAAAATCTGGATAGGCAAAAGCAATAGACGGCCTACAGCAAATCCATTAAACAAAAAATAATAAGTAACTAAATATTCAACTTATGAGAATGATTTGACTTATAATTACATTTTATGCCTCCGACTGCATGTTATGTATGATGTTGCATAAATTGAATTTTTATCTTGTTCCGGCCTTTTCAGTTGATTTTCTATTTAGTTACTTATTATTTTTTACGCAGGCGGGTTCTTTGTTTTTTTTTATTATTTTAATTTAATTGATGACTTTTTAGTTAGACAAATTGCATGATATACCTTTTTGAAATCCTTGTGATGAGCCCTCTAATTTTGTGCCCTTATTGAAATATTCGAAAAAAAAAATGTTTTTCATCAACTCCAATGGCGTCGCACAGTCGCCATGTTTTTTTTAACGTCACCTATCTAAGAACACTTAGGCAGCTAAGACGTTTCTAACGATACCTCAATTATGTAAATCCGTTCAGCGGTTCTGGAGATATGAGGTAATATAGAATATAACATACTTACAAGATAGGCGCGAAAAACATAACCCTTCCTTTGCAGTCGGGTAAAAAGCCCTTCACGAGCTAGCACGACTTCTTAGCATTTATTTTAAATTTTAAAACTATATGTTGTACCTTTTGTAAATGAGTAATTGAATTAGTTGATTAAGTAATTACGAACGCAAAAATAATTAAAAATATTTCTTTAAATTGACTCTAAGTAAAGTAAAGTAAAAGTAAATTGTCCCACTGCTGGGCAAAGGCCTCCATCATTGAAATCAAGTCATCACTACAATTGATGGGTAATAGCTTAAACACCACGCTTGCCAAATGGGGGTAGGTGATCGCGTTTCCGGGCTTTGCATCGAATAATCCAAAATACATTATGCCCGACCTCGCTTGTCACCACCGCCAACAAAACCGAGTACAAAGACTTATCCCTCGCTGGGAATTGAACCCGGGACTTTCGGAGATCGGGCTGAGCGCTCTGCCACTCGGCCACCGAGGCTCTGACCTATAAAAAATAAGTCATAGCTACTCGTATATATACTAGTGGACCCGGCGGACTTCGTACCGCTTTGACAGTTTCCATTCATTTCCCGTGGGAATATCGGGATAAAAACTATCCTATGTGCTAATCCAGGTTATAAACTAACTGTATGCCAAATTTCATCCAAATCCATTCAGTAGTTTTTACGTGAAAGAGTAACAAACATCCATCCATCCATACATACTTACAAACTTTCGCGTTTATTATATTAGTAGGATATAAATACTCGCACCAAGTCGATAATAATCTAATAACATGACACGATCACACAGTCATAAATATTAAAGTCCCCCGCCTACCGGCATTCATGCTTGGATCAGTCACGAAGTCTTAACTTCATTTAAATATTTATAGTTTACTAGCTTCCGGCCCATACTTCGTCTCCGTGAAATTTGTGAGAAGGTCTGAGCCCAGCAATGGGACGTATATGATGGCTTATGATGATGATGAAAATGATGAAGGAAAGGTTTAGGTATTCGGGTGAAATTAATTTAATCACGATAACGAAAACAAGACTTTGTATGACATTGATGCAGTGTTACGACGACGAGATGAAAAACAATTTAGAAGGCTGAGTGCGAATTTCATCGTTTAGCAAAATTTTAAATCGCCTCGCTTGTCACCACCGCCAACCAAACCGAGTACAAAGATGTATCCCCCGCTGGATATTGAACCCGGGACCTCTGACTCTAAAACCGGTATTCTAACCTAACGCCTCTTTAGTCTAGTCTCCATAGAGGCGGCAAAATTCGTTTTTTTTAATATTAAAAGGAGGCAAACGAGCAGGCGGGTCGCCTGATGGAAAGTAATCACCGCCGCCCATGGACACCCGCAAAACCAAAATAATCGCAGATACGTTGCCGGCCTTGAGGAAAAAGTTGGATCTTGAGGAGAGAGTAGGAATTGGGAGGGGGGAGGGGTGAGAGATGGGCCTCCGGTACTTTCACTCACCGGACGAAACACAACAGCAACGAGTGCCATTGTTTCACGCCGATATTCTGTGAAAGGGTGGTATTACGCTGGTCGAGCCGCCCCTTACATGCTGCAATGCAGCGTGGCTCTACCACTCAGAATAGTAATATTGTTTCTAACACAAACGGGCCATTGAAGCTTGAAAAAAAATAAATTTAAAAAACAGACCACATAAAGAAATAACCGTAATTACATAACATTTGTAATTGGTACCGAATAATTTAACTGCAATCCGAGTGAAGAATGTGAAACGGCTATTTAACATTAACTTTACATTATAAGACCATCATTCGCTTCTACGGGCATGTAATTAGAAATCTAATCGGTTTGTGACTTTATACAGCAGATCAATGTATTTATTTGGTAGATATATGTTTTTAATATAAAGATTACATTTACATTAAACCCTTTTTACTAATCTCGCTTTTAATTTAACATTATTTTGGCATGTGTCGAACTCTATACAGGGTCCATGGTCACAGGGGTAATCAATTTAAGAATAAATTTCATACCGTCACTTCATCATCAGCTCATTTTATGTTCCCACTGCTGGGCACGAGCCTTCCCTATGGATGGATAGGGAGGACGGGCCATAAACCACCTCTCGGGCCCAGTGCGGATTGGTGGTTGTTAACGACTGCTAATGCAGCCGGGACCAACGGCTTTACGTGCCTTCCGAAGCACGGAGGAGCTCGAGATGATACATTTTTGGTCACCCATCCGATGACCGGCCTTTGCGAAAGTTGCTTAACCTCAGCACTCGCAGACCGGGCGCATTAACCACTGCGCCATCGAGCTCCTCAATTTACTGTCAATTACCAGAATAATAATTAAATCTGGACCTCCTGACTTTCATCTCGTACAATTTCAATGATAACCAATGTTATTTTTCGCCTCGAAAAATATGTCCAGCACTGGGCTTAGTGTCGAACTCTGTGTCATTAGTCATTACCCTTGTAATTTTTAATAAATTATATTCATTACACACTTCCTCGTTTTCATGACAGATTAAAGTCATAAAGTTCTTGCAAGTAGTATAATAAATAACTTGAATTGCACGCGTGAATGGTGATTATCGGCGGATACTCGTAGTCAATGACGTCACTCAGATAACTTGTAAAACAATAACGAGGAATTAAGCTTAATTGTAGCTTAGAAATGTAATCAACAATAAAACCTTATAACAAAAGGATTGTAAAATACAATTATGTTCGATAATTTCAATAGGTACGAAGAAGTGGAAGTTATTTATTAACTTCATCTAACTTTGATTGGTAGAGCTCTATTTCCGTAATAAAAATCAACCACTTTTCATAAATTCAATTTACCTGTTTCTCAGTAAAGGAAAAAAAAAAACTTATTCTCTGTTTTTCGGGAAGTCAGCAGCACAAAACCGGTCGTTGTGGAGATCCTTGGGGGAGGCCTTTGTCCAGCAGTGGACGTCTTTTGGCTGAGATGATGATGATGTTAATGACGATTCTCTGCTTTTTAATACAGGATAGGGTTTAGGCGTACCTACATTTCACCTTTGGAAATACATTATTTTGTAAGTAATAAGCGTAAGCGTAAGCTGTATAAAAAAAATTATAAAGCTTATTATACGTAAGTAGCTCATTTGGCAATAAACAATACTGCCATCCTAAAAATCATCCAGTTAACATTGATATGTCTACACCACGCAAGTTTAAATCAGTGTTGGTAGACGTATTTGTATCAAAATCACAGTTTTGATACAAATGCGTCTATTGTATGCTTTGAAAACTTAAAAATAGGGTGTTTTTAGTTTGGTTTCCAATAGTTTTTTGTGCATGTCGTGGCCACCTTTATGTTGACAGCGTTTTAAAATGTTACCAATGCGCTAACCTATTTATTGTAAATGTGAACAGCGTTTGTTATATTGGTTATCCTTATACAAATACATATGAAACAAATAAACAAACAAATCATCCTTAAATTCATCACATAAAAAAATTGACGATATATTTTTATGTATCAGTAACATTTCAGCTACATGATGTAATCGAAGCAGTGACAGATTGATTACGATTCCAAAGCCGTATCTCAAGGTAGCCCAATTTCCTCCGAATCCCAGTAGACCTTGTCAAACGACCAACACGTGTTTTGACGCAACAGCATCCACTGATGTCGGTGGCCTTCCGCCGCGGAAGAACTTGGAATATTAAACAATCAATTAGCGAAGGTTAGGTGAATCACATAATGTTATGTAACATTTTTTTTATATGTGCTACGTTTTTTTTTACACAACTGAGGAAAAGTGCTTAGAGTCTAAAGGTGACACTGACACTTCATTGAAGCTGGGCTGAGCTGAGTGGAGCTGAGCGGAGCTGCCCCGCTGAACAAGTAACAAGTATAGAATAGAAATTAAATAGAATGATTATTGTACGGGATTGACACAAGTCAACGATACGTATAAATGACGTTTATATGTCAATCCCATACAATAGGTAATCATTCTATTTAATTTCTATTTTATTAGCGTTTTGCCACTTGTCTAGGGGGTTGAGCTGTGTGGAAATTAATTAATACTGGAGCAGAGCTGAGAAGAGCCGTTAAAATAAATGGACTCTATTGGTTGATTTCCAGACAGCTCGGCTCACCTTAGCTCAGCTTCAATAGAGTGTCACCCTAACTGTCGGAACGGAAAACAACAATGATACGAAAATGTGTCGTTGTTGTTATACGAGTAGCAACATTAAATGTATTTTATTTTAAAATTTTAATTTATGATTTATTTATAAATTTTATTGTTCAAAAATATTTTCAAAAAATATTTAAAAAAAAAAAAATATTTTCATATTATTTTCAAATAGTTTGACTGGGATACCACGATATAGTTCATAGTTTATTTATGCCCTAAACAATTCACACAGTAAATATTAGAAATCACAATAAAACGATAAGTATTAAACTAACAATTAAAAAAATTGCATTCACGTAATCTTTAGAAAAGTCTAATTATAAAGAGAAGCTGATCTAAAGATTTATAGAGACATAAAATTCCTCACAATTTAAAAAGATTCATCCACCGTTCGTGATGATAATTAGCTAAGAGCTCATTTACAGATTAAGTAATAGTTGTTATAGTACAATGGTTATCATGAACCGCGGACCGCGTGTGCGCAACTAATAAGGCTGTCATTTAAGGACAATGTCTGTCGAGTTAAACATAATTACATAACAATGCCGAGAGGGACGACGAGTGGCAACTAAAGCGCTCGGTTTAATATCCTAAGGTTCTAGGTTTAATTCCCAGGTGTGTTTTTTGGGTTTTAAATTCATAGAACGGGTGATTGATTTTATAATGTAGGTATTTACAGAAAGATAAGTATCGGAGGGTAATTATATGAACAGATTTCAGTCTGCAATAGAGTAACTAACGAAGTCGTACTGTTTTATTCCTCTCATTATAGATTTCAATGATGGAGACCTAGTATGCCCAGCGGTGGGACAGTGTTAGCTCTTTACTTGCTTATTAACTTATATTAAAATGCTGTGTATCGTTCTTACAGCTTTTTTTTTTTTTTTGTTGACCCAGGGGAAAAATCTGCACACAGATTCCGTAGATCTGGGGCTGGCCTTCTCCTCTCACAAGGAGGAAGACCGACCCAGTAAACGACCCCTGGGGTTTGCCTTTGGTCTTGCGGACCGCGAAGGCTATCGGAACGCGATTCTTACAGCGACACAATCGTTATAATATAACAATTTTTTTTTCGTAGCTACCTTAGGATCTTATCCAATCAGGACACAGACAACAGCTGTCTGTGTTTGTTAGAATCACTCCAAATCCTTCCTAGGTGAAAACGCCTTAGGACGGAGTAAGTTCATATGCGGAGGCAGTAGAAGGCAGGCCCGATTAACCATCGGTGCCTTGACAGGTCACTATGCCACAAAACAAATGCTCCACAGAATGCATTTATCAACAAATAACTTGTGTAGGGCATGTGGAGAGGAAACGGAGTCAATGCAGCACCTACTGTGTGACTGCGACTCTCTGGCTAGGAAAAGAATGGGACTCCTGGGGTCGGCTTATCCGAGACCGGAGGACTTCAGGCTCTTCGCTCTTAAGGACGTGGCCAAACTTATGGCATCTATCTTTACAGAGGAAGAAGAGTGAAAGGACGGGGTTGCACAAAAGATCCCGATGGGTCGAAGTGCTACTGCAAGAGGGAAACCTCGGCAGGCCCCACTAAGATAAGATAAGATAAGATAGAATCACAAAAAAGTTCAACCACATGGCGGGCTATTTTACCATTAATACGACAACAGAACAAAATATAATTAAAGCCACACATGAGCACCCAATATCAAGTACAGAGGCATGCGTGCATTAACAACCTTCGCGGCAAACAGGTGAAGGATACCGCGATGCCAGATCACTATGCTGCACAACAAGAATGTGCGAGTATGACATAATGTGATTAACCTGCGGTTGAGTTATGAAAAAACTATATCTAAGTAATTTTTTTATCAGTACATTTTTTTTATTCAAATAAATTTTAAAAAAGGGCTTTTGAACATTTTGTTACCTACTACCCGTTCAGGACGTCTATTTTTTTAGCTGTGGAGAAGAATGGGCGCAAGAAATTCCACGATATGATACGATCTATGCGGATTATTCCGTGTCCCTATAATTGTTCCACTATATTTTGGTCTACTTTTTGCTTCAATCAAAATTTACGTACTAGATTCCCGATGAGCGCTTGAAAAGCGGTATGCGATTTTGGGGCGGAGCCACCAAAGAGAATTTAACATGGGAGCCACAATGACGTTTGTGGCGATGACAGTAAACATTAACCCCCATATTCATAAAAACTATTTAAGCATTATTTTGTTAAATATTGTTGTGTCAACGTCACACAAACGTCATTTTGAATTTGAGAAAAAGAGACAAAACAATGATTAACTAAATTATGCTTAAATAGTTTTTATGAATAAGGGGGTAAGTACCTACCTACAAATATTTTGCAACCTTAATATAATCTTTATTTTTAAGTTTTAAGGTTCATAGTAAGCCGAAGTTGTTGATGCTATCCAATGTTTTTTCAGATTTTGTTATTCGAAATTTAAATGTATAGTTATGAGCAAACAGGACCACATTCCAGATGCATTTTTGTTCCATATCCTTTATCTAGTACATACATAATTTATCGAAGGCTTTTTGCTTTTAAAAGCTTGGGTAACCACGACAGCACTATGCCTCAAAACAACGGCTCCACAAAGTGCAACTATCAATGAACAGCTTTGTGTATAGGCATCATCTTCATTTATACACTTTTTATTTGTGTGTATAGGCACGTGGAGGGAAAACTTATTGTGCGACTTTGACTCCCTGACTTTTTTTTATATTAAAAGGAGGCAAACGAGCAGGCGGGTCACCTGATGGAATCCGATCCGATCCGAACCCTTCGAAGAATCTAGTAGGGCACGGGGACGCGCACTAGTGCGCGATGCCGTTTCCTCTAGAAAACCTCCGAAGGTGATTCGTTTCACACGGCTTTCACACCCTTTACGTTCCTCGCCGCCCCCAAAAAAGCCCGGTGAAGCTGAAAATGCCGTCTGAGGCAATCAGCAAACTCTCTCAAAAAAAAAAAACCTGATGGAAAGCAATCAAAGCAAAACCAAAGTAATCGCAGATACGTTGCCGGCTTTGAGGAAGGAGTTGGATCTTGAGGAGGAAGTAGGAATTGGGAGGGGAGAGGGGTGAGAGATGGGCCTCCGGTACTTTCACTCACCAGACGAAACGCAACAGCAACGAGTGCCATTGTTTCACGCCGACTGTGAGAGGGTGGTATTTCTTTTTCATCCTACTTCCTCCAATATTACCGGAGCCTGTTTTTACTGATATTCCCTTTGTTTCTAGTTCTATCATTTATTCCTCTGGTGAGGGTGGTATTGCGCCAGGCGAGCCGGCTTATTTCGTGCTGCAACGCAGCGCGAAATAAGCTGGCTCTACCACTCAGTAAAAAAATGAACTACGGTGATTGGCCTATCCGAAATTCGACTTCAGGTTCTTCGCTCTCAAAGGTCTTTCCCGGTCATCATATTGCATGGCGACTTCGCTAGATTCATCGTTTTTATAAGTCATCGATTTTCGATACAAGTCGCGGACTACAACTTGTGACTTCAATCTAGAAAAGTATCTTGTCACCGTCCTCCAAGGTCAAAAGTGGCCACAACAATGACACTCACTTGTGATCATAATGGATCGCGCAAAAAGTTTTAATTAACTCAGCTTAATGGAAAAGGACGCACGCGCCGCTCGTCGATCGGATACGCGTCGCTTGACGATTACAACTTGACTTTGCTGCGAACTGCGGCCACCCATCAGAAACCTGGTCACGCGATTGTTTAATATTATAATTAATGCTCAATTTTAATTTTAAATGTAACATTATAAATTTTTTAAATAATAATAATAATGCAATATACCTACATACATTTACAATTTTATAATATTTTAATTCAGAAATATTGTTTGGGGTGGTTGAAGAAGCATTTTAAATCCATGTCTTTTTTCTTCAGTGTTATTTATTACACAATTTATCATTATCAAAGAATTGTCCATTTTTGCGTGATTAATAAGACAAATTATTTACATGCAATATTATTAAAGTTTTAGACTGAAACTTGTGCAGTTAAATATGTGTCACATCAGACAATAATATTTTTTTTGTATAAAGCATTTCTATTTATGGTTTTAAATTTATTGGCGGTTGGTAGTGTAGTTTATATGATAATCAAATTCTCCGACATCTTAGTAGTAGCGGCATGGTACAGTTTCCACATAAAGGCATGCGCACGCGTGTACAACATCCCTGTAAGCTATTTGCCAGTAACACCTGCTACAAGATTAATGTTGAAAAATAGGGATGACAACTCTTCATAGGCGACTTGTAATTCTAGCGTCAAACTATGTGAATATATGACTGTGTATTTTAACCGCCTCTGTGGTCTAGTGGTTAAGACCGGTATGTGGTTTTAGACCCTGAGGTCCCGGGTTCGATTCCTACCCCCGTACATGTTTGTGTACTCGGTTTGGTTGGTGGCAGGGCCTGTTTGCCCGCCTGGCTAGCTACCACCATCTTATCTAAGTATGTCGTAACATCAGTGTTTGAGCATTGTTGTGTTCCGGCAGCTAGAGATAAGATAGCCAGTGCCTCACTAGTTGAGGATTCCGGGTGAAGTGCTCTTCCACCAATTGGCCTTCTCATCACCTAACAGGTGTGATCAAGGTTTACCCGTAAAAATATTACGAAACAACAAACTTAAAGAGAAAACATCTTAACTTATCCATTAAAACCCATTTTAAAAGTTTTCAACCAAGTGTTGTTTTAAACACCCAGAATAAACCATTTGCAGTAAAAAATGATTGTTGGAAATTTTTAAATATAAATACATTTTCAATAGTAATGTGTCATTTATATAAAAAAAAATTTAGAAAATGCAGTCTATAGTGAACTTGTATTACTAAAACTATTT
Source organism: Eudonia mercurella (assembly GCA_963082485.1). NCBI lineage: Eukaryota > Metazoa > Arthropoda > Insecta > Lepidoptera > Crambidae > Eudonia > Eudonia mercurella. The sequence continues at coordinate 2,560,208 of OY720044.1, forward strand.
TTAAACACTACAATAATATTAACATATTTTTATTATTATTAATATTATTTTTCTGAAATCGTCATCCCTGATTACAACTATTGCACATTTGTGTTACGTAAAAACATTAACGTTGCAGAAACGGACACTAAAGTATTTCTATAGACTATGTACGTAGAACGGGGTTACTATTGAATCAAATCAAGAAGCATCCTTACTGGTCCTCGAGGAGCTCTATGGCGCAGTCTGCGAATGCTAAGAGGTTAAGCCACTTTTGCAAACGCCGGTCATTTGATAAAAGACCAAAAATGAATCATCTCGAGCTCCTCCGTGCTTCGGAAGGCACGTAAAGCCTTAATCCTGGCTGCATTAACAGCCACCGCAAAGTACTGGGCCCGCATGGTGGTTTATGGCCCGTTCTCCCTATCCATCCATAGGCTCGTGCCCCAGTGGGGACATAAAAATAAGCTGGTGCTGCTTTTCCAATAGAGCTTTGTTAGGTAGCTAAGCTTCCACGCACTCCACGCACAAAGCTTTGATGGAAAAGCAACCTCATATTGATCGCAGCTCTTGGGCCTTAAGTCTGCTAAATCAATAACGTCTCAATAGTGTGTATTGCAACCTGATTTTGACCTGATTTTGTTTATATTAAATACTTTAATATGAAGAACAACATTATATATAAAAAATGTTATTCATCTCTGGCAATAGTTTGTGTGAGTAGGTACCAAAGTAGGTAGGTACCAAAGCCGACACAACGTTTGACTCGCTGGGATTCTAAACACTTTTGTGTAATGAACGATTTGCTTCAAAGTAGGATTTTTTCAAATATTTTTTTGGGCATCCTTGTTCTATAAAATACACGTTCCTAACCGATCACTCACGGTTATTGTTACATGCTGTATATAAATCGAACGTTCGATCATTGAGGGGTTCGTTGTACAGTCGGCATCAATTTAATGGAAACATTCTAAAATGTACTGCTGCACGAAAAGATCTAGATGGGTCGAAGAGCTACTAGGAGAGGGAAACCTAACCACCCCACTAAAATAAGATAAGAGAAAAAAGACAAAGTGTCGAAAAAATTCCACGAGCGGGATTCGAACCCGCACCCCATTATGACTTTGTAATGACGCAACAGAATTTGCGTAACATTATTTATAACCATAATCATAAGATAAGAGCTTAAATTGTCAAAAACATTGAAAACAATATATTATATACTAAATTGAAATAAAACTACTTTTACAGATCTCGCGTTTATTTCATAACTAGCTGACCCGGCGGACTTCGTACCGCTTTGACAGTTTCCATGACAACAAAACAAACAAATCATTTTGTATTGGAAAATTAAGTTGTCGTTTTTAGTATTTTATATACATATTTTTTTTAATAAAAGTATCCTATATCCTTCCCAATACCTTTGAGAATATGTGTACAAAGTTTCATAATGATCGGTTGAGTAGTTTCTACTTGGAAGCGTAACAAACAAACTCACATTCACATTTATAAGATTAGTAAGAATAAACATTAATTAAAACTAATATATCTTTATATATAAAAATGTTCTGTGCGTGTGTATGTTATTGAACTCCTTCTAAACGGCTGGACCGATTTGGATGAAATTTTCTGTGTGTGTTCGAGTGGATTCGAGAATGGTTTAGATTTACAATTGGACTTGGTAGGTGACGCTGCTATAGGGGTTCATGGGATACGGGTGTTCTTAAGCGGACGAATGATTTGTTTGTTTTGTTGTCATGGAAACGTTAACTGTCAAAGCGGTACAAAGTCCGCCGGTCAGCTAGTTACCTATAAAATAAAAAAGTAGTTTCATTTCAATGTGTAGTGTTCGCGAAAACTTTACAAAACAATATATGTGTATATATATACTAACTAGTTACTTCATTCTTAGAAAAAAAATTGGACTTATCGTCACTTACCATCAGGTGCAATGAAGGCTTCCCCATAGTAAAACAGATACGAATATCTAAAGCACGTTTTACGGAGTAGAGCTACAACACTATAGAGCTATTTATAGAGCTTTCATAAATATTATTATTAACAAACCAACAAGCCCTGACAGGTACAGTCAATAAGTGTTACAATATGGACAAGTTGTTCTTAAATCTTATCGCTTCAAGCTGTCACATAATTTTTAATGCTAAAATTACAAGCTGTCCACGAATTATCATATAATTTACTGCAATCGTGTATACAATACTATTTTTATTGCAGATATTATTGTCCATTTGTCTATAGTAATAAATTTATGCTCGTGACTGTATTTCAAATGAGCTGCGGTAGTGTCGCATGCAAATTTTCTAGCGTGTTCAGAATTATTTATACAGAATTATTCAAGTTAGCAAATTGAATGTGTAACTAAAATTTTAAACCAAAATTACATCCTTTATCCCAAGGTCTGTTTAGTTGCAAGTACGTGGGTGCGACTTCATTATACCTAGTATAATATTGTAATGTTAAACGTGTCTTAAATGAACACTTAATGAATATAAACATTGCAAATAAACAAAGAATAAGGTCCGAATATTTATTCAGTGTTTTGTCTCTTTTACTCTAATTTGAAATGACGTTTACGTGACAGGAACAAAACACGGAATAACTATTCGGACCTTATTCTTTGTTTATTTGTAAGGCACTGAATCTCTAGCTCCGGGATTATAAGACAGAGCGGTCAGTGCAGCCGCGCGGATTGCAGAAGACCCAGGTTCGATTCCTTGCTGGGTCAGGTAGGCATTTATATTTCACTGTATTTTATAAATATTTAATTCAACTTAAGTGTAGCAATTAGCACTTAAAATAAAAAGTAAAAATTTGAGACAGATGTTAGGAGCTGATGTTTGGTATAAAAAGCTTTTAGCACAAGCGAAAACGAAATGGAGTTTTATTGACGAAACTCTAGGGCTATCAGGGCTTCTACAGTGTGTAACAAAATCAGATCCGTAAAGGTTTTTGTACCGAAATTTCTCAAATTACCCCAAAATTATGCTAATTTTATAAATGTGACCACACTTTCCATCAATGGCGGCGGCGCCAAAGGTCCTACCTACCGAAGTGCCGGCAAAAGTGTTGCCATGTAAGTTTTGTCATTTAACCTCTAGTCTGTCTGAATCTCTATGCGCTTGGAAGTAGACTTCCTTCTTCTCAAAATTATTGAATGATCCATTATCAATTGAAATTATTGTCATTATTGTTTATTGTATATGAAATGTTATGTCTTTGCCTATCCCTATTTAATTTTAATTTAATTTTTAATTTTGAATTAGCAATTATTAATGTGATTTTATGTAATTAATTTTTAAATATAGTTTATACTCGATTCTTTTCGATCTCGATGTGTTTTATGCGTGCTGTCTACACATTACCTTGGAAGTGCACTCTACCAATGTTTGTACAAGCTGATAATGACCACGTAAACGCTGTAATTCCGTTTTGTGTAGCTAATAAAATAAATAAATAGCAGACACAATAGAATTTTAATTGTTTGGCGCCGTGGATCTACGTTCCGACATACCAAGGGTTAAAAAAAAAGTTTTTCACTTATTACTTTAAAATAATTACTTAAATAGTACTGAATCTCGAAACCTAATAACACCTTTTACGGATCCGACAGGGTTTTTGTTACATATTGTATATTGCTAGAGTAGTGGCATGGCAGCACTAGTGTTGGACACTTTAAGGCCAAATGTTCGACAAATTTTTCATCGCCCAAAAACAACATTGCATCATCAATGGTTTCCATGACAACAAAACAAGCAAATCATTTTGTATTGGGAAATTAAATTGTCGTTTTTAGTATTTTATATATACTTATATATATATATATATATATATTTTTAAATATAGCCTATGTTACTCAGCGCTAATGTAGCATTCTAATGGTGAAAGAATTTTTTTTATCGGTCCAGTAGTTTTTGAGTTTATTCGTTGCAAACATACAGACATACATACAAAAATACAAAGGTTTCCTCTTTATAATATTAGTAAAGATGATATGTTTACATTGAAAATAATCGCATGTTGGTAAGAGAGAAGTTAGGTTTTTGCCCTGCAGTGTGGAAGTAATGGCTTTTTAGCATAGCACAGTATAATTGTACCACCTACCTTAATATCAAGTGATAAATTCTAGGACCAATATTATTTATTTTGTACATAAACGACATTCCTCAAATAATTAATCATAAATGTATTTTGTTCGCAGACGATATTTCTGTAATCGTGACATCTGATAAAAATAATAATGCAATAAATAATCATGAAGTTGACATTAATAATACAATTGATAATATAATGAAATGGCTAGAATGTAATAATCTTAAAATTAATCTTAAAAAATCAAACTATATCCAATTTAATAAATCGAAACATACTAAGTATAATTTCAATTTAGATGTAACTAAAGTTAAAGAAGTTACACATACTAAATTTCTTGGTATAATTATTGACCAAGATCTTAATTGGAAAAAACATGTAGACAGCTTATGTAGTAGGGTAAATAAATTTGTTTATGCTCTGAACCAAGTGAAAAACGTAACTAATAAAAAAACAGCAATTACATGTTACCACGCATATATAGCGTCAATATTACGTTACGGAATCATAATGTGGGGTAACAGTACGGACAACAATAGGGTATTTATAGCTCAAAAGAAGTGTGTCAGAACTATATGCGGAATCTCCTCTGACGAGTCATGTAGACCATTATTTAAGGATCTTGGATTATTACCGCTACCATCGCTGTACATCTATGAAATATGTAATTTCGTTAAAAAACATAAAGAATTGTTTAAAACAGCGAGTGAAACTAACTCTAGATTAAAAAGAAACCAACACAGACTTGTACTAAAAGACACGCCGAGGTCTGCAAAATTTAGTAATAGTTGCTTGACGATGTGCGTAAGAATTTTTAATAAAATACCTAATAATATGAAGACAGACAATGACATTGCATTCAAAAGAAATTTATATAATTGGTTAAACGACAATAATTTTTATAATATTCAAGAATTTTTTAATAAAAAATCATAAATTATTTTATTGTAAACAAATATTGGGAACTTCGGAAGTACTTATGTAGAGCTCATAGTCTAAGTTCCTCACTAATGTTTTGCATGCTATATTTTAGATTAGCTTAACATGTGGTTTACCTATATATTTTGTAACATCTTACATACCATGTTAAAAAGCAAATAAATGATTTATTATTATTATTATTATTATTATTATAATAATGCGAAAGTGCTTATATTTCACGGTGTATTTTTTCCTAATGTCTAATGGAACCTCGGAGATCATAAACCAAAGTTGCAAGTTTGTCGTTACCAAAAATTCTAAGTACCTACTTACATTTCATTGACAAGATCGTTTTTTTTATGCAATAGGTAACTATTATGTGATGAACTAACCTTAACCTGAATTAGCAGTTTTTTTCTAGCTCGTAACAAGTTAGCACATTTACGTACCATCCAAGTGTTGTCTCCAATTGTGTTTGTTTAACAACCCAATCTTCAATTACAACAATCATTCAAGCGTTTCATCCTTTTTTTCATTGTAATAAGTTTGATAATCGGTGTGCATCGTTACGCTTCGTGTGTTGATAACAGTACCATTTTCAACTATAGGCATTATAGAGGTCGGGACCTTCGTGTTCGTATGAAATTTAAAAAAATGATGTTATAGTTAATTCAAGTTTTTTTTGTCACACCTTTTTGTTAGTTACGGTGACAAATAAGTGGAGTAGGTAGTTTTTTTTTTCATTTCTGGCGCTGAAAATTATAAGTTTTTTTTTTTTTTTTTTAATAGTTTGTTCTCTGAGGAACCGGCTAAGGTCATAGACCATGCTGCCATGTCATTAGTTTCTTAATTTCATTAGTATTATAATCCTAAAGATGATGATGAATGATAATGGAAATGATGATGATGAATGATAATGGAAATGAGAAGTGAGAAATGATATACCCCCAACCCCTCGAGTATCTCAGTAAAGATGTGGGGCTTTACTAAGTCCTCAAGCGGACTTCTTGAGAGAATTTGATTAGTGACGTTGCACTGTTTTGTTTCATTTGCCAACACTCATGCACACTCACGAACACTTAACGGTTAATAATCCACCATTATTTCACATTAATATTCGACTTAACACAAATTTTAGAAAATAAAACAAAACCGCAGACATGACTCTTCACTTTCCCGCCAAGAAGTGTGAAAATTATAAGTCAATTATGGAACTAGATAAAAATGTTTGATTCGCATGGAGCCGATGGCCAATAGCCGTTCAGCCTAAACTTTAGTTACTTTAAAAAAAAAAAAAATTTTTTATTTTTATGTGCTAACTGCTGCACTAAATAAAATAATTATAAAATATAGAGTAAAAATTAAAAAAACTTTTACTTATTACTACTTACCTATTACTTTTACCTTCTACTTTTTAAATATTTTTGTAAATAAAAAATATTAAGCGATCTCATCTTTTCTTAGTGGAACCTGCCAAGGTATCTCTCTTTTAGTAGCACTTAGACCATCGGGATATTCTGTGCCACCCCATCCTGCCACTCTCCTGTCTCAATGAAGATGACTGCCACAAGTTTGTCAAAAGTTTGGCGATATATGACGATATTAGGATTGATGAACGATGAGCGATAGACGACATTTCTTCTGATCTATACTTAATATTATAAAGCTGAAGAGTTTGTTTGTTTGTTTGGTTGAACGCGCTAATCTCAGGAACTACTTACTGGTTCGAATTGAATAATTATTTTTATGTTGAATAGTCCATTGAATGAGGAAAGCTATAGGCTATATTACATCACACTATGACTATTAACGCGGGTGAAACCGCGGGGCAAAGCTAGTATCATATATTTGAAACCTTACTACTGCATCAAGCAGCAGACAAAAGTAGATATTTTAAACAGTGACCTTAAGGTGCGTCCAGACTATTACAAAACATGTTATATATGAATATGAATATACTTATTTGTAGAAAACATGGTACATTTTTGGTTTTTAATATAATATTTATCGAACTTGCATGTTTTACCGAATTATCGATAAGCAAATTTACAATCGTCATGCCTTACACTAATCATTCATTGAAAAATATCATCATAACATAAGATTAAAAATATAAATAAAATACATCTCAATAATAATAATAATAATAATATAGCATTGTTTATATAGCATGTTTTATTGGTGTGGACACAGACCTGTGTGGACGATAACTGTCAATAAAACAACCTTATAATATATATAAATATTGTCTTGTAACATTTTTATACTTATAGCATAGGTTTGTGACATGTTAATGTGGACTCATCTTTACGCGTTTTTATTTGATCTATCCGAGTTTTCAATACCAACCAAGACAAGGAGACTGCAGAACATAAGCTTCAAAGGAATACATATTTGCAGTAACCTTATTTGGTGGCATAGGCCTCCTACATATTACGCCATTCCCTTCTGTTTTGATCAACATAGAAACATAAAACATATATAAGGTCACGTTTTATCAACTGCAAATATTTTGACAAAACATCTAATTATATCAGAGAAATAAGGCTCAAGCATTTAAAAAACTTTTTAACACATAAATTGTAATATTTTTAAGAGCGGCCTCTCTGTCGGCTCCTTTGAATGAAAGGGGCACGTGTAAGCGGTGAAGGCATTGCGGCTTCTCTGTTTCGGCTCCTTTGAATTGAAACTACCAAAAGTGCTTTATTTTACTTTTTAATAGAAATGTCTTTTGGCGTTTTTCTTGAAAACTAGCGTATAAAAATTTAAGGTTTTTTCATAAAATTAGTTTATATATGTTGTTAAATTTATCCTCAAAATATTTACAGTTGATAAAATGTGACCTTATATAGGTACTAACACAATATGGAAACGAAATTGCGAACACGACTCTTCACTTTCCCGCCAATGAATGTCAATCACAATCAATCCTCTCCTTTCCAATCATTAATTGTCTACTCATTCGGAACATTGGATTTCAAATAAAAAACAGCTGAAAAACAATGGAGTGTGAAATCGACACGATCGCGGAAGCAAGCAGGTTCTATTTTTAATTGCGATGAGAGGTGGCTTAAAAAACATGGCGACCGCATCTGAACCCAACAGCCTGAATACAAGTGCAAGGTCGCGTTGCTTTATTAACGAATGCTACTACGTAGCTACAATTTGTTTTTCTTTGGGTATACCTACGTAGTAATTTCGTCATAAGAATTCATCAGTAATTACGTAGGAAGTATTTACATAAGCGGAAAGTAGACCGTAGAAAGTAAACCTAGTCTGAATAGTTTTACGAAGGATATTTATAGAAATGTGAATGGTTATGGGTATGTTCCGTTAAGCACTGCGAGCACTGTCCAGTGCTCTTACTGGTGAGAAATTTGTTCCGTTATGGACTGACAGCATACTGCCGCAGTATCCTAGGTAATATATGAGGTCATAAATCGTCTCCAATTTTGTACTGTAAGCACTGGCATTTTCGAGGTAAGGTGCTCTCAGTGCTTTGATCACGTGATCAACAGCGTCCAGAATTGACATCGATGACAGCATGGATGACAGTATACTGGACTGCGTTCCATTTTAAACAGTAACCAGTATAGCTAACTATAAAGGAACGGCTTCGCAGTATACTAAATTGACGTCACACCTTACAGTGCTCGCAGTGTATATCGGAACATACCCTATATCGACAAAATATATTTTAGTCAGTTGTTTGTTCGGTCAGTAACAGAAAGGCCAAATGTTTTGTCGATTTTATGTCAAACGGCGAAATTAATTTCCATAAGTAAACTCTACGTAGAGTATATATCCATTCGCATAGCTATAATTTACCGAATGAACGTTTGGTAACGTTTGGAAGCTTTTTATCGCTTGTCAAATAGATCTAAGGCCTCGATCATGATGGGATTGAAAATATTGTGCTTACTTATTAATTTTGTCACAGTACATACTTAAACTCATTTACGGAGGTAATAAATTTCTCCTAGGACAAATCAATATTAACGCAACGAGAAAATTGCTACGCATCAGTAAATTTAATCTGTTTTCGGAGCAGCTCTCTAAGAGCAACTTAGGTCACCATTTAACACATAATATGTAGGATACAACGACATTATAATGTTTTGTCACTATCGATCCAACACTGACATTGACATATAAGTGTCCACAAATTTAGAAAACTGATGTCCGAAAGCTACGTAAACCCTACGTAATTCTTATTAGCATTTGAAATGAGTTGTATATTTTTTTGCTCTTATTTATATTGTTAAGTTTGTTATTACCAATTAATTAGAAAATTTTTCCTTCTTTAAAATGTACACAAACTCTCCACATTGGCATGCCGTGGCGGTCAACAATAGAAGGCTGTACTTAGCATTTAAGATATTATTGTAATTATAAAATACAGTAAAAAACAAAATGTAAAATTTACTATAGCGTTGTGTTATCAAATTTGTAGTATTTCATCTGAAAAGATGAATTTGCATAGCCATCGGTTGCAACAACCTTTGGATAGATGTCACTGTGCCGCAATAAGCACTCAAAAATTAAAAAACAGTGACAAAATTCAGCGCTTACGTCAGCCTTCCCGGTAGCATAGCGGTCAGTGCAGTCGTCCGGATTGCGGAAGAGCCAGGTTCGATTCCTGGCTGGGTCGGGTAGGCGTTTCATTTTTTCACTGTATTTTATAATAATTCAGCTTCAGTGCAGCAATTAGCACTTTAAAAAAAAGTAACATTTATTATTGTATGTTACATAGTTTTTTATTTATTACAAGTTTTCTCTGAATGTCCTTAATTAATAAATAAATAAATAAATAAAAAGGGAAGTATGCTAAACTGTAAGTAGCCAGACGCAGTCTATGCAGAATCCTACCACGAGGCAAAAATTACTCTTGAAATATTGTTTCAAGCGACATTTTATTTTTTCCCGCGCATTGTGTAGCTAATTCGAGGTACGTTCGACGGACGGGACAATGGCGGCACGCAACGCCAACTGCTAATCACATCTTTGTCGTTATTTAGGCCACTGCGGTTTTATTTTACCGAAAATTAGAGAAAACTCGACAACCACTCCATAACAATAGAGATTCAATTAATTAATGCAAACGAAATGTTGTTTAACAGGCTGTTAAGATGATTGGCGATTTACTTAACTAATTAGAAAGACAGAATTAGAGAAATAATAAATTCTTTAACAATATACGACTATAATGGAAACAATAAATAGTTTAATATCGCTACCTAGCTTTATAACAATGGTATTGTATTCTATTAAATACCAGCTGGGACACACGAGCGTGCCCTATGGATGGATAGGTAGGGAGAATGGGCCATAAGCCACCACGCGGGCCCAGTGCGATGCAGTGGTTATATTAGCCAATAGTTTGTAATAAAGCCCGTTTTAATAACAGTTAAATTTTGTATAAAATAGTTCAAATAAAATAAACAGAATATACATATATATACAGGAGGTAGTATGAGCAGTACGAGTATATGACACAATAACAAATTAAAGTGTGGGATATATCATTCAAAGCTATTTATAGCTTTTTGTGGCTAAAGATATTAAAAATGACAGTGACAGTTCAATTGCTAGCTTTATTTGCATATACACAACAATACATGGAAATTGAAATCAAAATAGTATCATCTTATTATTTTTTTAAATATTATTAATTATTATTATTTGTCTACGGTCTAATTTATGATGATTGACTTAATTAGTATACACTTTCTTGATGATTTTAATTTATTTTATTTTATTTTATTGTATAATTGAGGAATGTTTATATTAATTTATTATTGCTTTTAGTGTGAATATTATATAATTTTTCAATTAAATTTCCATTAGAATATTGTATGTTATTTATTAATTTAATTTCCTTTTTTTAATTTGTAATGTTACTCGTTTTTTGTATTTCGTGCATGCTGCCTTCACCTTTAATTAAAGTGACATTTGGCTCTTTTCTTTAAAACTAAGATAATTTTAACATGCCCTAGAAGGGCCAAACCATTACATAAGATTTGATAAACCACAAATACTCGCTAGAGAACAACGATTCATCCCTAGGATGATACGCGAGGCTATTGAAATTAAAAAAACATCCTTATTTCAATAGAGAAGATGGTTGGAATCTACCACCAGCATGGGATCCCATCATACAAAATATTAAATCCCAGCCCCAACACCATACTGCCAGACCAAAAGATACTGTAAGCTCTTTCTGTGTAAAACGGAACGCACCTGATTAGATTTAAATGAGGGTACACAAGCTACTAACTAATTATGAGACGACCAACAGCTCAGTCTCCCTGTGACCACGGGCCCTGCAAAGAGTTCGAAACGTCAGGATAAACATTAAAAAGTAATGTGTAAAATAAACGCAAGTAGATCCGTAAAAGTTGTTTCATTCAATGTGTAGTGTTCGCGTAAACTTTAGAAAACAATAAATAATTTTAATTTAAATGTAATGGTGTACACTATGTTGGTGATTAATTGAAATAAATAATTAAATAACTATTTAAATATAGGATTAGCGCAGCGGCTAGTACGTCCTTGTTGCGATCTTACTTGTAAGCAACTTATGATCACTATTATTGATTTTGACTTAGTCACGTCATAGTAATGTGACTAAGGGTATGTTCCGATATACACTGCGAGCACTATAAGGTGTGACGTCAATTTAGTATACTGCGAAGCCGTTCCCTTATAGTTAGCTATACTGGTTACTGTTCGCAGTCCAGTATACTGTCATCCAAGCTGTCATCCATGTCATTTCTGGACGCTGTTGATCACGTGATCGAAGCACTGAGAGCACCTTACCTCGTAAATGACAGTGCTTCCAGTACAAAAATGGTTACGATTGCGACGTCATATATTTCCCTAGGATACTGCGGCAGTATACTGTCAGTCCATAACGGAACAAATTTCTCACCAGTAAGAGCACTGGACAGTGCTCGCAGTGTATATCGGAACATACCCTAAGTCAAAACTCATCAGTTGTAGCGATGACTAGATTTCAATGATAGAGGCTTTGCAGCATTCGGTCAGGACAGGCTCATTACTATACTTTACCTTGAGTATCACGTAATACACGGAATACGTACCTAATACCCTTGTAGTACCTAATGACTTGATTTCAATGGAGATTCAAAGAATGATGGAGTACTTTGTCGACGACCTCCTTGGTCGAGTGGCTTGCACACCGGTTTTCATGGTGTCGCCATCCTTGAGGTCCCGGGTTCGATCCCCGGTCAGATCAATTTAGAAATACCTGTTTTTCTATATTGTTTCGGGTCTGGGTGTTTCTTATGTATATAATAAGTATATTAAGTATGTTTATCCGTTGTCTAGTTAACCATTTATCGAGTTTTTTAAGGAAGCTTTTCTTGGGGCTAGATAATTGGTGTGAGTGTGGGAAACATTTATTTATATTATTTATTTATACTTTGCCCAGCAGTGGGAAAGTATATAAGCTATTTACTACTCTTACTGGATGTTTGGTAACATTGTCTTTCCTCTTGTTCCAGAATAATTCACGATGTTCCAGGGAGGCATTTGGACGAAGCTCCAGAAGTACTATAAGTGGTACGTGCTGGGTCTGGTGTCAGTTGGCTACATCCTCGGAGAGCTGGGACATTACCTCATCGGTGAGTTTGACTATATATTTTTGTTTGACAAACAAACAGGATAGGGGCTGGCCATAAACAAACACGCGGGCTCAGTGCCGATTGGTGGTTTCCTAAGCGCGGAGGAGCTCGAGATGATAAATTATTGGTCACCCATCTTTTGACCGGCCTTTTACGAGAGTTGCACACACAGACCGGGGGCGTTAACCACTGAGCCATCGAGCTCCTCGGATGAAAATTGTTAGTTTTTCAATTCAAAATGTTATTTTAAATCATTTTTTTATCTATCATGAAATGGACTGTTTTCCTATGTTCACACGAATCGTAATCAACGCTGACCCCACAACCTGCTAATAAGCATTCGAGGCCTACATAGCGACCTCGCTTTTCGTCAAATTAAAATGGATGCGAAATAGTATGCAAAGGAAGTGAAGTAGAGGTTTAAAACTGATAGTTTGTTGACATCAATTAAACATCCATGACCTTTAAGAATAATTAATACAGACGCAATATTTTCACGGACAGGCTAAGGAGCTCGATGTCATAACCACAGGAGCTTTATATTAAGTATCTTTGGAAGGCGCAGAGAAGCATTTTTTTTGGTTAAATGGAAAAAGTTTGAAGGAAAGTGATTTTGAGTATCTAGTAAGGCACGGGGAAACGCACTAGTGCGTGATGCTGTTCCCTATAGAAAACCTCTGACGGTGCTTCGTCGAACTTCGTCATCAGCAAACTCTCAAAAAAATGAATCAATGAATAATTATCTCATTATGATATAAGAAAAAAACAAAAAAAATAATAATATATAGACATCAATAACGAGTGCTCATTTTTCTCTTAATCAAAGTTACTGGGAATTTATTTTAGACACCGAAAATTCTTGATAATAAAATAAAATTTGATCTATAAAATAATTTTTTTTTTTTTTTCAATGCTTATTTCATTTTCACTTTAAATATCGAGAGCACTGATGACATTCAAAACTTGCCCACCAGATTTCATAAGCGGTGAAAAACTTAAAGTTTTTTTTTGCAAGCTTGCTAATTGTTTCAATCCCCCTTTTTACCGACACTGGACTTATTTGGGGGCGGGCGTGTGAAACGAAACACCGTCAGAGGTTTGGTGGAGGTTGCATCACGACATTACGCACTAATGTGTGTCCCCGTTCGTTACTAGATTCTCCGAGGGGTTCAGAGCAGTTTGGTAAACTTAAGGTTCCTCAAGCTGTAGTGACTGAACGATCCTCAGAGGTTTTCTAGAGGGTATATACCTATAGGCTGATGATAATGATGATAATTTTACAGAAGTTCAAAAGTAGTACGAATTAAACTAAGTAGGCAATTGTTACCTATCAACATTCTCAATCTATAGTTTTTTCATATATATTTTTACGGGTAAGCACAGTGCCTTGATCTCATCTGATGTTAAGTGATGATAAGGCCAATGATGAAAGCGCACTTCACCCGGAATCCTCAACTAGTGAGGCACTGGCTATCAACATTGCTACAAACATTGGTGTTATGGAGTGTCTATCTTCTGTGGTTATGGCGACAGATTTAGATAAGATGGTGGTAGCTAGCCAGGCGGACAAACAAGTCCTGCCACCACAGACCATATGTCTGTGCCTGCCACCAACCAAACCGAGTATACAAACTTGTACCCGCTGGTAATCGAACCCGGGACCACAGAGGCGGTTAAAGTTAGTTACATCAAACAATGTGCGTGGGTATACATACCGACACATAATATATCTCTATGGAAACATATCAATCATTATTATTACACGCAACAGGTATGTAGTAGATGATGTCATTAAAGGTAGATGCGGATAAGCAAACGCAAATTATAACTATGATTCCATCTATCAAAGATTTTTTAACAAGGACAGCTTTTTCTTAACACCAATCATATCGCTTAGAAGTTCTCTTCATTCGCTTATATACGACTTTTGTCCGTGATCCAAGAAGTCCTAGAAAGACTTTCATTAGAGCAGGAGATGCTCGACCGATAAGGAAACCTTAGATTACCAATCGAATTAAACTTTTCTCTCCGCAAGACTTCACTTATATTTCTCTTATTTAGTTGTCGTATGTGACGACGCGACGTAACATTATAATATTACATATTAATACTCAGAATGATATATCACACTAATATTATAAATGTGAAAGTTTAAGTGTATGTGTGTATATTTGTTGCTTCTTCACGCTGCAACGGATGGATGGATTTGGATGAAATTCGGCATACAGATAGTTTATAACCTGGATTAACACATAGGATACTTTTTATCCCGATATTCCCACGGGAACGGGAACCACGCGGGTGAAACTGCGGGCTGCCGCTAGTTGACCATATTTAACTCGGAACGTTATACAAGGCAAGTCACATTTAAACAAAAGAAAAACAATGAAAGTAATTACAATTAACAATTCCTTCAAATAAAATACATAAAATACTAAAATAATTAAAATTAGTTTTGTATGTCATATTAAAAATATTGACAATAAAATCTATGTATAAAAACCAAAATTTATTGATAGGGAATGTAATTAATCATTGATAGGGAATCAATTCTGTTCATGATCAATCATCATCGCTGCCAAAAGACGTCCACTCCTAGACAAAGGCCTCCCCCAAGGATCTGCACAACGACCGGTTTTGTGGTGCTCGCATCCAGCGGCTTCCCGCGACCTTTACCAGATCGTCGGTCCACCTTATTGGAGACCTGCCTCTTATATGTGATTTAATATCAACCACAATTTCTGGGTCATTATCAAGATCGAAAAACCGTTGGATGCGAGCACAAAACCGGTCGTTGTGGAGATCCTTGGGGGGCAGACGTCCAGCAGTGGACGTCTTTTGTCTGAGATGATGATGATGATGATCAAGGTTTTTAATCCGAATCTATTCGTATCTTAATAAACTAATTGTAATTGATTTAAAAAAAAATTGTTTCCATAGTTTTTTTTGTCGCTCCTTACTCTGACCTCTAAACTGATAACGAACATACGCTAGGTAACTTTATAGGTCCTTTCAAGAATACAAATATATCTTATGTCTTTAAGAGCAAATATATATTAGTCACATTTTAGTTACAACGATATGGTAAGTACTATACTATACTATAAATACGCACTAGGCAATAGGCACATCATCATTATCATCATCAGCTCTTCTTTTATATCCCCACTGCTGGGGCAGGAGCCTTCCCTATGGATGGATAGGGAGATCGGGCATAAACCACCACGCGGGCCCAGTGCGGATTGATGGTTGTTAACGACTTCTAATGCAGCTGGGACAAACGGCTTTACGTGCCTTCCGAAGCACGGAAGAGCTTGAGATGATACATTTTTGGTCACCAATCCGATGACCGGCCTTTGCGAAAGTTGCTAAACCTCAGCACTTGCAGACCAGGCGCGTTAACCACTGCGCCATCAAGCTCCACTGATTTGAGTTGGTGTTGGTTCGTAAAGCGTGTTGCCGACCTTGAAACTTTACCAATTTTAAGCTTAAGTATATACCTTGTATATATTTAAATTCATAATCTTGTATCCTTCAAATCGGAACACACAATGGAAAGAAGTGCTGCTTGGCGGCAGAAATAATACTAAGGGTTGAGTGAGAGCGAAATCGTTGTCTAATTTCTTCGCACGACGGTAAATATCGTATGGAGGTAGAATCAAATAAACCGTATTAAACTGTTAAGCAATAGATTCATATTAGTATAATTTCCCATACTCTTATGTCATAACCTTAGTTTAAAGTCAGGTGCGTGTACACCCACCGACAATAGGCGGTAAATCATATCTCTAAGTACTTTGCTGAGAATGTATAAAAAACTGGTTTCCCTTCAACTCGAACTCTGTCAAGGACACGAGACGTTTTAAACTGGTACTTAAACATTTTAATTAAAACTTGTTTAATGCTCTACTACCTATTCCGCACACATTGCATATTCAGCTTTTTAAAGAGCCTATTGAAAGATATTTTTTGTGACAAGTATACTATTAAAAAAAATTTATGACATTCATCATTATCATCATCATCAGCCTATAAACGTCCCACTGTTGGGCACAGGCCTCCCACGTGAACAATGCACGTGGGGTTATTGGGCCATAACCCACCATGCTGGCCCAATGCCCAATTCACATTAACCCAATTGATTGTCTAGAATTCTAGATCGTATTGCTTCATTAGAAATTTACTGGTTTTAAAAATATTACGTATCATCACTAGGTCATTTCATGTCCCTACTGCTGAGGCATGAGCCTTCCCAATGGATGGATAGGGAGACCGAGCTATAAACGACCACGCGAGCGATTACGATATTACGAAATGTTTATTTTTTATTTATTTTTTAGGTCTAGTTCGTTCCCTGAGGAACCGGCTAAGGTAGACCATGCTGCCATGTCATTAGATTCTTAATTACATTCGTTCAGCTGAATTCAGTTCTTGTAAGATGATGATGAATGATAATAGAAATGAGAAGTGATATACCCCCCAACCCTCGAGTATCTCAGTAAAGATGTGGGGCTTTACTAAGTTCTCGGGCGGACTTCTTGAGAGAATTTAAAAAGTGACGTTGCACTGTTTTGTTTCATTTGCCAACACTCATGCACACTCACGAACACTTGACGGTTAATAATCCACCATTATTTCACATTAATAACCGACATAATACAAATTTTATAAAACAAAACCGCAGGACATGACTCTTCACTCCCGCCAAGAAGACCAAAAACAGCTACGAAATGTTAAATGTTATTTAAAAAACACTTTTATGCTAGAAGAACTTGATTCAACAAAGCAGCATTGATTGTGTTAGCATCGTCAATGGACCCGTAAAGAGCATATTTCAACTTAAAGCTTTAAAAATCTCCTTTTGTTTTGTGAGAGTTTGGTGATTGTCTCTGGCGGCATTTTTAGTGTCACTGCACTTTGCCCTGGAACCATGTCGAAAAATTTTTTTTTACTTTTACTCTATCAGCCAAGCAGTCACACCCTTTCACTGCATTTACATAATCCCTCACACAATCCATCCTTTCTTTATCTGAGTGCCTAGTGTGAGGTTTATTTGATACTAGCGGCCGCCCGCAGTTTCACCCTCGTGGTTCTCGTTCCCGTAGGAATATTGAGATAAAATATATCCTATATGTAATCCAGGTTAGAAACTATCTGTATGCCGAATTTCATTCAAATCCATGCATCCGTAGCAGCGTGAAGAAGCAACAAATATACACACGTACACACAAACTTTCGCATTTATAATACTAGTGGACCCGGCGGACTTCGTACCGCTTTGACAGTTTCAAAAGTCTGTCAAAATTTCAGTAAAACAGTATAAAAAACTACCAAATAAGTTCTATTTCCAACATCAAATTCAAGACCTAAGTAGTAAATTATGAGTTTTATTTCCTGTGGGAATATCGGGATAAAAACTATTTTATGTGTTAATCCAGGTTATATAGTTACTATGGATTTAAATGAAATTCGGCATACATATGCATGTAAATCCATCCATCCGTTGCGGCGTGAAGAATCAACAAATATACACACATACATACACACAAACTTTCGCATTTCTAGTGTGATTAGTGTGATTCAAAATTAGTATGGCATTGAATCAGCGCCTCCTAGCGACATACGAGAAGAGCTATAAAAATTCGCGTTTTCGTTAACTTGATCGAATGTCAAAAATAACTTACAAATGGCCCTCTGGTCTCCTTCAACATCAAGCTATATAATAATAGTGTTGTAGGCGGCGCAATGTCACGGTCGATGCTAAAATCACGATTCGCTATGCTTAAATCGTGCAATGACGGAACTACGGACTTGACGTGGCCTTGTAGTGAGAGCAAGCTCCTCAAAACATTAGTAAATTGTTCTAAGGAAAGGTCATTTAACACGGAAGATGGTAGTAAGTAAAGTAAATAGCCTATATCTGTCCCACTGCTGGGCAAAGGCCTCCATCATTGAAATCAAGTTATCGCTACAAATGATGGGTATTGGCTTACAGCCGAAATTAATAACCTATCTTCAGTAAGAGATAGGCCTAATAGAGCTTTGTTGCTTAGTCATTTCTGTTAATAATCGGAAAATAACAGCGGTTGCTTGGTAACTAAACTAAGATAGGTCTATCTCTTACCAGATAGGTTACTAATTTAGGCTGTTAATCACCACGCTTGCCAAATGCGGGTTAGTGATCACAAATCCAGGCTATGCATCGAAATCCGAAAGACACTTTGCCCGACCTGGGAATTGAACCCGATACCTTCCCCTCGGCCACCGTGCCGTTAGCTGGCGAGGAGCTGGTAGTAAAACTTTAAAATTACCATCTGAGAAACAATAGTTTGTCTGGTATTATAAAACTTTAAAGTTACCATAGATATCGTATAGTTAGCCTGGAGGGCGACAACCCTTAGTAGTTACTATTTCTGCCGCCAAGCAGCACTTTTTCCATTGTGTGTTTCGATTTGAAGAGTACAAGACATCAAATTACATACCTATATACAAGGTACATAAGCTTAAAACTGATAAAGCTTTAGGGTTGCCGGTCAGCAACACGCATTATACCTAAGTATGCCAACATGGGCTGCAGTAACCAATATCTATCAGGTATCAGTGGAGCTCGATGGCGCAGTGGTTAACGCGCCCGGTCTGCGAGTACTGAGGTTAAGCATTCTTCGCATATGCCGCTCATCGGATCGGTGACCAAAAACTTATAATCTTAAGCTCCTCCGTGCTTCGCAAGGCACGTAAAGCCGTTGGTCCCGGCTGCCTTAGCAGTCGTTAACAACCACCAACCCGCACTGGGCCTGCGTGATGTTTTATGGCCCGTTGTCTCTTTCCATCCATAGGGTAGGCTCGTGCCCCAGCAGTGGGGACATAAAATGAGCTGATGATGACGATGATGATCATTTTAGACGCGTTTGTTCTCAATGTCATAAAAAAAGTTAGTGTGTCTTCTTTTAAAAGCACTGACAACCTATAATAATCTATAAGAGGTAAAGTTTGTTTGTTTGTTTGTTTGTGGAGGGTATTCTCTGTAACTACTGGTCCAATTCCAAAAATTCTTTCACTGATAGAATACTACATCCCTTGCGGGTAACATTTAATTTAAAAAAAGTTCCTTTTTAAGTCTCAAATCCACGCGGATGAAGTCGCGAGTAAATCGCTAGTGTAATATAAGGCTTTATTGCTGTTTACAATGTTTTTTTTAATAATTATTATTGAAATATAGTAACACTAAACGTATAAATAATATAGAAATTACTTTTACTTTGACGATCGACGTCGTTCTCAACAACAGCTTGTCCTTCGACAAAAGCCTCCTCTAAAGGCTTCCATCTCTTTCGCTCTCGCGCCATCCTCAACCATTTTGGTCATCTTCCCAGCATTTCGTTTGTCGCTCGCTCTTTACTTCTTTTGCTATCCCTAAGGTACCATTCTGTTATTATTTTATTCCATTTGCCATAATTTGTCTCTTACTACTACCTATATCAATCATTAAATGTTGCTCTAAAGTAGTCTATAGGAATCCTTCATGATCTTGCTATTTGACGCCTTCTGTGATCGCAGGTACAACATCAAAGGTGACTGCGGACGACCTTCACTACGGCGACAAGTCGTGTATGCTGAACGCCACTCACCTGTCCCTCAACCAGCTGCCGGTGGTCTGCGAGAACGTCAACTCTTCGGACATGTGAGTTTGTTATACACGCCGTTACAGTATACTCGCCAACACAGTCCTAAAGATGATTGGTGACCGGATGAACTCGGCACTTTTTAGACGGTTCACTAAAGTACTTACATGTTTTTAAACGTGAACCGACCAATGAATTATTTTAATTTAATATAGTATTGTTGTTACTAACATAGTTTTTAAGTTTTTTTAACACATGGATCCAATGGTTTGCAATAAATGATTTTATTATTATTATAAGTACTCGGATATGCAGAACCCTTGTTAGTTTTACTTCAAGTAGTGTCTCAAGAAAATCTTAAAGGATACATTTTAGATAACGAGGACGAGCTGTCCCGATTCTATGTTCCTAGTACTTACTAGTACTACTAGTACTTACTAGGAACATAGCATCGAAGTATAAAGAGAGCACAAGCCATTTACTGTGCCAATATTGTGGGACAGTTGCGCGAGCCCGCTACCCTGTCCCGCGTTCCTTGGCTGCGCTTAATGCTCTCCTGCACAGTATAGCCTCGATTGTAAGTTGTTTGCGGACGGATGGAATCGGTTTTGTGAGATGCATGTATTTTAATGTAGTTCTTAATGTATGACCTTCTTTCATTTAGTTAAAATTTTAATATATTTAATAATTGTAATTTGTTATGTAACCGTTTTAACAAAATAAATTAAACAAATAAATAATTTTGGTAAATTTGGAGAAAGGGACATTTTGAGATGCCCTTAAATATTTTGAGAAAACTATATTAGGGGTGGAACTTAGTGCTTGCCGTCGTGGTCCTCAGATACATATCGCTGTTAGCCTAGCTAGTGGATATTAGGTTTAACCGCACGCGTAATCGGTCACCCATTCAATTTACTTTAACGATTGCTTGTTGAAAGCGGCGCCACACCGTCAAACTCATAGTCCTTAGTTGCCTGCGTTGAGTCGATAATATTAAAATAAGAAGAAATAAAAAGATTCTAACCTTGAATTAACATTAACGGGCAGTTAATTATAATTTATGATATAAAAATTTAGATAACTTATCATAATTAAAGGAGGAACGCTAGGCGTACAGCTGCTTAAGACCAATTTATTTAATTATGTAGTAACTATGCTATATAAATCTTTATGACCCGTTTAATGTTTATTCATAAATAACGCAAGAAAAAACAAAATAAAATAAAACAAAGCTTTAAATACTAAATTATTATTTTAATTGCGATTTATGCAACTATTGCAATAAAAAAGATTTTTTATGGTTGTGTTGTTCAAATTATTGAGCAAAATTTTAGGAAGTTTTCGATGCATAGCCCGGTTTCGTGATCACCTACCCGCATTTGGCAGGCGTGGTGATTACGCCAGAACCCATCAATTGTAGCGATGACTTGACTTCAATGATGGAAGCGTTTGCCCAGCATTGAGTCAGTATAGGCTAATAACTTAACTTTACTTGTGAGGAGCTCGATGGCGCAGTGGATAACGCGCCCGGTCTGCGAGTGCTGAGGTTAAGCAACTTTCGCAAAGGCCGATCATCGGATGGGTGACCAAAAATTTATCATCTTGAGCTCCTCCGTGCTTCGGAAGGCACGTAAAGCCGTTGGTCCCGGCTGCATTAGCAGTCGTTAACAACCACCAATCCGCACTGGGCCCGCGTGGTGGTTTATGGCCCGTTCTCCTATCCATCCATAGGGAAGGCTCGTGCCCTAGCAGTGGAGACATAAAATGAGCTGATGATGATGATGACTTGTGTATCACATGTGTTCACTTGGATTGATAGGCAAGTACCTAATTAATAAAGCGACAATATAGTGTTATTGGTTCAAGCCGACCTTCAAAGTTAAGATTGCCAATGACCTTGATCGGAATCAATGCCATGCAATCACATAGTCATCTCGTACTCAATAATAGTACTAGTAACAATTATTAAGCCTCTTTTAAGTGCTAAATACAAGTAATTTGATGCAAATTATCATTCAATCTACCTTCGTTGTCCATTGTTATCTCAACCGTTGGAACGTGAAATGACTGCGTGGCTTTTTCTGCGATGCATTTTTAATTTGTTTAGAGTTTAGACTGACGAAACTCAAGGACTTGCAATTTATTTTTAGCTTTTCATCAGGTTTCAATGATGATACACTGTTATACTTGAGTAAGGAGGTAGGCGTTCTTCATTGAAGTCTTGAAACCTTTAGACCTACTTAGATAATTACCTCTCCTTCCAAATGGATTGTACTATCCCACCAAGGTACCAGGGTACCCTCGCCGCATAGTAAGGCTTAGATGCTTCAGCAGCTTCCCTCCACCTTTTAGGGGCAGCATTGCTCAACTCTCACGAACAAATTTAGCTTGATATGGAGGCTCGAAGGACCAATTATGTGGGCCATGCAGTTAAAATGAAATGCCTTTTAGAGAATTTAGTGCAATATAAGATAAAATAGAATTAGAAAAACATAGAATGTAAAAGGGTGAACAACAGAGTGACTAAAATATTATAAAGACCTTTTGTCAATTATTGTAAAGAAAATAAGCGACCAGTGTACTGTCGCCGACATCTACTATCTTCGGAAGAACAAAGCTTTATAAATAAACTCCTGTATTAGTTAATTGTTGTTGTTATGACTTTTTGTAACTCGTAATTTCGCAATACCAACACTTTAAAAAAGCAGGACGCAGAAAAAGTTTAGCAATGACGCAAAAACTTTAATAGATAGTCTGAACCTTTTTTCCATATTTGAAATTAACCAGAACTGCCAACGTAACAAAAAATAGTCACGGAAGGAATCTCGCTGAAGGAATTCAATATTAAAACAGCCTAGATGTATACAATATCATTTAAGCGCAAAAAGGTCGAACCTCATTTCGCATTCAGATCATGCGGAAGGTGGTGTGTTAACTGGTTCTCCTAAGTCCGAAAGCTGATTTTTTTTCCGACACTTAAACACACCTTGTAGTATTTTTTGCAGATCCTTAGAAACTCCTTAATTTTTTTTAATTACTTTATCACCATCATCATCATCATCAGCTCATTTATGTCCCCACTGCTGGGGCACGAGCCTTCCCTATGGATGGATAGGGAGAACGGGCCATGAACCACCACGCGGGCCCAGTGCGGATTGGTGGTTGTTAACGACTGCTAATGCAGCCGGGATCAACGGCTTAACGTGCCTTCCGAAGCACGGAGGAGCTTGAGATGATAAATTTTTGATCACCCATCCGATGACCGGCCTTAGCGAAAGTTGCTTAACCTCAGCACTCGCAGACCGGGCGCGTTAACCACTGCGCCATCGAGCTCCTCAATTATTGGCAGCTGTTGCCATATTGCTCTCTCTCTCTTTCTATCTTTCTATCTCTCTCTTTCTTGGCGAACATAGAAGAATAAAGACGTGTTTTAGAGATGGCTGTTTTTATAAAAAGCAATATTCAGTATTTTAAACGTAAAAGTACAAATAACTGTAATTTGCGGAAGAGATATACATATGACTTGGCTTTACCAAATATTAATAATGCCCTGTATCACAAGAGTGCCTATGTAACTGGTATCCAAATATTCAATCATCTGCCCACAGATCAAAAAGCCTCAGTAAATTTGAGTTGTTTTAAGATTAAATTAAAAAGATGGCTTATAAATCAAGCATTCTACAGTCTGGCTGAATATTTTGGTACAAAAACAGCATAGCGGCTGTTTCTATGTATCATGTACCTACCTACTAAAAATTGCATGCCCGACTAGGGTAAATTGTTTGTTCCCATTATTATGCTCAACACCTGCTATGTATTTTACACAATTTTATGGCAATAAAAATTTATCTTATCTTATCTTATCCGTGCTTCGGAAGGCACGTAAAGCAGTTGGTCCCGGCTGCATTAGCAGTCGTTATCAACCACCAATCCGCACTGGACCCGCGTGGTAGTTTATCGCCAGTTCTCCTTATCCATCCATAGGGAAGGCTCGTGGCTCAGCAGTAGGGACATGAAATGGGCTGATGATGATGATGATGATGAATGTTGGCAACACCCAACACTTAGCTTTTACATTAATCTTTTCTTTTTTCGTCTTTTCATATTTTCTTTTTTGCTTTTACAATAATCATCTTCTCACAAGCAAAATTTTAACTCTTCTCGTACGTCGCCAGGAGGCGCTGCTTTAATTCCATACTAATTTTCGTTTTCGTAAACGTAATCGAACGAATACGGATAGTAAGCAAAACTCACATTAGGCAAAATCAAGGCGAATCCAAAAGCATTCTTTTGTGGCGGTTTTGAGTTTAGTTATGAAGATGCCACTGCTGCATATGGGATAAGGGGACATACCAATTACCAATAGCATATATCTTATCGATCTTTTTTGCTTACAGATGCGAGACATTAAATTTAAATGGGACGAAGTACTGCGAGTGGGGCTACAACGGCCTGGGCATCGACTATCAGGTGCTGGCCGGGCCTGCCTTCATGGCTGTCTTCACGGTCGTCGGCGTCATCCTAGGAGTGGTCGCTGACAAGTAAGAATGTACCTTGTCTCCTATATGATTAAAGTTAACATTACAGGACGATTCTCTTTAGTGTAGAATACCAGGTACTACTAGTTCCTCCCTTCATGGCTGTTTTCACGGTCGTCGAGGTCAAACTCAGAGTGGTCGCTGACAAGTAAGAATGGACCTTGTCTCCTATGTGATTGCCGTTTAAACGCCATTAAGTTGCAAGCTTCTTTTCGATAAATACTACTTAACTCACCCTCCCTTCGTGGCTGTTTTGACAGTCATCGGATTCAGGGTGACTTTACACCAGAGTGTGCGAGGTAGCTAAGCGGTATGCTAGAAACAAATCCAACAATATCATTTTACCTAATACTTGGTAGCGGCATATAATTTTGTAAATGTCGCTACTTCTATCTGTGCAGTTTCTTGCGCCGACTGTTCTTCGACAGCTAAAGGACGTTCTGAATAGGTGGTAGATAAAAAATTGAGAAGATTCAAAAGCGCGAAAGATTAATTTCATTTCATTTCATTACCTCATTTACACTGCCCGAATGAGACAAAGACTATGAAGCAATACTATTGGTGAATAATTTCTAACGCATCGCTTAGCTTTCCAGCACATCTCTGATGAAATTTATTACTATATTGTCAAGACAAAGAGTGGATGGGATTTATAATCTATATTTTACTTTTAGAATTACTGGGACTGATTCAAAAAACACATCTCTTATCTCATTAACTAACTCACACTCACTCTCACTAACAGGTACAACAGAGCCCGCGTCCTATCCGTGTGCACCGTCGTGTTCGTGGTAGCCATCCTGCTCATGGGCACTGTCACAGAGTACTGGCACCTGGTGATCCTGCGCATGGTCATGGCGGCAGGAGAGTCTGGCTGCAACCCCCTCGCCACCGGAATCCTCACTGACCTGTTCCCGGAGCGCCAGAGAGCGTTGGTGCTGTCCATCTTTAATTGGGGCATTTATGGGGGGTACGGAATAGCCTTCCCTGTCGGGAGGTATATACCGACTTTGAACGCTTGGGGATTGGTGAGTACCTATCAATTTAATATACATATTTTTTTAAATTATGGTTACCTATAAAATCAATTTTACGGTTGGTGCGAAAAAAAACGGGAAATATGTTAAAAATATATCCAGGAGCAGAAATCTAACCCGCACACGCCGACATCGTGTGTAATCTGTCTGATCTATGCAAATTTACCACATTATAGAAACCAATAGGTAATTGAGACCATTAGAGATATTTTGTTTTGTTTTCGAAAATTACTGTACGTACACACATATAAGACGAAACATAGTAAATTGAATTGAATTCTGGGATCGTAGAGCTTGTTTTTTCTTTTCAGTTTTTTCTCTTTGCAGTTATTTTTATATCAGTCTAGTTTTTACGAGTATATAATTAGCAGTCGGGTATTTTGTTTTATTTTAATAATTTGGTTTATTATGTATATGGAATAACAAACAACTACAAAATGTGTCTTCTACTACGAGTTTAAAATATAGAACCCTACTTGGACTATTGACAAAGGACACTTAACTAAAATTACGATGAAACCTCGACGATTCATTCAAGTTAACGGCGAGCCTTGTAGCAAGGACACCTTGAATGAATCGTTAGGTGAAGAGCAAGGCTTCGTTAAGTAATCAAATTCTTGTGATTAATGCTTTAATTGCACAGGCTCACTTCATTACGGGATCCGATCGTTTATCGGATTTCACTGTAGACGTTTTCCGAGGTCAAGAATTACTTTTCTTTACTAGTTACTGGTATTAATCAAAAGATGATTAAAAAAGAAATGGAAACAATGTTAGAAAATATCACGTCAACATTTTAAAATGTGATCAAATAAAAAGTAGTTGTACAGTCGCCATCAGATATATCGGAGCGGCCAAGGTGTCCATATATTTCTGAGCAAGACTAAATTTCTATAAATTCTGCACTCTCCAAATGCCATTTATATCGCAACTACTGCAATGCCATAAACATCTGAGCATGCTGTTTTTCAATAATTTCTTTGCATACGTCCAGTCGAAAATATCTGATCGAACAAAATACCAAACGTATCTAAGCAACAAAGGCGTTCACAAATATATGTTTATTTAAGCAAAATATAGCTTAAGATTTAGCATTAAGGTTACATTTTCAATACGTTTTTGTCTACATCTTGGTCTTTGTTAAGAATATGATGCGATATTTGTCATATTAGTGTAGCAATTCACAAAACATATTTAATACCGAGAGCCAGTGTCAGGTATAAAATGGACCCTTGAAGCATTACAGTTATCTATACGTTGGATGTCAAGTTCACTGGTTAGGAATTAAAGATGTCAAAAGTAGACATTTCGAAAAGCCCGCCGAAACAAGTAAGTAGTGTGTGAATTTCGTATTTAAAATTTTGACAATTCACGAGAAGAGTAACGTAATGTCAAACGATATATTTGTCCCTTTTCAAAAGTCATGTAATTTTGGCATTTAACAGCGGGAGAATAAGCGAAATGTCAGTTATTCAGAATGCTTGGTTGTTGTCAAATTATTGAAAAACAGCATGCTCAGATGTTTATGGCATTGCAGTAGTTGCGATATAAATGGCATTTGGAGAGTGCAGAATTTATAGAAATTTAGTCTTGCTCAGAAATATTTGGACACCTTGGCCGCTCCGATATATCTGATGGCGACTGTACCTACAAATTATAGCTGTACAATTTGTTTGTAAAAAATCTCCATAATCACCCACCGTCCGTTTTGTTCCATTCAATAATGGAAAAACTTTTTCCAAAGAACGAGAGACAAACGTTAAAAATTTGTAACACCTTTTCTTAATTATATTTATTCGCAATTGTATACGTTTATAGTAGGTATAATTAAGTACCCAAACTTTACTAATATGTAAACTTTTATTTATCATTTATAAACAATATTGTATTGTGTTTCTCTATTTAATTATAAGATAATGTTTAAATTAACAGAGTTGGAGACTGTGCTACTACGGTGCTGGCGTGGTAGGCCTGGTGATCGCTCTGCTCACCTTCCTCACACTCCGCGAACCTGAGAGGACGACTATCGGAGAAGAAGGTACAATAAATTAAAAAACAACATAAATTATGTAATAAAAAAAATAGGTTAAATAATTTTATAGCCTTTATGCGTTGGCAACACTCTTCGGAGATTTAACAGCCCCTGTAGTCTTATGGTAAGACCACCGGTCTCTGGCCCAGAATTTCCGGGTTACATTCCCAACGGACGTACATCTATACTACTATTATAAAGAGGAAACCTTTGTATTTTTGTATGTATGTATGTATGTATGTTTGCAACGAATAAACTCGAAAACTACTGGACCGATTAAAAAAATATTTCACCATTAGAATTACAATAGGCTATATTAGAAAAACATATTATATATTATATAAAATACTAAAAGCAACAATTTAATTTTCAAATACAAAATTATTTGTTTTTTTGTTGTCATGGAAACCATTGATATAAATTTAACTCAATGATGGAAACTGTCAAAGCGGTACGAAGTCCGCCGGGTCAGCTTGTACATAATAAAATCAAATTTAAGACGAATGGCAAGACTTTTTACCGAGAAGAACTCGCAAGTAACTTTGGTACGAGATATTTCCGTGTCCTGCTCTGTGTTAAAAATAATTAAATATTCATAACAGTATTTAAATCTATATCCATATTTTAGTCATGAACAAAATCTTCCAACTTATAACAACCAATTCTCCGTAACGGATTTTCGTCCTCTTGCAACTTCTAAAAACCTTTCTTCTATCAGGTGCTGGTAACAACAAAGCTGGTGATGCTTCCCTGGAGTCTGGCAAGAAGATGCCGCAGGTCACCATCTGGCACGTGATCGCGCAGCCCAGGATCGTGCTCCTCTGCATCGCTGCCTCCATCAGGCATTGCGGTATGTTAACACATTCTTTTCATACGCAAAGTCCTAAACATGGCGGCAAAGAACTAGCCTGCGTGTTTATTTATTTATTTTTATTTTATTTTCAGCCTATAAGTATCGTCCCACTGCAGGGCAAAGGCCTCCCTGCCTCATTATTTATTTATTTATATATTTATTTTATTTTAGGAAGACCAACAGCTATTATACTAATATTCTACAGCTGAAGAGTTTGTTTGTTGGTTTGGTTGAACGCGCTAATCTCAGGAACTACTGGTTCGATTTGAAAAATTGTTTTTGTGTTGAATAGTCCATTTGTTGAGGAAGGCTATATGCTATATTACATTACGCCATGACTAATAGGAGTGGAGCTTAACGCGGGTGAAACCGCGGGGCACTGCTAGGAGGAAATACCTACATGTGCTGGGAGGGAACTACATTTTTGGTGGTGGAATTACAGAAATGATTTACCAAATGCTACATCTTTTAACCGCCTCTCGGTTTAGAGTTTGTTTGTGACTTTTGAGGTTGAAGTTGGTGATAGGACTTGTTTGTCCGCCTGGCTAGCTACCACCATCTTATCTAAATATGTCGCTATAACATCAATGTTTGTAGCATTGTTGTGTTCCGGCAGCTAGAGATAAGATAGCCAGTGCCTCACGAGTAGAGGATCCCGGGTGAAGTGCGCTTCCACCAATTGGCCTTATCATCACTTAACATCAGGTGAGTTCAAGGCACTCTGCTCACCCATAATATATTTTTTTATATATCATTCAATATCAATATTATTTATTCATTCGTCGTCCTATTTCTACAGTTGTTTGTATAATTAATCCATTGTTATTTATTTGGAAAGTGAACCAATATATTAGTGTTGGATAAAGATATTCAACTAAAGTAAACCCGTGCTATTATAAACTCACTTAGTATCAATTCGTTGCATGTCAATGAGTCATTGCAACTAAGTGAACTAGTTCTTGGAACATGATTTACAGCATTTTGTAGGTGCGTGCGCGCCTACGCTGCTATTAGATATTTATCTTTAGGTATTATAACTACTATTATGTATCCCGACACTCGATCAAGACTTTGAAAACATGACATTGTTAGTGACAGTTTTTGCGTGAAATAAAAAAACTATTTGTAAGTAAGTATTTGCTGTGCCTTGGTAAAAAATTTGCAAGCTAATATTTTGCGTTGGCACATATAAAAAAGCAAGTCCGCCTGTTTTGTTAAAAAATAACTTTTTGAACTTTTGCAGCAAATTAGTTATATATAAAAATACATTAAGCAATATTGTTGCGAATAAATACCTACATGTAAAGATATTGAACTAAGTAGGTAATCTTTATCATCCCAACCAGCAAAAGTTAGTTGTATAGAAGACCATAGAACGTTTTGTAAAAACTAATCGGTGGTCAAATAAACGACCAAAGAAGGTGCACCTACAAAGAAAGTGGCGCAATTATATCTCCATTCAGTGTTAAAGTACAACTGTAGTGGTATCAGGGATGACCATTTTGGCCTATTACAGTTGATGTAACAGTAACGCAATCTCTATTTGATGACATACAAGCACCACCGCAACGCTACTACAGTACCTTTTTGTACTGTAAAAGAGTTCATGATTACATTACTTCACTAATATTCATCATTCATTCATTTTACATTCGTTCACGCCGCTGCAGTGTCTCAGTAAAGAAAAGAAAAAAATAATTATAATAAAAAGGGAATACGAGGATATCGTGAAAGAAAGATATTATTTTGTAATTAAATTATTCATCTCTTACGGGGAAAATTACGTGCGACTGTAATTTTACTGATAAACTATGTACGGGTTTACGACAATATTTGAATGCCCCTCTCGAATTATTGAGCTTTTACTAAAACAATTACGAATTTTTAGTCATAAACGTACTTCCAGCTTCCTGAACTCTAATATAGCACTTGTTATGACAGATCACAACCACCATTACGTGAAATTAGGGTTCCTTCTGAGCTTGTCCTTGTGCCTTAAATGTGATGAATATTTTTTATTAAACTTATAAAAATAACATGTCAGAAAATATGGGTATATAAATCAGCTCTATTATTTATTAATACTCTGAGTTTGTGTGATAAAGTTGCTGATTTTCCTTAATAGAATATTATTGAGCTTTGGGAACAGAAAGTGTTTTTTTTTTCTTTTTCAGTGCAATATTAAGCAAAATGGTTGTCATTATAAATATCGATAAGTTTTTAACGTGGGACGACTTAAAGCTACTTGCAGAATGG
The DNA here is from genome assembly GCA_963082485.1 of Eudonia mercurella. Taxonomy (NCBI): domain Eukaryota; kingdom Metazoa; phylum Arthropoda; class Insecta; order Lepidoptera; family Crambidae; genus Eudonia; species Eudonia mercurella. Next base: position 2,591,202 of record OY720044.1, read on the forward strand.
CTGTGGGAAATCACACATTTGAAAATCATCAATCATCACATCTGAAATACTGTCACACCTGGAATCATTGTCCATTTTTAAATAATTCTCCATTTCGTCATTAACGTAAAACGTATTTTGTACGGAACCATTTTCTATAATTGAGTCTTCAACTTGGTTTTGACTTTGACGACGTTGCTGTTTCCTCATATTGTCTTTTCACTTCTCGTCTATAAGTCCCACTGCGTTTGAATCTTTCCATAATTCGAAATTCATTTTTAGTAATTTATAGACATTGGTTACGCTGCGCTGAATCAAAATGTTAATTACCTAATATTGTTGTAGAAGAGCGATAGAAATGCCTTTACAAAACTAAATTATCATTTAAAAGCATTGCTAGCCTACCTTTATAGACAGTAATTATGTTTTAAAAGAGAAAGGATCCCCGTTATAGTATTATTGTGTAATAGAGGGACTATAACAGTTTTTAAAAAACAGTCCTGTTCTAAAAAAGTGTCTTTGTGATAAGTTTATCACTACGACTATAACGACCGTTAACCTTCGATCAACAATCCGTTAACACACCTTTATATGATAATTTGAGCTACATAAATGTAATTTGAAACTCAGCTATATCACCAAATAACTCTGTTGTAGACTTTTTGTGCCCAATATAGTACTATGTACTGTAAGGACGATCTAAAAACCCACAATATCACAATATCGGCCTATTGTTGAATTTTCATCTCTACTATAACGAAAGACCCATTATAGTTCGTTCAGCACCTTTATTACGTAAATCAGGCGCATTAGAGCGACAGTAAACACTGTTATAAAGTTCTATCGTTGTATACTAGTCACATTGGAGGTTGCTATAACGCCTGACTATAACAGCTATACAAAGTCGCGAAGTAAACCTTTACATCAATTCCTAATAGGTCGTTTTTGCTGTATAAACTTATAGAGCAAAAATGTATTGTCAAACACTTTTACACAACAATCGATCACCGCCAAAAACCTTTATACATCGTTTACCTAGCTTTTTTGAGATATAAGGTTTGGTTATAGGGCAAAATTGCTGGTTGGGATGTTAAAGAAAGAAAGTAATTACTTACACTATATTCCAAAATCACTATTAACAAGATGTGAATACTTAGGTATCTGTAGTGTATCATCATCATCATCATCAGCTCATTTTATGTCCCCACTGCTGGGGCATGCACGAGCCTTTCCTATAGATGTATAGGGAGAACGGGCCATAAACGACCACGCGGGCCCAGTCCGGATTGGTGGTGGTTAACGACTGCTGATGCAGCCGGGACCAACGGCTTACGTGCCTTCCGAAGCACGAAGGCGCTCAAGATGATAAATATTTGGTCACCCATCCGATGACCGGCCTTTGCGAAAGTTGCTTAACCTCGGCACTCGCAGACCGGGCGCGTTAACCACTGCGCCATCGAACTCCTCATTTGTATAATAATTATACTTATTATAATGATTTAATGATGAATTTTAACAAAACAATGACAACTCTTCATCGGCTAAGGTCCTGCGTTCAACTCCCAGGTCGGGTAAAACATTTTTCGTATATTTCGATGCGTAGCCTGTTTTTGGTCTGCTTTTTAACCGACTTCAAAATAGAAGGAGGTTCTGTGTTCAACGCGTACCTATATATTTTTTATGTATGTCCAGCGATTTCTCCGTCATTTGTGAACCGATTTTAAAAATTCTTTTTTAGCAAGCGTAATGATTAAGTCAATTCCCATGAGCTGTAGCGATGAGGCCTTTGCACAGCATTGAGACAGTGTTACGCATTTTTTATTTTAAGAAATGATACTATGGCTAGTCTCCGTCGCAAGCGCTTACTTAACAAAGCCAAGTATCTCAAGTATCTAATAGCTCTTAGCTAATAGCACAACACAAGTCACTGTCAAGCGTCCTGCCCAATCACAGCAGCCTCCAAGGCCACGCCGCGAACAGGAAACATGCGGGCTGTCCTACAATTTCTAACGATGTGTCACCACTTCCGTAAACCGAAAATTAGTATAATAATATGTATGTGTAATTAAATGCAAGAATGTTATCTTGTGGTTACATATACCGTGACTGGCTAGACGACGGACGCGTTAAAGGAGGTGTATAGGAAGCCGATACCTGTTACATACCATTAAAAATGAAAAAAACTGAAAATGAAAAAATGGAATTTTGCATGGCTGAAACTACGATTGTTGAAAAACTCAGAAGATATTTTAAATAATTTATTTAACATTTCTCATTGCCCTCGGAAAATATTTATTTTGTTTAAGAGCGTTTACGCCGCACACTAGCGCCGCCAATGAAAAAAAAACATATAATAATAATAATAATAAATACGTTTAATGCTTTAAAAAAAAACTAGTATGTAGGTAACAATTCCATACTTATAACTAGAGAAAAAACATTAGATACACATATTTCATGGAAGAGCGTACATGGGTAGATCATTATATAAATTTTGAAGGCAGCGCTGATTTTCAGCCGCTCCCACTCCTCTAAGGTCTATTGTGAGGTGGGTGTGTATCTGTTTGTGTGTGGTGGATGTGTATGTGAGTGTGGGTGTCTGTTTGTGTATATATCTAGTAATTAGAGATAGAAAATCAAATTATGCTCAACAAACTATTTGAATGAAGTAATTTTGCATTTTTACGTCACCTAATGAACATCTGACATGTTATGGTTTAGTTAAAAGTGGCTGTTTTTGGCTGTAACGTCTTATTTTATGTAACTTTATGCGTTGACCTTACTCGTGCGTGTAGTACATGCGAAATGCCGATAGTTCACTTTTTTTAAACGCGTAATAACTTGCGTGTTTTAAAATTTGCTACAACCTTTTATAACTAAAATGGATGTAGATAAGTTACTTTACCTCCTTAAACGCGTCATGTCACGGTGTATAATTACGAGCTCGATTGGGGAGATATTAACGCGCTTGTCTGCGACTACTAAGGTTAAAAATTTCGCAAAGACCAGTTATCGGATTGGTGCCAAAAATTTATCATCTCGAGCTCCTCCTTACTTCGAAAGGCACGTTAAGCCGTTGGCACTGGCTGCATTAGCAGTCGTTATTAATCGCCAATCCGCGCTGAACCCGCGTGATGGTTTATGGCCCGTTCTCCCTGTCGTTTCAACCATAGGGAAACCTCGTGCCCATAGCTGTAGAGATATAAAATCGTCCCTCGTATAACTAAGTATCTGGATATTAGGTAGTGGACTATACGTGTCCAAAGAGTTTTGGATGAAGAATGCGCTTCGGCGCGTCCTATCTGGCAATATGACCAGACGTTGATGGTCCCTTGTGCGAGTTAGTTTGATTGCGCAAGGTTGTCTACTCCTTTTTGTAACCTAACGGTTGGTAGGGGGTGGCCAATTACACCAATTAACACATGATTCAAAAATACAATAAAATAGTATTAAAATTAAATGTAAAATTACAATAAATCTAAACAAAAAAAAAAGAATAATAAAAAAATAAAAAAAAAACAAAAACAAAATTAAAAGCACTAAAATCATAGAAAAATTCAAATTCAAATGGAGTGATTAGATAAGACGTAACGAAATGAGCTGGTAGTGATGATGATGATGATGAAAGCTGTCTCCTTGCAGGCGGCATGTGCTTCGCGTACAACGCGGACCTGTACTACCGCGATTACTTCCCGGACGTGGACCTCGGCTGGTGGCTGTTCGCCGTCACAGTTGGCATCGGCTCCATCGGCGTGGTAGCTGGCGGCATTATATCCGACAAGTGAGTTCTTAACCATTACCGACGCCTGCACATCGACCTATCAAAAAGTGGCAATTTTTTTTTTTCAAATTATGTAAGTAGTTTATCATTTGGTAGTAATAATGTAATTTTAATTCTATTTTTTTTTTCCAATTTGAATGAATGAACAAAAAAAATGAATATGAAAATATTAAGACTTTTATAATTTTTTACCCAAACGCCTATGATTTTACGAAAGTAAACATTGCTCTAATTAAATCAGCAGCCTACTCTGTACAGATATTAGTGTGCGTGCGTGTTCGTAGTTGTGCGCCGTTGTCACACCACTGCCACGCGCCGCTCGCTCGCTATCATAAAGAAACTTGAAACTCGCAGTTTTGCGTCCGCGCTGCACCCCCTTAATCATTGTTTTGTCTCTTTTTCTCAAATTCAAAATGACGTTTGTGTGACGTTGACAAAACAATATTTAACTAAATAATGCTTAAATAGTTTTTATGAATAAGGCGGTTAATCCCAAGGTAAATAGCTAAAACACTCGTTTGTAGCTAAAGCACTCAACAAATGGAAATCGGAAACAACGACGGTACCACACCCAGACAGACCCGACACAATATCGAAAAGTTCGTTTTCAATATTGACCCAACCGGGAATCGAACCCGGGACCTCAGAGTTAGCGTCGCCCAAAGTTTTTTTAAAATGAATAAACGGTTTCTTCTTCTTGTTATTTCAGATTCGTGGCCAAGATGGGCATCCGGTCCCGCGTGCTGGTGCTAGCGCTGTCGCAGCTGATCGCCACGCTGCCCGCCTTCGGCTCCGTCGTGTTCGGGCCACTATGGGCCATGATCACTCTCGCCATCTCATACTTCTTCGGTAACTGTTCTTCATGTCTAACTGTAGTTAGAGCTAGTAGCACCAGTGCTCGTCAGGAACTAGTTACTGACATTTTTTTCCTTTAATTATTAGACATACAACAACTGATTATTTACATATCATCATCATCATAACCAGCTCATTTTATGTCCCCACTGCTGGGGCACGAGCCTTCCCTATGGATGGATAAACCACCACGCGGGCCCAGTGCGGGTTGGTGGTTGCTGACGACTGCTAATGCAGCCGGGACCAACAGCTTTACGTGCCTTTCAAAACACGGAGGAGCTCGAGTAGATACATTTTTGGTCACCCATCCGATGACCGGCCTTTGCGAAAGTTGCTTAACCTCAGCACTCGCAGACCGGTCGCGTTATCCACTGCGCCATCGAGCTCCTCCTATTTACATATAATTTTACGCAAATATTGTTGCGAACAAATTACAATTTGAAAAAAGACAAAGTGTTGAAAAAGTGAGAATGATTTGACTTATCATTAAATTTTATGCCTCCGACTGCATGTTATGTATGATGTTGCATAAATTGAATTTTTATCTTGTTCCGGCCTTTTCAGTTGATTTTCTATTTAGTTACTTATTATTTTTTACGCAGGCGGGTTTTTGTTTTTTTTATGGTTTATGGCCCGTTCTCCCTATCCATCCATAAGGAAGGCTCGTGCCCCAGCAGTGGGGACAAAAATGAGCTGATGATGATGATGATGACTAAAATCTAGCGTACCATAAGTACCTCATTATTCGTAAGTGCCCAGGGTCTCCAATAGGTTAAAGACGGCCCTGATCATAGGCGTATATCAAATTACTTTGTGAGAGTTTGATAACGATATCAAGCCTTAACCATGGTCATGCATGGTCCTCGTCTTAGTTCCATTGCATTAACAATACTGTCATGTTTACAGCGGAGATGTGGTTCGGCATAGTGTTCGCGATCCTCGTGGAGATCGTGCCGCTGTCGGTGCGCTCCACCACCGTGGGCGTGTTCCTGTTCGTCATGAACAACGTGGGCGGCAACCTGCCCATCTTGGTCGACCCAGTGTCCAAGGCGATTGGCTACAGGGAGGCTATCATGATCTTCTACGCCGGCTTCTATGGGATCAGTGAGTGTTGTTTTTTTTGTTACATCCAGTTTTCGCCTCGCTGGCCTTGGCAAAGCGCTCTGATGATGCTGAGATTTTGGAAGCTGATGTTGATTATAATTAGCTGCATAAATAAAGTATATCTACTCAGAAATTTTAGATAAATTTAATATTTTTTGTTATTTTCTCTGGTCTCAGACCCAAAGGTCCCGGGTTAGATAAACAGTTAAAGATAAGAATAATCAGCTCTTCAGTAATTAACTTGATATTTATTAACCCGCTATGATCAATCAGGCAAACTCTACCGAGCCTATAAGCAGTGTTTTTTTCTTGTTACAGGCAGCATCCTATTTTTCCTAACCATGTTCCTGATGGACGGACCAGTGGCGCCCCAACCCAGCCAACCCGATGAAGCAAAGAGCAACGGTATGGACAACCGCGCCTTCACACACGACGAGCTTGCCAAATCAACGAGGAGTCTGCCTTCCCCGCCACACGACTCCAGCCGACTCTAAACACATAGACCACTTAGTTATCTATGGACTAAGGTTTTTTTAGAAAAGTTAAGAGCAACCATGGACAAATGCGGCTTCACACCATGAAGGTGTAGATACTTCACACACGAGTTAGCCAAATGACCAAGGAGTCAGCTTTCCCCGCTACACAGCTCTAGCCGAGTCTAAACACAATCATAGACCACTTACTTATCTATAGCCTGGATTTATATTATTGCCTAATAGGTTATGTAGGAATTAGTTGGATTGCAACAACACATTGAGGCGCGACGAGCTCGCCAGCCAATTTGCTAAGGGTTTGCCATTCTTCACTTCAGTGTTCAGTACATACATAGCCATTAAAAAACTTTTATTTTTAAATTATCAACCGTAAGGATTTCAAGATGGCCACCACCAGAGATTATAAAAGGGTTCTTTTATAACCTACAAAAATACGATACTTAAATAATAAATGGACGGGGTTTAAAGTTTTTAGGACTGAATAACTTATCTACCAACTTGTTGTAAGTAATGTCACATATAATATGTAGATGCCTGCACCCTATCCAAAACTGTCAATATTTTTCAATGAATATTCAACCATATATCCTGGTTTTAAAGTTCAAAGTCTATTGTGGAAATTTGACAGTTTATATGCAGGCGTGTATACTTGTAAGATTTAAATTCTTGTTTGTAGTATTGGATAGTTTTTCTAACTGCTGGTTATGCGTATTTTGCCTATCCATACAATTTGTCGTCACTTTACTTGAAGTGACAGTAACAGTTTCATAATGTTAATGTACCCTCATTATTATTTTGGAATTGATCTATTTGGTCTGTGTAATTGTGTCTATGGTAAGCTCTCTTTAAGTTATTTATGATTAATTAATAATTTATAACCGCCTCGCCTACTACCTACTTTTTGTGTTCTTGGAATTACTTATATTTTCAAATCTGTTTTCTCATACCTAAAGTATAACAATGTATTTCTGTAATTGATAGTAGTTTATCATAAGCACCTGCTTTCTCAACAATGTTAATGCCTCTCGAATAATGTGTTCACTAAAAGTTCATTGAACTTTGAAATTCCTCATATGCAATGCTCACATAAAAACTATTTATTGTTATGTACTTTTGCATGAGGAATGCAGTTGATGTGATATAATTTTGTACATATTTATTATCTAATTAAGTCTACTATTGTAAATAAAATAAAATGTTGAATATAATTATTCAATCTTTTATTCAATAGCTGTTAAGACCTTATTATTTTTATTTTTCTTGTATTTAAAAAGCTTTTCCTTTTTCCGTGATTTCCAACAAGTCGTCTCTTCTTTTGACAAAATATATTCACCACTCAGCACTACTGAATTTATTTTATCTGAAAGAAAAAATCCGACTATATTGAAAAATGCAATGCTTACATACAAAATTATTTTTAATTACTCAAAATCATGTTCATTAATTTATTCATTCATTCATTCATATATTCATTCATTCATTCATTTATTCATTTATTTGTTTATTTATTTATTTATTTGTAACACAAACAGGTAGTTATCAGAACATTACAATAAAATTTTACTAAAACAGTTTAGAACTAGATACTACCCTTATATGGTGTTGACACCATGCCAGATTAAATTAAATTAAATTAAATTCAATTCAATTAAATGAAATTTTATTAATATTATGAAATTACTTATGACCAAAGATGAGATCAAGGAGAGAACATTTCATATTTTGATATTTACTTACCAGTATCATTTAAGTCCATAACATCGTCAATTTTTCTCTTAGTCCTCTCAATCTTCTTTGCTTCTGCATTATGCACTTCCGTGTAAGTGTCTTTAAGATTTTCACACGATAGAAAGCCTTCAGAACCTTTAAAAAGTTTCACACCTCCTTTGATTTTTCGTTTTCTGTAAAAATTGGTTAAACAATATGTTCTAAAATGTTCAAATAATTTTTAACGCAAATTTTATTGCAAACAAATTACAAAAACACAAATGTTGAAAAAATTTGTCAGGAGGGTGCAGGTTCAAGTCCTGCTCGTGGAAATTTTTTCAACGTTTGTGTTTTTGTAATATGTTCTAAAATAGATTAAAACTTTTAGTAACAACATAGAGGTTACATTAATCCAGTAACTAGCTTAACATTGAACTACTTTCTATGGCAAAGAATCAATGCTTTAAATTTATTATTTTATGTACCTATACCAGGAGAGACAAGAGACAGAGATCTTAAGTTCTTAAATTAACTTTACTTTAATTTTAATTCTAGATTATTAATGTAATAACTTGCTCATTCCAATGCTAATAATTTAAAAAAAGGTTTGTTTTGTTTTTTTTTTTTGTAACAATTGTGTATTATATATACATACTTGGTACTATTTTGGTCAATATCCACATATTTAACTGTTTTGCTAATTATTGCAGATATTTTAGCACCAATTTTTTTCTGCATCTCTGCAGGCACTTTGACATCATTGTAGTGACTGGCCACATCTAAGTATCTATCCGACTTCTTTCTCTCAACATCTAGAAACCAAAAAGGAAAGATTTAATTATACCTCAAACAATTACAAATTACAATTTTGGGTCAGGAAATAAAAGAATTAATAAAGAAAGATGTATGGTAGTAATTATTGTCATAGAGAATTTATCGCTTTCAAGGTTAGAATGCATCAATGGTGACTTGTACATAGGGTTGCCAACTATTTTTCAGGAAATAAAAAAGGATTTGAAGAAAAAATAAAGAATTTTCCAAATTTATTTATTTAAAATTTATAAATTAAATTCAGTTATGGAATATTCCGTTCTAACGCACGCTTTACGTCGGAAATAAAGTGTAGCGGCTGCCAGGAAGGCGGTGCCGACACAGCAGAGGATGGGATGGATGGAGAGAAATAGGGAGCTGACTTACCCGGCGAGCTGACGTTGACGGCCGGCGTAGCCACGACACGACTGTCGTGGAGATGGAGCTGATGCTGGTAGAATTCGTTTATTACGCGCTCACACACACGCGCGACTTATGAAGGGATGTACCGGTCAGTAGGCTATTCACGAGATAGTTCTCGAAGATTCTGGAGCGAAGAGCTGATGGTATGACGCGACGTCACGGGCGGGGCGCTCGGTGAGAACTGTTGCTACGGAATGAACACTGCACGTCTATGCAGCGGTAGCAGTAATTAAGTAGTTGTAGGTAGCGGAATAATAAATCTAGCTCCGCCGTCGGCTCGTACGAACCTTTATTCAAATGATTGCACTGTCGCGTTTCTGACGCGAACATAAAGTATTTTCCATACTTTATTTTTATTAACCTTTTGAACGCCAGAGCGCAAACGCATTGGCGCCCCTTCCACGCCAAGCCACAAATTCAGAGCAAATACCTACAAATAAAATAGGAATGCCAACGATCTTATCGATAATTTGTCAATAACCAATTTAATAATTGCTATTCGTCACATATTTTTGAAATAAAATATTACTCGTTATATCAATCTTTATTTGACACTATTTCGTATCATTTAACAGCAGTTACAAAATTCTAAACAAAGTAAAAGTAGACATTAGAACTGCAAACGAATAAATCAGATAATAATAAGGTACATCACTAATCTCGTTCGTGAAGTCATCCGCTGTCGGGAAGACCCGACTATGGCGTGGTTGGCACGACCTTTGACAACTTTCTCGCGTGTGAGGTAGGGATGTGACATTTCAAGTAAACTAAAAATTATAAACAACAAGGTAAAGAAAAGGTTGTCTATTAGAGTACTAATTATTAAGAGGCCTATTACATCTCGACTGTGATTTTTGCGTAAAATGCCCAGTTTCGTATTTTGTAGTAATTTTCCAGTTGTATTTATCGTTTTTATCGAATAATAAATTCATCCTTAGTATTACAAATTTCCACTCTGCGAGAAAAAGCTGAGTTCGGACGGCCGGCGCATCGCATTTTATAGTAATTTTGCAGTTGTATTTATCGTTTTTATCGAAATAGGATTATAAATTCATTATTAAATGTTTATTCCTCATGAAGTAACAATTATTCTGGTATAAATTTTGCTCAATAATATTATCGTAGATAGGAGAAATTCACATCGATCTTAAAGCGATTTTAGAAGTTTTGTAAAATGTAAAAATGTAAAAATGTAAAATGTAAAATCAATGATATCTAAAAATTCCGAGGCCGCTACGAACTATTCGACTATATAAGAGATAACATTCTATTTTTTTTATTTCATTTGTTTAGAACAGTAGTTCAATCTAGGAGCTCAAATAAGTGCCTTCGCGCATTTTATGAAAATCTTTCTCTACTATTTTGGTTTTCATTAAAAAGGTAAGCAAAATTTACAAAAAGCGAGGCCGCTACGAACTATTATATGCCAATAGCTATTCTGCACTATTCAATAAATTTACCTAACTTACCCTTCACTAGCTGTCGTATCTTGCCGACTGTGGCGTGAGGAGAACACCTTTTTTAAGGATTTCGATTAGCAATATTTAATGATAATTTTTGCTAGTGAAATGTAACTAATGGATATATCTTCGTGCCATTTTACAATATATCATTACTGTACTTTTAAATAATAGGAAAAAGAAACACAAAAAAGTTAATTTAGTATATTTATTTTGTATTTTAAAAATTTCGTTTTCTCGTCGGCTATACACGACGGTGGCGTGTTGGGCACTTTTTCATTTGTCGTCCAGTGCCGACCGTGGCGTTCAAAAGGTTAAAAAGAATAAAGTATGGGGAATTGGGTATAGAAAATAACGTAGGATACGTTATTTTAAGGCGAAGGGTAAGGCACACTAGCGCCACCAATTGATAATTTGACAATTACTAACGGATCGGATCTTTTTTTAAACATTGCTTACATTCCGATAACAGGAAAGCATCCATAGTATTTATTTAATAATTGTGCAATACTTTTTATTGTGTGGTTTATTCACATAACGGGCTATCGCATTTATTCACAAACAATGGCCACTTTTGTTGTTAGCGAATGAATACAAAAACAAACCTAAAAGTAGTGCACAATTATTAAATAATAGATGTTTGCCTAGTGTCGGAAGGTCCGCAATGTTTGAAAAAAAAATCCAGTTAAGCAGTTATCAAATTAAATCCATTAGCGGTGCTAGTGTGCCTTAAAGTATGGTTGGCAACCCTACTTGTACAGTCCGAATTCAATTTATCAAAAGTATCTTGGCTTTGAAGTAAAACAAGTCATATGTCATGTTGGTTAATCAAATAATATAGGTAATTATTTATTATGTTTTATTCTACTCTTTATTTATTTTTAATCTTAAATCTAGGTTTTATAAAAATAATATAGAATATAAAATATAACATAATATCAAACAAAAACACAACTATTATAAAAACCTAAACCTAGAACGCAGCCAGCAGTGGAGCAGGACTCAAGCTAGCTACCGGCGATTAAGACTGCAGAGAAAGAAACCTCCTGACAATGCGTGCCGTGTCCAGGAGTGTTGCCTTCTGTATCTGACCCTTGATCCATTCATCCAGCGAAAGCCTCTTAAGACGTTGGTCGAGACTCTGCTATATGGCCGTTTGCAGATACGTCTATTAATATAATTAGTGATAAACAAAAGTTACGGCTAAACTGTACATTAGCGTAACCAACGTTGAATGTTCGTAATTTTTTTAATGAAAAGATCTGTATTAATGAAGTAATTTGTGCAAAGTTTCACAAAAGTAACATTCGTAGGTTCTTTAAAAAAAATTATGAAAATCGATAGTTTTTCGTCTTGATGGACTCCATTTTTTTTTTTTTTTTCATTTTGTTGATGGCTTCGTGCGATTAGCACATTTAGCCAGTGTCAAAGTAATTTTTCTAACAAGTAATACATAAATAAACAATATTTCTTTTCTGTATGATGATGATGAATGATAATAGAAATGAGAAGTGAGAAATGATATACCACCCAACCCCTCGAGTTTCTCAGTAAAGATGTGGGGCTTTACTGAGTTCTCGGGCGGACTTCTTGAGAGAATTTGAAAAGTGACGTTGCACTGTTTTGTTTCATTTGCCAACACTCATGCACACTCACGAACACTTAACGGTTAATAATCCACCATTATTTCACATTAATATTCGACATTACACAAATTTTATAAAATAAAACAAAACCGCAGACATGACTCTTCACTTTCCCGCCAAGAAGTCTGGACTCCATTTGGACAGGTTTGATTTATATTGTACTTGTTATTTGTGTTCAAGCAAAGGTAATGAGTTTGTAGAACCACGAATATTACGTTTTTCTTTTTCTTTTTTTTAATAAAATTACTTAAAACTCAAAACTCACTTAAATGCGTACCTACTTATGTTAAAGTATTAAATTTATGATATTTGACAATTTTTTTTATAGCAAAATAGTTATACGTACTATAAGTAAATAAATAAATAAATAAGATAAGTAAAAGTAAAACTGACAATACGACGCCATTTGGCTGCCAACTGTCAGCCGTCAGTCACTCTGTTTATTCGCCACTTCTTCAAATACAGAAATCCTTACTGTTGGTTAGGTTAAGTAAAATTTTTTATCCCCGAGCGAAGCGCAGCGTAGCGAGGGCCAGTCACGGAAGGGGGGAGCCAATTCTCCCCATAAACGTTTAATAATGTAACTTTTATAGATTCATAACCTCAAATTTTCTTTATTGCATATCTCTGAAACGATGCGTCTGCGGGGGAAGGGGAGTAGTAAGGGGTGGCTAGGGGAGGTCCCCCCTCTTGCCTTCTACCCCCAAACCCCCAATTTCCCCGAGAACGAACATGTACGCCCGCTAGAAATCGAACCCGGAACCTCTGGGTCTTACCCACAAGAACAAAGAGGCGGTTACAACTTTAATAAAGATCAATATCACTCCGATCGGAGTAAGAGTGTGGCCTCTTACTCGGATCAGGGGTGCCATTCTGGAAAATAAGTTACAGCACTCATCGGCATCGGTATCGATTCGCAATTACGAAGTTACTTCGGTCCGACGATCAAACGCTAAAGATGAAATGATAAATAATTCATAATTCGAACCTTACTACTAAGTACACCATATTTCACATCGCCAGGCCCTTGGATGCGACATAAAATACAGTCGAGGTAATAGGAAACATCTTTAAAAGCTTTTATGATTTATTTAAAGGATATTAACAAACCTTCTTTTAACAGTTGTTTTCCTCGTGATTGATCTATAAGTTTGGTAAAAGAAGAGTCGATAAATTCTTTAAAACGTGATAGATCTTCATCTTCTGAAGAATCAGACATATTAAAAATATTATAATCAAAACACAACACAACACGTTTGTTTTTTATTGATTGATTTTTTTTTAAAGTGTAGTTCGTTCCCTAAGAAACCGGCTAAGGTCATAGAACATGCTGCCATGTCATTAGTTTTTTAATTTTTCTTAATATTTCCTATATGATGATGATGATGATGAATGATAATAGAAATGAGAAGTGCGAAATGATATACCCCCCAACCTTTACTAAGTCCTTGGACGGACTTCTTGAAAGAATTTGAAAAGTGACGTTGCACTGTTTTATTTAATTTGCCAACACTCATGCACACTTAACGGTTAATAATCCCACCATTATTTCACATTAATGTTCGACATAACACTAATTTTAGAAAATAAAACAAAACCGCAGACGCGACTCTTCACTTTCCCGCCAAGAAGTCCTTGATTGATTTCTATCACTTCCTTGTCCTTCACTCACTGCCATGCCATTCGCTGTACTTTTTCTTCTCCATTATAGAGAAGAAGGACTGAAGGATTTTCCCATTGGGCCTATTATCATATCTTTACTACTTTTTTCCCAAAACAAGAACAAACTTTTTGTTTACAATTTTACATCTGTTTACAAAGAATGCTGTTGCGCCATTTGCGCATTGCGAATTTATTCCTAATATTATTAATATAAAAATATATATTTACTTTGTACATTGAGCAATTTTTTTTACAATTTGAAAAAAGACAAATTCCACGACAATTTTTTTTTAATAAGAATAATTTTAACAATTAAATGATTATATTAAATTTGGATGTTTCAACTTAAGGAATTTTTTGACGCCGTATTTTAGTTTTGTATTAGTTTTAGTTACTTTAGGTTATTATAATCTCAGATTTTAATTTTGTAATTTTCAATAATAAATAAAAACTACTCTTGTTTTAAATCTTCAAAGCCAACTTTAAAAACTTCAAAACTTGAAACGTGATGTCAAACTAAACAGCTGATGGACGGCCTGTTCCTTAACCATAGAACTACTTCTTCAATGTCACTATAAACATTTTCCAAAACTGCCAAATTTCAGCACAGAAAATCGGAGGTAACTAAAATTGTCGTTTTTACCAAGAGCAAACTTTGCTAGGTTATAAATGTTATTGAAAATTATCGATTGATTTTAAAAATTGAAAAAGTTGTTTCGTATTTGTTTAAAAAGAAAAAAGAATATAATTTAGTAATAAAAATGTCAGAATTCACAAAGCCCCCGCTTGATCCAGACTTAGGTAAATTCTTACAGAAGAATGATTATGATTCCCTGGCTAAATACCTTGTGGGCAACAACAGCAGATTTCGAGAAAATATCATTATCCCAAGGGTTCTGGGACCTGTTATCATAAAGACAAATGAAGAAAAAATGATTGAATCCACCATAGAAAGCTGTCCATTTAAATCATTGACCAGTTGCATTATTGGTAAGTAAGATACATTTCCAAGTTATTGCAATTTGGAAAGGCCTTTGCCCAAGAGTAAGACAGCTACAGCAATAGCTGTCCCACTTATATCAGCTATAATATTATAAAATTAAGAGTATAATAATTATAAATGACTATGTCACATTGTACTGGGATCGATCTATCATCACTGACAGGACTATTGTAGCCAATAAGCCTGGCATTGTGGTGATAGATCGATTAGCGCGCCGCACGATGATTGTCGATATCACCATTCCCCATGACGAGAACCTTGTGAAAGCTGAGAAAGAGAAACAAATTAAATATCTCAACTTAGCACACAAGGTTGTCGACTTGTGGAGTGTGGATTCGGCTGTCATCGTACCGATTGTTGTTACGGCCAACGGCCTGATGGCCAAGAGCCTCAGTCAACATCTTATGAGGCTCTCGTTAGGCAGCTGGATCAAGGGCCTGATTCAGAAGGCAGATATCCTCGATACTGCATGCATTCAGAGGAGGTTCCTGTCTCTGGAGCCCTAACCACCGGTAGCTTGGACCCTGGTCCCGATGGCGGCGGACCCCTATTTTTTTATATTTTTAAATGTTTTATTTATCTTGTTTTTAGAAAATATTAAAAAATGTAAATTCATATGAAAAAAATAATTAAAGAGTGAATAATAATAATAATAATACTCCTTGACACGGCTTGTATTGTCAGGAGATTCCACACTCTGCAGCCCTGACCACTGGTAGCTTGGGCCCTGCCCTGCTGCTGGTGGTACTCTAGGATTAGGTTTTTATAATGTTTTATTGTTTTTATATTAAAATATTGTTAAAATCTAGTTTTAAGAAAGAAAATAAATAAGTTTTGATTATCTATATTTAAAATAAAGTAAATAAAGAACATAAAAAAAAAAACATTTAACTCAATTCATAAATATGTCAAGAAGTCATCATTATCCTCTGCATTACTTTTCAGGATACGGCTTAGGGGCAGCAGTTGGATTATTCACATCATCACTAATGCCAAATGTGACAGACACAACAGCACAACAAACTCAAACAGCTAGAGAAATACTGAGGGAAATGAAAGGGTCTATGTTGAGTTACGCCAAGAACTTTGCCATGCTAGGAGCTGTTTTTTCTGGGGTTGAATGTTGCATAGAAACAGCGAGAGGAAAATCGGATTGGCAGAATGGAACATATGCGGGAGGGATAACTGGCGGATTAATTGGTTTAAGAGGTGCTTAACATTTTAATGACTTTTATTCTATGCCCAGTTTAAATAATATTGAAAAGATACAATCTACTAATCTAACCAATCTACTAAATACAATAAGGACTAATTGCTTAACATTTCTTCTAAAGGAAGTTGATATATTTTAACCCGTCTGGTGGATTAGTATTGTAATTGTTGCTTAAATGCGTTAGCGTTAACAAGATCAAGAAAACTTAGTTTTAATATCTCAGCCTGAAGCTTGGTCACAAGATAAAATAAAAAAAAATAACTGTATGTCTTTAGTATAAAAAAATATTTTTTTCTTTTAGGTGGTCTAAAGGCGGGATTATTTGGTGCAGCAGGATTTGCAGCTTTCTCTACTGCTATTGACTATTACATGCATCAACGTGGTTGAGCATTTCTTTATAGATACTATTCAATTAATAAATAATTTAGTTTTAAAACAGTATTTTAATACCTAACCTAAGTTTCAACAGACACAACCTTTATTTTATTTCTGTTTTCTTATATTTTTGCATATTGTTATAAGAGGTTTAAGTAGTTCAATGTCTTTGATTGTTAAGAATGTTAACTCTAAAATAAAAACTTAGTTACTTAACATACATGGAATTTTTATAAGATACTTTAATTAATAACGTTACTTACGTTATCGCTTTATAGACAACGATTCTTTGGTAACGTTATCAAACCCTGTGATGTGATTAAGTTTGCGGTCAAAATGACTTCAAAATGAAATGAATCGAGCGCAAAACGATAATAGCCTTTACGATCTTCGTCGACCCTACTTTCAAGTATTTAAAATCCAAAGAGATTTAATTTGATTAAATCAAACTCATTCTCGCAAAATCCTCATAGAACCCACCTAAAATAGGTACCCACATTTTAAAAGGGAAAGGAATGTTGCGATTTAGTATTAAATCAAACTATTCGCAAAACCTTCATGAAACCCACTAAAGTACCCACTTTTTAAAAGAGAAAGGAATGTTGCGGTTTTGTTTGATTAATAACGACAAAGTTTTAAAATTTTCTCCTTTTACAGTTTATTATTATTTGACTCGATTATGTATATCTTAGTTTGTCGATTACTAATTATCGATGTTGAATCACATCACTAGCTGCACTCAGAGTACTCTGTGGCTGTACTACATCACTAGCTGTAACTGCCATTTTAAAAAATCAACAAAGCAACGGAAAACTATCATGCGCGATTGATTTTTGTCGAATTTTCTACAAACGTGTATTCAACTGTGTTTTTTACCATTACATGCCGGAAGATAGTGTCGCGACTAGTTGGTTTTTGAAGATTTCTTCTGTGCGTTCATTCAAAATATCATAATGAAGGATCCTTTCGCAGCTGATGTTACTGACTCGCCGGCGCATAGTCTCACAAATACCGATGGTTGTTACAATAAAAATATATTTAAAACAAAGTCTTTTGCAAATTCACGGCGTGCCTTACAGTCCGGCGCTGATAAGATCTCCAGAACTTTAAAAAATGTGAAGAATTCTTTTGGAAATTTGTCACAGGTATGTAAAAATTTGATCAGTGTCGCGTTATTCTATTCCATTGCTTGAATTTTGTGTCATTGGTATTTCACAAAGCAAAACGTTTAAAATGTAAAAATTAAAAGCATTATCCTTATAATAGTAGTGATTTAATTGATGAATTTATTCAAAACAATCCTTATAAGTAATAAAAAAAATCACAATATTGTGTACTTGTACATTTTTAAGTAAATATTATCCTAAAGTATGCGATGATTCCCTGTATATGATAAAAATCTATTATTTTGCTGGTGTAACATCCATCTGATGGTACTGATCTAATTATAAACTTTAGAGAACTTGGTTGTTAATTATTAAACATTGGTTGAATGATGAGTAGTTATCTGCTAGTAAAAAGCCTGCATATGTAGCTACATGCAGCATTTTTTTGAATACAATACTTACATAGAGTTTGATATTATTTTCTAACCCCTTGAGCGTCGACCGGCCACCAGTTGGCAGATAACAATTAAAATTCTATTGTGTCTGGTATTCACTTGCTCGAGCTCCAAAGCTGTGTTGAGAGCATCGGAAAACACCAATTTTTCCTCAACATTCTCAGGAGTTTGAAACATTATAATTAAATGTTGCTGAAAACACTGAAAAATAGCATTCCAGTGCTAAGATCAAGTTATTTATTTATTGTTACCCTTTAGTTTGTTTACAGTATCTAAAAACTGTTGTAGAGAGATATGACTCTCCCTTAATTAAGCATTTTGTTCACCTGCTCATCAAACAGAGTGTTCTATCTACTATCTGTCTTCTTTGGCGGATGATATTGCAACAAAATATTGTATTCTACTAACATATTCATAAGTAATACCTACTAGGATAACTTATGAATATGTTACTTATGTTTCTTAGGACTACAGATCTTTATAAATCTAAATAAATACAATTATTATTATTATTATTATTATTAATTTCTTATGCAGGGAAATGAATGACATAGATTTTTTTTTAAATCAAAAAAGTTGGCTTATGTATAATATAATAATTGGCATAATTTTTTGTAGCATTTCAGGTTGGGAGGCAGGAGGAGACATCGGCTGACAGAGGCTGTTTCTCCAAGCCGTGCTCCGTCTACACCGGTGAATAAAAAGAAATCTGTGAGTTACACTTTTCAAATATAGTAAATTTAATTATTTACCTACTTACATGTTATATAATCTGAAACCGATACATAGCTCACTCTGGAAAAAGGTATGAATATTATGTATTCTAAGGTTTAATAGTGGGAATAAACATCCTGCTTCTATAAAATAAATGATTATTGATGTTTACAGTAGTTATGGAGCTGCCTTGTCTTACTCAAATTTCTTTTCTATTTAAATATTTTTTTTATCAGTGCAAGCTAAACTCATTCTTATTGCATTGCAACCTAAGTGGTACAAACGCTTGCACATCAACCTATCCAAAACTGCCAAATTTCTTCAATAAATAAATAAATACATAAATGTTTCCCACACTCACACCAATTATCTAGCCCCAAGAAAAGCTTCCTTAAGAAACTCGTTATATGGTTAACTAGACATTGGATAAACATACTCAATATACTAAATACATACTTATTATACATAGGAAACACCCAGACCCGAAACAATATAGAAAAACAGGTATTTCAGACAGACCGGGGATCGAACCCGGTACCTCAGAAATAGCGACACCATGAAAACCGGTGTGCAAGCCACTCGACCAAGGAGGTTATCAAGGTTCAATAAATGCCATATACGTAAAGTTCAAAGTATATTAAGCAAATTTGCAGTTTGTGGTAGTCTGACATGCAGGTGTGTACATGGAACTGTTCATGTTTACATGTCATAAAAGATTTTATAACTTATGCACTTTGTATAAAAAATATATTTTTTCTTTGCAGATATTAGCTAGAAGCCCAACCAAGCTGTACAGTCCTTTTGGTATTGAAACTCCCCACAGTAGAGATTTCAGGATGACTCCGTACATGCCTGACACACCAGAACACGAGTAAGTGTCATACATAACACCAAAAAAGTATACTACTGACTGAGCTGACCCGACAGATGTCGTTCTGTTAAAAGCTATTGAACTATATCAGGCTTGCCTTCATCTCACCTAATGGAAAGGGCACTGGAATCTTCAACCACTGAGAAACTGACAATCATAATCTATGTCAGACTGAAGAACACCCTTAATTTTAAATATTTATAATAAATTCAGTGCTTCGTCAGGCGTTCACGTCAGCCTTCCCGGTAGCATAGCGGTCAGTGCAGCCGCCCGGGTTGCGTAAGGCCCAGGTTCGATTCCTGGCTGGGTCGGGTGGGCGTTTAATTTTTTCCCTGCATTTTATAAAACTTCAATGCAGCAATTAGCACTTAAAAATAAAAACTAAAATTTACCCTTAATTTTGTAAAGGGCCCTAAGAAAATCCTGTCTTACAACACCAGTGATTTATTTATTTTTAAATTTATTTCAGGTTGTCACCTAAACGACGCAAAGGCATCACACACTCGTGGCATCTCTTAGCTAAGAAGAGACCCAGAGCCCTCTTCCATTGAGGCCTAAGTATTGTCCATATGTATGTTTATTATATGAATGCACAAATGTATCCCACCGCTTACTATAAAGTTAGCTTAATACTGATTAATATTACGATATCTAAATACTGACAGGAAATGGATTATTTAATAGATTGTGATGCTGTGATATTGCACCATTAGACACTGGAGCAGTACTGATAAGTAATCACAAGTGGAATCTGAACTTCCCAAGAGTAATTTATTTTATTTTATTGATTACAAATTACTTTTGTAGCAGGGTATCACAATTGCTTTTACAAGTTATTTTATTTAAGCTCTCCTTGCATGGAATTCCATCAGTGTTAGCAATTAATATTTTATTCATTTTAAGTTGTTTTAAATTGGAGCATTTTTGATTAATCTTTTTGACTTTATACTTATCACGGAAATAATAAAATAACTATAAAATGCATAGATTCACATTGGTCATAGAGCGCGCGTCTGCGGAAGCTCAATAAACTAAATTAAAATATCTATTTGATGAATAAATTGGTTGTTTGCATGTAATTTCTAGGTTTTCTCTAGAAATATTAAGAGTGTTTTTAGTATATGCTACTAATACAAAGCAATAAACCTAGAGTAAACTAGATTTTTTTTAATAAAATCATGTTTCTATTTTCTACAAGGTGTTCCGACGAGTGTGAATCGTTCTTAAAAATCTACTTAACTGTCAGTATAGACCATAATATATTATATTGGTGCTATATTTAAAGACAACTATTATCGTATAACTTGTAGAATGTATTGTGAACAGGTATTCCAAGAAACGCGAAGTCTGAGGCTAAAGTTAGTATTTGGAGGGAAAAACTCAACTGTTTTTTTATAGTTTAATTTCTTAGCCTAACAATAAATTTAATTGCGCGTGTTAATTTTCATGTCGATAATTTCCGAGGCGAAATAGTAATTTTTCTTAATCTAAGTGTATTTTTAATTAAGTTTGTGTAACCTTTTTACTTGATATGTAAGGGTTTTCATATATATTTTTTTACTTTTAAGTAATTTAATTGTGACTTTAATAAATGATTGTATTAATCAGTATTGAAAATATGCCGAATAATTTGTATTAACAGAAATTGACTGTGAAACGAGAATGAGACGTAAACTAATACGCTTTGCTATGACAATACTTATTATAGCCTGCTGTGCTTAGGTAAGAAAGTTTGGTTTAATTAATGTAGTATAGTCAGTTGCATAATGATCTGAGCATGCGAAAGCAATAGTACATATTCAAAGTAGAGTTAGGTACCCATTTTGTATGATCGATCAGTAACAAAATGTTTAAATGGATTAGTAACATTTTTTATCACTTCAGATGCGGATAGTACCTCTTTTACTTTGACACTTGTTGTGAGATAGTCTTATTGAATTGCATTTATGAAACCAATTAATAGGACTAACTTGATTGGATTGGTTTCATAAATGCAATTCAATAAGACTTTCTCACAACAAGTGTCAAACGATTTTAAGTCTCTTTAATAATAACTTCTAATAAAAACTATTTTAGCTATTAGTATTAATCTTAGAATTATTTCAAAGGAGCTCTTCGACATATCGATCATAAAATAACATAACGATTGAAACTTACAAATAGCCCTGAAGATATTTACATATACTTTAATCAATAACTCCTTTTATGCCTACATAATTTGGACGGATTTTATTCCATCAATTCTAGATATTTGGTCTGTGCCATCAATCAATTTGATGCATTAATTCCTGGAGTAGGTTCTAAAAGAAACACTAATATAAAAGAATATGACAACATCATCATCGCCAGCTCATTTTGTCCCCCCACTGCTGGGCCACGAGCTTTTCCTTATTATATCACAACATACTAATAGCTAAAACAGATTTAATACAAAGTTTACCTTTTATGAATGAGACTTCATCCAATTTCGTAATACTCTGTTAGTTACTTAAAACTTTGTTAAATCTTAAACTGTTAATTAATGATTAATGATTAATGAGTGTTCCGCAATTTGGTATTATCTGATAGAAATCAGATGTTCATATACATATATATAACAGCGAAAAATCGTCTGTTTACTAATAAATTTCTATCAGATGCGCCTTAACGCAGATTTAATATAAAGTTTACCTTTTATGAATGAGACTACATCAAATTTCTGTTGGTTACTTAAAACTTTGTTAAATCTTAAACTGTTAATTAATTATTAATGATTAATGAGTGTTCCGCAATGTGGTATTATCTGATAGAAATCAGATGTTCATATACATATACATAACAGCAAAAAATCGTCTGTTTACCAATAAATTGCTATCAGATGCGCCTTAACGCATTAACCTTAACAGTTCGTTAATATTTAACATGAACTAATAGATGGAGTATGGTGAAATGGGGTCCGTTTATTAAATTAAATATTTTAATTAATAAACATTATGGCATTGGCGTCGAGTTATGTATTCTAAATAAGTATTGCTAAAGACTGATTGTCCCTAGTTATCCTAGTTTTGAAAGGGCTCACAGTCTGAGTAATGATGATTGATAAGCCTTGATTCAATATAATTAATTTTACATTGGTTTTCGATCTTATTACAATTTAGGGTTGTTTCACACGTACCACAAGCTCACCACACCACCGTCGCGACATAAGGCGGTCAAGCTGTGGTTACGTGTGAATAGTGTCGCTGCGGCTTCTTGCGGTTGCGTTTTGTTACCTACAAAATGTTTGTGATATGGCCGGCCGCTAGTTCGCGGTGTCGCTGGTGGTTGCAACGTAGTCGGGTAACAAACACGTGGTCAATAATGACGGCAAAATGTGGCCCGTGTGAATTCAACTATTAATTTTCATACAAGTTAGCGCCTGCCCACGTGTTAATAAATAATAAATTTTTATTCAGAACTTTTACAGGGTACAATACAATGAGTGTACGATAACAGCCACAATGGTTTCTCAACTGTGTCGCAGCTGTTAGCGCCCACCTCCAAAAATTTTAGAGGCATCAGAGCGTTCTGAATGTAACAAAGATTAAATTAAATTTTAAACATTTTTACAAAATCAGTAAAAGTTAGGTACCTAAGTGTGTAAGTATGTTTGTGTGAGTGTGTGTGTGTGTGTGTGTGTGTGTGTGTGTATGTGTGTGTGTGTGTGTGTGTGATGAGAATGTTTGTGTGTGTGGTGTATTTATAGTGTGAGTGTAGTGTGAAAGGGGGAGTGTATTATAGGAATGAGTGGAATCAAACACAAAATTAGTCTTCGCCCTACGATGTTAGTCTTGGGATCGGTAAGCAAATCACTGTTGTGATTGTGGTACGTGTGAAACAAGCCTTAGTGACATCTTGTCATTGACAGCTTTGACGAGTATTGTAATAATTACAGAATCAATCAGTAGCTACCTGTATCCTCAAAATTGGGTCTCAGTTTTGGACGTTTTCTATCTTGTACAAGCACAACGCCTATTAAAGTATGCAGAGTTACGGACAATATCAAAACACTAATAACCTGCCCTAAAACTGGACACTGGCTAAATTATAGCGAGAGCCATCTTACAAGAAATAGAATTGACTTTTAAATATGAATTGTATAACTTCGACTACGTTAATAACATCTCAAAATGTGTAAAAAATAATCTGATGTTCCCCATTGTTAGGTAGTTAATAAAATCAAATATCTCAAATGTTGATGGATGATACTTATGCTCTCTATTGCAGTGTAACTTATTATTTTTATTATGTAAAATATATGCTGTGTAGCGTTGCATCGCTACTGAACTATTATATTATATGTTTTTTCTACGAATTTGTTGTTTGTTTGATTCACCATCCACTTCCAACAAAATGAAACATTTATACTGAATTTTAAAAATTTATTGTCGAAATAAATCAAAATTTTTTTTCTATTTTGATAACAAAAGAATCTTAATTGTAAACTATGCAATACTGATCTATTTTATAGACCTGTACTTGAACTTTTTGTCTTGTGTTCACACAAATTTAATACAATGCCAATTAACAAACACATTTTCAACTTACATTCCTAAGCCCAGTAGCTGGGTTCCGTTAAATTTATTTGTTATAAGTTTTTTTTGTCATGACAGCATCAATGTACTTATATTTTGATGTTCTACATGACAACTGCGGTTGATTTCGTTCACGCTAAAAATTCTTATCGACATTTCTATGTCGATAAGCATTTTTTCAGAATTCATTTTCTAAAAAAATGATGAATCTAAAAAATATATAAAAGTTCTTCTCTAAGGGTGATACAGAAAATCCCGTATATGTTGTCACACATACCAGTACATTTCCAAAGGATAACTGATACATATTAACATTGATATGTTGACCCTACAATTTCAACCGCATTAATAGTGCTGCTTTTTTTTTACTGTCATGACTTAAGTTTTAACTATAAAATATAGGAACTCACTGAATCAACAAGAGCAACCAGTTTCAAACGTCTAAAATTAAAACATGTCAGCATATCGAGGTCACTTTTAACACTTAAAATAAAAAAAGAGAAAAAAATAATATTTACATCTATACATAGCTTACAGTTGAATTCACTATAAAAAACATCAACGCTTAAACAAATATGGCAGACAAATGAAAAGTCATCGTAGTTTGCACCTCAGACTTGAAAACTACCAAATTTCTTCAACAAATGTTCAATTCTAGAACATAGAAATAAAATCTATTGAGTTTTGTGTACTTCCTTAACTTAACCTATATAAAATACAGAGAAGCGCTTCAAAAACGGACGAAGAAATTGAACCGCAAATATTATGATCGACACAAATACAATCAGCAGTATTTACTTATACCAATAAAATTTTGTAGAAGAACCGTTACATATAAAATTAGCAATATTTAACTCTATTTTCCAAAGAAAAAGAGTTCTATTTGTTTGAGATTCCTGTTACAAAATCTGCACACCACAATAATAGGGTTGATTGGCTACAAACCTAATATAGACTTAAGATCAGTTCACACCGAGGTGGCAGCGGTCGGCAGTTTTACTGTCAAACCATTTTAAGTTTTATCTGCTTTAGATAACGCATAGTATCACTTGAAATAGTCGGGTTGGACGCGCGGCACAGACAAGCGGCAATGGCGTTGCCGACAGCTGCCACTTCGGTGTTAATGTCTGACGCCCCGCAGGTTCACACGTGAACCTATAACAATTGGTTTTCAATGAGGAAGATGTAAATGATAACTAATCGCGATTGCTTAGTCTTAAAAAAACGCGTAATGAATTGTGATAACAACTACGTAAAAATCAAGACGATATCATAAAAATTGAATTTTTTATGAGTTAATCAATTTGGGAGCACCGAAACTGCCTACCCGCGCCCGCGTGATCTTTGTGACGTCACATCGCCGGTCGCTGCCTGCCCCGCCCGCCGCGCCGCTCGGCCGCCCCGCATACGACGCGATGGTTTTTCTTTTAAGTAATTCACTTTGGCTACCTACTTTCATGCGTTTGTTTTCTATCTATACCTAGTAGGTAATAGTGCTACCTGTAGTCTAAATGGAGCCAGGATTTTCACGTGGACAATCAAATAATTTGCCATAAGTTGACCTTGCGGAATATTTCACAAATCATGCGAAGTGATATAGATATATAGTATAGTAAATACCTATTTAAGTACCTACCCTCTAAGCAGTGAGTGTGGGTGTGGGACGATATTATGCATAAAGTACTTAATAATAGTAAAAGTAGTTTGTTTGTAAGTCACTACTATGAAATTCATTATTTCGTTGTGAGTTGTGGCTGAGGTGTGCGTATTTAAAGGCCTTTTTTTAGCTTCCCAGTTGGTAACCAGATTGCGAGCTTATTGTTTGCGACACTATTGTTGTAGGTACTTAATACAAACAATATGCGCGGAAAGAATAGTTTTCGTCTAGGTACTAGTGCTGTCCATTTTTGCAATCTCTTATCAATAAAAATGAGTTTCGTTCTATAACGTGTTAAAACAATAAGCTAAAAGAAGACGTCATGTTTTAATAGTTGTAGTTGGGTGTAAGTCAGTAAAGGCAAGAATTACACCCGAGCATAAGGTCCGAACCACGCCATATCACTGTAAATTTGTTTGTGATGAAATAGCTTGAAAAATTTTAAGTCTGGATTGTGAAGGTTGTGCGGCAAGTAGAGGAAGATGTAAACATACTATGGCATTGGTCATGTGGTTACATAGACGCAGTGAGGAGCCTGCTTGCACAGAAATTACATGTTATTGGATGAAACCAAAACTGTCGCAAGTTGGGTTTCAGTTGAAATTTATAAAAGCCAAAGATATGGGCAACCGGAGAAATCCCCTCAGATTATGACTTACTTTCACCCAACTGAAGATATACAAAAAGTATCAATGTATTATCATCTCCTTGAGATAATTTTCGGTGTCCGATTCAATCTGCAATAAGTTTTTGTTGTAAATCGCTAAATTTAAGAATGGGTGGATTTTGGGTTAAAATTTATAGTTTTTACAATATTTTTTTCTGTGAGAATCTGAGGACTTTTATAAAAAGTTCACCTCTGAATAGCATAGGCTTGCTAGTCGTACTTGCAGTTTGATACTATGCTTTTCCTGTTTTTTATATTGGGTGGCGCAAATGTCACGACGGACGGGGTTAAAATTGGTTACAACTTTTAATTTTTTTAAATTCATCTTAATTATTATGAGATAATAAAAAAACACTCATGGAGATATTTTTGAGTTAGGTTTTAAAAATTACATCACGTAAATGACCACCATTTTCAGCCTCACAAAGGCGGGCTCTTTCGAGAGCACTTCTCACTACTTTCCTCAGAACATGAGGAGTTAGCAACTGCATTTTAGCTCGGATGTTGACCTTCAGCTTGATTATCCTGGGTTTATTAATGAACACCTTGTCTTTTAAATAACCCCAGAGAAAATAATCTGGTGCTGTTAAATTTGGGGAACGAGCGGGACAGTTAAATGTTGAAAATAACGAGATGCATTAAATAATGAGAAAACTTTATCGATAAAATGTCACTACACTATCTTCTACACAAACACAACGCATCAAAGCAGTCGGAAAGGTAGGTCTTGTTAAATTATAATAATCATTTATTTCTAGATTACATTCTGTGAAAAACTTCGTCAAATTACTTGAACTTAATAGGCCAACACTGTAAGAAAGTACGAACGAGTATCTCATATCAATTATTTATTACACAAATAGTACCTAATATATAGTTACTTCTTACCTATAATGCAAAAATGTATAGATATAATTAGTACCTACTCGCATTAAAATGATCTTCGCAACAATTTCTACTTGTTTTGGTAGATAACGTCTCCTCCCTTCTTATCAGGTTACACCACTTGTTTCTTAGTTTTTTGTCATTTGGAACATGAAAAAAGTACTTTTCCAGTGTGCTAATTGTTGTATTAGTACATAAAAGTACTATACAATATCTATACGGTATTTTTTTCCATATTTACCAAATATAAACGAAGATAATTAAAGTAACGCAAAAACAATGCTTCGGATACAGCGCGCGAACGAGCAAGGACCGGCGATGTGACGTCACGCGCTAAGCGGTCAAGCGCGCTCTGGATTTAAGAACTCCCAAGTTCAAAAAATTGTTAAAAATACAGTTTTAGAGATATCGTAAAAATTCTTTCACTATTATTATTAAGATTTTAAGTTTGATTTTTCTAGATAATAAAATAAAAACACTCATCTTCCTCATTGTCTGGTTTTAAGGTGCCTATATCATATTTTATGTATTACATCTTTAAATATAAAATTCTCGTGTCACATTTTCACATTGTCACACTCCTCCCGAAACGGCTCGATTTTTATGAAGTTTTATATGTATATTCGGTAGGTCTGACAATCTGATAAGACGGTGATAAGGGTGGTCCATGGTGGACCACCCTTATCACCGTCCACCCCAATTTTTTGTTTAATTTTCCAAAACAAAATGTTCCTAGCTGTGAAACATAGGATTTGTTTGTTTTGTTGTAAAAGAAACGATTTGTATTGTAGACATAGAAACTGTCAAAGCGGTACGAAGTCCGCCGGAAAAGCTAGTTTCATATATATAAAAATTATGTCGCCAGTGTTTGAAAGGTTTTTCTTTAAGCATGTAAAGATCTGCAAGATTTCATCAAGAAATATTTCGATGAAATTCTATATTATTCTTTAGCAAAGAAAAATGGTGCCACAACGATACAACAGGAACTTCCTAAAAATTAAAATACAAGTTTTGTAACTGTTCAAGAGTCATTTCGGTAACCATACAAACTTTAAAGCGAACTCATTCAAACCAATAAGCCGATTTCAATAAAACTTTCTATGTTTAAGGGAAATATAGAGTTGTTGCCATTTAGCATATTCCTGAAAAAATATTTGTTCACAGATTTTATGAAATTTAAAGTTACTATGGAAAGTCTAAAACTCTAAGATCGTATAAAAAAACAGGTTTTTTAATAAAAAAATGTTCTATCAACTGTCCACTGGACACAGCAACCATGGTGTTTTGTGAACTACAAAGAAGTTTATTTGCTTATTTATGGTGAAGCGCACGATTTGTATAGGTATTGGCTGAATTGAATGGGCTCGTCGACAAATGGTTACACATCCAATACCGGAGCTATGCATCAAAAAATACTAATAGCCGAATACCTATTAGTATTTTTGTTTGGCATCCGAAGGTCCTAGGTTGAATATTCTATTGTCGACGTTGATCTCTAATCATTTGTTGACGAGCTCATTCAGCCAATATCTATAAAATGACTTGATTTTAATGATGGAAGCTGGGCAAACCAGCAGTAGGACAGTTTATCCCATTAAGCCCAACCAAGTGTCTGTGTGTTATTGTAAATGCAACTCTAAAAGTATTACATAAGGGTAAGGGTACATCTATATACGTAATACTTTTAGCCTTTAGACCGCCACAGCATAAATGCGTCGCCGTGTCATGTACGCCAAGCATTAAACTCGGAATAAAAACTTGCAATAGGATTATTCCTGGAAAAATTTTGGAATCCTTATGGATTCCAAAATTTTATAAGTATTTTCGATCGTTGCTGTCGTTGCGTATAAGACACGCTACTACTTGTCGATTATAGCAGACTGTGGCAGTCAAAAGGGTAATATCTTGTCGGGCCAAGTGGGTTACACCGTATACTTATATCGTTCGTAACGATCAATTGTACAAAAACTAATGAAATCCAAAATCTTACAAGTGCAGCAATGGCTTTGGACTAATATGACGCGTCAGTAAAGTTATCGGTATAAACTTACAGCTATTTCCGTATTACTAAACATAATCACATTCGAGGGAGTTAACCTATAAATTATGATAAGTGTACAAAAATATTTCACTATCAAATTTGCAAATGCACCGACTGGTGGTATATTTTCAAAGGCAACGAATGAATGAACTGTGCCGAGTGCGAGTTTTATCAACTATTCGAATCAATTCGATCATGCTTACAAAAAACTAGCATTTGTATCACCATCTCAGCCAAAAGACGTCCACCGCTGAACAATGACCTCCCGAAGGGTCTCCACAACGGCCGGTTTTGCGCTGATCACATATAGCGGCTACCCGCGACAATTTGTATGGCAACATTTTCATTCTCCTCGTTTGTCACACCAGGGGGTCGTCCGCAACTCTCACGCTTTCGATCGCTTTGAAGGCGAGGCGAGGAGGAGGCGTTCGATATGATTCGATACTATATTAGAAAGCGAGGCGAGGGCCTCGCCTTCATAGCGATCGAAAGCGAGTGTTACGCGGTTGGGGGGCAGGAGGCACAGCTTCAATATGATAAGAGTTTATTCATATGGAATTGTCAGCGGGCGGCAGTTTCCCTGTCAAACCGTTTTAAGCTTTATCACTATTAAAGAGTCTAGAGCCGACAAGCGGCCATCATAGCGATGGCGGGCGACTGCTTTCAAGCGATACTGTGTGTTATCCAATAGAGATAAAGAATAAAATGGTTTACCAGTAAAACTGCCGCTGCGCTGCCCACCGCTGCCACTTTGGTGTGAATTGATTCTTACTTTTCTCGTTTTCGTTATAACAAATAAAACTAGCATTAGCCATCCAAAAGTACTGAGTGCGAGTTTCATTCACCGTTCGTTCACGTTGGCGAAAACGCATTGCAATTCACCTCGTTTGTCACCAGGAGGCGCTGCTTCAATGCTGTACAAATTCACTATTTCGTTAAAGTGATGGAATATTCCGAACCGATCCGAACCCCGCGGAGAATCTAGTAGGGAAAGGGGATATGCTTCATCATCATCATCATCATCATCATCATCATCATCATCAGCTCATTTTATCCGCTCATCAGCTCATGTTCCTCACTGCTGGGGCACGAGCCTTCCATATGTATGGATAGGGAGAACGGGCCCAGTGCGGATTGGTGGTTGTTAACGACTGCTAATACAGCGGTCCCGACCAACGGCTTAACGTGCCTTCCGAAGCACGGAGGAGCCCGAGATGATACATTTTTGGTCACCCATCCGATGACCGGCCTTTGCGAAAGTTGCTTAACCTCAGCACTCACAAACCGGGCGCGTGATCCTATTCCCTCGAGAATCCCTTTGACGGTGTTTCGATTACACGGCGTGAAGAACCTTTTATATTGTTTGCCGTCCCCTAAAAATGTCCGGTGACTCTGCAAAGACCGCATGAGACTTCAGCAAACTATTTCCAAAAAAAGTGATCGAATATTGATTAAAACTCGCACTTGCCACCCAGGCTCCAATGCTATAGAAATTCTTCGATTTTGTTAACATGATCGATCCGTTCTCAGCACTGAGCGCTTTAGTTGAGTCGCAACTAAATCCTTCACAGTTTATGAAGTCTTAACGACCAATGGTAAATATTTTTAACAAATATCTTTAAGAAATAATAAATTGATCCACAAAAATAGTAGGCTAGCACCTAAAATGGTAAGTTAGCATCTAAATAGTAGTTTAGGTGCTAACTTAGTATTTTTGTGGGTTACGTTAGGTTACTTTGGTGATCGATTAAATACAACCCAATATCTTTCGTTTTTGTAGCATATCTATCAGATAATACTTAATACATAAACACTAATGAGGATTCTTAAAACACTATGAATAGCTAAAAGAATTCTGGACCGGGTCTTCTGAGGTATGTCTGAAACAAAACAGTTTATTATAATACCACATCTGAATAGTTGATATTCCTTATACCAAGACACAACGAGTCTCAAATCAACCAGCCCCCCAACCGCGTAACACTCTCGCTTTCGATCGCTTTGTAGGCGAAGCCCCCGCCTCGCTTTCTAATATAATATCGAAATATAATATCGAATAATATCGAAAGCTATAGCCTATAGCTTTCGATATTGCTTTCATCATTTCGACCCCCAGGGGGCCCACCGCCTAACTTTCCCGCTTTCGATCGCTTTGAAGGCGAGGCGAGGAGGAGGCGTCATCTTGTCATTTCGAAAGCAATATCGAAAGCTATAGGCTATAGCTTTCAATATTATTCGATATTATATTAGAAGGCTAGGCGAGGGCCTCGCTTTCAAAGCGATCGAAAGCGAGAGAGTTAGGCGGTTGGGGGGCAGGCCTGTATGACTTCTCACTTTACGTATAATGCTACAGGAAAAGTCAACAAGCATTAACATGTCAACAATCTAACTCTTGTTACCAGTGATCGGAGTAGGTAGAGCAATTTTTTGTACTTGCGATACGTTGTATTAATATGGACATTCCCGAAATAATGTCGATAAACAATTTGAATGCTGTAGAAAGAGACAAAAACAAGTGCGTTCTTCTAGCGGCGGAGTCCGCTATTGTGTTCTTTTGTTTCCAAAAGCTGTGCCTACTGCCAATACATAAGACAAGCCTTTTTAATCATGTTTATAAAAGTTTCAGTTAGAATCTCGCGGAATGTCCATATTAACATCAACGTTTACGGTCAATGAACCAAAATAGCTCTACTCTACTCCGATCACTGCTTATTACAATGGAATAAGAGTCAATACTATTCAAATGTGTATACAAGTTAATGCTCGTGACCTGTTTAAACAAGCCGGTAGGATATAAGAGCTACGCAATAGAAAGATACAGCTCGTCGCTGTCGCAACCGTCTCTTAGCCACGCCTCGCGCGATCTGAAATGAACTTTAATTTGTGGTTGATAGAATCGTTATTATTATTATTAGATTATGTAGTTTATGTGGAGTAACCTCTCTATTTCCTCTGAGACTCAACTCACTGTTTTATTTTAAAGATTGGGTAGTTGACTGGTGAGTCAATAGATAAACTTTTTAGCAACTGTCAAAACGTCTTTTTTATAAGTATGGGAATAATATATAGTATGGAGTAGAGAAGAATAAATAGTATGGGAATGGCAAACTATGACGTCTCTATTGTGTTCCGTCAATTGAGTGTTTATTTAAAACTTTTGGGCAGCAGAAGTTCATACTCGGGTCAAATATAAACATTGGTTAATGTTTTAAAGAACTGTTATGTGACATGTCATTTATACATTTAATAATCTGGAAATAATAGTAATTAGAATTATTTTGTTATTGTTAATATTATATTACCATAATAGTTTAAAAACACCATAATGAATTACGATAGATGAAATCCCAAATTTAAAAATAATATCTTGTAAGCAACCTATTGTTTCATGAACAAGAAACTAACTCCAACACATTCTACAACGAAATCAAAGTTAAACTTGGTTTAGACTGGTGTTTTTTTATAGTAAATGCTACATTTAAATTTGGTCTTAGTTTTAGGATAACAGGTTACAATATTATCATTCCGCGATAAGATTTATCTCCCAATCATTTTTAGTCTAAACTTTTTCAAAGTCCCTAAAACTAATAAAAATATCAACTTTTTACAATTTGGCGTAATTTAGATTACATTTTTAAGTGCATAGCTCCCGATATGTTTTTAAAATGCCGCCATTGCCTTCTAAAGGATTAAACAACCAACGCAACAGAAGCATCGCTTACCACCAAACATCAACTCAGCTCCTGCCTCAAAAGAGGATATAGTTCCTGCCTCAAAAGAAGATATAGTTCCTGCCTTAAAAGAAGATAATAGTTCCTGAATTAAATCTATAGGATACATACAGATCGGGGCCGAAAGTTAGACTGCTGATGGATTTGCCGCTTGATAAGGTGTGGTCTCGGGTAAAGGCCTTGGCGACGCCCCGGCGACAGTCCGCGGATCTTGTCGAACACACTCTGGCCTCTCCACGTCTGGAAGTTGGGTGTCGACACCTTCATCTGCATCAGCTTCGGCGGAAGCTCCTCACTGCTACCGTTCGACATTGACGAGTTGGAGTTGCTGAAACTCCTTTGTATGACGTTGAAATGCCTCGCTCTATTAAAGTCTATGGTGCGTGTGATGATGGGTTCTTCAACTGTTTTGTTCTGGAAAATTCCGTTACACTTTAACTTTGATCTGGTGACAGGACGCTTTGGCAAATTTTTTTAAAGCACACTTAAAAATTTCCTCGAAAAATTCGGCAAGAAACTATATAAATGCGAACAGACATGTTGGGTTGGTGTCATTACCAACCAATAATCTTCCCACTGCTGGGATCAGGTCTTCGAAGGACTAACAGCCGAAATTAATAACCTATCTCTGGTAAGAGATAGGCCTATCTTAGTTTAGTTACCTAGCAACCGCTGTTATTTTCCGATAATTAACAGAAATAACTAAGCAACAAAGCTCTAGCAGGCCTATCTCTTGCTGAGGATAGGTTATTAATTTCGGCTGTATATATATTGTATCACATCGAAACCAGGGTTACCTTATTGTCTAATTTCAACCTCTATTATGATAGCTTTCAAAGGTATTTACGCTTGTCATTTTGCATAGACTATTCCAAATAAATGTCAAATTGACGATGTCGTTCATTCAACATCATTCAAAAACGCGTCGCGATACTCGCGATCGCAATCACTGTTGTGAATTAGTTTGATGTTGAATAGCTTTTAAATGTCAAAATGAAAGGTATTACGATAGGTATTAGAGTTAGACAATAAGCCCCCTGACCATAATTCATAATGCTTGCTTGTACAAGGAAGGTGAGTCGGAAGGTGCTAACGACTGCTGTCTTACAGAAACAACGGCCTAACGTGCCTTGCAGTGTAGTGTATTCTAATTTGGTAATCCATCCAGGCATCGACGTTTCGAAAGTTGCTTATCTTGCACGATTGTGATCCGAACGCGCTAACCGGTATGCGGTAGGAGCAAAAGTGACTGTTTGTTGTTTGCACATAAAAGTGCATAATATAAAAATTATAAAAACTACTTTAAAGTCACTTTGTAGAACGTTCAGGAAATAGTTATAATCTTTATTGAAAAAAAAAATATAAATAAACTCATACACGAAATACATCGGACTTGCCGCACAAGTACGGTTTCATAGTTAGTTTACCGGTTCGAAAACCTGAATGCATGTCTTACATACAAAATGTGTGTCAAGGCGCACTCGTTCGTTTATTAACCGAACGGGAAAAAAATGATGTTCATTCAAAATGGTGTTATAATTTGAAAAAAGACAGTGTTGAAAAAAATCCACGAGCGGGATTCGAACCCGCTGTTATTATAAATTCCTAATATACAAAAAACTTAATGTTTGCGATAAACTCAAGGAATTCTAAATTGGAATTCCTATCAGGAAACCATATATGTGCGGCCAGCTAAAAGGGAAACATTAAAGGTATAAGAAACTTACCATGTTATCGAGGTGGGTGGTGTCAGGCGACGTATACCTCTTCTCTCTCTCAGTGTGGACCAAGGAGGTATTTATCACAGGCTCTTCATGATTCAAGATAGGATTAATTTCAAAAAGGTTTTCCAACACCGGTCTATTTATATTAGCCTGCTTCTTTTTCAGCAAATACTGGCCATAAAGCTCCATGTTCAAACTCGACAATTGCTTCTCAAAAAGTCCAATCATCGAGTTCTCGAATATAGCTGGATCCGTATTTTTCACAATTTGGAACACCGCCTCGGACAACAATTTTTCACGTGGAAGTATACATACCCGCTCCAAAATGTGACCGGCAACCTCTAAATTAAATCTCCTCCGGTGATTAACGACAAAGTTAGTCAGATTAATGAAAACCCGTTTGAACCTGGAAAAGTTTTGTGTATTTGCAATGGCGTCCATGAACACGTCACACAATAATAATCCTTGCTGTATATTGTATAAGAGCAAGAATTCGCACGTTTCCAGGTTCACTGTGTTAAGGTACAATAGAACGCATTCGATGGCGACTAATCTCAGACTGGCATCTTCACGGCAGTTGTCATTAGCCTTAATGATAAAGTCTATCGCCATTTCCACAAGGATCCTCGTCAGATCCCTCCGTTTGCACTCTTCTACGAAGCACATCCCATAGCTTCGCCTTAACCTAGGATAGTTGCGCAGTAGCATGTACTCTCCAATGAAAGCTTCTTCGCTTAGTCGCGCTAACCTCGACATTACTTCCTTTGGCTCAAGAATGACATGCGGAAACCGACATACAGGGTTTTTGCAACTGGATATGTGATAAAAGAAG
The DNA here is from genome assembly GCA_963082485.1 of Eudonia mercurella. Classification (NCBI taxonomy): domain Eukaryota; kingdom Metazoa; phylum Arthropoda; class Insecta; order Lepidoptera; family Crambidae; genus Eudonia; species Eudonia mercurella. The sequence continues at coordinate 2,626,950 of OY720044.1, forward strand.
CATTTCCCTCTGAAAACCATGCTTTGGTATCCGAGTACCGGTTTATATAGGACACCCATTAGACAATTCACCTTTTTCTTATCAACTGTAACACATGTACCGAGTTGACCAGGAACATTGGCAGCATTGTCAGCTGCGGCAGTATTACATTCATTTTCAAAGTTAACATTTAATAAATTTTTCTCTGTTTCTTTAGAAATCGAGGTAGAATCAGCACTCTGTTTCTCACAAACACTCTTTTTTAAATCACTATGTTGTACTTCTATGTTTGTAATCTTTGAAGGCACATAACTTATTCTACTAGCTGGCTCCCGTCTTTCTGTCGTAACAGGTTGTGGAATATATTCTTCAAAATTACTCGCGCCTATATTAGTAACGGTTGAGGCAGAACTGTTCATTCTAGAAGCTTCTATCCCGGTTAAGCTTTCGGCAAATAAAGACAATGCATCGTCATCATCACAGGTATGGTCATGGTCAAAAGACATGTTATACTTATCCTGAGTAGGATATTGGTCTTCTCTATCCCTTGATTTTTCACTAGTATTCTTTGCCGGCGTGTTGGCAATATTGTTGATGCAACTATTCACATTAGAAACAGTACGATTCTCTTCATTAAACATGTTGTTTCGACAAGCGTTGACGGGAACAACGAAATTTTCTACGTTTTCATTATCATGTTCATTTTCTTCTTCGACATTATCCGAGAGAACCTTCTTCAGACGCTGACAGTGAGCAACTACTTCACTTTCCTCTTTTAGAACCCTAAATATTCTGTCTTGAAACTTTTTAGCGTTGACATCGACATCGTCACTGTCGTACCCGATCCAATTTATAATTTCAATATCGAAATTCTTCAGTTTTGCCGTAAGTTTGTCGAGAGCTGTGGTAATAACACTTGCTTCGTTGTTGGCGTCACTGTCAGCGTTCGAGTCTCGCGACTTATTAGGTGTTTTTGACGATGTACTTAAATCTAAAGAGTGGGAGTCTATCTCAGGACTGGACTCTCGTCTCGGAGTCCGTGGGGTGATCTCCGACGAAGAGCTTTCGGAATCAGACGAGGGTGCGTCGTTTTCGACAACAGTCGGCTTGGTTAATTGGGAGATGTGACGTGTCTGAGTGAGTTTTAGGACGGGCATTTTTTTATCTATACGCACGAAGTCTTTGGAGCAAACGGTAACGCAGGTGGTAGTGCTCGAGTTCGATATGTCTTTAGTCCAGGACAGGCATTCCGACGTGCCTGTCATCGATGTTTTGCGGGAATCGATGCTGCAAGCCTTTCCTTTGGTTGGTGAATCGAATGGCAAAAAGTTATCTTTCGGAACCGATTCCACTTGATCCAATAGCGAGGGTGATATTTGGACTTCACTGTTAGACGCATTTTCAGCATTTGGCTTACCTTTACGCGCAATCAATCTTCTCATCCGTGTTTTAGGTTCACCGTTAGCGGTGTCATTTCGGGCAAATTCGTTTTTAATGGTCCTAACTATTTTTGGGATTGAATCTGTGATTTTAGTTTGCCTCTTGTTTTTCTTTAAGGATAGCGGGCTTGACTTTTTCACTTCAACTGCTAGAAAATATAAATAATCTTAATTATAAATGTGTTTTTGTTAACTAATGTATTTTACTACGCTTTCACATAGAAGGCTAATTTATTTCAGACACTGCACCGTTTTATACTTTTCATAACGTGCCTAGTGTAAATAAAGAAATATGTAGTGTGATCTGGCTACTGGGCCGCAACCACAACCCACACATTGACCCAAAACGAGTAAATGGGTGATAAAAACTACTAACTAATAAACAAACATGTTTCAAGTATGAAGTGGAGTAGCGAGGATATTTTTTATTTGAGCATCCATCCCGGGTTGCTTAAGTACAGAAAGGTGCCAATTCCAGCTTGTAAAAAAATGTCTAAGGAAAATAAAAATATTGATATTTTACCTTTATTTTTCTTTACAGCCACAGGTACTTTCTTAGCTTGTACTGTCGATACAATGGGTGTTTTCCTTACATATTTTCGCTTCTTGGGCGTCACGTCAAACGCTTCTGTAAAGCAAGTTGCAAAAGTAAATTTGTTATCGTATATTTTGTGTTTTTTTTTACATGTTGTGGTTGTCTTCTATATTTTTTGTGTTTATTGTTATGGAAAGTGTCCTGCTATGATAGGGCATTTTCCAATATTTTTGTCGCTGTAAGGGAGAAAAGAGCTGGCACTTGCTGAGTTTCTTGCCAGTTCTTCTCAGTAAAAGATCTCCCGCCCAGAGTAAACTTACGAACCGATGGCATGGTGACATTCATAAGAGCTACTTGTAGCCTAAACTGAATAAATTATTTTGAATTTAGAATGTAGCATTTTGACACAAGTTACGAAAGTTTTCAGTTTTAGTTAACATTACTTTGCAATTTCCTAATCATCACCGCTAGCTTATTTTTATGTCCACACTGCTGGGACACGAGCCTTCCCTATGGGTAAACAGTACGGATTTGTGGTTGTTACCGACTGCAATCGGGACCAACGGCTTTAAGTGCCTTAGGAAGCACAGAGGAGCTCGAGATGATACATTTTTGGTCACCCATCTGATAACCGGCATTAGCGAAAGTTGCTTAACCTTAGCAATCGCAGACCGGGCGCTCTAACTACTGCGTTAAGTCTGTCATACATTAAAATAATGTTCTTTTTATTTTATTTTAAGGTTTAGGATCTTTTATTTTCTCTAAGATTATACACTTCTCATCAGAAAAATCGAAACACTTCCCCGTTTTTATGGTTTCTGTCCTAATTTTATACAAAAGAGTTTTCATTCCATAAAAAAAATAACATGATTGTATAGCTGGCAGTTTGGCCATTGCATGACAAGCGAAAATTCTAATCGATGAAGAATCGTATGGAAGCAGTAATAAGTGTGTTGTTTTATCAATTTCTTTCATACTCCATACAGGGTTATTTTTTTTTTTAAATATAAGAACGAGGCAGACGAGCAGGCGGGTCACCTGATGGAGAGTAATCACCGCCGCCCATGGACACCTGCAAAACCAGAGGAATCGCAGACGCGTTGCCGGCCTTTGACTTGTTGAACAAAATACGAAACCTATGAAAATTTAATTTGAATTTAGAACATTAACATTAGGATTTGAAAACCTTATATTATATACTATTAAACGACATTTGACATAATATATTCCTAAATATACACATTTTTCTGATGAGAAGAGTACAATCATTTACGAGAAAACATAAACAACAAATTAATAATAAGATAAAACAAAAACTCGTAACAATCAAAATAGGTGGGTGGGTAGACAATAATATTCTGTTGGTAGAAAATAATTATAGCGGGCACGAAGCGCAGAAATTGTTAAATATCTAAAGCGGTGCACTCCCGCGCGTTCACACTACTCGACTTTTTATTTGATACTAGATATGCCTTCCAAAATGTGACGTTTTAAGTGAGATTTGAATTTGTTAGTTTTAAATTGTTTAGGTGAAGAGTTATATAATTTTGCACCTTCAAACATGATGTTTTTTTACCATAATTAGTTCTGACCCTTGGTAAATAAATGTTGTTTGAACGTCTTAGGTTATGTGAGTGTCTTTGTTTGTTTTGGGTAAAAATTATATCTGAATGTATTTCATTATTTAGCATTTTGTGGCTTAGTGTACAAGTATTATTGTAGTATATTTGTGTCAAATTCATTAGTTTTGTTTCTTTATAGATTTTATCAGATGAAGTTAAGAAATTGTAGTGAAAAAGTACTTTTATAATTTTATTTTGAGTAATTTAAAGTGCCTTCAGATATGTTTTGCACGCTGTACCCCACACTTCAATCAAATAATCAATATGTGGCTTGTCGAGTGAATTATAAATAGTGTAGAGGACATTTAATGGCAGACATCTCACCGCTCTTCGCATACCGATCAGAAGTGATGACAATTTGTTATGTATTTTTTCAATGTGTGGCTTCCAAGATTTTATTTAATACAATACTTATAACAGTTAAAATGTTATGTTATTGACAGCATTGTTGTGTCTCAACAGTTAGAGGTAAGAGAGCTAACGCAGTCAAACACAACACGCGCTGAATAACTTTATCAAAACAACTATATCAATTAACAGATGCTAGTCAGTTTGTTGTAAAGTTATTATGATATGGTACTTAAAGTATTCAACGAGTTACATAGATGTTCGTATCTAATCATCAACATTTATAGGTGACCAATAAGGCTATCCTTATTGGTAATAATATTTTTTTCTTGTTTTGTGAATCATCTTCATTGGGACATCTTCATTCTCTGTTTAACATGTTTTGGTAAATGGAATAAAATCTACTTATAATTATCATAGCTATAGGTACTACCTTCAGAATCCGTCATACTGGACGCAGTAACATTATCTGTGGTTTCAGCAGCTTCTTTTTTATTGCGTTTTCTTTTCTTCATTGTTTCCGTTTTTTTTACGGTTGGTACAGATGCTGGAGTGACTTCGCATTGCGAAACTGGACTTCTCTTTACCAACTGTTCTCTCGCAACTAAGAATTGTTACTTTCATAAATTAAATCACAATATTACATACTATGTTACATAAACATATAGGTTAATGACACTAGTGCTCGAGGGTAGCTGACGTTTCGGACACATTGTCCGAATTAATGTTAATTAATGTAAATAAATCATTAGAAGTTTTTTATCTGACTGTACAAATCAGCTATTTTTATTGGTGACCGAATCGTCAGTGAAAAAAATAATAAAACTAAAAAGTGTCAATTCGGACACTGTGTCCGAATATAATGTGTCCGAAACGTCAGCTACCCGTGCTCGACACTAAGCCCAGTGTACATACAACACAGTTTACGTTGCAAAAAAATAACATTGATTTTCATTTAATTTTACGGAGTGATCGCTAGGAAGCAGATGGTCTGTATTTTATTGTTGATAAAGACTAAAATCAGTTGCCAACCCCTATTTTTAGTGATAAAAAGAAAAAGCGATCACTGGTTACTGTCTAGCACTGGTGCTTCTAGTTTTCTAGAAATCATTAGCAAAGCTCATAATTTTGGGATTGTTTTCAGTTAAGCCCAGAGAAAAAAAAAATTTAGCATAAAAAGAGTGATTTAGTTAACTTTTTGTGTTTCTTTATAAGGGTACAACAACAAAGGTTGTGTAGTGCAACACAATATTTTTACAAATAACAATGTCTAAGTCTTGCACCTAAAGCTTGTAACTGGAGTCACGATGAAGTTTTGGTTTTCAACTCACTCACTCACAACATTAACTATCTGATCCTACCTATTAACATATGGTTTGTGTTTAAACGCCTACCAAAAATGTATCAATTCTACTACCAATAAAATTCGAAACGCTTACCAAAACCGATAAATGATCACCAAATTGTGTTTCTTAAAATATAATAAAAAGGATACAATTTATATTTTTATTAAATGCCTTAAAAATATATGAATACCTTTTAACTGCATTTCAGACCAAATATGTTATTTTGTCACCAAATAGACAACACCAATATTTTATGCCTCAAGTTTCAATTTGGTAATTTTTGGTTTCTGTTGTCTAATAAAAAAAATAACCTCGAAATTCAAGACAATCGCTACGCTGCGCTTCGCGATTGTTTTAAATTTCTAACCTATCACGTGACCTACAGGAGTAGAGCATCTAGTATCCTCAATCATTTGAATAATAGTGTAAAAATTTGGTGATCATTTATCCATTTTGGGAAGCAAAATTAATATTTGTGCAATATATGCAATTATTGTGATGACCGTTTTTTAAAGGCATTTTATTTTTTTTGAAGTCATTTAATTTATTTGGTACTTAGGCTTAGGGTCTAAAAATATTTCTGGTGAGCGTTTAAATTATACCCTTAACATATAACACTCATAATAAGGCATCTTATCTCCTATCTAAATATGTCGCCATAACGACAATGTTTGTAGCACTGTTGTGTTCCAGCAGCCAGAGATAAGACAGCCACTGCCTCAGTAGTTAAAGATTCTGGGTGAAGTGCACCGACACCATTGGCTTTATCATCACATCACTTAACATCAGGTGAGATGAAGGCAAAGTGCTTGCCCGCAAAATATTTAAAAAAAATACAAGTGTAAATAAAAATATGATTTGTAGTTTGCCCCTTTCAATAAAACCATAATAGGTATTAAAGGATTAAAAAATAATTAAATTTTTGCTAGTGCAACACAACAGTAATTTATATTTATGTGATACTTATCATCATCTTTTTATTTATATGTAGGTATGTAAATTAATTCATAATATTTGGTCACCTTCTAAGAAACATCAAATGCAAATATTGCATAGCTTTGTGATTTAAATCAAAGAACAAATAAATTTTGCTATGCTACATGATATAAATATTTTTTTGGCTAATATTTTATTTACACATTTTTATGTAAGATTAGTTCTTAGTGTTTTACCCATAAAGTTAATATACCAACGGAATATTAACTTTATGGTTTTACCTTAGAACGGCACATACTTATTACAGAAATATATAATGTGCATCTGGATTGAGGGCCCATTTTTCAACATTTTTCAAATTATTGCGAAATATACAGAGAAATTAGTTAAAATTTCGTTAAACTTAAAGGAAAGTTTTTTAAATTTCTTTAACGTGAAACAAAACCATTATGATTAAACTGACGCCTGCATGTAGTGGCATACCCTAAATCTCGAAAAGTACTATACCTGGGACTATAATCTTTATTGGAGAATTTAGGTAACATTTTCTTAAATGAATTAAGCAATATTCTCAAACCGTAAGAATACGATAATACAGACTTATGGCGGATTAGCTTGGGCCCTCAATTTATGAATATTTGTACTAAGGAATTAGCAAAACATAAACTTATCTAAAGAAATAGAAATAATTATATTGAAGTTCAATATCTCGATAAATTAGTTAAAAAGAAATATCTGCACAAAAGTGCATTGTTAAGAAGTAAATGAAATCCGAATTTTCCTAAAACTTTTGAACTGAGGGCCCAATATTTTCGGCAGTATTGACATAGTAGAATGAAACAAGTAGGCCAACTCGGCCCCCGAGCAAGCGATAATCACCTAAACTTGTAGGACTGTCGCTTTTAATTAGAATGAGGTAGGTATCTACATATAAAATAAGAACATACTTAGAAATATGAATTCATGGTTTTCAGAGAACCCCCGATCTACCTTAACGTAGTTTGTCAACTGTACAACACAACAACTTACAATAGGTAAGTAGATACGGTCAACAGCAGATCACGGTAAACACTTGCAGTTCGATATTAGTACTTATGCCCACAACATAAGAGCGGTACAAAGTCCAAAGTGTTTCGTGACTGTTCCTAATAAGTCCCTTGTTTTCGCGGTAGGGTATACCGTCTAATCTAATAAATTAAACTTACAAATCCGTAGGTACATGTATTTACCTCTCTAATCCACGAAATCTGGAGCAGAACTTAACTCTTTCGGTAGTAAATAAATGACTGCGTAATAAACTGCGTGTTTCGTCGCTGTGCGGCGCCGGCACAGCGACGAAACACGCAGGCGCGCGCGGCATTATGTACGGCTCAGCCGCGACTGGCGCATCATTAGCATCAATAAACTTTGTCGGTGTGTGTGTGCGACGATGCATACGGACGGGTTGGCTCGGCTGAGCTCACATACAAGCCGCGCTCGGTGCGTATGTATGAAGATGACCTACTTGTTTCATTCTACTATGGTATTGACTAGGCTAAGCCTTTTACACTACCGCAAATTAGGGTAATTATTTTAACAAATTCATAACTAAAATGCAACAAAGCGTGTATTCTTCTAAATGCTATACTTAAGAGAAAATTGATTTAAAAAAAATTATAGGAGAAAATTATGTAGGGTGACCATAATATTCAACGTAAGTATAAACAAGTGTTCAACGTGTTCTTATAGTATTTTGAAATCAGCAAAAAAAATTATATTAATTTAAAACAAACAAAATCGATTTAAATATAAGGAAACTGCAAACTAGTTACACATTCAGTGCTCTGATGAGCAGGTACCAAATTTTTTTTTAAAATACATAAATAAAAACAATATGAAAAAAGGCAATTGCCTTGCCAAAATCTTTACTCTTCAAAATTACAATCAGCCAAAACATAAGAAAGAGTGTGTATATAAATGGGTTGTTCTCTACTATTGTAAAATCTAAGCATTAAATCGTCAAAACAGATCATGTGGCCGTTCACAAAACCATGGCCCTTGTAATGACCAAGACCAACCGCGGGGACAAATTCAGTAACACCTAATAATTTAAAACATTTTCCTTTTACAAATTGCATCTTCTAGGCTGGAAATTCCAAAAATTTTAATCATATCCATATTATTAAGTTTCTCTCTCTGTAAAATAATAGAAATATGAAATTATTGATACTCAATCCATCCCTAAAATATTGCACATAATCAAATTAAAAGCTTGTATAATACATAACAAAAAGAAAATGTAATGTATGAGTACATACAAAACAAATAATACATAATATACATTGAAATGTGTGTGAGTTGCAGTACACAAAATGGTCATCTGTATCGCCCGCGTATTATCGAGATACATAATATGCAAAATAGAAACGAAGTGAGTAGTTGGAAAATACATCATTTTAATAATATAATAAAGCCCTCTTGAATTAAAACTCGGTAACCAGCCATAAATTCCTGATGATAAATTAGAAACAACATAAACATGGAACAAATAGGTACATGACATGTTACTCATTAACTTGAATAGAAAATATAAGCGGTCTGGGTACTTACTGCAATATCACAAAACGGAAGCACTGATAATAATATTATTAGTTGCACTATTTAATTATTGCACACAAAACGTAATCGCTTCCGACGGTTCAAGCAACAACTATTCGCTTAACAAATAGCTTATATGAGGGTACATGCTGATTAGCCTCAAAAAGTGACTAAATCATATCTACCCTACATAATTTTCTCCTATAAAAAATTGTAAATCAATTTTCTCTTTAAGTATAGCATTTAGAAGAATACACAATTTGTTGCATTTTAGTTAAGAATTTGTTAAAATAATTACCATAATGTGTGGTAGTGTAGAAGGCTTAGCCTTGTCAATACTGCCGAAAATATTGGGCCCTCAGTTCAAAAGTTTGAGGAAAATTCGGATTTCATTTACTTCTTAACAATGCACTTTTGTGCAGATATTTCTTTTTTACTTATTTATCGAGATATTGAACTTCAATATATTATTTCTCTTTCTTTAGATAAGTTTATGTTTTGCTAATTCCTCAGTACAAATATTCATAAATTGAGGGCCCAAGCTAATCCGCCATAAGTCTGTGTTATCGCATTCTTAAGATTTGAGAATATTGCTTAATTCATTTAAGAAAATGTTACCTAAATTCTCCAATAAAGGTTATAGTCTTAGGTATAGTACTTTGCGAGATTTAGGGTATGCCACTACATGCACGCGTCAGGATTGAGGGCCCAAGTTTTTTGATCATAACGGTTTTGTTTCACGTTTACGAAATTTAAGAAACTTTCCTTTAAGTTTAACGAAAATTTAACTAATTTCCCTGTATATTTCGCAATAATTTGAAAAATGTTGAAAAATGGGCCCTCAATCCAGATGCACATAAATATATAATATACAAAGTGGATATGACACTACAACAATAAATGAAAATATTGGCTATACTAGTTCATAGAAATAATTTGAAACTATCAAATAAATCTTAGCACTGAAATTTTTTTTTTTGATTTTCCAAACAAACTAAATAGCACAAAAACGCAAGCAAAATAGAACACCATTTAGAAATGTTGGGTAACTGACCTTTGATAAGAGCGGCAACAGCGCAGTGTCAGGTGACGACGTTTTGGCGCCGTTAATGCCGAATAAAATCACAATGTTGCACTTTGTTAGCTTAGATCGAAAACTTCTTATCTCCACTTTTGGTCGAAAATGACTTTTTGGTATCGTTCGACGCGGAATTTTTGAACACATCGTTTCGTTTTAATTGTATTTTTAAAATTCGCAACCACATTGACTTAAATTACTTAACTTAATTACTTAAATTCAAGAAAAACGTGAATTGGTCTAGGTCTAAATAATAGAAAAAATACAGTTTTTTTGCCCCATGGAAAATAAGGTTTGATGGAGTTAAGCGGTTTTCGATCTAAGCTGACGACTTGCAATTTGCATATAAAAAATAGTTTATAAAATCACTTGTAATAATTCACTTTGCTTTTGTAAGAAACTCAGCAAGTGTTATACATATTAAAGAATGCGTCCGGCTCATGGAGGCTTTATGTCGAAATACCTCATTTTCCTAATATCTAAAAGTCAAAATGACTGAGTACCCAAAATGCCTGATATTCAAAATCCCATAATGAACTTACGCCATAAAAAGAAAATGACAATCGATGTACAGTTGCAAACAAAATTTATTAGAAATTAAAAACTTAACTTTTGTAGCTTCTTAAAATAACTCATAAGCGCCTACATCATCTTAACTAATCAATTACCTACGTGTAACGTCGTTTCAATAAAATGACGTTTTCCAAAAATGAAAATGGAGAAATACTCTGCTCTCTCAGCTCCCGCAGTTGTTTTTTGTATGCGAAGTCAAAACTTCTTTCGTCCCGATTTCGACGCGCCCCTGAAAATAATGCATTTTTTATGCGGGTGTCCTGGAACTTTGCTTCTTTTTTTAAAATAAAAATGAACCGGATAAGTGTTGGTTTATGGGGCATTCTTACATTTAGCCGCCTATTCCATCCTTCTAAAGCATTATTGCTTCGTCGGTGCTCATGGTTTCCGCAGCTGATAGTATCAGCTCCCAGGCTTAACCATTGCTTCTCAAAATATGCTTGAAATTCTTTCATTTCGTGATCTTTCTTCATTCCGCATTTTATTTTCAACCAACAGGCATCAATATGCTGTTCAGGAAGCAAAGGAAGACTCGCACATAAACGGACAATATGTCGTCTGTTTTCATTTGTGCATATCTTCATTTCTTTTACCTTCTTCCACACCGCCTTGCTAAAATGAAAGTAGCATCCAGATACAACAGCCTCAGGAAAAATTTTCTTTACAGCGTTCATCTGTCCTTTTTCGAAGTCGCATTTAAAGAGGTTTATATTAATGCCGAGTTGATCCCGTATTATAGTAAAAAGCCTCATGTAAGTTTTCTCAGTTTTGTCAGGGAGCAGTGCGTATAATAGTGGAATGACATTTGTGTCTCCGGCGTTCATACTCAAATCTAAATGTATAGTATAGATTTGGTAAAAGGGTTTCGGGGCTCTTTTGAATGTCCCATCCCCCGAAAACTGCTTGCTGCCGTTGTATTGGCGAGATTTTGCAGCACCAAGGGCCGTCTTAGTTGAAAAGCATAATATTTTATCTGCTTCTCCCTCTTCAGCAACTAGGAAATTCTCTGCAAGCATTTTTGGAACTTTTATGTCCTTTAAATATGAAAACTCGGTATTGTTTTGTTCCAAAAATCGATGTCTTGCTCTATAAAGTGCTTTCTTTTTTTCTTCATACGATGGCATTTGGACGTCCGAGTCCGAGTCGTTGGTGGCGGCGGTGGCGGCATCGTGGTTGGTTTCTTTTCTGGCGTAAAAGTTAGAGACATGTTTTTCAAATACCTTTTTGACAGGAGTCATTTTAGTACATACCTCCTTTTTGCAAGCATCGATAACAATATCTCTCTCATTTTGCGATTGGCTTTTTTTACACACATGCAAGCTGCTTGGTCGCAATATGAAGTCTTTTTCAGAGTTCAGAGTCAAAGATGCGTTGCATTGACCACGATTTACGCATCTCCACATCGAGCTGCCACTTTTGTTACGGTGTCCAAAATTATATTTATGACCCTCGTATAGCAGACACGGTTTTCCTTTTTGATTATTGATAAAAATAATTTCTTTTGCCCTTTCCATTATTATTCGTTAATATTTTAAATAAACATATCTATTGCCATTACCTAATGATTTCAGGACTGACATATCTAATCAATGTCAAGTATACTTCATAATATTGAATTTCAAGTGGCCAGTGATTTTCATACCACAACCAAGAAGTACGTATTGGTGAACTCAGACCTTAGACTAACCAATGATAGATTTTTCAAAATGATAGGGCAATAATAAATAAAATCTTGTGATAAAAACACGTATTTTATTCTAGACAATCAAGTTTGAAGTACATTCATAAGAAGAGACTACTACACTGTCAAATATTACAAAATTTAAATATAAAAGTCAAAATTGTGCAAAAAGTTCTTTTACATGTTAGTGAAAAACTTCTTGCTTCAACACTCCTCCTCAATTTCGACTTCATACTAACTAACTACTACTTATACAACTCCCATACATAATGTACACCACGCAAACTTTCCTTTCAGCAAAGGTTTGGTCAATGAGTCAGCAACCATACGTTCTGTCTTTATCCTGAAACATCTTACTCAGCTTAATCCAAGCTTCCTTTGCTGTCTTCGCAGACCGTATGTGCACAAGACATTCAGGTTGAACCATCATACCTATCTTGGCTTTTGCTTTCTGGTCTCTTTTCTTGGCAGCTATATCAGTCGTATCTGGCTCTGTCCCAGTAAACTCCCAAAGATCTTAGTAGACAAGTGCCATCTCCATCTGGACTTTCCACGTAGCATAATTGGAGCTACCCTCTAGCCTCGCCATTGGTGGCATGTTTATACCACTATTACTTGCCATCTCGACTGATCTTCCTTCAATATTGTCTCCGCTTCCTATCCTATTGGTGAACTCAGACCTTAGACTAACCAATGATAGATTTTTCAAAATGATAGGGCAATAATAAATAAAATCTTGTGATAAAAACACGTATTTTATTCTAGACAATCAAGTTTGAAGTACATTCATAAGAAGAGACTACTACACTGTCAAATATTACAAAATTTAAATATAAAAGTCAAAATTGTGCAAAAAGTTCTTTTACATGTTAGTGAAAAACTTCTTGCTTCAACAGTACGAGTACCTACAAAGGTATTTCGACATAAAGCCTCCATGAGCCGGACGCCCTAGGAAAGAATTGACCCGAAATTTGATTGGGTACTTAATCAACTAATTGTTTAAAAAGTTTTTCCCCTTTAACTGTACCAAACCTCAATGGCATTTTGTAAATCAGTTATTATTGGATGTGGACAAATCGAATTTCAGGCATTTTGGGTACTCAGTCATTTTGACTTTTAGATATTAGGAAAATGAGGTATTTCGACATAAAGCCTCCATGAGCCGGACGCTAAAGAATGTACCTATAAAAATTTATAACTATAAGCCCCAATTTCGCACAATCCAGTATCATTTAACTAGATACCTAACTCTACTTTACGTGTCCTATTACCTCACCACAAACAAAGTGTTAAATTTCGCACACTTCGCACTGTGTCTTTATCAGTCACTCACTACACTAACACAACAATTACAAACAAAAGGACGCCAGCCAGGTGGGTTACTCTTGAAACACAATTGCAATAATCAATTTCCAATCGCAAATCTAAAAAATTCAAATGGCACTCTTAAAAGCAATAATAGCGCTACATTGGAATTAAATTGCGTGGAAATTGAGTGAACAAATTATTTTCGAGATGGGGCGTTCCGAAATTGCGAAACTTATCCCAATATCGATACATATTAATCACATTGGAATTGTATTGAGATTGAGTTTGCGTCAATAGTAGCCTACCAGGCGGCGGCAGCGGCGCATCAAACGCGTAGACACGCAGTGATACTGATCTTGGCCTACTTAAATAAAATAAATATTCACTTGTCACCTGATCGCCACCCGAGCCAATAGAAATAACTACTACAAACACACTAATATTGTCCCTTTCCCACATACAAAATTTATCACAAATGCATCACTATGCATGCAATATTCTTCTTTTCGTGTAATTTGGGTTAATTGCTTTATGACTCTTAGAGCATCAGATTTACGCATGATATGCTTTGATTTGCATCGGGATTTAACATCTAAGAACAGATGAAGTTTTGCGATGTGTTTAAAACATTGATAAGAGGTCTTTCTCCTGGCCGTACTAGTTTAATAACAGATACATCATGTGGCAATGTTACTAATTAAAAATGATATCCTGTGGCTAAATTATTGAATGTTTTAAAATGTTTTTTATTACATAGATTAGGAGAGTCATAGATATACAATGAGTAATTTATTGTTGTAGTGTGATCTCCACTCTGTATAATATAATATAATATATTACACTTATTACTTAGAAAAGCACATACTTATTATATACATATGGAGAAGGGAGTGTTCAGAGGACATCCAAAAGGGTCACCCTGTTTGGTAGACCTTGTTACCACTGAGACTAAGTTGCTAAGAATCTTGTAGAGCTAACGGTGCCAGACTGGTCTGACTTGGCACAAAGAAAGAAAGTATTGCAAACTCTTTTGTTGCCTCCAACAAGAGTCTGCAATACTTTCTTTCTTAGAGGCCAAGATCTACTTCGGATCCATGAGCCAGCCCAGTAAGTAAGCTTAGAGAACTAGTAAAGTTTTGGCATAAACACATGGCGAATGCAAAGTCTCTACTACATACCTTCGTTAGCTAAATCTAGCTTCATCGTAGTAGTCAATTGCTTTTTAGTGCGTTTAGGAGTGGTCTCATTATCATCAATAACAGAACTTACAGGCATGTTTTTAACATTATTTTGCGCTGAAACGATTAAAACAATAATGTTATATAGAATCATATTATGAACAAATTAATTTTTATGAAGTTATCTCAGTCTAATATTTCGCCAAGGCAGCAAAAATAAATGGTAAGCAAAAATGCTGAATTAGCGAAATAAAAACTTACTTGATCTGGAGGCACCAATTTTTACTTTTACTACCGTGGGAATTTTTAATTTCGGTTTTTCTTTCTTCACTCTCGGCTTAGCAACTTTTTTCTTCTCTTGTACTTTTTTCTGCAATTTTTGTGTTTTGTCAACATTTTTCTTGGGTGCCATTTCTTGACGTTCTGGTTTGAACTTTCAGGTTACTAAAACTGTTTTTCAATTAGCTTGACTAACTTTTACAGGCACTGGAATTGTAATAGTATTATTTCAAACGCAATCAAATCACGATTATCCATTTCAATGCTCTAACAAATACAATACAAAATTCCGAAAAATTCTTAACTTATAATCATAGACAAGAAAATTTCAATGTTACTTACTTTTACTCGCTCAGCCATTTCAGCCAATCAAATCAAATCAAGATTCCTAAAATTATTAAAAGGTTCAGCATAAAGTATAATAATAGTGTCCGTTAAGTTAGCGTACACATGGTCGATTTCACGTTTCTTGTTATGCCATCTTTTAGTGCGTAATTAGAGCGTAATTAGTGCAAACACAAAATAATTAATGCCTCTTTAGTTTAAGAAATACAGACCTTTTTTAGTGTGTACGCTGCCATCACGATCAAACTGGCGTTCATGTGATCGTTCTCGAAAACTACTTATATTATAGCAACGAAATTTACACATACATTTAGTGCCTAATTAGTGCCCCCATTATGCAAAATTTCATAAGGATTGCTCTTAAAGGAACGGAGATATTGAACAAGACTTGTGAATGACATTTCGAGCTGGCGTCTATTTAGCGGAAAGCGAGCTTCTCTTTATATGATTGTTATAATGTTGTTTTAGTGCGTGAAATTCTGACTCTGTCAGTAGAAATAGTTTATGTGGATTCGCAGTGGAACTAAAATATGTTATGTTCTAGGAACAAATGTGTGGTCATAGTCGCAAACAAAAGTAATATTATTAGTGACATATCATATTACATAAAGAGATATCGTAACTTTTTATAAAGTAAGTTTATTGGTTTAGCCGATTAGCAATTCTCAAACTTCTTTTGAATATTACTCCTAAGTCTGCTGGTTATACTGTGATGTCACTCTAGCGCTAAAGTCTATAAAAAATATTAATTCCAATATTGTTGAATTGAGTAGAATGAATATGAATGGACGTGTAAGACGACGGATTATTAACAGTTAAGTGTTCGTATATCTGCATGAGTGCGAGTCAAATCATTTTTTATTATTTATATCATCACTAATTTACATCTGATTCTATTAACAAACAAACAAAATATTGTAATAAAATATACATAACTTGTTAAAAAAAAACCACTTTGACACTGACTAAATGTGCTAACAGCACGAAGTCACAATAGAGATGCGCAGTCCGGGTCATCGATCCGATTTTTCGGATCGTAATGGATCGTAACGCCACGATCCGATCCGCGAACCGGATCGCATGCCGTCATCCGATCTTCAGGAAATCGATCCGGATCAGATGCAAATCCGGTAAGATCCGGTTAGGTAAATAAATGTGAACCTTGTAAACAAGTACATTGAAGGTTTAAAAGAAAAACGTAATCCGGCAAAAAATCGTATGACCTCGATCCGATATTTCTTTTGCAAAATAAACCCTCTTTTGTATTAAGGTATTTTATTTGAATTTCACCAATTTATTATGATTTATAATTCACTCAAGACATACCTACTGTAAAAGAATGACAATTACGAATTCATCATCAACAGTTCATTTTAATGTCCCCACTGCGTACGAGCCGTCATTCAGCATACTGGGCACGAGCCTTCTCAGTGGATAGGAGTGAGACAGTGAGAACGGACCTTAGGCCTCTTTCAATTTAGACGTTTCGTGTTGGTCCGCTGACCGAAACAGTCTCTTGACAGCCACATGACCGTTTTAATATGGAACGCAGTGCAAACGTGCGGTTGCGTCAGCCATCCGACAACAAACATCTAAATTGAAGGAGCCCTTACACTACCACGCGGGGACAGAGCGGATTGGTGGTTGTTAACGAATGCTAATGCAGCTGTATCCAACAGATTTACATGATTTCGAAGTACGGAGGAGCACAAGATGATAAACTTTTTGTTACCCATTCGATGACCAGCCTTTGCGAGAGCTGCTTTGTTTTAGCAATCGCAGATCGAGCGCAAACTACGATAATTAACGATCTAATCTCCTGCTAGATTAGTTTTTGATTTTATTGCAGTATTTCAAAAACAACTTTAAAAGTGTAGAAAACACTTTTGAACTTGTCTGTACTTCTAGTATGAATAGAACTTTACATATTTTTTTACATAGTTCCACTGCGAATTTACATAAACTATTTCTACTGACAGAGTCAGAATTTCACGCTCTAAAACAACATATAGCAATCATAAAAAGAAAAGTTCGCATTCTGTAAGCACTAATATGGGTACGCTATATGTCTATATATATCACGTGTACGCCAGTTGATCGTGATGGCAGCGTACACACTAAAAAAGGTCTGTATTTCTTTAACTAAAGAGGCACTAATACTAATAAATTATTTTGTGTTTGCACTAACTACGCTCTAATTACGTACTAAAAGATGGCATAACAAGAAACGTGAAATCGACCGTGTACATGGTCGATTTCACGTTTCTTGTTATGCCAGCTTAACGGACACCACTAATCCTTTTCTAAATAATGTTAGTATTGATATAAAATTTTAAGTACATAGTTTATAGTAGCCTATTTATCTTTATCAGGTGACAAAGAAAGGACACATTAATATTTACAATCATTTGATGTCAATAATTTTTCAAATTATAACTAAACGCAAACTTTACGTAAAGGTCAAAGCGGTCAAAACTGTCAAAAGAAAGGTCATTTTCACATAAAAATTGTAAAAGTATTGGCCGGCGTTTTCACTAAATAACCATGCCTGGAAAATACAAAATTGTAATGATTCGCCATGGCGAAAGCGAATGGAACCAAAAAAACTTATTCTGTGGCTGGTTTGACGCTGATCTTAGCGTTAAGGGTATGTATCATACCTATCATGACTAATACCTAAATTAAACTTTGTTTTTATGATTTATTTTTTGGTTTAAGGTCGAGAAGAAGCTTTAGCGGCCGGTAAGGCTTTGAAGACTGAGGGATACCAGTTTGATATCGCGCATACATCGGTTTTGAAACGCGCACAAATCACCTTAAACTCAGTCCTGCAGGAGATCAATCAAACTGATTTACCTGTGAACAAAACTTGGCGCCTCAACGAAAGGCACTACGGCGGTCTCACTGGTTTGAACAAGGCCGAAACGGCTGCTAAATACGGGGAAGCTCAGGTATTAGTTTTGATAAATACTCACAAGGTTTTATCCCATTATTGGGTCAGTTTTCTGATATCATTAGTCTTATATAGACCTGCTCCCAACCTTTCCCCGACCATGGACCCTTTTCCTAATGTTTTGTCACATAAACCGTACTTAAAAAGAAAGTTTAATCCTTATTCAAAACTTTAAAAGTATTTGTAGCGTAAGTTCAGTAGTGACAGTTTACCTTTTTTTTTTATATTTACGGGTAAGCACAGTGCCTTGATCTCACCTGATGTTAAGTGATGATAAGGCCATTTGGTGGAAGCGCACTTCCCCGGGATCCTCAACTAGTGAGGCACTGGCTATCTTATCTTAAACAGGCACGGCATCGAATGGAAAGAGCAGCCGGGTATGAAACACTCCAAATCCTTCCTAGGCGAAAACACCTTAGGACGGAGTAAGTTCATATGCGGAGGCAGTAGAAGGCAGGCCCGACTAACCATCGGTGCCTTGACAGGGCACTATGCCACAAAACAAATGCTCCACAGAATGCACCTATCAACAAATAACTTGTGTAGGGCATGTGGAGAGGAAACGGAGTCAATGCAGCACCTACTGTGTGACTGCGACTCTCTGGCTAGGAAAAGAATGGGACTCCTGGGGTCGGCTTATCCGAGACCGGAGGACTTCAGGCTCTTCGCTCTTAAGGACGTGGCCAAACTTATGGCATCTATCTTTACAGAGGAAGAAGAGTGAAAGGACGGGGTTGCACAAAAGATCCCGATGGGTCGAAGTGTTACTGCAAGAGGGAAACCTCAGCAGGCCCCACTAAGATAAGATAAGATCTCTAGCTGCCGGAACACAACAATGCTACAAACATTGATGTTATGGCGACATATTTAGATAAGATGGTGGTAGCTAGCCAGGCGGACAAACAAGTCCTACCACCAACCAAACCGAGTACACAAACATGTACTCCCCGCTGGGAATCGAACCCGGGACCTCTGGGTCTAAACCGGTGGTCTTAACCACTAGACCACAGAGGCGGTTACCTTTACACACTTCATGCTAACAAAAATGCTAATGCGAAACATTCAACATGTTGTCCTGTGGACCATTACCGATGCTCTCACAGACCATCTGTGGTCCACGAACCTCCAGTTGGGAACCATTGATATAGACATAGTCCAAAGTTTGGTTACTAGGCCATTCCACAAATCTGACTGTTGTTGATTTGTTTACCACTAGATAGTGGTTGTTATTAATGACTGCCATCTTAAACAATCTTGGGATAAAGATATTATGGAACCATGTACATAAATCTAGCCAATCAATGGAAGAAAATGATATCCTCTCTCTAAATACTGAGCAGTTTACTATCAGTTCGGAATTTATCTGCAAGGATAGACTTTATACTAGATAAACCTAGCAAGTATTCAGTTCTTGCAACTGCTTTATTTTTATATATTACAGAATATTAATGAAATCAAAGAGTTATTAAACATTTAGAATAGTTTATTTATTTAAATAAAGTAAACTGACATACCTAGTACAAATTATTTAAATTCCCCAATCACTTGAGCTACTAGTTGTAATTGATAAATTAGTAAGCTTAGTATTTTTATGATTATTTATTAAAAATAATTTTACCTTAGTGAAGCCTGCCTGTCAGATCTATTGCACAACACCATTCATACACTCTATTATAAGCAGGGCTTTGAATACTGTAAACAAAATTGGTATCAATACTTCTGTCAAACAAAGATACCAGTAAAAAAAGTAATGGTAAACTTGGTATCATTACCTGGGTGACATTTTTACCTGTAAATTAACTAACCGCTCTACGTAGATTGGCTAAAACGCAATATTTAACAAAAAAAGGTAGCTATACTTTTCTAGATAACGTTATCTGCATTACCGGTACCAAATTACCTTTATAGAAATAAATAACATTACTAAACGGTACTTATGATGAGAGGAGCTCGATGGCGCAGTGGTTAACGCACCCAGTCTGCCAGTGTGGAGGTTAAGCAACTTTCGCAAAGGTTGGTCATTGGATATCGGATAGCTAACCAAAAATTTATCATCTCGAGCTTCTCTGTGCTTCTGAAGGCACGTAAAGACTTATAATGGGAATTTGGTAACGGTATCACACTCTGATTATAACCCATAAGTTTGGCAATATCTTTGAGAGCGAAGAGCCTGAAGTTTCCTTGCTGTCTTCAAAGCTGATTCCCCCCAGGAGTCTCATTCTTTCCTAACCAAAGAGTCACAGTTGCACAGTAAGTCAATATTGTACTTTTTTAAAATCAGGTCCAAATTTGGCGCCGCAGCTTCGATGTCCCCCCTCCGCCCATGGAAAAAGACCACCCTTACTATGAGACCATAGTAAACGACCCTCGCTACGCTGGGGACCCAAAACCTGAGGAGTTCCCGATGTTTGAGAGTTTAAAGCTTACCATTGAAAGGACCCTGCCATACTGGAACGATGTTATTGTACCTCAAGTAAGATAGAAAAAGCTCAAAATTGATTATAAAGAACTTTTTTATTGTAATAAAAATAATTAAATCATATATTTTTATTCAACAGATCAAAGAAGGAAAGAGAATAATTATTGCTGCCCATGGAAACAGCTTGCGAGGCATTGTCAAGCATTTAGATGGTAAGATTATATAATCATTTACAAATACAATAGGTATTCCTAGTTGAAAAATTTTATTTGCAAAAAATGTTGTCCTAGTCTAGTGACACAAAATTCTTAAATCCCCAACTTGCAGGAAAAACTATATTCTAAAGGTCTTCTAATAATGCACAGTCAACTAACAGGTGGAATATTTTTAGTAGTAAGTGATAACATAGACATAACCTTATTAACTCTTATCTTATGTTTTCATTGTGTATGTATTATGTTAGTCCTAATGTCATCGGGGAGCTCGATGGCGCAGTGGTTAACGCGCCCGGTCTGCGATTGCTAAGATTAAGCAACTTTCGCAAAATCCTGTCATTCGTGTCGATGGGTGACCAAAAATGTATAATATCTACCTTGGTCTTGACTGCATTAGCAGTCGTTAACAGCCACTAATGCACTGGGCCTGCGTGGTAGTTTATGTCCCATTTTCTCTATGTTGTTGCCATCCATAGGGACATGAAGTCCTAATGTCAAAGTCTAGCCACTTCTATTGAGCCATTATTAAATTAGCAAACTTCAGGCCTTGTAGAGAAAAAAGCAAACAATTAACTTTGTTGTAATAATTTTACATCGGTCTCTTTCTTGGAACGAGACCGAACCAGGGTAATCAATGTTACTTTTAAAGTGAAACACCTAAAATGGAAATGGGCTGATGAAACAAAGAAGGGGGCTCTGACAAATGGAGTAAAACCATCACCACATGGTACCCCAGAGATGGAAAAAGAAATAGAGGAAGATCTTACAGAAGCTGGGAAGACGACATTGTAGAAGTGGCTGGCAAAACATGGACAAGGATGACGTCCTACAAAAGAGAATGGAGACGACTGGGAGAGGTCTTTGCCAAAGGGCACACAAATGCTGAAGTTAATTTCAATGCTGAAGTTGTTATCGTGTGAAGTTACCGCTTAATTTTGTATGTGAAGGCACGAGCCTTCCCTATGGATGGATAGGAGAACGGGCCATAAACCACCACGCGGGCCCAGTGCGGATTGGTGATTGTTAACGACTGCTAATGCAGCCCGGACCAACGGCTTAACGTGCCTCCGAAGCACGGAGGAGCTCGAGATGATATAAATGTTTTTGGTCACCCATCCGATGACCGGCCTTTGCGAAAGTTGCTTAACCTCAGCACTCGCAGACCGGGCGCGTTAACCACTGCGCCATCGAGCTCCTCGATTTTGTATAAGTATTGTAAATTGCATCTGATTTGTTTAAGGCTGATAAAAAATAATTTTACATTCTCATTCTAGGGTCTCGGTAGCTTAGCGGTCATAACATTGGACCGGTTATCCAAAGGTTGTGGGTTTGATTCCCATTCAAGCTTCCTTGAGACTGGTTGATTTATTCTAGTAAATTTTATCTTGTAACTACATTAATAACATAACAATAACTACATAAATAACATAGTTTTTTTTTATATTAACGGGTAAGCACAGTGCCTTGATCTTACCTGATGTTAAGTGATGATAAGGCCAATGATGGAAGCGCACTTCACCCGGGATCCTCATCTAGTGAGGCACTGGCTATCTTATCTCTAGCTGCCGGAACACAACAATGCTACAAAACATCCATATTTAGATAAGATGGTGGTAGCTAGCCAGGCGGACAAACAAGCCCTACCACCAACCAAACCGAGTACACAAACATGTACCCCCCACTGGGAATCGAACCCGGGACCTCTGGGTCTAAACCGGTGGTCGTAGCCACTAGACCACAGAGGCGGTTAAAGCAATATTCAAAATAATAAAAATATTTTATTTAATTTTTAATTTATCATAGGGCTCAGCGATGCTGCCATCATGGAACTGAACCTGCCCACTGGAATTCCTTTTGTGTATGAACTTGATGAAGATATGAAACCTGTAGAGTCTATGGTCTTCTTGGGAGATGAAGAGACCGTCAAGAAGGCGATGGCTGATGTAGCCGCCCAAGGCAAAGCCAAGTAAAATAAGTATAGTCATAATAAAATAAATATAATAATTTAATGTAATGTTGATGATGATCATTATATTCGTTAGTGCTGTTTGGTAAATAAATATAACCCTGTCCGATCGCAAAGGGGTACATAAGTATCTATATCAATATCAATAACAAAAAAATATATAATTCATGAAAATAAAAAAGATATCGTAATTTAAAATGAAAGTTTTTTTTACCCACATTGGTCAAATGACCCCAAATCAAGCAAATTTTTAAAATGTGACCAACACTTTCCATCAATGGCGGTAGTGGCGCGGCCAAAGGTCCTACGAAAGCGCCGACAAAGGTGTGTTCGGCAGCGCCTTTGACGATGCCACCGCCGGCCGCCGGCACGTGCAAATCAGGACCTTATGTCATAGGTCACTTTCTTTATTAGGTCTGTTTCACGTGGTTTCGCTCAAGCATTTCTTCCGAGTAGTCGTTCCGTGTTGTTGTGATTTTGTTTTGCGAAATGTCGTACCTACTCTAATCAAGAGTATTTTATTTAATATGTTATTGCGTTTGGGTAAGTCACTGCAACAACCTATGCATCGGTTCGTAGAGATTACGAGATGCGTTTTGAGGTTCCGCAAGGTACCCCAGCCTTCTGTGTAGGTACCGGTGTCGTCTGAGTGTGTATCAACGATTTTACACTACCATGTGTATGTTACGGGAAGTGTTCACGACCAAGAAACGCATCGTGCTGATGAGCATCGAAGAAGAAGCGTTAAATTTATCCTCACCCGAAGTAGGTAGGTGTTTACTCCTTCTGTGGCGCGACAAAAACTAGGAAACTAGGTAATACTAATCGGTAACAGTTGTGAATAGTTGTGATACTGCTAGAATGGAAAGTGTTAAAAGAAGATGGTCAACAACAACTGAGCTCGTGAATTATGACGTTGCTATGGTTACCTGTTAGTGAGCGCCCGCGCCGCTTGTATTGCCATGCAAGTGTCTTCATTTAATAAAATTTTGTTAGATTTTCGTAAAGTTTTTTTGTAAAGTTTGTTCACTTATAATTTTAAAAAGATTACGTCAATAGAACCTAATATCCTAACCTAATATACCTAATAACACCTTTACGGACTCAGACCAAATAAAAGTTTTTATTTGGTCTGAGTTTACGGATCGGACAGGGTTTTTTTTTACATATAGTAGAGGTTGACAGTCATGTTTGAGATTAGATAATGTCTATATACTATAGTATTTCTCTAGTAAGCATTAAGTTAAAATGGTGTTAATAATGAAAAGGTCACTTTTTTGTGTATGAAGAAGTTTTTAATGAATGTTTGGTATACATTTGTTGATCTGGAATGTTTTAATTTTTCAAAATGCCTACCTATTCTATATTAGACTCTGAAAAAAAAATTGGCTCTATGCCAATGCATTATAAGTTTATTTATTATCTGTGCTTGTGAAATGAAAATAAAATTTAGATAAAATAAATGTAACGTTTTTTATTGTGGCAAGTTTGTTTTTAAATCTGATACAATATCATCCATATTTACTTCAACAGATTTCACTTTATTATCATTGTTTTTAGTGAACTTTTTACCCGTATACCTAGCAAAAGCTCTTTGTTTACTATTTGTAAACCTGAAAATCTGTTGTTCCTTTGCCATACACGGTTGATCAATTTCCATGTTATGTTCATTCTCTTTCTTATGTTTAGGTTTCTTGGATTTCTTCTGTCTTTGCTCGAACCTAAAATCTTTTGGTAGTTTGTGTATTTTGACACAGTGCTCGAGACGATCATCGGCGTTCATAAACTTCTCATTGCATCCTTCTATGTAGCAGCAATACTAAAAAAAGATGCTATCTTTAACTTTATGGTGTTTGAGAAAACATTTAATATAGATTGCTAGTTTTTATCTGGCTCGAAGGACCATGTCGCTCACCTTATTTATACTGCTGGCAGTATAAAGGCACATTTACAAAAAAGCAAAGTTATTTACACATTATGACAAATGTTGACAATAACTATTATTTTATTCTTCATTTCTACCTACTAAGGTAGACATTTACTATATTAATAATATGTTTTTTTTATTTTCTATTAATTATTTATTTTATTGAATGCCTTTTCACATAGTAATTTAAGTACTATATAATTTACCAATTATACCTGTTACTGTTAATAGGTGAGTGATATGATCTGCACTTTAGTGCTAATTTCCATTAGCTTAGGAAAGCTAAAAGCATTATTCACCATTTTAATCGACATGTAACAACTTATGAGGTGAAAATACAAGCTACTATCAAATGAAGGAAAAAAAAAACTACAAACAAAAGTCGTCCGCACTCATTTAAGAGTTAAAAATGTATTATAAACTAGTATATCACCCGTTTCCATCTTTTCCTTAATAGAAAGCCCACCCCCTCATTTAATTCGAATTTTTATTCTTATTCCAACTTCCATTAAAACTTTTCAATTTCCTAGTGTGGCATCAATTTCCAGGATGAGGCTCATCCTGGCATATGACCCCTTATAACTTTTGAACGGACGACCGACAAACTCTGATATTTGGGGCAACATATTTCGACATACTATCTATAAAGTCAGATTTAGAGTTGCTGATGGTGGCCATGCCAAGATGAGCCACACAATTTCCTACTCTATTTACACTCACCGAAGGCTTCCTTTCAGCCATCACTGCGAAGAATGAGTCGTGCGTCTCCTGTATATGCAAGTCGAGTAGGTGAGGAGTCGGTATCTGCCTCTTGCACTGGCTGCATGTGTACCTGTGACAACTATTGTAGTGGTTCTCGAACTCTAGTAGTGTTTCGCCAATGAACTTGCAGCCCGGTATGTTGCATGTCGTTTTTATACTGAAACCATGCAAATTATGTTTTTTTTATAGTAACAGTCTGCAAACGAGCAGGTGGGTTACTCTTGAAACACAATTGCAATAATCAATTTCCAATCCCAAATCTAAAAAATTCAAATGGCACTCTTAAAAGCGATAATAGCGCTACTTTGGAATTATATTGCTTGGAAATTGAGTCAACAAATTATTATCGAGATGGGGCGTTCCGAAATTGCGAAACTTATCCCAATATCGATACATATTAATCGCATTGGAATTGTATTAAGATTGAGTTTGCGTCAAGGGTAGCCTACCAGGCGGGCCGCCTGATGGTGAGCGGTCACCGCCGCCCATGGACATCAGCAACATCAGAGATGTTGCTTTTGTGTTGCAGACCTGAAAAACCCTCTTTACACCCCTTTTGAAAGAGTCCATGTCGTAGCTCAAAGGGAAAACCTCGGATGGCAGATCATTCCACAGTTTGATGGTGCATGGAATAAAACTCCTTTGGAAGCGAATCGTTTTAGAAAACAGCGGCTCCAGGAAGTGTTGTAAACCTTTTTTTAAAATAAGTCTCTAACTAGGGCCTCGATTGTAATGATCCCTAAATTAAGGGTGACTGCTGAGCAATTATAGGTAACTGTTGCTGTTATAAAAATTTCACCTAAACATTTATATATATAAAAAAAAGTTAAAACCACCTAAACATGTTTAAGGGGTAACTTAGTATTAGGGGTCGTCGTCGTTGAAAATGGGCACTAGAGTTTCAGAATAAGGTGACTGAATCATAAATAGAATAAAGCAAGGATAACTTATTTTTTTAGAAGTGAAATAAACCTTAGTACTGAAGCTGTCTTCAAAATAAACAATTATAGTTTTTGTTTAAATTATTGAATCATTAAGTAATGTGGCATTAGTTTTTATACTATAGGTACCTACGCATTTTATTATTTCACTATACCAGAATTATTTTAACACAATATCCACAGTCTGTACAATCATCATTAATAATCATAAAATTGTGCAACGTCACACTATAATTTGAATTATGTTCTGTATATCTTGATATTACGTAAATACTTTAAGTATACCGAAGATAATAATAAGTAATGTTCATAGCAGTCTTTTGAATTTTAAAATTTGTATTATAATATTACTTTGCATCATCATCATCATGGGTAGGTATACCCAGGAAGTGATGAAATTGCTTTAAATATTTAATAAGATTAATAAAATATTATAGCAGTGGATCAGGGTGCTTAGTGAGAGTATTATTTCCTTCCGCTTACTTAGGGAAAACGATAATTTGTTTAACATTGAAGCAGCAAGGACGTACCCAGGGGGGTCTAAGGATCCGAACCCTCCCTCCCCGAAAGTGTTATACCTACAACATATACACACACACTCACACATATACCTACATCTACACACACTATTAAAACTGTTAGCGTCGCTCTGTATCTACCAATGCTGTAAGTTACAGCCTGTAATATTGTCTTATTTAAAAAAAAATATCTATTGAATAATCATAATGTATTCTAAAGTTTACGCGAACACTACACATTTAAATGAAACAACTTTTACCCCACGGATCCTGCAAAGGGTTCGAAACGTCAGGATAAACATTAAAAAGTAATGGTAAAATAAACGCGAGTAGATCCGTAAAAGTTGTTTCATTTAAATCATAATGTGAAAATTTATTTGCTATTTATTTCTGGGAAGCTTTTACATGTCATTTAGGTACTTTAATAATTTACCCAAACGGACCCAAAAATGCTCTATGCATCATCAGCTGGTTGACCAAAAATGTATCATCTCGAGCTCCTCCGTGCTTTGGAAAGCACGTAAAGCCGTTGGTCCCGGCTGCATTAGCAGTCATTAACAACCACCAATCTGCACTCGGCTCACGTGATGGCTTATTCAATACTAGCGGTCGCCCGCAGTTTCACTCGCGTGGTTCCCGTTTCCGTGGGAGTATCGGGATAAAAAGTATCCTATGTGTTAATCCAGGTTATAAACTATCTGTATACCGAATTTCATCCAAATCCATCCATCCGTTGCAGCGTGAAGAAGCAACAAATATACACACACACAAACTTTCGCATTTATAATATTAGTGTGATATATTTTATTTAAGTGTCATGGCTCATTTGGGTTAGTTACAATAATTAGGTACCTTCTATGTTAGTAAACTATATAGCTTATGGCCCGTTCTCCCTATCCATCCATAAGGAAGGCTCGTGCCCCAGCAATGGGGACATAAAATGAGCAGGTGATGATGATGCACTTACACTTCATGGCATAAGTTTTCCTCGTCCAGGTCATAAACGCCCAGTCTCACAGGTGGTGTGTCATCAGCGAAGAGTTTGTCGTCCAGTGTCCGCCGACCTACGCCGTAAGCCTTTAACTTCTCCAAAAACATTGTGGTTATCTGTAATGATTACATAAAAATAAATACCTACAATAGAAATAAAAATGATACCTACAATTTTGATGAAGGATATCATCATCATCATCATCTCAGCCAAAAAGACGTCCACTGCTGGACAAAGGCCTCCCTCAAGGATAAACCATTTTGAGGGGAATCTGCCATAATCGCCACGCTTGGCAGGCGGGTTGGCGATCGCAGTAAGATGAGAATAATCACAGAGACGCTGCTGCCCATCCTCTGGAATGGTCCCATAGTCGCCTTCTACGACACCCACGGGAAGAGATGGGGTGGTGCAATTCTTTACCCCCGGCACTACACAGATTAAGGATTAAGGATATACTATTATTATAAAATATTTATTTTTATTTTTATATTAATTATTAATGATTATTAGGTAGGTAGGTACTTTATAAATAATGTTAGTTACAAAATTTATAAGCTTCTTTATTTTTAGCTATACTTACTTATACCTAGACGCATTTTGTAACTGTTTGTTGTTCCAATAAGTAAAAATAAAAATATTTACAAAACTACTCGCAAGTTGTTTAACGTGACGGTGACTTCGAGGCTATTGACAAACTTTTAAGACGTTATAACTATTTAAACTATCATGGTCACTTGCAATAGAGTAATTAATTATTAACGGGATTCTTTCTATGTTTATGTAGTTCCGTGATCATGGCGCATGCAACTGTGCCGAAATATCTATCGGATACTCACAAATATTAGACATGGTAAGAATCCCAATCCAATAATTACTCTGTTGAGACATTATTGATTTATCACTAAGTAGCAGACTTGAATTTGGTTATTATGTGTGTAGAACAATGCTTTTTGGCGGGTATAATAGCTATTCAGTCGAATTCTGGGCAGAATGCAACTATCAATTATTTTTATACGAGGTAAATACCTACATACAAGTACATACATAAAAAAAAGTAGGGATCCGTTCCGAGATGGAATAACATATTAGCACAAAGTAAGGAGACTGACATTATAGTAAGTGATAGGTTGCTAGCGATCGCCCGATGTGCGAGTATCTTATCAATATTATTGTCGTCAAACAGAGCAACGACGGATCAATAGATGCGATCAAATTATGATTATGAGGGCACGCCAAAAAGACTTATGTGACAGACCGATATAACCGAACACAAAATATACCTACCTATTAGGCTTTGTACACACGCCTACCACAATCTATCACAAACTGTCAAAATCCTCAATAAACTTTGAACGGAATATGGTTGAACTTAACATATAGAAGAATCTTGACAGTTTTGGATAATCTGATATGCAGGTGTGCGTACCTCCACACTAGTTCGGTTGTTTTTATGTAAAGTTATACTAATTAAGTAGTCCGCCTGGTTAGTTACCACTACGCCTGTCATCGTCAAAACAACAAGTTTAGAAGAGTATTAATTCAGTTTGGTTTATATAAAAAAAATATCACCTATCAGTAGAGCGCTAAGTGATAGTATCAATTTATTATGTGACTATCACTTGTCACATACTTAATAAGACTGAGAGAGGGCCTTTGCGGTAACCATTCGAAGATAAAAAGCTATACGAAGTATTATGCCATACAATGTTTACGAATTACAAGTCATGCTGATTACGTTTCAAGGTCCTAGGTATGAGACAGCGACGGATCGGATATTTACTTACGTATATTTCTTAACGAAAATAAATATATTCGGTAACTGGGATTTAAAAACAAAATGACTAGTTCGTAAGCCTCTCTTTACGATAACTCCATCCAGCTCCTTGATTATACACTACTATGTAGGTTTATTCGTTTTAAAAGGCATTTAGGTACAATGTATAGGTTGTAGTATAGGTACATAAGTATAAAAAGTATAAAGAGTGTTCATCATCATCATTAGCCTAAACATCTCCGCAGTCGCGGTCTTATTATGATAACTAAGTGTGTTATAGTCTTATGTCTTGTGTTATAGTCTAGAGAGATGCCATTCTCTCTAGAAATCCTCAGACGGTGTATCGATCACAAGGCTTGAGGAGCCTTTTAAGTTTCTCGCTACTAGAAGTAGACTTACGAACCGATGGCATTTTGACATTCACAAGAGCTACTTGTAGCCTAAACTGAATAAATGATTTTGATTTTGAATTAGACTCCCAAAAAAGTCAGATGACGCCGAAGACGCCGTTTGAGGCCTTAAAAAACTATGTTTTTTGTGTTTAAGACCAAACACAGCCACAACAGAAGTTCGAAAAATATGTATTATTTGCAATGTGACACAGCTAGGCAACAACATAGGTAACCGGAAATGGTTAGCTTAAACCATAGTAGAATGAAACACTATGCTTAAACTGTGGCCGGCCGTACTAGTACTACTGATATTATTGTATACGTTACATAATGCCGACTTTAGTGCCAACTGTGGAACACGCTCTACACGGTCAAGGTCATCTTGTATTGTATTACAAAAAAACGATAGAAACCAACTTCAGTAAGGAAGTTACTCGAAGTAGGTATAGGTATAGGTATATTATTTATACCTATTACAAATAAACATCTCTATAGTATCAATAAAATTCGTAGTAGAAGTTTTATCCGATAACAAATTGAAGATAAACCTACTGACTGTGATTAGGAATATTAGTTCCCGTCTGGTAACCGAGCAACGACAGCCAAGTAGTTGTTTGAAAATCGAGTCATGTGAATGAATTATTACACATATTATGTAGCGTTCCTCGTTATTGTTGCATCAATATTAAATAGTTACAGTGAGGTTGTATGTGACGTAGACGTGTGTATTTAATCGGTACCTACTGTGTAATCTCGAATGTCGATCAACTTAATGAAACCTTATTTTAATAGAAATCTATAAATCACTCTTAGTTTAATTAATGTTTTAAAGTCAGTGCTAAGTTTCATAAACTTGGGTTTTGGTTGTGTTCGAATTTCCGATTTGAAGTTTTGTTAATACCAGCTTCTAATAATGCAAGAAGTCCGCCGAAGAAAGGTAAATATACTTACTTAATTATTTAAATGGTTATTTTATCGAAAAAATATTACCTATATTAACATTTTATAGGTTATGTCTGTTACATTACAATACAACTAGTAACTATTAATTTCTAAGCTAACTTAAAAATATTATTAACAGCGTAAATGTTGTAAAATAAGATAATAAATTAATGAAATAGGCATACATACCAATATAATGTCAGTTTGTGTTAAAATACTGAAAGATACAAACAAACAACAATCGAGTTATTCCCCTTGTTGAACATGATTTTTACCTGTTTTTCACTACATTAGCAATATTGTCAAGCCAATAATGCCATGGAAGTCATGGCATGGAATGGTGGAATTATTGTGATGGAACATTCCCGTCAGACAAAAATATACGGTAGGTAATGTGGAGTGGAACCTCAGAATAACTAAAGCTATTAGTTATTATTCTGAGAGTGGAACCGAGACTATGATTTTGAATGTTATAAAATATAAAATAAAATAGCAGCGAAACGTCACATTTTAAATTAGTTTACGTCCTTGTAAAACTTCGTCCTATAGCCACTGGTCTGTATGAGCTACATCCTTTCGCTTTCTGTAAATAACAGAAAAAATCTTTTGACATATGGCTTGAGATGTCATTTAAAAATTGAAATTTGTAATTTTTCAGGAGAGTGAGTCTAGTTGTGTTTAAATAGTTTTTAGTAAAATAAGACTTTCAAGCTATTTATAATGTTTTCACTTAGTATTATAATAAAAACTCAAAGTATTTAAGGTTGTGATGTTTATGTTAGTTCATAATGGGAAAATTCAGTACTTACAGGTATTTAGAGGTAAGTTAACTATTCCGTATAAATATTTGCTTTTTCATCTCTTATCGAAAAACGAAACGAATATTATAATTACGAATCACTGTGTTGTTGCCATGGTGTTCGTTTTTAATTTACTGCCAAGCAGTAACAACCAAGGACATTAGTTAGTGATTTAAATTCTGGGTTTTTTATTGAAAACTAAAATTATTAAATTCTTATAATGTATTATTCTATTCATACTTACAAAGTAAGTGAATTTGTCAGATTGTTAATTCAATATGGTTAAAAAAGAAAGTGAATCTTGTTATTCAATTCAATTATCTAAAATAATAAATGATATCTTTGAAGATGAACCAACCATGCCTGATAGTTTCATATCCACTTGTTATCAACAAGACATTATTATAGATAATAAGAGCATATAGATTATAGATATTAAATAATAAAAATTCAATTAATTCTAACATCTTATTTTGTTACACACTTGTATAATTAATCTTATCTATAATGCTGTCTAACACTTAAGAGATTTTCTCACATATTAACAATAAAAGATTTTAATCTCTTATTAAACAGTATCTGGTAAGCATTAACACGAGTGTGCGGCAGATCCTGGAAAATGCTGTGCACCTGGAGAGGTCTAAGTATAGCAGTGGACTTATATAGGCTGATGTGAGAGAGAAAATAAGCCAATAGGTCAATCAGGGTGATGATTAAAGTATTTATTCATAGTCATAGCCCTAGTCATACTTCTTGTTTTCTTTTTCCCGATCTAACATGATATAGTTGGGGGCAATAATACCTGTATTTTGTTATAATTGATCAATGTGTGTCTTGTCTTTGAATGCAGAGTGATGATTGAACAGTGGTTATCTTTATAAATGTAACATCATAATCATCATATACAGTTTTCTTTGTCTTGCTGCAGTCTTAAAATTAAAGTCAAGGTCCATATTTTTATTCAATTAAACTTAAGCTTAAGTGCTTTTGAATCATCCTTTTATTCTTCCTTATCCTTATTTTTCATTTATTACCTAAAACCTTACTGCTCTTCCCCTTGATATTGTTCTGCCATATTGTCACAGTTCTTCCCTTCCCTCTACTGGCCACTATGCTATATTAGTTTAACTGCCATTTTTTGTTTAGTGGGTAAACTAAAATGTTAGAATGTTTACCATCTAGATATAAATTTACAAACTCTTCCTTATTAAAAAAAAGTTTTGCAAAACTGAATTGAAAAAGCTATTTTGTTTTAGGGTTCCGTACCCAAAGGGTAAAAAGAGACCTTATTACTAAGACTCCGCCATCCGTCCATCTGTCTGTATGTCTGTTTGTCTGTCTGTCGGTCCGTCTGTCACCAGGCTGTATCTCATGAACTGTGATAGTTAGACAGTTGAAATTTTCACAAATGATGTATTTAAGGGGGCTCCCATACAACAAACATGTTTTTTTTTTGCTGGTTTTTGCTTGATATTGATAACGGCAACAGGTAGACTCTTGAAATATTCACAGAATATTGAGTAAATTATTCACTTTAAAAATAAATAATTAAATTGAAATAAAATAAGTATTTAAGGGGGGCTCCCATACAACAAACGTGTTTCTTTTAAATTTTTTTCTTGGTCTTAATAACAATAACAGGTAGAAACTTGTAATATTTTTATAGATAATGGAACGGAACGGAATAGGTACGAAACCCTTCATGCGCGAGTCCGACTCGCACTTGGCCAGTATTTTATGCATTCTTATTGTTTTGCCCCATATATCTTGTTATTCCACACTCCTATAATAATAATGTTTTTTTATTTAAGTTATGAGACCATTTTTGTTAAAAATAATTTTACTTTTCCTATGTTAGTGAAGGCGAAAATTCATAAAAAGAAATTAGCTTCTTAATCCTAAGGTTTCTGAGTTTATTTGTTTTGTTTTCAGTTAAAAGATGATACCTCAACTCCACATATCAACGTGCGCAGCAGAGCGATAAAGCAGCCGCGCCGTTTGAAGAAAATATTTATTCTACTTATAGTATTAGCCTTATTCGTCACATACTTTTTGGGTGAGTTTCTATTCTATTTACAACTATATAGCTTGTAAGATGGTATGTTCCGATATACACTGCGAGCACTGTCCAGTGCTCTTACTGGTGAGAAATTTGTTCCGTTATGGACTGAC
This sequence comes from Eudonia mercurella, assembly GCA_963082485.1. Lineage (NCBI taxonomy): Eukaryota > Metazoa > Arthropoda > Insecta > Lepidoptera > Crambidae > Eudonia > Eudonia mercurella. The sequence continues at coordinate 2,660,946 of OY720044.1, forward strand.
AGTATACTGCCGCCATAGATAAATGATTGGTCTGTCGAGCGCGCGCGAGACCAATCATTTATCTAAGGCCGCCATAGATAAATGATTGGTCTCGCGCACTCGCGGGACCAATCATTTATCTAAGACTGCCGCAGGATACTTCCTAGATATATAAATGTTTCCCACACTCACACCAATTATCTAGCCCCAAGAAAAGCTTCCTTAAGAAACTCGTTATATGGTTAACTAGACAACGGATAAACATACTTAATATACTTAAATATATACTTATTATACATAGGAAACACCCAGACCCGAAACAATATAGAAAAACAGGTATTTCTAAATTGATCCGACCGGGGATCGAACCCGGGACCTCAGAGATAGCGACACCATGAAAACCGGTGTGCAAGCCACTCGACCAAGGAGGTCGTCAATATGTCGTCGATATATGACGTCATAAATCGACTATAAATAAAAAAATCGATAAAGTAAGCACTGGCATTTTCGAGGTAAGGTGCTCTCAGTGCTTTGATCACGTGATCAACAGCGTCCAGAAATGATGACATGGATGACAGAATGGATGACAGTACACTGGACTGCGTTCCGTTTGAAACAGTAACCAGTATAGCTAAATATAAAGGAACGGCTTCGCAGTATACTAAATTGACGTCACACCTTACAGTGCTCGCAGTGCATATCGGAACATACCCTTAGTAAAGCGTACCGAAACAAATTGACAAACAATACTCTTTAGTTTCTGTACAAATAAGCAACCTCACACCTCTCTTTCATTAGTAAATGAAACTAAGTCAAACTATAAATGGCGGTGACGATGTATTCATTCGAACTTCGCCACAGGAGCTGTATAAAATTTATCCAATAGGGATTGCGCAGACGACGGACTTTAGCTAGCGGACTTTCTTGTCCGCCAAAATAGATCGCTTAAGTATAACTTTATTGGCTAACGCACACCATGGGCTGAAAGTAACAAAGCAGGTACAGAGGTCCGTCGTCTGCGCACTCCTATAGAGTTGCTTTATTTGATGGTCTTATCTCCGCTAAGGAAGTCTATTTTTTAATTTTCGCACGGCTCTGCTCCGCTCATCTCCTCTCCGTGTCAATGGTCTCAGCCTTAGGGCATCCACTGCGTCAAGCGGGCGGACGCCTGTTTCGTTTAAATTCATAGAGCAGCTTTGCGTGAGGCGGGTCACCCGTCGCACGCGGCGCGAGTAATTTACATGAAACGCGCAGTGCGCCTGCTTCATGCAGCGTACCCTCACACACACTGCACAGAACAATTTGTTGTCGATCCATTTTGTTGTAAATAGCAAGTGGGTATAGTGAGCTGAGGCAAAATTAAAGCTCAAGGTACAAGGTTTCATCCCACCGTTAGTGACCTGGACGCCATATTTAGCATAATCAAAGTAGATCCAAGGTGGAGTAGATAACATGAGTGACAGGTTGCTAGCCGATCGCCTGATGTGCGAGCATCTTGGAACCCGTGTCCCTTAGTCGACTCTCACGACATGCACGGGAAGTTAGGTAGCTCAAAAAGATCAAATCAAAAATCAAATCAAAAATCAAATCAAAAATCAAATCAAAAACCAAATCAAAAATCAAATCACAAATCAAATCGAAAATCAAATCAAAAATCAAATCGAAAATCAAATCGAAAATCAAATCAAAAATCAAATCAAATCAAATCAAAAGTATTTTTATTATTTGTAGCTGATACATTCCTCTCACGTTCCAGACTAGCATGTGATAATTTCTGATTCACGTATATTGTGGCGTTTCTTAATTAGTTCACCTTAATGCATTATTGATGCAAAATGTAAGTCAAATTGGTAATGCGGCATTACAGGCAAGCGCTACAGCTTTTGCCTAGCTCTGCAGTAGATGATAAAAATAGATATAAATATGGCGTTTGTTAGGAGGAGGAGCGCAGTGGTTAACGCGCCCGGTCTGCGAGTGCTGAGGTTAAGCAACTTTCGCAAAAGCTGGTCATCGGATGGGTGACCAAAAATGTATCATCTCGAGCTCCTCCGTGCTTCGGAAGGCACGTAAAGCCGTTGGTCCCGGCTGCATTAGCAGTCGTTAACAACCGCCAATCCGCACTGGGCCCGCGTGGTGGTTTATGGCCCGTTCTCCTTATCCATCCATAGGGAAGGCTCGTGACCCAGCAGTGGAGACATAAAAAAAAAATTAGCTGATGATGATGATAATGGCGTTTGGAAGCCTTCAAAGCACTTTTGTTGAATGTGGGATTTGCTAAGTGCCAAGATGCTAGTCTAAACTCCTCGTAGGTATTATAAGGCAGGGACATCTATAATTAGAGGTGCCAGCCCTGGTTCTAGATAGGTGCAGTCACGAGCCATTAACATGTAACCATGTAACTCTTAATACAATTGAATAATAGTCGAAATTGGCGTATACATGTTGTTAATAACATCACCGGCCGACGCTGGAACTACAACCTCAACGGGGCGTGGCGGCGCATAGACTCCAGCCAGCCTTCAGCCTGTGAAGTCCGGGCCTGCGTGCGTCTCACGCATCGACTCAGGCGAGGCAGTACAAAGATCAAGCTGTAGAGGGCGCTGTCGTCGGGATGCTTCGCTGTCCATATAAAAGGAAGACGCCCCCTCCTTTTTCTCTTTATCACCACTATCTGCTACATCATACTTGTCACCTCTCTGTTGTACTCATTTAAGAATATAAAAATCAGCATTGTAAAACCAATAATAAAAAATTCATTTGAGCTATCAGCAACCTTTATCAACAAACAACTTCATTACAAACACGTGTTAATGCTCATGGTGTACCTACTGCTATTTTAAATCGTGTTAAAGCCGTCTGATTTTGTCGTTTGGGTTATGGGAAAAATGACAGAACCAGGAAGGCGAGAAATTGAAAGTTACATACAATATTGTATGAAATAGTTTTTTTAATAAGTATTTAATTTTGTTTTAAAGATAAATTCGAAAATTTTTGCTGTCAACACCAGGTCACCAGTGACCTTGAATAAGAGAAAAACATGTTGGCTCGCAGATTTGCAAGGTGTACAGGTGAAATAAAATTAACATTGTTCAGAGCATATTGCCAATCCTTTTACACGTGCAGTCTGTAGGTCAACTACACCCGCCCGGTCCTCTAAATGTCACTACACATTTACAGAATACACTAAACATGCACACTAGCTTAGGTCCAAGAAACCGTACTCGTAGAACAAGGGTACGAAGAACCGGTTCACACGCGCTTTATACCAGGTACAGACTCTATACCAGGAGAGAAGCGCCCAGGTACATGCGCTTCTCTCCTCCTCCACGGCCCGGTCTACCCGAGCCGAGGTCCGAGCCTTTAGAGGCGCCCTCGGGTGGTTCCGCCCCCCGATCCGATCCGAACTCTTCGGAGAATCTAGTAGGGCACGGGAACGCGCACTAGTGCGCGATGCCGTTACCTCTAGAAAACCTCCGAAGGTGATTCGTTTCACACGGCTTGAGGGACCCTTTACGTTCCTCGCCGCCCCCAAAAAAGCCCGGTGAAGCTGAAAATGCCGTCTGAGGCAATCAGCAAACTCTCAAAAAAAAAAAACAAAAAAAGGGTCAACTATACGCAGCGCGCCATCGGCTCTGCGCGTCCAGTATAACAATGCTTTCAGGATGCTAATGGGCCTTCCTCGGTTCTTTAGTGCATCAGGGATGTTTGCAGAAGCCCATTCTAATGGATTCCATGCCATTTTACGCAAAAGAATTGTCTCTCTGATGCACAGAGCAAGGTGCAGCCCCAATGGCATCCTGATCGCATTAACGGATAAACCGGATTGCCCTATTTGGAGGCACTGGTATACTGCCCACGCCAACGTAAATTAAGAAAAAAAAAACAATGTAATACTAACATAAATAATAAGTTTCATTTGTTACTAACACAATTTTATGGGCTACGCCTGAAATAAAAGTTAAATTAAAATTAAATTAAATTGTAAATAAAACTTACTTAAGAATATACTATGGTGTGAGCTAGCCCTAATAGTGGCCAGTGGTTTGTCCCGTTCATCCTGTTTAACCATTAACCGGCCATCACACTGATGGAATGCTTTTTGCGCGCATAATGAACTGTCTTTTGCAAGAGTGAGATAGAAGCGGCTAATAATAGGTTTATTGTTTTCTAAAGTTTACGCGAACACTACACATTGAAATGAAACAACTTTAACGGATCTACTCGCATTTATTTTATACATTACTTTTAATTAATGTTTATCCTGACGTTTCGAACCCTTTGCAGGGTCCGTGGTAACAGGGAGACTGAGGTCGTCTCATAAGACGAACATTCATTAAAAGTGATATTATAAAATAAACGCGAGTAGATCCGTAAAAGTTGTTTCATTTTATTGTTGGAAGCATGATTGTATTGCCGTTTCGATCCGAACACCTCGGAGAATCTAGTAGGAGAACGGGTCACGCTTGCGTGATGCCGTTTTCTGTAGACACTCTCTGACGGTGTATCGATCCTCGATTCCTCGGTTAGGATTCTCGCCACCCCCAATCAAGTCCTTTGACGCTTTAAATGCCGTATGAATGAGGCAAACAGTTGACTATCTCCAAAAAAAGGAAATTACTAGTAAATGTTCAAATAATTTTTAACGCAAATTTTGTTGCGAACAAATTATAAAAACACAAATGTTGAAATAATTTCCACGAGCAGATTTGATTTGAACCTGCTCGGATGTTAGTGACGGTAGTTGTTGACATTGAATGGGCGCCTTTGGCTTTCAAAGTAAAGAGTGTTGAATAATTTTGGCGGGCTGGTTAGAACCACGATAGCTCAATTGGAAGAGCACCTGACCCGGAATGTCAGAAGGGTGCAGGTTCAAATCCTGCTCGTGGAAATTATTTCAACATATGTGTTTTTTTGAAATTACTAGTGTTAATGTGGCGCGACACCAGGCTTTGCTTCATACAAATTGTAGTATTAATCTCGATTGAATAATGACAAAACTTGCTTCAGGCGACAGTGCTATGTAGGTGATGGATTTAAGTCTACAAGACGTTGTGTCACGCTCGACTTTTGTTTTGGTCTAGCCTCGCTGACTGAACTTGTATCAAAACACGATAAAGGCGAACGGCATTGGACATTGGACTACAAAGAATTACCTAGTAATAACACTGGCATTAGAATGTGGATGGTGAAACTAAACATCGTGTAGTAACATGAACATACTTGACATACCTGCTATTATATAAGGTAACTTTTTATTAACTGCAAATATTTTGACAAAACGTCTAATTAGGCCCTAGCATTAAAAAAAAAATCATGCTAGTTTTTTTTATTTTTCCTGACACAAAAAGTGTATTGTTTTTAAGAGCGGCCTCTCTGTCGTTTTTTTTGAATGAAACTAGGGGCACGTGTAAGCGCTGAACGCATTGCGGCATCTCTGTTTCGGCTCCTTTGAATTGAAACTACCGAAAGTGCTTTATTTTTCTTTTTAATCGAAATGTCTTTTGGCGTTTTTCTTGAAAACTAGCGTATAAAAATTTAAGGTTTTTTTCATAAAAATAGTTTATATATGTTGTTGAATTTATCCTCAAAATATTTGCAGTTGTTATAATGTGACCTTTATATAAGTCCTTTTATTTTTCGGTGTTAATTTGTCTATAGCAGGTACGCAGTAAAAAAAATTATTTATTTATTTATTTATTTATTTATTTATTTATTTATTTTAGGATAGCTAACAGCTGCAATTGTAAAAAAAATAACAACAAAAGTTATAACTAAAAGCTATGATGATAAAATTATGACGATTATAAATTTATTACTGGAATTATTATGGGACGGGAAAATCGTAGCATTGTTGTGTTTCAGCAGCTAGAGATAAGATAGCCATTTTCTCTGTAATTGAGGATCCCGGGTTAAGTGCGCTTCCACCATTGGCCTTATCATCCATCACTTAACATCAATGAGATTTATTTATTAATCACCGCAGTATTAGCTTGTGAGATAAAAAACATAAAAATAAAAAAAAATATTTGGCAATTTATTGTTAATAAATACTTAAATAATACTTATTTTCATACAATGTAGGGCTTTACTAGTTCACTTGTGGTTCAAGCTAAATATATATATTTATAATGCTATATATATAATGCTACTAGCGGCCCGCTCGCGACTTCGTCCGCTTGAGTGAACACCCGTATCCTGTAGAACCTTATGGCAGCGCAGCGCCACCTACCGGGTCCAATTATATGCATGTTTTATACATATAAACCTTCCTCTTGAATCACTCTATCTATTAAAAAAAACCAAATCAAAATCTGTTGCGTAGTTTTAAAGATATACATACATACATTCATACATAGGGACAGCGGGAAGCGACTTTGTTTTATACTATGTAGTGATTATGAATGTCACCATCATCGGATTCGTAAGTAAATAAGAGCGGGCTACCTTTTACCGAGGAGAACCTGTAAGAAACTCAGCAAATGCATTTATTTTCGAACTTTCTTTTATAGCGTCTAATATGGGAATATCATAGAAGAACAATTTCACAATAGACACACGAAACATTATTATAACAAAACAACTTATAAAAAATAATAATGTTACGGTTTACATCACGCCTGATATATTATTGATATATATGACAGCAAATGAAAAAGCCTCAGGTTCTTGATTTTGTCATTTAGCAGACATTTGAAAGTTTGATAAATGTTTGAAAATAGTAAAGTGTTCTTTTGACTGTGAAGGTAGTAACTTCACAGTGGCGCAATACCATTGGCTTGCAGCGTAAACCAAAACTACTAGAAAAATTCAACGAGTCTTCTGGGGCCTCGGTAGCTCAGCGGTCAGCATTGGACCGGTTATCCAAAGGTCTTGGGTTCGAGTCCCACTTGAGCTTCCTGTCACTATACAACTATTTTATATTGTAACTATACAATACAAATAGAGGAGCTCGATGGCGCAGTGGTTAACGCGCCCGGTCTGCGAGTGCTGAGGTTAAGCAACTTTGGCAAAGGCCAGTCATCGGATGGGTGACCAAAAACGTATCATCTCGAGCTCCTCCGTGCTTCGGAAGGCACGTTAAGCCGTTGGCCCCGGCTGCATTAGCAGTCGTTAACAACCACCAATCCGCACTGGGCCCGCGTGGTGGTTCATGGCCCGTTCTCCCTATCCATCCATAGGGAAGGCTCGTGCCCCAGCAGTGGGGACATGAATGAGCTGATGATGATGATGATGAAAAAAAATTAACTTTCTGGAATCCTTCTCTATATAAACTATAAGTGTGCAAAATTTCATACTCTTCCGTCCGCGCAATTTTTAATAAAAAGGAGTATAAAGTTTTTGCTTCACGTATTAATATATAGATAATCATGACTTAGTAACTCTGCATACAAGATCTAGATCGAACACGCTTTGGATCTTTTCATTTTGACCACACCTTTCTGTTCACTTAGTTTTGTTTTCAACAAAGTTCGAAGGACCACTGTCTTTCGAGCCGGATATGAACCAGCGACCAATGGTTAAAAACAAATGTTCACTCAAATATTTACTTACATAACACACATGATTGTTTGTTGAATTTTGAATCGCGTCGGAAACACTTACTCGTACTACAACACATTGTTCTCTCTTACACGTAAGTGCGCGTGCAGGATATCGTACAGATTCACTAAACTTGCGCCTGCGCATGACTTTGAAAGTTTTTCAAATAAGTAGCAGTAAGTGCTAGAACTAGAAATAGGATATTCGGATGCTTATTTATTTACCTAAAGGTGAGTTGTTGGGTATTATGAAAAGCACATTATTATCGAAAAAAATCTCACTTTTTCGGAGTCAACAAATTTTATTGTCAGTGATATTTCACACAGCAAAAACAACCTTATTACGATGTAACGTTGTAAATCGGGCCTATTAAACTTCAGGGGAGCATTTTGATAGTGTGTGTTTAAAAAAAAGTTGTATGAGGTATTCGCTATTGACACTTCGCCGTCGATATGTAACCAAGGCGAATGTGTAAGCCAGTTACAATACAGTTGCCGCGCCCGGTCCTATGTAAGGCTAGAAACTTGATGACAGTGGTAGCGGAAGCGGTAGCGGGCAGCGATGCGTAGGGGGGACGCGGTGTCTGGCCGAGGTGGCTAGTACGAGTTTCATTAGTCATTCGATCACGTTAACGAATCTCGATTTTCTCGATCCAATCCGTACGCCTCGGACAATTTAGAAAGGATGGAAACAATCTTGCGTGATGCCATAGCACTGTTTGTTTGTCTTACCTTAATAAACGATGTGATGTGTAATTAAAAAAATATTATTATTTTTCGATATCCCGTGGTTAGGGTTGCCACCCGTACTTTATTATAAAGTATTGTACGTTATTTTGGATAATTGTACTCTATACTTTATGAGAACAATAAAGTGGGTACGCGAAAATACTTTATTTCACATATTTTATTTCTCTAGGATTCTTTTTACATATAACACACAAAAAAGAGGCTGTGCAGCTATTTAGCAGTGATAATTATTTGTTAAAAGTTGCTAAAAGTACTTTATTTTGACACTATGTACCTACTTTTTTCTACCTTTTAATAACCAATGTACCAGGGCTTGGAAACCGGTTAATTTTTTAAACCGGTTTCACGAAATTATGCATGGAACTTTATTAAAAAGGTTACGTTCCATTGAACCGGTTTTTGAACCGGTTTACAAAAAATGTTGTTTTTTAATAAACCGGTTAAAATTTAAAATGATAAATACTTGATTTACGTTTTCGACCCATATTGATAGGATGCACGCAACTATCAAAATGAGATAGCGCTCGCGACGCAACACTGGTGCGCGCCGCGCGGGTATTTCGTCTAACAAGCTACAACAAGTCGCAGCCAAGAATCGCTAGAAAAAACCGGTTTATTTAGGTTCGAAATATCGCTCCTATTTGGTTCCGCTCCGGAACGGTACTTTGCGATAGTACAGGTTTTACCCTAATGAAACCGGTTAATTTTGAACCGGTTTCAAGCCCTGCAATGTACTTTATTTTCACAAAAAGAGGTGGCAACCCTACCCGTGGTAAAAACTCATATACTGAGTTTACCGCGGGATATCGAAATTAATTTCGCCGTTTAACACAAAATCGTCGTCGCGTCTTCCTACCAAACGTCCATTCGACAAAACGTTTATTCGACCAAATGTTCATTCGATCAGTGATAAAAATGTCAATGGTTATATCGACTATATTTTGGTCTGTTGTTTGTTCGATCAGTAATAAAGAGGCCAAATGTTTTGTTGACCTAATGTTAAACTGCGCAATAAATTTCGATAAACCGGAGTAAACTCTTATTTTTTGTCATTTTTATTTGAAAATTTGATTTAATATCGCACCCAATGCTATCAAATCACTGAGACATTATTGTGGACCTTTCTGAAAATAGCAGAATCTAGGCTGGTGCAAATAGTAATAATAATAATAATAATCATCATCATCAGCTCATTTATGTCCCCACTGCTGGGGCACGAGCCTTCCCTATGGATGGATAGGGAGAACGGGCCATAAACCACCGCGCGGGCCCAGTGCGGATTGGTGGTTGTTAACGACTGCTAATGCAGCCGGGACCAACGGCTTAACGTGCCTTCCGAAGCACAGAGGAGCTCGATGGCGCAGTGGTTAATGCGGTCTGCGAGTGCTGAGGTTAAGCAACTTTCGCAAAGGCCGGTCATCGGATGAGTGACCAAAAATGTATCATCTCGAGCTCCTCCGTGCTTCGGAATAATAATAATATTGTTCCTTAAATTGGTTTTCTAAATATTTGTCATTCAAAATTAGGAAAAGTAAAAGTAAAAGAAAATAAAAGATAAAAAAAAAACTTGATAATACACAACAAAAAACGCAAAAAATAAGAAACAAAAAGGGTCAGTTTTATCAATAAAAGTGGTCTTTACTACCAAAATCTGTCGTTGGAAAAGATTCAAAACTGCCCGCTAGCCGTCGCTTCAGCTGCAGCTGTCGCTGCCGCTGTATTTCATCACGGCCTTAGCAAGGACTGGGGTTTATCAAGTTGCAGATTAATAGCTTAGTATTACAACTGATGTGAGTGAGTGACGCCGCCGCCGCTGCCTTACTTAGGTCTTTCGTGGAAATGGCGAACGGAACAGTGGTTTTGCGTATTATGCCGGTTCTTATCACAGGTAACTGCTGAATGTAAATTTCTCATAATTTTTTAACTACTTACGATTTTTTTGCTAGTTGTAGTTTTGTTACTGGCAGTTTTCAAAAGTAAATAGAACACCTAAGTTGGGACATAGTTATTTCAAGTTTTAATGAGTACGTTAAGATATAAATACAAGGTCACCAAATTTATTATAAATAAAGTTATTATTAAAATATAGGCGTTCCATTTATACAAAACGTGCATCGATTTTATAAACTTTAATGTCATTATACATTAAGACTATCGAAGTAAGAAGAACGTTATTTTTTTAAAACACTATGTGTTGAAAAAATATTAAAAACACTAATTTAAAAATATGTAAGTATTTAAAAAAAAATATTATAAAATTTTTGATTTCTTGAATGAAACTTCAGTTGATTTTGATTTTGGTTTTCGATAGTTTTGACTCAGATCAATAATTGGACTATGTGTACGGAAATAAACGTACATCGACTTTTATTTCGAAATAGACTTTAATATTACGAAAGCTGTATTCCTTTGCACGTTGTATAAATATGCTGTGTCAGACACTAAAATTATGTATAACATTAAAATAGAACTGTGACGAGTTTAATAATATATCATAATAGTACTTTTTTGCGTGGCGAGTTTACAATAAACCATTTTTAATTGTCGTTTTAGCAGGTGGTTATCTACAGTTTACTATTAATAATGTATTAAAAACACGTCGTTATTTCAAATTCATTTTTTTTTAAATATCATTAATCAACAACGGTGACTCTACCATTATTAACAAAAGTAAAAAAAGCATTTTACACAAATAAACAACCAATGGAAACGGTATTGGATAACCGCAGTAAAACTGCTGATAAATTCGTTGGATTCCCAAGAATGAAAACGTAGATAGATAGATAATACTTTTATTCCAACACTATAAAACAAAACATGAACAAAAAAATAATAATTACAAAGTTACAATTTGGCGGTCAGCGGTCTTATCGCAAACGAGTTCCTTGGTTTAATTTTTAAGTGCCTAGAGAAATATTAAGATAGTAGATCTACTGCCAACCGCCTGTGGTCTACTGGATATACCAACCACCGGTTTCAGACCCTGAGGTCTCTATTTACATTTCCAGCGGGAGATATATACTCGTTTTGGTTGGTTGTGTGGTTTTTTTTAAAGCTGCATGGCAAGTTGTAACCGTCTTATCTAAATCTGGCGCTATGAAAACGATATTAGAAATAAGATAGAGGCAGTTTCTCAGTAGTGCTTATTGCGGGTGAAGGTGCTTCCACTTTCGGCCTTATCATACAAATTCTTGTTATCGTTAAAGTGATCAAAAAGCAAATAAAAATCGCACCAGGCACCAGGCATCCTCATCGAAGCAGGAAGCAGAGGTATTTCTTTAACGTGGAGATATTATTTGACAGCTCAGTGTTTTTCTAACGTACTTACCTATTCCTTACGCAAAAACTGAGGGGCGATTCTCGCGCAATAGACATGATGTCGAAGATATACTTATTATATGTGTGTATTGTATGTGTTTCGAGTGTTGTATTTGTGTCTGTATATGGTTTTTCCTAGTTGTAAAACTGCGAGAAACTATATATAGACATAAATTTCATAAATTTGTTAAAATCCTTGTATGTAAGTAGTGTATGTATGTTTTTTTAAAAGTACCTAATTAATGTTCTGCACCGCGCACCGGTGGGCGAATTTCATTAAAGGTATGCTAAGGCATACTGCAGGTACACATAAGTATTTATAAAAAAACATATGTAAAATATGCATCTCCTGATGGGAAAAAATGCACACCCGCAGTCCTAACTTTAGGATGGCGGGTGTACAATAATAAAAAAAGTACGTAAGTACACCGGATTTCATTAAGGGTACACTGAGGTACACTGCGGGTACCATCTTTGTGTAGAGGAGCAGTTCAATTCTGTGATGTACACCCGTGGTCCTAACGCACATCAAAGAATGCCTTTGTTGTTACCAATGTTATCAAAAATATATTGTATTACTTATTCGATGCTTTGAAAAATATTAAAAATATTTTTAAATTATCATCAAATTCTGTTTAATGTGAAACACGAGAAATATTGAACATTTCACTAATTTAAATGACAAATTATACATATAATAGAGTTAGAAGTAATAGTATTCCATTTAACCTCGGATAACTTTATTAACAAATTATTATGTTACATCTCCTCGATCACATAATTGACCGGACTTAACCCGAGTACATCATTAATTAAATCAACTCTTGCACATCAGAATATCAAAAACTGAAAAATTTCTTCAAATAATGTTCAACCATATGACATGGACATAAAGTTCAGAGTCTATTGAGCAAATTTAACAGTTTGTGGTATTCTGAGGTGCAGGCGTGGGGTACATTGAACCAGAACACTAATTGGGTATTTTCTCCTGTTTATTTTCTAAGGGCCACGCTATATTTTTACTCACATACCAAAAATTAAGATTTTAGTGTTTAAAAGAATATCTTAAAACTAACCCCCATATTCATAAAAACTATTTAAGCATAATTTAGTTAATCATTGTTTTGTCTCTTTTTCTTAAATTCAAAATGACGTTTGTGTGACGTTGACAAAACAATATTTAACTAAATAATACTTAATAATTTTTTTTTATAATTGGAGCACAAAACAAAGAGCAAATATATAAACGTTTTTAAATTATATATTACTAGCTGACCCGGGGCGGGCTTCGTACCGCATTTCTTTTTGTTCTTTTTTAATATACTTAGCCTATGTTACTCAGCGCTAATGTAGCATTCTAATGGTGAAAAAATTTTTAAATCGGTCTAGTGTTTTTGAGCTTATTCGTTGCAAACATATGTATGTTACATTATATACGTACATAAATACTAAAATACAAAGCTTTCCTCTTTATAATATTAGTAAAGGAAGTTAATTTATTTGGATACTATGCGCGGCGCAGTTGTTATAGAGGTGCATATTTGTTTTTATAATTTAATATTTTACAGTATGCTTGTTTGTAGGTACCTGGTAAAAAAAACTCCAGTCCCACGTTCCAACACATAACAATAAAGTATAACATGTTGCCTATTGTTGAACAAATATATTCATTTTGACAGTAACTATGCGAACACATAAATAAAACATGCCAATAAAATCGAAGCGTATCATGTTAACAACAAAAGCATTTTTCAGACTCGGCTATTGGCTAAAAGTCACGTACGTGCGTGTCGTGAATATTTAAAAAAAAGTAAAGTGAAGTAAATAAATAGCCTTTATCAGTCCCACTGAGACTTATTGGCGGGAAAGTGAAGAGTCATGTCTGCGGTTTTGTTTTATTTTCTAACATTTGTGTTATGTCGAATATTAATGTGAAATAATGGTGGATTATTAACTGTTAAGTGTTCGTGAGTGTGCATGAGTGTTGGCAAATGAAACAAAACAGTGCAACGTCACTTTTCAAATTCTCTCAAGAAGTCCGCCCGAGGACTTAGTAAAGCCCCACATCTTTACTGAGATACTCGAGGAGTTGGGGGGTATATCATTTCTCACTTTTCATTTCTATTATCATGCATCATCATAATACAGTAAAGAAATATTGTTTATTTATGTATTACTTGTAAGAAAAATTACTTTGACACTGGCTAAATGTGCTAATCGCACGAAGCCATCAACTAAAGGAAAAAAAAAACTGTCCCACTGCTGGCTGCCTTTGCCCTCCATCATTGAAATCAAGTCATCACTACAATTGATGTGTATTGACTTTATCACCACGCTTGCCAAATGCAGGTCGGTGATCACAAACCCGGCGGGCAATGAACTGAATAAATCCGAAACACACTTTGCCCGACCTGGGAATTGAACCCGAGACCTTCGGGTATCGGGTCGAACCTCTTACCACTGGGCCATCGAGGCGTCTCATTTAAAAAAAAGAGACTAATATAAGGAGACTGCATAAGGTAACCTGCGCTCGAACTGTTCCGAGATTCCGTGTTCATGAGAGGTTGTCTATGTGTGCGTTGCTCGAGCGTCGGTAAAAAAGACGAATGGGGTTAGTCTTGATTATCCCCCGTTCTCGTTTCTTCCCATATAATTATAGAGGTAAAAAAAATAATGAAACCTTCTCATTTGTACTCGACGAAACACTATTTTATAATTAAAAAAAGAGTTTTATAATAGACCGATTTAATTTAATTAAATTGCATTTATTGGGCAGCTATCTGTTTGTTACCCGTGACTTCGTTCGCGACTAAACTATCTCACAACCCCAAGCCAATCCGAACCTCTCGAAGAATCTAGTAGTCACGGGGACACACACTAGGGCGTCATGCCGTTCCCTCTAGAAAACCGCTGACGGTGATTCGTTTTACACGGCTTGAGGAACCTTTCAAGCTTCTCGCCGCCCCAAAAAAGACCGATGAAGTTAAAAATGCCAATGGCAATCAACAAACTCAATTAAAAAAAAACTATCTCACAAGAATCTGTTACCGGAATAAAAAGTATCTTATGTTCTAATCCGGGACCCGGGTCAGGGTCTGTCTACGAGCAAACTTTCATCCAAATCCGTTTAGCCGAAAGATAAGATGACAAGCCTACTAAACACACACTGTAGCACACTGGTTCGATGGTCCCGGGTTCGATCCCCGGTCGGATCAATTTACAAATACCTGTTTTTCTAAATTGTTTCGGGTCTGGGTGTTTCCTATGTATAATAAGTATGTATTTAAGTATATTAAGTATGTTTATCCGTTGTCTAGTTAACCATATAACGAGTTTCTTGAGGAAGCTTTTCTTGGGGCTAGATAATTGGTGTGAGTGTGGAAAACATTTATTTATTCATTTATATTCATATGAAAAAAAAAGCACACCCGCAGTCCTAACTTTAGGATGGCGGGTGTCAGTGGCGTAGCGTGGGTGTCGGCCACCCGGGGCGGAAGACAATTTTGCCTATATACTATACATTACATACATTAATTCTAGAGAAATTTTCGGCAAGAACATTCATCACTATTTTGCACAGATAAGATTTTAAATAAAAACGTTTATCTAGGTTTTACAATCACGTTTATTAATACAAAAATTCTTTTACTTGCCCTTGGTTGTGTTTAGACGTGTAATGCATGGTGTGACAGTGTGCGTGCCCGCATACGCCCCGCGCGCACACATTTAACACCATGCATGTACACGTCTAGACACAAACAAGAGCCGACCGCACTCATGCGTGGTTTGCAGGGTCATTTCGCGAAACATGGAAAAAACTATTTCTAGTTGATTAGAAATTCTATCTCATTTTACAGTTACTTTTTTTGTTTAAGCGAGGTTTTAAACATAATTTAACGTAAGGTGACACAGTTACGAACCTTGTGTTCTAAAAACTCATTTTCTAATTTAATTAAAACTGAGTAAAACATCATTACCATCTAAAGAAAATATATGTGCACAAAACTTTAAAAATATATATTTCAATAATTAAGATCGCCAAACCCGATTTTTTCAAACGTTTAGTAATCTGTATTTTACCGTAAACAACATAATAAATAGCGTTTATAATTCAGAATTGCATAATAGTCAAAACGAAATTTTAAAAGTTTGTAACAGAAATTCGTCATTACCATCGCGCTAACGTCAAATTTACTTTCTTGAAAGATCTACGTAATGTATCTTACTGTCCCCGTGCACACCACTCTCCTCAGTCGCTTGCACGAAATGTACCACAGCGCACGTCACGGTGAGTGCTCTTTAAATACTTTTTTGTTACAAATCATATGTCCAGGAAATGGTTGTCACGTATTTCCATCATTACCGGTAAATACGTTTTCTAGATAACTATAAACTAAGTATAATTGTTAGCATTAGAACTTATTGTGACTCCCAGGACAAATTCTCAAAAAGGCGGTCACAAAATAGTAGCGCTAAGAATTCACGATTTATTCAAAAAAAATACTACGTTTGTCATTACCATCATCATCATTACCTTTTGATTTGTGTTGATGGTAATGACGTTATGTTAATGGGAATGATGAATTCAAAGTTTCAAAATTTTTTATTAGTAGCAATTTGTTCTATTTTACTTAAAACGTTGTTTGTTTTCATGCTTTAAAATAACCAAAATACCAGCTGAAAGTTGAATGGGTTTTTTTGTGCGTTATCTTTATTTTAATTTGTTAAAAATATTAAATTATCCGTGCTTGTCTGGATTATTGTATTATAATAGCCAGCTTTTCTTGTCAGCATTTCGTAAGTGGTGAATCGAGATTATGCGCCAGTGCATCAAAAAAGGCGATTGGCCAGCATCCTGACACTTCCTTTGCATAATTAACAACAAGGTCGCTAAAAGTGGACATTGATCCAAACCATGGCTTGGATAGGATATGATGATCTCTAACCACCTTTTGGGGGATAATGGTCGTGGGTTTATGCATACATACTCTAAACATATTTTAACTTTAAAAATACATCATACAAAATATTATTTTATTTCAGGTAGTTACCGTTTTCAAAAATGAAACTTCAATATTACATTTTACTACATATTGAAACTATTCATCATCAGCTCATTTACGTCCCCACTGCTGGGGCACGAGCCTTCCCTATGGATGGATAGGGAGAACGGGCCATAAACCACCACGCGGGCCCAGCGCGGATTGGTGGTTGTTAACGACTGCTAATGCAGCCGGGACCAACGGCTTAACGTGCCTTTCGAAGCACGGAGGAGCAATTTTTGGTCACCCATCCGATGACCGGCCTTGGCGAATGTTACTTAACCTCAGCACTCGCAGACCGGGCGCGTTAACCACTGCGCCATCGAGCTCCACCTACTTACTATTGAAACTATTAGATACTATGTGAAAAAAGACAGTGCTGAAAAAATTTCCACGAAGGGAATTCGCACCCCATGACATGCCGGGTCAGGTGCACTACCACATTATTTGCGTAAAATTATATGTATATGTAATCATAAATATAGCTTGCCTAATTCTTAACTGATCTTTCAATATTTGTAAAAATATTTAGATCAGATGTTGATGACGTAGTTGTCGACATTGAATAGGGCTTACAGAGTAATGGCTGATTTACACGTTTTAAGTTGTTAAGTAGGTAACTAAATTTAAACTTAATTTTAAGTGACTTATATTTAAGTATATGTCCATACGCATTTAAGTAATTAGTTTGCTTAGTTCACTCAAGATGGACGATCAACCACGTAATGAAGTCGTAAATTCTGTGCTAAATTTGTTATGAAGTCAAAGATGAAATAATTAGGGAAATAACCATACACAAAAAACTGGGTGAGGAATTGAATAAATGGAAGAGATCAGTATGGCCAAGGATCAAGTGCCACTTTGTTCGAGGAGTTAGCGAATGAAGATTTAATAACAAGTATATTTTAATGCGTCACGGATGGCAGAAGACTCTTTCATTTACTTGTTATCTAAAGTGGAAAACGAAATACAGAAAAAAGATACTGTAATGCGATGTGCATTAGATGCAAAATTAAAATAAACATAACGCAGTCTATCTCATTTTTGTAGAGTTTCTAAATCGAGTAAATATGTTTAATACAATAATCAATAATTTAATACGAACAATAAGATTGAACCCGAGCGCGTCGCTCACTACACTTATGCATTTAACTAATATTGTGCCAGTCCAAACGTGTCAAGTGACAAACCCCGCCCACCAACTTAACCGAAAAATAAACAAAATTCTAAATATCTTGTTTAGTTGTGAGCTAAATTTTAACTTGCAACTTGCTACTAAATTCTGTGTTTACATGTTATTAATCACTTAAAGTTATGTTAAAATTTAGTTACCTACTTAACAACTTAATACGTGTCATAAGAGTAGATTAATTTCGGCGAGTTGGATTGAGCCATTATAGCATAGTTAAATTAAAGACCGAGATTGTGTTTGTTACGAGATTTGTTGAATTTTAATTTTTGTGTTATTAAACTTTACAAATTTATAAGTAAGTGTTTTATTTACAAGTTAGCAACTACTTATATATGAAAAAAATACATAGGTATGTCTTCTAAAATAGGTATCAGGTACTTAATTATTATTTTTGCCGTAAAAGCTCGTCATTACCAAGCATTCCTAATCATTACCATCCTCAAAAAATCATTGCCATTAGCCTAACGTCATTACCATTTCTCTTATTGTTTTTTGAGATCAAATATTATCTAAATTCTTGATTAAAAAAGAGTGCCTTTGTTTAGCAGGTCTTACTTAATAGTACTTCTTTCGATTTTTGAAACTTTGCACGCATTTCAGATTAATTTACAAAAAGGCTTCAAAATAAATCAGAAAAAATCCAAAACGCGAATCCACCCTGCAACAACTGTAATTAATATGCAGGCGTTAATCAACAATATTGAACTGAAATACCTATACAATTTGTACAAAAAAACCCTGTCCGATCGCAAAGAGGTATACAAATAACAATAGTAAAAAAAAACCAAACAAATGTTACTTATTCATGAAAATAAAAGAGTTACCGTAATTTGAAACGCAAGTTTTTTGTACCCAAATTGCTGAAATTACCCCAAAATCAAGCTAATATTATAAACGTGACCACACTTTCCATCAATGGCGGCGGCGCCAAAGGTCCTACCTACCGAAGTGCCGACAAAATTATTGCCATGTAAGTTTTGTCATTTAACAATTTTTTTTAACGGGGTATATTTTTTTGACTTATTTTTTTTAAATGATTACGTAAACAGAACTAAATCTCGATACCTAATAACACCTTAACGGATCGGACAGGGTTTTTTTTTATATATTGTATATTTAATTTAAATCATTCTCGCTGATTATTAGTCATAAACAATCCAAGCATAAACTAAAATACGGGGAATCCCCGCAAGTTAGTATAGACGGTGTTGCCAGCAGTCGCTACAAAATATCGAACTGGTAGCGGTTCATGCGTCGTCGATTTTTAGTAACTACCAACTTGCTTGTTTACTAAAAATCGACGACGCTCGAACCGCTACCCCACCAAAATATCATTCAAAAAAAGGGGATTCCCCGAATTCGTCACAAAATAAGTAATGAAAAATTCCATGCCTTTTTCAATCGGTCCGAATTTGTAGTTGCGATAAAAATATGAAATGGTTCAAATATTTTTATTATTTATTGTGGAATTTTGCCGCCTCCTAAAAAGTGCTGCCCGGGGCAGGCCGCCCCTGCCGCCCCCACTACGCTACGCCACTGGCGGGTGTACATATTGTAGTATATATCTTTTTATCAAAAGAAGTACACCGGATTTCATTAAGGGTACACTGAGGTACACTGCAGGTACCATCTTTGTGTACAGGAGCAGTTCAATTCTGTGATGTACACCCGTGGTCCTAACGCACATATTCTTTTGTACTTACCTACATTATATGAGACATACAAAAATATTTGTAATATTTTAAATTTAATTTTGAAAGTTGTAATCTGCAATTTTCGTTAGTTAAGTCACGACTATTATAATAATTAAACATTTTTCTATTTTTACTTATTTATGTGTTGGCGTAAAATTTAATTGGTGTCGGTGGACGGTAAACGTATTACATTATTCCATTATTATTTTTTACTTGAAGACGTTTTATTTTTAGGTTTAAAAAAAAATCCTGGTAAAACTTCTGACGCAGATTATTATACGGACCAACAAACAAATGTTTGCTTCTAAGCTACCGCGACATAGATTATTTTCTAATTTTCCAAAATTCGTACTCAATATGAAAAAGGCTACCAATTAATTCACCAAATGCGCGACCTATAAATTTATATCCACACAAATATTTTGATACTTACTAATATTTATTTGACACAATACTAAAATTGTACCGACGATGCGTTTATATAATGTATAAACAAGATTGTTAACTTGTTCCCATTTATTGTAAACCTCAATCAATCAATTATGTATGTAGGTACTAGATTTCCAATGAGCGCTTGAAAAATGGTAGGCGGGCCACAGAGCCACAATGACGTTTGTGGCGATGGCAGTAAATATTAAGTACAAATATTTTGCAACCTTAATTTAAATCTTTATACTTAAGATTTAAGGTTCACAGTAAGCTAAAGTTGTTGATGCTTTCCAATGTTTTTTTATGGATTTTGTTATTCGAAATTTAAATGTACGAAATGCATTTTTGTTCCGGATCCTTTATTTAGTACATAATTGAATACAACAGTCATATTGCAAATACTACAATACATACTTCACAAATCATAAATAATGCCTGTGTCATACAATAAATAAGTATGAACATTAAAATTAATCACACTAATATTATAAATGCGAAGGTTTGTGTGAGGAACTCAATGGCGCAGTGGTTAACGCGCCCGGTCTGCGAGTGCTGAGGTTAAGTAACTTTCGCAAAGGCTGGTCATCGGATGGGTGACCAAAAATTTATCATCTCGAGCTCTTCCGTGCTTCGGAAGGCACGTAAAGCCGTGGGTCCCGGCTGCATTAGCAGTCGTTAACAACCACCAACCCGCACTGGGCCCGCGTGGTGGTTTATGGCCCGTTCTCCCTATCCATTCATAGGGAAGGCTCGTGCCCCAGCAGTGGGGACAAAAATGAGCTGATGATGATGATGATGATGATGTGTGTATGTGTGTATATTTGTTGCTTGAAATTCGGCATACAGATAGTTTATAACCTGGATTAACACATAGGATACTTTTTATCCCAAAATTTCCACGGGAACGGAAACCACGCGGGTGAAACTGGGGGCGGCCGCTAGTATTATTATTATAATCATAAATTAGAATAGATATATTGGTACTTCTGTAAAGTGTGACAAACGATTGCCTTGTTATTTGTAATCGCATGAACAAGTGGTTAATAACTGGAAATTTACATATACGAATATGCAATATTTATCATTACAAACAATGGGTACATTAGGTTTGTTTGCATATACTTATATTCAAATGAGTATTTTTGTATGGGACCTTTAATAAAATTCCACAATACAATGAGGAAATCGATGATTCAAAAAGGAAATGAAATATTATCCTGTAGAGGAATTAATCAGTGGAAACTTATACATACCAAGATAAATGTTGTTATTTAATTACACATATTTATCAAAACCGCAAAGCATGGCTCTTACAATATCGTATATATCTTTTATATACAACGTGAAACAGAAAGGTGTGGTCAAAATGCAAAGATCTCGTATGCGGAGTTACTAAGTCATGATTATTAACTTTAATGTGTTATGCAATTTTTAATTTAATATTTGTATTGTGACGTCACATCAAAATTAACAAGTCTCAGCCCTAGTGGTTTAGTAACCTCTGTGTACTATTTATGATCACTGCTGATTGCTTATACGCGCCTGACGCGCATCACTTCACAAATATAAATATTTCATCAACCATTGCATGACAAATTAAAGTTAAATTATGTCTTAATAACAACATACAAGTTCTAGATGGGATACTCTTTGGATCTTTTCATTTTGACCGCACCTTTCTGTTACACGTTGTATATGTATAACTGTATATATCTTCCTCGTATTATAATTACACGTGTACCTCTACTCATACTATTGTAAACTAAGCTACAATAACTTTTTACCGATATGATATAAATAAGGATCCCGGGCCTAGCAAGAGGTCTTCGATGACGCAGTGGCCCAGCGTTCAAGTTATGATTTTGAGAGTTAAGCAACTATTGCAATGCCAGGTGGGTTACTCTTGAAACACAATTGCATTAATCAATTTCCAATCACAAATCTAAAAAAATTCTAATTGAACTCTTAAAAGCGATAATAACGCTACATTGGAATTAAATTGCGTGGAAATTGAGTGAACAAATTATTATCGAGATGGGGCGTTCCGAAATTGCGAAACTTATCCCAATATCAATACATATTAATCGCATTGGAATTGTATTGAGATTGAGTTTGCGTTCAAGAGTAGCCTACCTGGTCACTGGATGGGTGGCCAAGTGCAAAACATTAAATATATTGGTATGAGCAAACAGCATTTTTATCCTTTATCTAGTACATTATTGATTGAAGCCTGCCAACGTCGCATAAGCCATGTTGTCATCATCATCAGCTCATTTTATGTCTGCCCACCTGCTGGGACACCAGCCTTCCCTATGGATGGATAGGGAGAACGGGCCATAAACCACTACGCGGGCCCAGTGCGGATAGGTATTTTTTTTTGTTGACCCAGGGGATAAATCTGCACACAGATTCCGGTGGATCTGGGGCTGGCCTTCTCCTCTTTCAAGGAGGAAGACCGACCCAGTAAACGACCCCTGGGGTTTGCCTATGGTCTTTTGGACCGCGTAGGCTATCGGAACGCGCGCCTCGGGTGGCGCGGTAAGCGGATAGGTAGTTATTAACGACTGTTAATGCAGACGAGACCAACGGTTTTACGTGCAATGCCTTCCGAAGCATGGAGGAGCTCGAGATGATAAATATTTGGTCACCCATCCGATAACCGGCCTGTGCAAAAGTTGCTAAACCTCAACACTCGCAGACCAGGCGCGTTAACCACTGCGCCATCGAACTCGTCAATGCCATGTTGTGCCTTCGGTGAAAATGGTCATATCTAAGTTTTATAAACAACCTTTTATTTGCAGGTCTATTCGCGGGCCAGTCGCAATGGCTGGACGGCATCGCGAAAAGCCTGGGCTACCAGAGCGAGCACCACTACGCGGTCATCATCGACGCCGGCTCCTCGGGCTCCAGGGTGCTCGCTTACCGGTTCAGGGTACCGTTTACAGGTAAGCAAGAGCTCAACCCTTGCCGATCCGATCCGAACCTCTCGGAGAATCTAGTAGTGTACGGGGACACGCACTAGTGCGTGATGCCGTGACCTTTAGGAAACCTCTGACGGTGCATCGTTTCACACGGCTTGTGGAACCTTTCATTTCTCTTTTACTCTAATCTAAAATAAAGTTTACATGACAGGAGCAAATCATGGAATAACTATTCAAAGATTTTTTTTTTATTTAGTTGATGGCTTCGTGCGATTAGCATATTTAGCCAGTGTCAAAGTAATTTTTCTTACAAGTAATACATAAATAAACAATATTTATTTCTTGTATGATGATGATGAATGTTAATAGAAATGAGAAGTGAGAAATGATATACCCCCCCAACCCCTCGAGTATCTCAGTAAAGATGTAGGGGTTTCCTAAGTCCTCGGGCGGACTTCTTGAGAGAATTTGAAAAGTGACGTTGCACTGTTTAGTTTCATTTGCCAACACTCATGCACACTCACGGACACTTAACGGTTAAAAATCCACCATTATTTCACATTAATATTCGACATAACACAAATTATAGAAAATAAAACAAAACCGCAGACATTACTCTTCACTTTCCCGCCAAGAACCAATCACAAGTCCTATTCAAAGCTTATTCTTTATTTATTTAGTCCCTAAGGGCCTTACAAATAAACAAAGAATAAGGTCCGAATAGTTATTCCGTGTTTTGTCTCTTTTACTCTATTTTGAAATAACGTTTACACAACAGAAACAAAATATGGGATAACTGTTCGCAGCTTATTTTCGTTTTATTTGTTCACTTATAGTTTAACGCCATGTTTATTTGGTTTCAGTATTTGGCCAAGCTAACTTGGATCTGGTAGAAGAGTATTTTGAACAGTCAAAACCGGGACTGTCGTCTTTTGCTGACGATCCAGCAAAGGTAAACCATACTTAGCTTATTTTGAATGTAAAACTTCTTATAATCTGCGGGTAAAACGATTTTTGTGTGACTCAAAAGTACTTATTAATTAAGACATTTCATACGTTTTTTTATACGTATTTTATACGTGTAACAGAAAGGTTCCGTACCATTATCTATAAAAATATTTCAAGTTTCTACCTGTTGCCGTTATTATTGATAACGAGCAAAAACGAGCAAAAAAATCACGTTTGTTGTACGGAAGCCCCCCATAAATATTTATTTTATTCTGTTTTTTAGTATTTGTTGTTATAGCGGCAACAGAAATACATCATCTGTTAAAATTTCAACTGTCTAACTATCACGGTTTGGACAGACGGACAGACAGACGGACGGACGGACGGCGGAGTCTTAGTAATAGGGTCCCGTTTTACTCTTTGGATACGGAACCCTAAAAAGCTCCAAAGTGTATCTTATCTAGATCTTGTATGTGTTGTTACTAAGACGTAATTATTATTAACTTTAATTTGTCGTGCAATTGTAAATTAAATATTTAAATTAGTGGGGTCATGCGCGTCAGGCAAGCAGCAGTGATCATAAAACGCAGAGGACAGAGGTTACTAAATCACTAGGGCTGTGACTTGTTTACTTTGATGTGACGTCACAGAAATATTTTATTAATATGTAAATTTAAACGCGAGTAAATTCGTAAAAATTCTAACCGTTTTAATTTTTTTTATTATATCTTCATTACATAACGCCTCGGTGGCCAAGTGGCAAAGCGCACGACTCGGTAGCCGAAGGTCCTGGGATTGATTCCCAGGTTGGGTAAAATGTGTTTTGGATTTTTTCGATGATTACAAACCCGGGGGTTTGTGACAGTTATAGGCTATTTACTATACTTCTATACATATAATAAAGCTAAATAGGAGGACATGATTTAGATAGGTACAGTTAAGAACGTAAAAATAAAAAAGTGATACTGTATCGTCCAATATACACCTACTACTCTATGTCGTTTAAATAACGTCAACATTTTGAATAAGGGCGAAAAAAACGATTGATTTTGGAGGGTAGTTTTATTTAGTGGTAATTGTAAAATATTTTATCTGGTCTACAGTCCTCTAGCATATCCATCTCTCAACTCTACTTCAAGCTCCGCCTCCGGGGGAGAGGGAGAGAAATTAGGGGTGAATTAGCCGCTTACTGACGCAGACCTAATTCCACGCGGGCGGAGCCGCGGGCACAGCTACTTACTTTATAATTTTGTATATACTAATTAAATTAAAGTAAGTGTAAATAAATATTGCGTTTTTCAGGGCGCCGACACAATAGTACAATTAATAAAGAAGGCGGAGTTCCTGATCCCCGCCGAGAAGAGGACGGCGACTCCGCTTATAGTGCGCGCCACCGCGGGGCTCCGCCTGCTGCCCAAGGAGAAGGCGCAGCGCTTACTAGTCGAGGTGTCCAAGGCCATAGCACTGTAAGGATCATTTTTAAGCATCTTTCCCCACACTCTTGATGTCTTTGGGCCTAGCACGAACTTCTATCAAAATCGTAACGTAAACGCTAACTTAAGCTGATGTGATTATTTACATATTATTTTACGCAAATATTGTTGCGAACAAATTACAATTAGAAATTAAATAATAATAATAATAATAATACTTAGTGCCAATGACCGCAGGGAGGTATGGCAAGGCAAGGAGCTTCACGGGAGCTTTTATCGTGCCCTCCATGGACCCGATGGATGGATCCATGGATTTAAGACTAGCTGAACCGGCGGACTTTGTACCGCATCTCTTTTTTTTTAATATAGCCTATGTTACTCAGCGCTAATGTAGCATTCTAATGGTGAAAGAATTTTTTATATCGGTCCAGTAGTTTTTGAGTTTATTAGTTGCAAACATTCACATACATACAAAAATACAAAGCTTTCCTCTTTATAAGTATAGATATATGTTCCACCCAACTTATGGGAAGCGCATAAATCTATGTTTTCATAGTTTTACATTTTTTATTGGTACGTTGTTTCAGATTAGGCTATGACATTGCACCCAATAGCGTAGAAATTATGGACGGCTCTGATGAAGGAATCTTCATTTGGTACACATTGAATCTCTTGCATAGTAAGTATACGACAAAGAAGGCATCTCGTTTATTCGTAGTTAGGGTTAAAAAAAACGACGGGTTGCACTCTGGGAGTGCCGGCAGAAGTGAAAACTTGAATATTAACGTTGTGCATTTTTGATATTTTGGAATGGTTATTATTATGCTTTAATTATCAGTATAAAAGTACTCTCATTTATGTAGTAGAATACAATATTTATTTATTGGGCTATCGTACACAAACATGACAATTTATATTACATTAAAAAGTTATATTAAGTTATATTAAAAATTTATATTACGCCGCGCCAGCTGCCTTCTACTCTCCATCCGTCTTACGAATTTTCGATCAGGTCACGACACGTGTCCTGACGCGAGTTTAACATTTTTTATCCATTCCTCTACTCTCCATCCGTCTTACGAATTTTCGATCAGGTCACGTGTCCTGACGGTCACGTGTCCTGACGCGAGTTTAACATTTTTTACCCATTCCAAAAAAAGTGCACAACGCCGCTAAAGAAGTTTTCACTTCAAAAAGTTAGGGATGATTCAAAAGTAGGTACTTATTTTAAAGATTATTTGATGATAAAATGTAAATATGTCGCCATATTGTTGTGCTTTAAACAAAGGGATAAATTTATCTATTTCTATCTTCTAAACTGCCTTATCTGCTATTTCCCTACATAAAGCTTTATGTTTAAGTATGTTTTATTTATATTTAGATATTTGTTATATGTATAAAGTACCTATGTATTTATGATTGTTATTGTTTTGCTACATATATACACTATTTATTATACACATAATTTTCGTATGTTTAAATAGTTTCACCTCAGATTTTACAGTTTATTAGCTCTATTAGCTCTCTCCATCCGACTGGTTGTCTGGAAGAAATCGCTTTAAAGCGATAAGATCGCTGAATTGTAACTTTGTAAAATATTATATTTATTGGTTCATGTTAATGTTTTATAGTGTTGCAATAAAAGTATTATATATATATTGTTAGTTTTTGGAGGTCCTAATTAAACATGCGTCTACCAGATCTGATGGAAGGCGAAACGATGGCGGCCTTGGACTTGGGCGGCGGCTCCACGCAGATCACGTACCGGCTGGCTGATGATGCGGTCAGCCTCTACCCCGCCGCCGATCAGTACACCGTGCCGGCCGGCGGGGATAACATCACCCTGTACACGCACAGGTATGTTTATTGAGTCAGACGGCCTAGGCGAACTACATAAATTAATTAAAAAAAAATATATTTCAGTTTCTCAATCAAAATATTACAATATTTATAGGAACACTCCTATTGAGTTTTATAAAAAAAATTGTTTCAGGAGTCCGCTCTTCCTAAATTACATACTTGACTGAGTTTACAATTTTAGAGGTTGCCATTGATAAAACTAGAACGTATCTATTAATTCTACAACTTACTTTAATAATATTTAACTTTTTCAATATATTTTTTTATATTTAAATTCTTCTTTCTCAACCGTTATCCACCCGATGTTGAGTGTAGGTGGTCTCTTCTAAAGCACGCCATTAATTAAACGCAATCAAATAATAATAACAATAGACAATAAGAGAAATTAAAATTAACAATATATAATTAAACAATGAACTAACAATAAAATCAGATTTAATAAAAATTGAAAATTTAAGAAATCAAAAATAATACTATATAAGTAAATAGATATTTAACAAAAATGGTCATAAATAGTAATATATTCATATTCATATTCATATTCATATCTTTATTGCACTCCATAAGTTACATTGATGTTAAAAATATAAGTAGATACATTTATGGACCCTGTAGGGCACGGCAAGTAGGAGAGGCGAGGAGTCACCTTATGCTCGTATTCACAAATTTTAATTTTTTTAGTTTATTATATTGATGGAGTTTATTATATTCAAATCTATTTATTATAAATCTAATATCTTTGAACGAGAAATTCTTTTATATATTTATAATAATATAATATAATCTGAATCTCGAAACGGCTCCAACGATTTTCATAAAATTTAGTATGCAGGGGGTTTCGGAGACGATAAATCGATCTAGGTAGGTTTCCGTCGTTTTATCCGTAAAAGAATACCGAGCAAAGCTAGGTCATCCAGGTACTTATTATTATTAGACACAACTATCACACAGTCTTCTAATAGTTATAATAATATTAATAATTTATTTAATTCATATTAAAATCAATTAAAATCCATACATTTTTTGTTAGTAAAGTAATAGTTATACAAACGTTTATTTTAAGCATAGAATTTTTTTAAAGATTTTTGTGATGTTTTTAAGTTACTTTGGGATATAATATTACGAATTCGGAATGGCTTTTAACGACTTTATCGATTACAGGTTAAATTATAAATAAGTAGCTGACCCGGCGGACTTCGTACCGCTTTGACAGTTTCCATCATTGAGTTAAATGTATATCAATGGTTTCCATGACAAAAAAATAAACAAATTATTTTGTATTGGAAAATTAAATTGTCGTTTTTAGTCTAGCTGAACCGGCTGACTATGTACCGCATTTTTTTTTTAAATATAGCCTATGTTACTCAGCGCTAATGTAGCATTCTAATGGTGAAAGAATTTTTTAAATCGGTTCAGTAGTTTTTGAGTTTATTTCTTGCAAACATACATACATATATACAAAAATACAAAGGTTTCCTCTTTATAAAATTAGTATAATTTGCCTCGTTCACAGCTACCTCAACCTAGGCCTTCTGGCGGCCCGCTACGGCATCTTCCGGCTGGAGTCCGAAGACAACGCGACGGAGTTCCGCTCCGTGTGCGTCGACCCCATCGTGCAGAAGGAACCTTGGACATACGCCAACAAGCAGTACATCGTTAGGTGAGCTTGTATGGTCCACACAACATAAAAACAATTTCACTATTCAAGGGCAGCGGACTGTATGTTCTTTGCTGGTAGATACAACACACTATGCTACTTGCATTTTTGTGTTTTGATAATTGTAGGGGTTCGAAATTATCAAGTTTTTTTATCAGATAATATTATAACCATTGGTAATAAGACCCGGACCTGTGGGTCTGTGACTTGTGGTAAAACCACTAGACTACAAAGGCGTATAGAGTATGAAGAATAACAAATATTAAAAGTATCAAGATTACTTCGCTTGACTGTATCAGTGTTGAAAATGTGTATTGCCGGAATAAAATTTACCTTATCTTATGCATGATTTATTATTTAATTATTTCTCAATATTATTTACTGTCTTAGGGCTGCCGTACGTTTTCATATCAAACGCCAGCCGCACGGCAGCCGTACGCATGTTTTAATATGGAACGCAGTGCAAACGCATGGCAGCGGTCCGACACAAAACGCCTAATTTGAAAGCGTCCTTAGGAAAGGGCGACAACGTGTAAGGTCTTCCTCACGCGAACTTCTTGAGAGAATTTAAAAATTTACGGCTGCCGGGCGGCTGCAGTAACAAAAAACAGCGCTTACGTCAGCCTTCCCGGTAGCATAACGGTCAGTGCAGCCGCCCGGATTGCGGAAGACTCAGGTTCGATTCCTGGCTGGGTCGGTTGGGCGTTTAATTTTTTCCCTGTATTTTATATAAATATTTAATTCAGCTTAACTGTAGCAATTAACACTTAAAAATAAAAAGTAAAAAATAAAGAATTTAAAAAGTGACGTTGCACTGTTTTGTTTTATTTACCAACACTCATGCACGTTCACAAAAACTTAACGGTAAATAATCCACCATTATTTCACATTAATATTCGACATAACACAAATTTTAGAAAATAAAACAAAACCGCAAACATGACTTCACTTACAAAAACACAAATGTTGAAAAAATTTCCACGAGCAGGATTTGAACCTGCACCCTTCTGACATTCCGGGTCAGGTGCTCTTCCAATTGAGCTATCGTGGTACTAACCAGCCCGCCGAAATTATTCAACACTTTTTACTTTGAAAGCCAAAGGCGCCCATTCAATGTCAACAACTACCGTCACTAACATCCGATCATAATATTTTTACAAATATTAAAGATCAGTTAGGAAGTAAGCAAGATATTTTATAAAATGTTCAAATAATTTTTAATTTGTGTTTTTGTAATTTGTTCGCAACAAAATTTACGTTAAAAATTATTTGAACATGACTTCACTTTCTCGCCAAGAAGTCAATAAAGTATTTATCTATCTATTTATCTCGTTTCCTTTACACAGCGGCGCCCCCCGGCAAGGCCTTAAACGCGAGGCCGTTTTCAACCGCTGCCACGCGATGGTAGGCCGCTACCTCAAGGCCACGCTGGACTGGGAGCCGGCGCAGCCGCCGCGGGGCAGCGTGGCCGCCATGAGTTACTTCTTCGACGTGGCCGCCGACGCCGGCATGATCGGTGAGTACTATGGAAAGGAGAGTGGAAGAACTGCCACAACTTTGGCCCTCTTTAGGGGCTGAAGTATCCACTTCTTCTATGGAGCAGCTCCTTCTATGACATTTATGTGAGTACATAACGCCTGATCCTCAAAATGCCACTACACGTTAAAACGCACACTCGCTTTGACATTACCTCTAGAAACCCGGTGTTTTGATCGCGCGGCTGGAGGAACCCTTTAAGGTTCTCGCCGCCCCCTCAAAGTTAGGTGATACTGAAAAGGCTTTCTGAGTCTATCAGCAAACTCTCCAAAAATACTAAGCCAAGGATACGCTAGACTTGAAACCGGGAGGCAGCGTGGTCCCCATGAGCTACTTCTTTGAGGGAAGCCGGCATGATCGGTGAGTACTTACGTTAGATATTTTTTTAGGTCCCAGAACCGTTTAGGCGCTGATGTATCCACTTCTACTATTACCTACCTTCAATGACGTGGCTGCGGGCGTCGCGTCGGCATGATCGGTGAGTATGTATGTAACTGGACGGCATCGCTCGATCCTCAAAATCCCGCTGCACATTCCCATGATACACTAAACACGCACACTCGCTTAGGCCCAAGACACTGTACTCATAAAACCCTTCGGAGAATCTAGTGAGGAAAATCCAAACAAAGATTTCAGATGTTGGAACTGTACGCGCGTACTCGAACGACTTTTTCGCACCTAGTATTTGAGGTTCTGTAGTAGACGGAGGATCAGGGTGCCTTGTGCGAATTCATTCGTTATTCGATCACGATTAACGAATACGAGAATTAGCGTGGCAAAATTTTCTCTTCTTCTCCTTTCCTCCGTGCTTCGGAAGGCACGTAAAGCCGTTGGTCCCGGCTGCATTAGCAGTCGTTAACAACCACCAATCCGCACTGGGCCCGCGTGGTGGTTTATGGCCCCTTCTCCCTATCCATCCATAGGGAAGGCTCGTGCCCCAACAGTGGGGACATTAAATGAGCTAACGATGATGATGAAAATTTTAACTCTTCTCGATTGTCGCCAGGAGGCGCTGCTAAAATGCCATACTCATTTTCGTTTTCGTAAATGTAATCGAATGAATACGGATAGTAAACAAAACTCACATTAGGCACTCTGGATGTATCGTGCGTATTCGTACGTGTTCGTACGAGTCTATAAGTACGACACATCGCGATCGTTCGACTAATATGGTATCTCGCACACTGGGTACACGCACGGCCAGCTTGCACCACTATTCGTACGAGTCAAATTCCTACGAGAACGCACCCAAAGTGCGGCTGGCTTTATTCAATGTCAACAACTACGTAATTAAGGGGGTGCCGCGCGGAATTTGGAAAATTTACGTGTTTTATAAGTCACTGGTGCTAGGCGCTGAATAGGTCATATACATTAAAAGGACTAGTGTAGGTTAGCTTGATCCTTTCACAAGGCCATGGTTGTCTTGGAATTTGAAAGAAATACCCAGAAACTGCATGACCAATACGTAAAAGTAATGATATCTAAAAACTTATTTCTTCAGAAACTTTGTAAATATAGCACAAATGAAACAATGATCCGACATCAAAATGTTTTTATTGATATTCCGCATGCCACTTTTGTCTTATTTTTCAATTAAAAAATATGAATATGAAAATATTAAGACTTTTATTATTTTTTACCCAAACGCCTATGATTTTACATAAGTAAACATTGCTCCAATTAAATCACCAGCCTACTCTGTACAGATATTAGTGTGCGTGCGTATTCGTAGTCGTGCGCCGTTGTCACACCAATGCCACGCGCCGCTCGCTCGCTATCATAAAGAAACTTGAAAGTTTTGCGTCGACGCTGCACCCCCTTAACACGTTCTTACAAAGTAATAATGTTAACTTTTGACCCGTCCCCCCAGACGTGATGAAGGGCGGCACGGTGTCGGTGTCGCAGTACCGCGGCGCGGCGCTGCGCGCGTGCTCGGCGTCCAACGTGGAGCAGCCGTGGGCGTGCGTGGACCTGGTCTACGTGCTGTCGCTGCTGCAGGACGCGTACAAGCTGCGGGACCTGGACCCCGTTTCGGTGAGTAGTAGAGTTAGCGTGTTGTATACTTAGGAACTAGAACTACTTATCTGTACTACAGTCTGATGATGGAACCGAGGTTACCGACCTTGGCGCTTATGGCGCTGGAGGTTTCAATCTCGGTGCGCTTTGATTCTTTATAAGACTCGGACTCTTTGATTAAAGAGGAGCTTACCCTTCTTCGTGAATCTGTTTTAGCTTATCTTATTTTAGTTTATCTTATCTTAAAAGTTTCGCTCTCAATACACTTTTTATTATTGGTATCTCTGTGCTGTTTCACTCTTCTTCGTACCATAAGACTGCTGCTGGAAACTTAACGATGTTTTTAAGACTAATGTGTCTTAAAAAATAAGGCTCAAGTTTTTTTTAAATTCAAATAGATAGCTTTGATTTTGCAATAATTACTTTTGACTAAAAGGTGCAGTGACTTATGCGTTCATGTTGCGGATTGGTAACCAAATTAAAGCTCGACTGGCCTCAATTAGACGGTTTTATCAACGTTACACGTAATCAAAAGTAACTCCACTTTACCGTACTGTTTCTAACAACACCCATTTTTTCACAGTTGTTCAAGAAAGTGAACGGGCACGAAGTCTCATGGGCATTAGGCCTCGCGTACACCACCGTGATGAATCGCATCGCCGCTACTGCTGCCTGACGCAAGCAGTAGCTCACAATGACGAGTTAGCGTCAACGCGGATCGACGGAGTGGCGACGAGACTAACTCATTATTCAATTGAAAATCGACTTTAGCACTATGTTTTAAGGTTCATTGTCTGCGTCGCCGAACGGTTATATGCTCGAGTGTGAACGCTAGATATTGTGTTAGCTCCGTTAGACCTCCAACTCCAGTGTAAAGGCCGTTTAAGGCCAACAGCAAACTAGCAAAAAATCCGCGACTGGCCTAACCACACTTTGGATACGAAAGTTAATTTTCGTAGGAATTTGACTCGTACGGACATGTACGAATACGCACGATACATGCCGATCTGCCGATTGTTATGGTACATCGCGTACAAGGTGCACGCACGACGAACTCGCACCTAGTGTACGAACTAGTATAGTATAGTTTCTAACATTAGTACGTGTTCGTACAAGTCAAATTCGTACCAAAACGCATCCAAAGTGCGGCCGAATTACGGACGTGAACCAATACCTATTAACAAGCGTCTCAGCTAATAATCTTCATGAAAAAATAGATTAAAAGTCGACTTTAAAGACTTGTACATACGATTGAAATTGAAAATACCGAAAAATATTTGCCTCGCGTCTGTCTGCTCGTATGTCTTCGCCGTCACTCCGTCGGTCTGCACTAACCTTTAGCGGCCCTCAAACTTTACCTAACATTTATGTCTCATATTGTTGCAATGAAAGTATAACAGTTAACACCGTTGTATAGTTTTTTGGACAGTGAATCTGCTAAGAAAAGGTTCTGTTTATTTTAATATGAAGTTTAAACCTATTTGTAAACAATTTATTTTGCCTGCTCAGCGACAATCGATGCGTAAAAAGAGACATGAGATGGGTAAAATACTGCTGAATTTATAACTTGAGCTCGTTTCCGGAAGCATTTAAAACGATTTTATAACTCTTAAAATAGTTATTGCAATGATAATAATTTTTCTAAACTGCCACATTACACTTGGTTACTTCTTAAGATTTGTTATAGAGAGCAGCAGGTTACCAACAAGTATTTTATTTTATTAAATGCGTCCTCAATAGCTTTAAAGATTTCATGTAAATCGACATGTAATAGACAATCTAAGCTCCTCAGAAGAAAAGTTTGAGTACCGCTAGCGTAGTATGGAACGCAGCGATTCTATAATAAATTACCTCTATGGTCCCGCCATGTGATAATATGTAAGTTCGTATGATTGGACATTAAGTTTTTGATACCGATATTAATAGCGATGTATTTAGTATTTTAGCAAACGTGAATATATATATTTATTAGTATTTATGATGAATTAATAAAAATTCACTGTTGCAATGATAAAATACTCTTCCGATGGTAACTTGGTGTCTATATTTATTCACATTTAGTTAAATAACTGCCGTACTCAGAGACGTCAATTAAGTTTTAATGACAATTAAGTCTCTTGCTGTCACTTTCTTATGTATAGTGCTAAATAGAGAAGGAAAGACATTTAATTGTAATTCAAACTTACTTGACGTCTTTAGTACGGCAGTTAGACTTTTTGGTTCAATGATTTTTCAATTGACTTCGACGTCTCTAAATCGATGTGTATGTGTAATAGACAATTAATGTATTTTATAATATTAGCACATTATTATTATGTATTTATGAATATTAATGATAATTATGCACAATTTAATATATTTAAATTTAGCTTATACAACTGGTGGTGAAACATTTTAAATATATTTTTTCACTATTGATAAAGAGTTTTTAAATTATTGAGGGGGGATTTCATAATTTCTTATTATGTGTCTGACAGCATATCCGTAAGTTGTGTCTTTTATACTTATATCGTATGATCGAGACAAGTCTTGTGGAATGCTATCGTCACATATAAGAATGTCATGATATTGAGATTAGGTTTGGAATTTGCTAAAAGATATTGTTTGGTGAAAATGACAAGGGTTGTTTGCGGTATTGCTCTGAGCTATACTAATATAATTGATGCGTGTCTACTAATTATGTTTAAAAATAGTGACAGTGCAGCAATGTACGGTTAAGGAAATTAAATGTTGACTCTAACAAAAAAGTTTTGAATAACCATATTACAATCTCGTCGTCGTTCGTCACATAAATCTGATAGAGCGTCGTCGTTAAAATCTGTCAGTTCGTGCATAAATCTTGTCAGATGCTCTGACAGAGCATCGCATTAATTTGACAGCTCGTCAGCATAAATCTGACTATTCCTCGTACAAATCTTATAGTTTGTCCCATAGAACAAATGGCTTCGAGTAAAGAATGGGATATTGAGACATATTTCTTTGCGATCATTTAATTTTGAAGGAAGTTCTTGATAGCAAGTTGGTATTGCCATTGTCGTAATATAAGTGAAGTGACAGATTGCGATATGCCTATTCAACTTTTCAAAGCGGAACAACATTCAATATCCTTGATTGTACACAGGAAGATTCTTGTTTTTGTTAGTATTGTAGTGGCGCCAGCGTTCATCACATTAACCCAATGTTCGACACCAGTCGTTCGTCTATAAATCATATAGAATTCTATTGAAATTTTACGAGATGACAGCTAGAAAGCAGGTGATCTGTATACAATTTTTGCTAAAGTCAAAAATCTGTTGGGGTATTTTTAATGAGTAAAGTTTAAAAAAAACGTCGACGACTGGTTCCTGTCGGACGCTGCTGCCACTACCTTAGGTCTACCAACAAATTCTGGTGATATGAGTTGTGA
This sequence comes from Eudonia mercurella, assembly GCA_963082485.1. NCBI lineage: Eukaryota > Metazoa > Arthropoda > Insecta > Lepidoptera > Crambidae > Eudonia > Eudonia mercurella. The sequence goes on from OY720044.1 coordinate 2,696,665, forward strand.
CTAATGTGATGTTGTTTAGTTTTTTTTTTATATGATAATAAATAAATGTGGAGTGCTCCCACAAGAGATTAAATTACAACTGCGACATAAACAATTTGTTGATTAATTATATTTTTTTAATTTGTTCTGTTGATGGTATCAGGAGAAAAGGTACTTTACGCTTTGTACACATTTCTCTATGAAATATATCAAGCACTCGTGATACGTTTCAATAACATGATTTTAAATGGATATTGAACTTATGACCGATGTATTTTCAATACATATGATATTTTTTATGAAAACTTTCCACTTTCGATGATATATTGAAGATTTGTACCTTTCTTGCACTTATGGTAAATGTACCTAGCTGTGGTCATATTGGTGTTTACGTGTAAATTGTGCAAATTTAATAAAATGTTGGGAATAAACTTGCATATCTTTTATTCGTGTTTTTTATTTGTTTTTTTAAACGAAAATTGCAGTGAATTTTAACGAATCGGTCGTTCGGATCCGGAGCCTGGGTTCAATTCCAAGGATGTTTCGGATTCAGTGAATACTTTGACATAATTACTGCAGGCTGTTTACTTCGAGCAAGATATAAATAGACTGCAGACTATATTATGTTAATACGACGAGCTTAATCGATTTATTATTTTAAAAGTCCAACGACTACAAGAGCACCCTGTAAAAAAAAGTGCATTGTACAGTCAGTACCAAATTAAAGCAAAACTGTCATATCTTGTCGTTTTAGAAAAATAAACCTTATTGCAATGTTATTAGAATAAGTTTTTATATAAATTTTTAATTTAAAATTAAACTAAAAATTATGTATTAAAACTTAGTCTTCTCAAACTTAAAATAATTTTTTGAATATTTCTTAAATAAGCCCAACAAGAGGCAAGGAAAATCACTTGTGAAATTTAATATTTATTAAGAATCATTTAGTAGGTACAATAAAAATGTTTACTCTAATGTTCTGGAGCAACACCGGAGTCGTCAGTCTCGTCTAAAATGATTAAAATCTATTGAGATTATACATTATATTGTAATCTATACTAAAGCGCCTTATCAATGGAACTTGATTGTTTATAATATCTTTTGAACTGCACCATTCTCAGAATAATAACTTATTTATTATTGTTCTGAAACTGCACCATAGACCCTTAGTACTATAAGTACAAAAGGATTGTCTATATTACTATTAGTCTATGCTTTCACTTGTATTCGAAGTCACAGTGACTAATTTAACGATACAAATTCTGAAACGACTAAGCAAATAGTATGTTCGCAAAAATGTTTATCACTGACTTTAGTCTATGGTATTTCTGTCTTATTAATTTTAAGGTCACACGGTTCGATTTGAATTTTGCAGCCACGAAACAAAAGATTATGAATCGTTACGGTTTCCAATGCCATAGATTGGATGAGGCTCCATTATTTACTAGTATTGCTAGCTTTGATGTATTAAGACAATCAAATTCTAAACCATTTGATCGATAAAAATATTTAATAAGTATTAATTTTTAAAATTTTCCATTGATAGGATGCAAGTAGGTATTAAAAAAGTTTACATTGAAAATTCTTAGCCAAATCTTTCGGACGAATACTCAATAGCCCATGTTATAGTATTAGCTTTGTTTGGTGCTATAGATATACTAAGAATGACTTGTGCGTTTGAGTATTCGGCCGAATCATATTTATAACCCTATGGTTACATGCTTATCAAATACTAACGCATGCATAAAGTATTGGAGTAACTTAGGTGACGGGGTGTAAATCTGTCCATATTTTACTACTAATACCTTCCGTTAAAAACAGAATTTGCGCAATGCAGTCTGAATTCACAGGAGCGGTTGAATACTGCATTCTGTGTCGATAGAGACAGGTATTAGTCGCGCAATTCCTTTGTCCCTTTCTAGATAGTAGTCAATTTCGTAATGGAATTGGTCCACCCATCTCTTAATGTCTATGCTTACAACAGTCTAGATTAGGGCCTCTTGCATATTCTACTGATATTGCTTTTTAATATTAATCCTTTGTCAGGTTCATACATAACTGGGCACCGTTATCAAATAATTAACTTCGTTAATCGCTAATCCGTTACTAAAAAAGTTAACTTCGTTAAACGTTAAAGCGTTATTCGTTTAAGTTAACAGATACATAGTTTTACCTAGATGGTACCTAAGTATTGAAGGTACTTGGTTTTGCTATACAAGTAAATAAAACAAGTAAAAATTGTAAGTATTTATTTTATTTATTGTTTTTTTATATTCTGTATGTTAGTTATGTAATTGGGTCCATCCCGTGTAACTAATAATAATAAATAAATAAATAAAAATAAATAAATAAATTTACCTATAACTCTAAATTAAATTAAAAGAACATTAAATCAACAGTAAAGTTATGAATTATTATTTAGGTCAGGTATGCTATCAGCGGTATGTAACGGACTTAACGGAAGTTAAGTAAACAGATAATATTTTTTCGGCTTAACTTAAAAGTTAAATCGTTAAACAATTTCCTAACTTCGTTAATTAACGATTAACGGATTAACGAGTTAATGCCCAGCTATGGATTTTGATGCAAGTTGCTCCTAGCTAGTTGTTTAGACAATGAAAGCTGGCGAACCAACCTATTGAACTTATAATATAAAAAGGATCACAACAAAGATCTTTGGTAATTACGATACATTCCTTGGCTTAACTCTAGCGTCTACAACTAAGCAGTAGACTAAAGAAGCTGTCTGACAGTCATATTATGTCAGAACCATAAAGTTAATATACCAACGGAACTTTATGGTCAGAACACGGTGCCTACCTTACCTAGTGTGAGTTTTGTGTACCATCTGTATTCATTCGATTCCTTTTACGAAAACGAAAATTAGTATGGCATTGAAGCAGCGCCTCCTGGCGACATACGAGACGAGTTAAAATGTCATACAAATTCTTGATTTTGTTAACGTGAGCGAATGGCAAATGGAACTCGCACTAGGTACCCAAAATATTTAATAGCGTGTAGGTAACGGCTCGTTAAATAATAAAACTTACATCGAAACCTACATAGAGGGAACAAAATTACAAAACAGTTTTGGAATGTTGAGAATTTTTGTCTATGCTTATATTAAAAGAGATCCCCATTAGCTTCAGTCACGTTGTTAGCAATTACTCCAGCAGTGAGCTTTTCATGCTAATAATAATGCCGTATTGACACCACTACTAACGAATTCTACGGTAGAACACGACTTTTTATTTATCTGCCGATATCGCATGTTATGTCCGACGATATTCAACAACGTTATTCAAAAGTCTATCTGCTCTAAATTTGCTAACATGTTTTAGGGTGAGAAAGACAGAAAGTTGGTACATTTAAGTGGGTCTAGCTAGAACTTGAGTCTTTTATAAAGTTTTTGAAAGTAAATAATTTGTATTGCAAAATTACAACTCGCCTCGTATGTCACTAGATGGCGCTGCTTTAATGTGATACAAATCTTCGTTTCAGTTAGATTATCAAAATTGGTGAACAAAACTAGCAATCAGCACTCAGCACTTTAAAGATCGTTCAAAACCCTTTCGAGCACTTGTAAAAACCGTTGGTTGTGCAGATATGATATTTCGATTTCACTAGAAACTCTTGCTAGGCCCACTGATCAATCTTGATACGTACTTTAAGTACAAATTGTACTTTACCTGGTTTAGAATAAGAGAGTGCCTTAGTATCAAGATTGCTTTGCACCTTAATCATTTAATGTTTGTGCTAGGTAGGTAACTAACCAGATGTTTTCTTATTAACAAAACAGTTCCTTACATGATACAGTAATCTATGAATAATTAAACGCATATTCTTTACTGGTTTCTTGGATTCTAACTACAAATAAACTGATCTTTCTGATAGAATTAAAGTCTACGTGGAAATAAGTCGCGATTGGGAAGGCACGCCAATTGATGGTGCCGATATGATTACAGCTTCTTGTACCAGAAGAGGTAGTGCTCGCCGTCCTCCACGAGTAAGTCATCCACACCTGTAACAATTTGTTTTAATATTTAAGAGAAACACGAAATAAATCAGTTGGTTTTTCAAAGACAACCGTACCTACTGGGGTGGGATAGTTGAAAGTAGGTACGTAATTTGTACGTGCTCAAAAATCACTTACAAATTACGGGTAAAATTCAAAGTCACAAGTAAGCAATTCAAAAACAGTCAAGTTCATTTTAGCATCGCACCGTCTTGAGCCCGCGTAGTGGTTTGTGGCCCGCAGACTTATTACCGAACAAAAGCAGTTGCCAATGCAATTACCATTATTAATAGTTGCGGTTTCTACAATGGGTCAGTTTGATAGTTCGTCATTCGCTCGCTTGTGGCGCTATCGTAGCGTTCTACGTTCCGTAATATGAACATGTGTTTTCGTATTTTTTATATTAAAAGGAGGCAAACGAGCAAGCGGGTCACCTGATGGAAAGTAATCACCGCCGCCCATGGACACCAAAACCAAAGTAATCGCAGATGCGTTGCCGGCCTTGAGGAAGGAGTTAGATGTTGAGGAGGAGTTTTAACGGGCACAGCATATTCAAATTTTTCATTGAATTTCGACCTTATCTTAATTGTATAAAGTTCAAGATATGGTGGCAATATATATGCCATTGCCTTATAAAGGGTTAAAGAATGGTGTTAAGCCTGCCGTTCTTCTTGTGATGTTACCATCCATAGGGGAGGCTCGTGCCCAGCATTGGGGACTTAAACTGAGCTGGTGATGGCGATTATTACATTTTATAGTGTATTTCTTATCATTTGAATTTAAAGGGTAGTGGTCTGTATTCAATTGTCTCTTAAGATTTAGGTAAATCAGTTGCTGTCCCCTATTTTTAATGATTAAAGGAAAACAATTACGACCACTGGCTCATGCCAAACACTGGTCCCACTATACTCTAATCCCCTTACAAATAAACAGAGAATAAGCTCGAAATAGTTATTCCGTGTTTCGTTCCTGTCATATATAAACTTCATTTCAGATGAGAGTTTTTACTCTCATCTGAAATAAAGACACATTTAAGAATAAAATAAAATGAGAACAATAAAAAAGAGAACAATAAAAATAAAATAAAATGTTTCCCACACACACACCAATTATCTAGCCCCATGAAAAGCTTCCTTTAGAAACTCGACAAATATTTAACTAGACAACGGATAAACATACTTAATATACTTAAATACATACTTATTATACATAGGAAACACCCAGACCCGAAACAATATAGAAAAACAGGTATTTCTAAATTTGTCCGACCGGGGATAGAATCCGGGACCTCAGAGATGGCGACACCATGAAAACCGGTGTGCAAGCCACTCGACCTAGGTGGTCGTCGAGGAGAGAGAATAACTATTCCAAGGTGGTTCCAAGCTTCTTTTTTGTTTATTTGTAAGGCCCTAATCTCTCAGCGTCGCAGCCCTAAAGTCCGATTAAAAAGCTATAAATTTCTTTCTCTTACCGACTGGCGCTACCAGTTGATTTCCGGGGGGGCTGGCCGGGTCCGGGATCTCAGGCAGGCGGTACAACAGCCAGTAGTGGTAACCCATCGGCTCCTCCTTGTGCCCGGCCAGGGTGTGGACGTAGTGGCCGTTGGGCCACTCACTGGCCTCGAACTTGAACTTGGGGTTCTGGTCGGCGGCCATTTGCATTACGTGGTAGAATGATATGTTTCTGGAGAAATTAATGGGTGTTATTTCCTTTGTTATAAGATGGTTATAAGCAAGCTAGATTGGAAGCAACTAGGACTCCGCATACAAGGTGCCTTCTTAAGCCATCTGAGATTCGCAGATGACATAGTGATTCTATCTGAGACCAGCACACAGTTACAACAGCTCATGATCGTATCCTTACATCTAGCTAGTACTAAAGTGGGATAATAGGGGTTCATACAGGGAAACGACGACGATGACCAACTATCGAAAATATCGTTTATTTTTCTGTGAGGTTGAACACTTTAGTAACAAAGTGACACGCCTTCCTTTCGCTTCGTGGTCTCTCCGGCGAACTGGCGCTGAATGCGCATGCGGAAAATGACGGATAACTACTCTGCGTTCCGTATCATTCTAGTGCAAGGCGTGTTGTGTAAGGCAAAACTATAAAAAAAGCTTTAGACGTAAAGAAGGTGAAGTAGACGTACCTGGGCGCGACCATGTGCAGCGTGAAGTTGTCGGTAACGTTGGTGCCGAGCCACAGTGTGTAGGTGAAGGAGACGTTGCGCGCCTCCGAGTCGTTGGCGGCCTGCCCCGTGTGGTACGCCAGCTTCAGGCTGCCGTCGCCGCCGTTGCTGTCTGGAAACGCAATATTAGTTCGATAGATGGCGATATTTTGATACCCCAAATGAGGTGCTGAATGGCGGTGTCGAGAAGAATGCCAGTTCTTGATAAGCTTGTCGCTGAGGTGGTCTGCTACTGCTGCAGCAGTGTTGGCAACATCACCCAACACTCCGTCTGGGTTCTGGCGCTCTAGCAACCATTTCTTGGTTGCGAGCCAACTCCAATGACACTAGAAGCTTATGTCAATAAATAGAAAAAATTAACTTTTCTCGTACCGAGTGGTTCATGCCGGTTGTTGAGTAGCTTATCGCTGCAGTGAGATGGTCTCACTGCTGCTAGCGAGGCTGGAGTCAACGCTGCCACTGTCGCATCATTATAGGCGATGTCGCACTACCTATTACTTGGATTCTGGAGTTCTAGCAACCATTCTTGGCAGCAAGCAGACTCCTAGTAGTGTGTACGCAGATGTTAGAATAGTGAAAAGATACTGCTATCTTACCAAGTGGTTCATGCCGATTGTCGAGGAGCTTGTCGCTGCAGTGCGGTGGTCTCACAGCTGCTAGCGAGGCTGGCGTCAACGCTGCTACAGCTGCAGCAGTGTTGGCGACGTCACCCCACCCGCCGTCTGGGTTCTGGCGCTCTAGCAACCACTTCCTGGCAGCGGGCAGGCTCCAGTGTTGGTGAGCGCCGGGGCCGCTGTCGGAGTCTTCCAGCGCCTGTAAGTAGGTTATGTGATTAGAGGTGAACCAGAAGAAAGCCCATGCGGGACGATATTATATGAAAAATAAATATAACAATAAAAAACAAACACGTAACATTGTACTTGCCAATGATATTATATAATAGAAATAGAAATAGAAATAATCTTTATTAACATTGAAACTTACATACTTTTGACAAGTAAGTAACATATATATATAACGGGTTTACAAAAAAAGAAGAATACATGCCAAAAGAATAGAGTTGCCAGCGGTTTCCACACTAGGACGAGCCTGACTTGTGGCAAACCCAACGTGAAACATGATGCCAAAAATGAGATTAAACTAAATATTGAAATTAAAATAAAAGAAGAAATCATTGGTACTTGCTAATAAGACAAAAAGGTCAGCATAATGCTAACTGTAAACGCTGGCTTCTACTTTCACGTCTACTGTTTGCTTCTAGATAAACACGACCGCGACTCTGTGATCCCGAGACAATTCCAGAAAATCCTGACTTATGTTTTGTATACGCCATGTAAACAATTTAAACTCTGATACGTTCTAGGTCCAACAGTTTCGGCTTTGCAAAGTTGCTTTGCAATGTTAATTGTCCTTCAGTCAGTCCGGACTTCCCTTTCATATATTTCTTTTTTTAATGATACTAAACTGACAGACAAGCATGCTACCAGCTGATGGAGAGTGGCTTCCACTCGTGCTTTGCAAACTCTTGAAGTTTCATTTCTTCTGCTTCTATGCTCTGTGATTTCCAAGATGTAAGTAGATATAAGTCTTACTTGTATGGCGAGCGCCGTGGTGGTGAGGCTGCCGAAGCTGCCATCGGGGTGCTGCTGGCGCGCTAGGCCCGCCATGGGACGGCGCACGAAGTGCAGTAGGCTGCGGTGCCGGTGGTCCTGCACCACGCAGCGGAGCGCCAGGATCACCATCGAGATCGTGTCTGCAACACAATCAACTAGCCGTGTGAAAATATGTGTCTTACGCATATACGAGATCATGCATGAGATTCTCCTCTTCTTTTCTCGTCCAGTCACGATAAGCTTGACGAAGAGACAGGAGGCCTGCCTACCGAAAAGCCCAGTACCATTCTCTGCCATGTAGGTGTTTTGGCACTATGGCAAGCACTGAGTTTTGCATAACGACCCTAAATCCAGCGGGTAGGTGGTCAGCTGATTCTATGGAGGAAGAATTTGCTCAAGTCGAGATTCTGGTCCTTGAGATGGTTTGTTATTACGACAATTTTACTTTATCGGGTTAATCTGGCTTAGACCAGAATCCAGCAGTTTCACGTGAGTCCCAAAGATATTTTCCAAAATGAACCTGTTCTAAAGCTCATCTGCTTACCTAAGCTATGATCGGCTGCAGCATTAGCAATATCCAGCAGTCTTCTAATATGGCGGCGTCGCACATGCGCGGCGGAGGAGCATGCAGCCAGCGTCGCGTACGCAAACTCCAGGTCGTGGGGTGGCTCGCGGTGCAGGAGAGCTGCCACCAGATCCCGGCCGTGGAAGGAGCGAGGGTCCTTGCATAAAGCCCCTAATGCCAACGTGTAGGCGGCTAGCCTGCCTAAAGGAGGAGGGGACTCGTGGTGCCTGCAACAATATAAGTTTCATAAAAAATAGACGAAAAGGTAGTAAAAAATAGGTTTCTCTCTTTGTGAATTGCTAGGTAGCTCTTTTCGTCTATGCAGAGGTATTCAACAGCATTGCTCAGCTTGAAGAAATCTGGAACTATTTACGAATTTGTTTTTTTTTTATTGTAACGTTTTTTAAGAACCATGAAAGCATTCAAGCAAGCAAGAGCACGCAGCTTCCCGATAAATTGATGAACCAACCTGTATTGTTAAAAAGGGTAGCTGGCAAAACTCCATAACGTTTCAGAATTTAATAAAAATATCTAAAATGGCTTATTTAAAATAAAAAATATGGGAAAAATTATCAGTTATATCATATTATAATGAATCTACATAAAGGCTTACTTTGACATCATGAGTAGAATCTCTATCTCCATCTGTTTGGCGGAGAGTTGCATCTCCAGGCCTTGCTGTTCGATCTCCTTTCCAGTGTTGTTAGCCAGCTGTAAACACATAGGTTAGGACAGGTTTAAAGTTTATGACTAGTTAGTTAACATCAACAACATAATTATTATACTAAGCATTTCTTCAAATGACGGTGTACCTATTCACGAAACGAGCTTACTCTTGCCTTAAAGGCCGTTGAAGCATCTGCAAGTCCTCTGGTGTTGCAGTCCACTCGTTTGCCACCTCGGCAACCTGATCTGCGACGTCAACATGATGTCATGTCATGTTATGATGTCAACGCCATGTCTTGGTGTTGTTATCCCACCGCTAGTCGGGTTGGCGGTGCTGCAGCAGGTACTGCAGCACCTTTTGAATGGTTTGCCCCTTTTTTAGGGTCTCCTATGCGATGGAGTGGATCCCTCACCTGCAGCGACATCATGACGTGGTGGGAGTCGTTATCTCACCCCCAGTTAGGCTGGGGATTCGGTAGTAAGTAGGTACAGCAACGCCTTCTGGGTGGCCTGCCTCTCGTTTTGGATCTTCCAAGCGATAGGAGTGGATCCTTCACCTGCAGCGTCAACATGACGTGGTGGGTTCCGCCTCTAGTCGTGCTGGCGATTCTACAGTAAGTACTACAGCGCCTTCTGAAGTCTCCAACGCCATAGGAGTGGATCCCTCACCTGCAGCATCAACATGACGTGGTGGGTGTCGCTGTTCTTCCCCTAGTCGGGCTGATGATTCTGGAGTAAGTACTGCAGCGCCTTCTGGAGTCTCCAACGCTGTAGGAGTAGATCCCTCACCTGGAGCGTCAACAAGACGTGGTGAGTGTCGCTGTTCCACCAATAGTCGGGCGCGCGATGCTGCAGTAAGCACTGCAGCGCCATCTAGAGTCTCCAACGCTGTAGGAGTGGATCCCTCACCTGCAGCGTCAGCATGACGTGGTGGGTTTCACTACTTAGCGGGCTGGCGATTCTGGAGAAAGTACTGTAGCGCCTTCTGGAGTCTCCAACGCTATAGGAGTTATGGGTGTCGTTGTCCCACGAAGAGTCGGGCTGGCAAAGATACTGTAGGATCTTCTTAACGGCCTCGTTCAAGGTCTCCCACGCGATAGGAGTGGATCCCTCACCTGCAGCGTCAACATGACGTGGTGGGTGTCGTTGTCCCACCCCCAGTCGGGCTGGCGGTGCTGCAGCAGGTACTGGAGAGCCTTCTGGATGGCCTGCCCCTCGTTCAGGGTCTCCTCCCACGCGATGGTGGTGGTGGATGATACGGTGGTGGTAGGCGACGCTTTGGTCGTCAGTGTGGTTGGTGGCTCGGTTTCTGTGAGAAATCGTAAGGACAGGACTATAAATCTGGTATACCTATCTGGTATTACCTGTTTTGACTGAATAGTGCTAATGGAAGGTTGCTGGTGCTTATAGCACGGGTTTTCCCAGTTTAAGCACCAGCTGCAAAAAATCTGATGTTTGTACCTAGAACATAAGTAGGATAAGCTATGATGTATGTTACAAACTGTATGTACCTATGTATGTATTGAAAGAAAAAAAAATAAAGATTTATTATTATTATTATTATTATATATTTGTCTTCTGCAGGTATCAAACCCGTAACTAGCAGCGTCATCATCACCGAGCACTTGGCGCGGAGTTACTTATATACTTATTTATTTAAGTGTGGTACAAATAATAAAGCCTAATTATGTTATCAAAATGATTACTCACCAGTCTGACCGTAAGCAGCCGATGCCAGCAGAATGAAAAAATAAAGTAACCGCAGGTAACCCATATTGATCACCTGAAACAACGAGAAGATACAATTAAGAAATATGTACGTGAGAGTTTATGCATCATGAGACAGAACAAGGGTAAAAACCCGCTATAATAGTCACCTGACGGCTCAAGACCAAACTTAAGCAGAAATACTACGAATTTTTCATGAGATCCTCCATCTTTAGGATTCGAATTTTTTTTTTTAAAACAAAAAAAAATTTACTACTTATATAGGTATTTAAAAATAGGATTCAAATGAATTACTACAAAAAAATTTAACTACTTATATAGGGTACCGAAACTTGTAAAGGCCCTTCATTGAAAACATCAGTTACTCATGCGACATCAGCTTCTATTCACAGCTCCGCTCCTCTCATATCCGCTCGTCTCTGTCTCAGTAGAAACACCCTTTTGTCAACAACCGGGGGACCAAACGGCTTAACGTGCTTTCGAAGCAGGGTTGTTTGTGTTGCTAATGTTATAAATTATACGGTACCTAAAAGATATTTGGTAGGTATAACCGTTGCTAAGTTTTATATTTTTCATAAAATAAACATGAGTAGATAACAGTTATAAAATGTTTAAATAATTTTTAACGCACACTTTTTACTTTGAAAGCCAAAGGCGCCCATTCCAATGTCATGTATTGAATAATTTCGGCGGGCTGGTTAGAACCACGATGGCTCAATTGGAGGAGCACCTGACCCGGTATGTCAGAAGGGTGCAGGTTCAAATCCTGCTCGTCGAAATTTTTTCAACATTTGTGTTTTAGATAACAGTTGTTCACGATGTATACATCGTCTCTATCATACTCTTTATAAAGAGATCACCACTATTTAAGCCATGTAATCACGTGTCTTATTGGAGTTTCTAAATAAATGCACATACAACTATAACGATATTTTTTGTACTAAGTGTGTGCCACTAAATGTTTTTTTTTCGTTTTTCTTCTTCTTCTACTACTATAAGTTATAGTGATAGTTTGAAAGCTATATCATCTAGAAAACGTCTGTACCGAAAAAATTTAAAAATTACTTAAACACTAGTTGTGCGAGGGACGAATTGGCAAAAACTCCGCAAGGGATTTCATTAATCACATTAATCACAACACGAGCTTTCCCTATGGAAAAAAATAGTTTCTTGGAATGGAAATGGAAACATCACAGGGCGATCGCGCCATAAACCACCACGTGGGCCCAGTACGACTGCTAATGCTGCCGGGACCAACGGCTTTACGTGCCTTCTGAAGCGTCTACTAAGTCTTTGTGCGGAATAAAGCTTCAAGCAAGTAACTTAAAAGATCGAGACAACGTTTTCAGATAGAACACGATGCAGGTGCGATTGCAAAAGTCTTTACTTTAAATTAACTTATTATTAACTTTGCGAAACTTCCAACATTCTAAATTTCACATTCGGTGCACAAGTGAAGCAGGAGTGTGTTTTAAGTTTTACATCGAAACTTTGCGAAGAATAAACGTTTCCAATTATGAGGTTAATTGTATAATGTTTATACGTAGGTATATATAAAGTGCTGAGGTTAAGCAACTTTCTAAAGGCCGGTCATCGGATGGGTGATCAAAAATGTATCATCTCGAGCTCTGTGCTTCGGAAAGCACGTAAAGCCGTTGGTCCCGGCTACATTAGCAGTCGTTAACAACCACCAATCCGTAATTGGGCCCGCGTAGTGGTTTCTGGCCTATTCTCCCTATACATCCATAGGGAAGGCTCGCGCCCCTGCAGTGGGGACATAAAATAAGCTGATAATGATGAAAAATGATTTGATGATGATGATGACGTCTGTTTATACTTAGTAGAAATTTTTTAGTTTTAGTTCAAGTAGGTAGGGTTTAGCTCCTTGAAGCTTGAACGCTTCATCATCATCATCTTTATCAGTCTACACACGTCCACTGCTGGACAAAGGCTTCTCCAAGTGCACGCCACCGAGCACGATCCGCGGCTACTCTCATCCAGAAAGTAAACAAGTAAGTAATTTAAGTAACCGCCTCTGTGATCTAGTGGTTAAGACCACCGGTTCAGACCCAGAGGTCCCGGGTTCGATTCCCAGCGGGGGATACATGTTTGTGTACTCGGTTTGGTTGGTGGTAGAGTGGTAGGGCAGTAGGTGAGGATCCCGGGTGAGGTGCGCTTCCATCATTGGCTTTATCATTACTTAACATCAGGTGAGATTGAGGTTAATATATATAAAAATGTAAGTAATAATTTATTTAAGTGTAAGTAAGTCTCTATATGTAATACATACTAGCTGACCCGGCGGACTTCGTACCGCTTTGATAGTTTCCATCATTGAGTTAAATATATATCAATGGTTTCCATGACAACAAAACAAACAAATCGTTTTGTATTACAAAATTAAATTGGTCGTTTTTAGTATTTTATATTTATATTTTTAATATAGCCTATGTTACTTACCGCTTATGTAGCATTCTAATGGTGAAAGATTTTTTTAAATCGGTCCAGTAGTTTTTGAGTTTATTCGTTGCAAACATACATACATAGGTACAAAAATACAAAGGTATAATATTAGTATAGATTATCTGATACCTTATAATATTAGTATAGATTATTTGCTACTATAAAGTTCACTTGACAATAAACTAGCGTGTGTTAGTGTTTTAAATAGTACGTAGTGACAACAGATTTCGTCACCAAAAATTAACATAGGATTTTATTGAAATTTTACTGGGTGACATCAGCTAGGTCAATCAAATGTCGATCACTGGATCCTCCCGGACACTGGTTTCAAATTAACGTAGGACAGGGTACATTAATTTATTCTACATATATAAAATATTTTTTGGCAATATAAAATATAAACACGTTTATTGGTGATATTAAATGAGTTGTTAATTTAGTATGTACCTATATAAAATATTTTGTGTAAATATAAAATCGAAATCTCACTCATTTGTGATATTTAGTGAGTTTGACACCAAATGGCACTTCCATAGATCAATCTCTTGTCCTGCAGATACGACAGGCTCTAAGATATTGAATGAAGCGCGCCAATCAGCAGGTTATTCTTTATTTTGTCGATAAAAAAAAGAACGAGCAAAACATTTTTATATTTATTATAATCAATTATAAAAATATATTTTTATTTATGTATATATTTGTAGTCAGGCAACGTCGGCTCATAGATACATACCTTTTTTTTTATAAAAGAAGGAGGCAAACGAGCAGGCGGGTCATCTGATGGAAAGTAATCACCGCCGCCCATAGACACCCGCAAAACCAAAGGAATCGCAGACGCGTGGAAGGAATAGGCTCGTTTCTTGAAGATTCCGAGGTCGTAACGGTCCGGAAATACCGCCGCCGAGAGCTGGTTCCACAACACTGTAGTTCGAGGCAAGAAGTTTCGTGAAAAACGCACAGTAGTAGACCGCCATCCATCAAGGTGATGTGGATGGAATGACAGTCGATTGCGTGTAGTGCGGTGAACGAAAGGAGCGGTAGGGATCAAGCCGAACAATTCCTCAGAACACTCCCCATGATATATGCGGTACAATATACAGAGAGACGCAACGTCTCTCCGAAGAGATAGTGGATCGAGCCGACCTGAATAACCATGTCGGCGACAATTCGAGCAGCTCTGCGTTGAATACGGTCGAAACGTACGTACCTAACGTACTTTTAAATTAATATACAAATATAAAACAATTTGTGTTAGTATATAACACTCAATACCTACGTTAGTATAAGACGTATCGTGCATGTAGGTGATAAACACCTTTATTAACCCTGTGAACCCTCCTGAACGGTATCATCATCATCATCATCATCAGCCTATAAACGTCCCACTGCTGGGCACAGGCCTCCCACATGATCAGTAGCACGTGGGGATATTGGGCCATAACCCACCACGCTGTCCAATGCGAGTTGGTGGGTTTTAACGACTGCCATCTTACGACAACAACCGGGACCAACGGCTTAACGTGCCTTCCGAAGCACGGAGGAGCTCGAGATGTTTTTTAATTGGTCACCCATCAGGCGACCCGGCATTGCGAAACTTGCTTAGCGGGCAAGATTGCAAGCCGAACGCGCTAGCCGCTGCGCCATCGAGCTCCTCCTGAACGGTATATAAACACCCAACAAGATTAAAATATGTAGTAAAAAAAAATAATACAAAATTACGTAAATTATCCCGGGTTATATGAGAACGATACTTGCTCTAAAGCAATATCAGGTGCGCTACCAACCTACTTCCAGGTCGCATCGCAAGTAAATAAATTACGCCACTGAATATGTATGGTCACGAACATAATTTTCGTATTTCCTCGTTGGCCAGGAGGTAAGCGGTTCAGGTAGCAAAATGTGTTATGTATGCACCGTCAGAATAATAAGAAACCCCGGGTTCAGGTTACTGTATATGGTTAAAGATCGTTTTAATATTTTCCCCGTCTACAAATCTGGATACCCTAGTAGTTACCTATATTGACATATATACCTGACCCGGCATGTCATGGGGTGCGGGTTCGAATCCCGCTCGTGGAATTTTTTAAAGACTTTGTCTTTTTTTAAATTGTAATTTGATCGCAACAATATTTGCGTAAGTTACGCATATGTAAATAACCATTTTTGATGCCAGTAAAACTTGATTATGGAAAAAGATTCTGATTGCCTAGTATATTCGCCATCCTAACTTTAATATTATAAATGCGAAAGTGAGTTTGTTTGTTACGTTTTCACGCGTAAACTATTCAACCGATCATTATCAAATTTTGTACACATATTTTCAAAAATAAAATCAAACACATAGGATACCTATTATTAAAAAAGTGAGTTTGTTGTTACTTTGATACGCTTTCACGCGTAAACTATTTAACGATTTATTTGTTTTTTTGTCATAGAAACTGTCAAAGCGGTACTAAGTCCGCCGGATCTGCTAGTTTGATCTTAATTTGTTCTATCTTTGTTGTATCGTATATGTTTATTTGTTGAATCGCACTAGGCACCCTGTACTTTATATTATTAGGAAATCTTTACAACAATATCTTAATAGTGCCGGGTACCATTACAAAAATCGCAAACCGAACGCATAAGTCACTACGCCATCTAGATTCGCATTACAATTCAATTAAACGATTATTTTAGTATCAAAAAACATCACGTCACGAGCTGACAGCCAACAAATGAAAAAAATAATAATTGAATGAACCAGATTTCATTAAAACCTAATAACAGTTACTCGTAAAAAGTTGACCTTTTCTTAACCTTTTACGAGATTTTTTTTGTAAAGAATGATATTGTTCATTGTTTTAAAAATCTCGTTAAAAAAGGAATCAATTAAAATGGAAAAGGTTACTGAATATAAAAATAAC
The DNA here is from genome assembly GCA_963082485.1 of Eudonia mercurella. Classification (NCBI taxonomy): domain Eukaryota; kingdom Metazoa; phylum Arthropoda; class Insecta; order Lepidoptera; family Crambidae; genus Eudonia; species Eudonia mercurella. The sequence goes on from OY720044.1 coordinate 2,712,788, forward strand.
GTTCACAATTTTAAAATCTAAGTTGTTTATTTAGGTCAGGCTATAAAAAATGGCATAAACAAAAGGAGAGCTACCCAGCAGTGGGTCGAGAGGGGCTGATGATTATGATGTTGATGATGATGATGATGATGATGATGATAAAAACCTCTTATCATTAAGTATCGTTGAAGAGCTCAGCAAGGTCATTTTTTTCTCCAATCAATCTCTAATTTCACCATCGATTATCCATAAAATTTCAATGAAATAACTGGTTTATGATTATTTTACATATAATTTTACGCAAATATTTTTTCGCAACAAGCGAACAAATTACAATTTGAAAAAAGACAAAGTGTTGAAAAAAATCCACGAGCGGGATTCGAACCCGCGCCCCATGACATGCCGCGTCAGGTGCACTACCAACTATGCTATTATAGTGGCTAATTCCACTGGTGAAATTATTTTCAATACTTTGTCTTTTTTCAAATTGTAACTTGTTTATGCTAAAATACATTACATAGCTTTTATTAATTACTACACTTAAAAAAAAAATCTATGACTATGACTAAGTCATAAATAAACTGCCACTTCGGTGTTCAGGACATCAAAGTCAAAATCTAATCTTTTATTCAATGTAAGCCTCCACAAGTACTTATGGAAAACTAAAACGATTTTAACTTCCAAATTATAATACACTTAAATGTTTTTACTAAGTTATTGATCAGTTCTAATTTTGGAAGAGTCTTCAACAGACAAGAATTGGCATTAAACTCAGGAGGCATCTCTCTCCGTCTTTTAAACTTAATTCGTGTCAAGCCAACACGCTATAGGTTCAGTTACAGGTTACAGTGCCTTGATTTATAACTTTCGTTGTGCCTATAATACAAATTATCAAACAAAAACACTATGGGCTTTACAAATAAACAAAGAATAAGGTCGGAATAGTTATTCCGTGTTTTGTTCTTGTCATGTAAACGTCATTTCATATTGGAGTAAAAGAGACAAAACACGGAATAACTATTTGGAGCTTATTCTTTGTTTACTTGTAAGGCACTATAGCTCTAACTACAGTATTCAACGCAATTATTCGTTATTATTAAACTGCAGACTTTACGTATTTCTGTGACACCTATTATTATTATTATAAATTATCGACAGGCAGTTAGTTGTCTATAAAAGCACGTGTGAGAGAGATTTTACTCGCAATATTTTTAATTAAAATAGGAGTGACGAAATTTGACTCCATTTGACTGTAACTAATTATTATATATAATACTTTAAATAATTATCTTTAATTATGTAAATCATTTAAAGATAATTATTTAAAGTTGTCGTTTCCGATAAATATTTTGTCCCAATTCTGGAGATCATAATTTAATGTCTGTTTCTCAAATGTCTCAATGAGATCTCCACGGTCCCTGCGATCCTTTAAGGGTGCGCAGAGCAAAAAATGCCAAAAGTGCAGTCACAATTAAGTTGATATAATTGAAAATACTATCGTATTACATAAACAAATAAAGATACAATTTGGATCTTTTCATTTTTACGCACCTCTCTCTTACACGTTGTATAAGTGAGGTAACGGTGACAAGGTAAACTCTCAAGATATTATTGCACATCGCTGTACCCAAAACGGGGGCGAAGGTAAACATAATCTCCGGATCCACTATGTTTGTATGTCAAAAAGCAATTTATTCGGCACCTGATTGATAGAGGCCACGCGTGATTTACCCGGGGGCACAGTAATCTCATTTTGATGTGAGTTTCCGATCTGATCATCGCAAATGTAGTCCTGGATCAATTTAACACGATTTGACGAACACCGTTTGACGTTTTTTTAAAGTGCTCATTAAGATGCAATTGGGTTTTTTAGGGTAAGCAAGATTTACATGTATTTATTTTTGTAATTGCGAAAACAAATTTACTTAATTTCATACTTATTGGATTCAAATTTGTGCTGCTTTGTTTGTGTTTAGATTTTCAAGATTTATTAATATATTTCGTTTTTCAAAAAATTGTATAATAATAAATTAAAAAGTTGGTCCTGACGTTTAGGACGCTTATAAAAAATATAAAGATATTCATTAGGTAAACTTTTTTTATACAAACCTTGTCCTGACATTTATGAACACAACAAAAATAAATTAGCAAAATCGGTCGATACATTCTCAAGTGCTGCTCCGTCATACATGTGGCCATTGATTTTTATTATTATACTCGTAGTTAAAAAAAGTAAAATAAAAAAAAAAAATCACAAGCGGGATTTGAACTCGCACCCCAGCAGGTTGGACAGAACCATGATAGCATAAAAGGTAGTGCATCTGACCATGAATTGGGTGCGGGTTCGAATCCCACTCGAGGATTTTTTTACCACTTTTTTCAAATTGTAACATATTCGCAACAAAATTTGCTTAAAATATATAACCATAAACAAACCACGGAATATCTATTACAAAGTTTAAACTTTGTCTATTAGAGGCCCTAGAAATTTACATGCCATAATATTTACTGAAACGATGATTAATAGATTACTACCGATAGAAGTAACTAAATACGCAAAGGAGTATGTAGTATGGAGTACTATGTAGCTTATATAAATAGACCGTCTACGTCTAATGTGAGACCCTGGAAACGGGTCGCTGAGTTAGGCAGTGTACCCACTTGGAGGTGTAGCACGTATTTATTTATTTATTTAAAATTTACCATATAAACTTACAGCCTGTTCAGCCAACACCCTTATATGCTATATAAACTAATCTAATAGTAACAAAAAATAATAAATAAAAAAAAAAAATACAAAAACATATAAAACACATTGCAACAATATACATATACTAAGTATATAAAAAAAATATAGTCAAACATGAGAACAATAACAGCAACATTGAGAAACTAAGTCTATAGATGAGATAAGTACTACATCCTGCATTTATCTATAAGTCTAGGCAAAGAGTCTGCAAATATATCAGCATCCTGGAATTGATGCAAAAACGAATTTAGGAAGATCATTGCACGAGCTGTTGGAAAGTTTTACCGTGGCACGTGCGTAGCTTTAGAGAAGCGAACAACTGGTGCCGACCACCAGCATGTATCTAATACTGTATCAATCTATAAGTAAGTACGCCTCGTCCACAAGTTACTGCGTATCCAGGTACGCCAAGACCTTTCGCAATTTCCACGAGTCCATGGTTCCAGTGCGAAAATTTAGCCGAGCTTTTCCTCAGGTTGTTCCGTTCCCAATCTGATCCGAATCTTTCTAAGAATCTAGGTGGGAACAGGTATAATCTTGCATGACGCCAATACCTCTTCAAATAAAACTTTTGACGATGTTTCGATGACACGGCTTGAGGAAACCTTTAAGTTTCTCGTCGCCTCAAAAAAGTTTGGTGACGATGGAAAGGCCGTCTAAGGCTATCACCAGACTCTCAATAAGAGAGGAGCTCGATGACGCAGTGGTTAACGCGCCCGGTCTGCGAGTGCTGAGGTTATGCAACTTTCGCAAAGGCCGGTCATCGAATGGGTGACCAAAAATTTATCATCTCGAGCTCCTCCGTGCTTCGGAAAGCACGTAAAGCCGTTGGTCCCGGCTGCATTAGCAGTCGTTAACAACCACCAACCCGCACTGGGTCCGCGTGGTGGTTTATGGCCCGTTCTCCCTATCCATCCATAGGGAAGGCTCGTGCCCCAGCAGTGAGGACATATAATGAGCTGATGATGATAATGATAATACGTTACGTGCAACTCCTCCAAGTGTGTACCTACCTTAGGTCTCGCAGACATCAAAGCTACTGCTAGGCGTATGAGCAGGCGCCTGCTTATTTAGGCGTTAGACAATTTTCCGTCTAGTGAACTAATCGAGTGGCCGCCACGTCGCATCTACGTTTATATCGTTAGCGTAAACAAGCCAGACGAGTCACTTTGGGTGAGTTGCACCATCCAACGTTATCGTCAAATCCTCCGCCAAATCAACAGTTTTGCGAAAAATTATTTGCTCCACGCTCCATGTAACATTCGTCAAAAATGACGATAAAAGACATCATATCTTAACGTTAACATTAACTGCTCAAATTTGACCTAAGTATGTATATAGCAAATTTAGAATTATTGCGTAACTTGTAAAATATCTAACAATGGCGCTGTTGCGAGACTTTATATGGGAAAGCAGTTCTTCTGACGACGTCACTAACATGGAGAATGTGGCTAACTTGATAACAAAAAATCACTTTAACGTTAGCAAAGTATTGTATGGTGCAACGCATTGTGCTAGATGGTCTCTGTTACTGACGTCATAGTCAATGTTAAAGCTATCTTTAACAGTAACATTAACCGGAGTTTTGGTGCAATCCACCTTAAAGCGTGGCAAGTAAGGGTTCTTACACACGAACGGCACGTTGACGACGGCAGAGTAACTGCAGGCGGCTAGCGGTCGACACGCCGACGGCAGCCGCCGACAAACCACTGTTGAGGAAGCTAGTGTTCTTTTATGCTAGGGCATTTTCGGAGAGACGTTGCGTCTTTCTGTATATTGTACCGCATATATCATGGGGAGAGTTCTGAGGAATTGTTCGGCTTGATCCCTGCCGCTGCTTTCCTTCACCGCACTACACGCAATCGACTGTCATTTCATCCACATCACCTTGATGGATGGCGGTCTACTACACGAAATTTCTTGCCTCAAACTACAGTGTTGTGGAACCAGCTATCGGCGGCGGTTTTTCTTCTCTACGGCCTTGGGATCTTCAAGAAACGAGCCTTTTCCTTCCTTAAAGGCCGGCAATGCGTCTGCGATTCCTCTGGTTTTGCGGGGGGTGTCCATGGGCGGCGGTGATTACTCTCCATCAAGTGACCCGCCTGCTCGTTTGCCTCCTTCTTTTATTAAAAAAAAATATATATTTTTGACGCTGTAGGGGAGAAAATAGCTAGACACTTGCTGAGTTTCTTGCCGGTTCTCCTCAGTACAAGATCTCCCGCTCAGAGTAGACTTACGAACCGATGGCATAATGACGTTCATAAGAGCTATTTATAGCTGAAACTGAATAAATGATTTTGAATTTTGAATTTTAAACTACAATGGCAGACGTGGCACGGTACAACTACATGCGTCGCCATTCGCCATATGCCGGCGGCTACTAACTTACCACAAACGCCTCAAGCGCCATGATATACAGGGCCAGGAGAGGCGATTCCGTAAGATGAAGGAGACCTCCCACTGGGGAGCAGCCTCCTAACGCTAAAAATCCTTAACAAATCTGCTCATAGTTTTAGCACTGCTCGTAGATTAGCACAAAAATAAAAGAAAATGCTGGCGGCAACCGCTGACCCGTCAACGACGCGTCAGTCATGCAGTTACTTTTATACATCGTCAGCAAACTGTCGTTCGTGTGTAGAAGCGCTAAGGGTAACGTTTTGAAAGCTTGGTTCCTTTTACTATCGGTCATGCTTCGGCCAATGGATGAAAAGCATTTTAAAGCAATTATGAAAAGGGAAGTAGAAATACTAACTTATTCTATGTGGGCGTATGATTTGCGGTATGAATGACCATAATGCTACGTAAGATGAATGTAGCGATATTGCGTTGAGGCAGTAGTTAGTTCGTAGTCGTAGCATCTCGTAGCATTTCGTAGCGATTGTTGCTGTAGTGGTTATTTACCTAGCAATAAGTTTGTGAAGTGACCAATATATTATTAGGTCCTTACCTATGAAATTGACGTTTTGTATGAAGATTTTTTATAAAATTATATAAAAAAAAATCAAGTCCCTTTAAAGCTGCAATGAAACAAAAAGTCAATTCCGCGAAACAAAAAAGACACAAAATGAATTATCATTTTTATTACTGAAGCCTAAGTAACATAATCCTCATTAAAGGTGTATAATAATATTAACAACTGGTATTGACTTTTAGAAGTAAATACACTTATTAATAAGTGAGAAAAAAACGTCAATTTCATGGGTAATATTATTATTATTATTTTAATTACATTATGTAAAGTCATGATTTAAGAGCCTTTTATATTATGGGTTTACCATACAAACTTTAAAGCTCTAATTCTTTCAAACCAATATACCATTTTAATTAAATTTTCTATGCCTAAGAGAGAAATACAGAGATATTGACAGTTAATAAAACCTTAAAAAAAAGTTTGTTCAACTGATTTAAAAAGATTTAAAACTTTATATTGTGGACTAATAACTATTGTTAAGTTAGTCAAATTAAAAATCACGTAACAATTTGTGATTGTTAAACACTTGCTTGCCTCGGATACAGACCCCAGCATCTTCAATCGAGATACATCACAAGCTCACCCCGTGGGAAATCTAAAGTGAACGGATATCCTATCAACTTGTTCCTACAAATAATGAGAATAAACAGCTTACAACCTATCGACTGTAATCAATTTACTATCTGTAACATGGTATATCTAAACATCTTGACATAAAAGGAAAACATATTTTGCGCTAAACGAAGAATCCTGAAGAAATATCATTGTTTTGTTCAGTTTTAACTAATAATAATTTTTTTGTTGGTTCACGATTTCTTTTTCTGTAACGTAACGAACGCATTGGATGTTCTACTCGTTTAATAAAAATATTTTGTTGCATCAATCACAGTACACAATTTAAATTGGTTATAAAAATCCAAAGTACCAGGCGCACATATCTCTAGAGGAGGTTATACGTACGCTGCGAACAAAGAGGTGTAACGCTTTATCTTCAACGATCACAACCATATTTATTCCAAATACTTTTTTAACCAAACTTCCTTCGTTACTCCTGAAGTATCAGGCGTGCATATCCTCTAAGAGGCTATTAAACATAATGCATGTAGATTCGTTCATCGACACACGTTAAAATATGTAGAGTATGCGCTGGAGCGCCCGCTTGCTTTCAAACTGGGACAATTTTCATTTTTACATATCTGTGGCGAGGGAACTAGTATTGCAACAATTTTGTGAGGAATTTTATGCGCGCCATTTTGAGATAAGGTCATTTACTAGGGTTCCATGTTTCTTTTGTGGCTCGCGTTTGTTTTAGGAAAAGAGAAATTTAGCGTTGGGTATTTTTTTTTAATTCTTTGGCATTTGGTTAAATAAAAAATGTAAGAAGTTTCTTTATTTTTTTATTAGATTGGAGCTGCTGCTGTCCTGGTAACTAAATTGGAAATGTTTTGGCCCGTACTGCGTAAGGTTGTCGTGAGTTCGTAACTCACTCTGCGCAAATTGCCTTTTATTAAGTGTTATTTTCAGTTTCTTTAAAATATTGGTTTGAAACTGAAAATATTTTTAAAAATATCTTTTAAACATCTCATTTTGACATTACTTATGTAGTCAGCTTATATTTATAAATATTTGGCTATAATTGACATTTATTATTCACCAAATAAATAATATAAATACTACAATGCATACGTTGACAAAGAAAACGGCATACCTATGAAAAAAAAAAACGTTTTCCTACTTTTTAAAACGTTTATGACGTACGAGTATTAAGCGAAAATGATGTGATAACCACAATATGGAGTGAGATAGGAGTGATATTCGGTACCGTGGTAACAGTCAGTTATTATAAGGGAAATATTTCGCTCATGCCCTCGGGAAATGTCCAGGCAGCGAATATACATCCAGCGACCCCTACACTATAGTATATTGGACACATTGACATATTTTATTATATATTGCGCATCGGGGTCAGCGGTAGTGGGACTAGTCCCTCCAAAAGGTTCCGAGTTCAATTTCCTTTGAGTAACATTCAAGTAGGGTAGCGGCACCAGTGTTGACAGGAACCAGTGATCGATATTTTTTTCCCTTTAATAATTAAAAATAGAGGTAAGCCACTGATTTTAGTCTTTAGCAGCAATTGAATACAGACCACCACCGCTTCCTAGCTGTCATCCCGTGAAATTACAATGAAAATCTATCTTGCTAGCTGACCCGGCGGACTCCGTACCGATTTTTTTTAATATAGCCTATGTTACTCAGCGCTAATGTAGCATTCTAATGGTGAAAAATTTTTTATATCGGTCCAGTAGTTTTTGAGTTTCCTCTTTATTATCTTTATATATATAAATCTTCTGTGAGTGTGCATGTTATTGAACTCCTTCTAAACGGCTGGACCTATTTGGATGAAATTTTCTGTGTGTGTTCAAGTGGATTCGAGAATGGTTTAGATTTACAATTGGACCCGTTAGGTGGTGCTGTTATGGGGTCTATCATGGGATATGGGTGTTCTTAAGCGGACGAATGATTTGTTTGTTTTGTTGTCATGGAAACTGTCAAAGCGGTACGAAGTCCGCCGATCAGCTAGTATTAGTATAGATTACGAAACTGTGTTGAACACTGGTAACACGGTAAAAGCCTTTCTGTCTGCTGTGCAAAGGGATCTACAATTGAAATCACGTCATCGCTACAATTAATGGGTATTGGCTTAATCACCATGCTTTTCGACCTGAGAATTGAACCCAGGGCCGGATAGTAGTCTAATAGCTTTGACACTAGGCCACCGAGCCATCTATGAACATAGATTACTATACATTTTATTCCATTTGTTTAAATAATCACTCTTTGGCGCACGATCTACAGTAAAGAAAACTACAGTCATCCTGGGTAACTTTACCCTAATTTAGTAAAGTAAAGTTAATAGCCTTTAACTATCCCACTGCTGGGCAACGGCTGGCTATTGTCTTAATCACCATGATTGCCAAAATAGCCCGGGTGTGTGATCCGCAAAAATCCCGAAACATCTAATTTAGTTTAAACAAAAGTTTTTAATATTGAACTTTTATGAGTTTATTTTTCGGGTCGGTTTCTAACCTTCATAACTGAGACATTGTTATAATGAAGGCATTAAGGAATTAAGTTTCCAAGGTTGAGTGAGGGTAACTAAGTCCTTAATTAAATATAAACCCTTACAATATAACACATAATACCGTTGTGTCATGTTGTCTATTATTATATGCTGGCTGTATATTATATATTTAAGCTCGTGTCATACGATTTGTTCAGTTATAACTGTACAGATTTCTTTTTCATATCAAACTGGTTCCATGCTCTGTTTGTTTGCCCTATTCAAGAAAAAATGTATGTGAATGATTATCTATACTAATAAAATAAAGAGGAAAGCTTTGTATTTTTGTATGTATGTATGTTTGCAACGAATAAACTCAAAAACTACTGGACCGATTTAAAAAATTCTTTCACCATTAGAATGCTACATTAGCGCTGAGTAACATAGGCTATATTAAAAAAAATGTCCACCCGTGCGAAGCAGGGACGGGCCGCTAGTTTACAAATTAATTTACGCAAATATTGTTGCGAATCCGTTGATTGTGTGATGACCCGGCATGTCATGGGGTGCGTGTTCGAATCTCGCTCGTGGAAATTTTTCAAGACTTTGTCTTTTTTCAAAAAGGTATGTGGTTAAAATAATAATATATTTTAATGACAATCGTAAAAGGTAAATAAAGAAAAAAAAAGATAGACTTCTATTAGTAAACACACACAAACATGATAAACAGTAGAATGAAAGCTTTTTCTTATGTTTTAGAGAAAAATTTAAAGGTGAAAATAAGACGATTATGAGTTTTTTCTTTTGGAAATTCCGGAGCTCGCGGATCCTCAATTTCTTATCTTATCTACTATCTTATCTCTTACCACAGCGTCTAACCGCCGGACCACAATAATAATAATAATGGCAACCTAGGTTAAGTTTTTATAATATTTTATACTAGCTGTGCCCGCGGCTCCGCCCGCGTGGAATTCGGCCTGTGTCAGTAAGCGGCTAATTCACCCCTAATTTCTCTTCCTCCCCCCTGGAGGCGGAGCTTGAAGTAGAGTTGAGAGATGGATATGCTAGTATTTTATATATGTGTAGTACATTCTTCATACAAATATTATAAAGAGGAAAGCTTTGTATTTTTGTATGTATGTATGTTTACAACGAATAAACTCAAAAACTACTGGACCGATTTAAAAAATTCTTTCACCATTAGAATGCTACATTAGCACTAAATAACATAGGCTATATTAAAAAAGAAAAAGCGAAAAAAAAGAAATGCGGTACGAAGTCCGCCGGATCAGCAAGTAAAGCATAATGACTGACTATACAAAACCAATTGGGTAGGTGGCTGGTGAGTCAATAAAAAAACTTTTTAGCAACTACCAATACGATTTTTTTAATAGATATTGTATGAGAATGGACACTATGATGTCACTATTTTGTTCCGTCATTGATTACAGAAAATGGTTAGTTCAAAAATAGGTAAATGCTTTAAACATCTGGTACATGCTTTATTTATACGTTTAATATTCTGGAATTAATTGTTGTTATAAAATGTTTTTGTTTATATAATTTTTAACGCAAATTTTGATGCGAACAAATTACAAAAACACAAATGTTGGAAAAATTTCCACGAGCAGGATTTGAACCTGCACCCTTCTAACAAACCGGGTCAGGTGCTCTCCCAATTGAGCTATCTAATAATTTCGGCGGGCTTATTAGAACCACGATACCACCAACATTTGTGTTAATTGTTGTTGTCAATATCCCTATTGGGTTAGGTTTTAACAGGTATAAGCTCAATATCATAATTAAGACAATAACATGTCCAAAAATAGGAAAACGTTATAATAACAAGGTAACACCTTAAAAAAAAATCCACTACGGTACTCGTATATCTTTTGGAGGTAAAAATAGGCCAAGTCGGTCAAATGAAAGAATAAAAAACACATTTCACAAATAATGCTGGCATCCGGTTTTATAAAATGGAACTGCCTTTGATGCGGTCCGCGAGGAGTTCAAATAAATGGAGCTTTATTTTATGCCCCGCTTCTCGACTTTTTCCTTGATTGGGAATTCCCACCTGGCCGCAGCTATTATTATGTTCTTTTCCATATATTTCGATTCTTTTGGAAACTTTTCGAAATTGCTCGAAAACCTTTAAGGCCGCATGACGATTGTGTTGTATTAAAAATAGTAAATTTTTCAAAATAGGGATCTATTTTGCAAAATTTACTAATACCAACAAATCTCATTTTACCACCTCGTCAACGTCAGCTTAGCTTGTAGGTACTTGTGTAGTAGAAAATAAATGTGAGAGTTTGGAACTCATATCATCATTATCATCATCATCTCAGCCAAAAGACGTCCTCTGCTGAACAAAGGCCTCCCCCAAGGATCTCCATAACGAACTCATACAAAACAATCTATTTATTTATTTATTTAGAGAAGATTTACAGCATCATATCTATATAGAATAAAGACTACAATATAATGACATGTCAGATGTTCATTAGGTGACATAAAAATGCAAAATTACTTCATTCAAATAGTTTGTTGACCATAATTTGATTTTCTATCTCCAATTACTAGATATGGTTTTTTGAAGTGAAAACTTCTTTAGCGGCGTTGTGTACTTTTTTTGGAATGGGTAAAAAATGTTAAACTCGCGTCAGGACACGTGACCGTCAGGACACGTGACCGTCAGGACACGTGACCTGATCGAAAATTCGTAAGACGGATGGAGAGTAGAGGAATGGGTAAAAAATGTTAAACTCGCGTCAGGACACGTGACCTGATCGAAAATTCGTAAGACGGATGGAGAGTAAACAGCTGGCGCGGCGTAATATAAATTTTTAATATAACATAATATAACTTTTTAATGTAATATAAATTGTCATGTTTGTGTACGATAGCCCAATAAATAAATATTGTATTCTACCACATAAATGAGAGTACTTTTATACTGATAATTAAAGCAATTCGTGCAAAATTATTCCCTAACCATTCCAAAATATCAAAAATGCACAACGTTAATATTCAAGTTTTTTTTTTCATTGGCGGCGCTAGTGTGCGTCGCGTCGTAAACGCTCTTAAGACTAATGTATCAAGCGAGTTGCCCTGTGGACACGTATAGTCCACTACCTAATTTAACGCCCTTGCGCAGTGGGACGTTTAAAGGCTCAAATACTAAGTATCATTACCCACATCCAACAAAAGGCAGTATATTTTTAATTCAAAATAACGGAGACCCGCAATATTCATTCAACAAACATTCCGAGTAAACGATACAAAAAATATACTTTACAAAGCGCCGTCTTGGGAGAAAGGAATAGGCAAATTAAGATAAGCCTGGACCCGTCTGAACCTAGCACAAAGACGCCGGACATGCTAAATAAAGGAAGCAGTATGTCAAGTTCAACGTCAACTATTTTTAATAAGAACAGGGGAGCGATTTTAAAAACAGTAACTATTATTCTTACACTGCGATATCAATTCTGAGTACTCTAGGCCATTTTGACAATGAAAATATTCTCAACACAACGTTGTACATAACTATGAAAATATGATTATTTTTGCAATATTTAAAATTCATTTATTTAGGTACTTAGAGAGTTTTGAGTGCCAAAATTGAATTACTATCCCCGCTTCATAAAAAAATAGATTTTTTTTGATAACATAGTTTTAAGCATACTAAGGTATACTTATTTGTTTTGAAACATTTGTCATATCGATTCCCTGTTATGGCATAAAAGTTAGTTTCCTTGCCATGCACTCACGTCCGTTCAAGTTGTATTTTCATTGTATTGTCGTTGTCGAGATCCTTGGGGGAGGCCTTTGTCCAGCAGTGGACGTCTTTTGGCTGAGATGATGATGATGATGATATATTTAATTACGGGGGTTTTGTTATATTCGCATTATTTTACTATACCACGATGCTGAAACGGATTTCATTTTACGAATTTAATTTATTGAAAAAATAATCATTATTATTTATTTAATTACGGGGGTTTTGTTATATTCGCATTATTTTACTATACCACGATGCTGAAACGGATTTCATTTTACGAATTTAATTTATTTAAAAAATAATCAGTATTATTTATTCAATTACGGGGGTTTTGTTATACATATGTATTCGCATTATTTTACTATACCACGATGCTGAAACGGATTTCTTTTTACGAATTTAATTTATTTAAAAACTAATCATTATTACTTATTTAATTACGGGGGTTTTGTTATATTCGCATTATTTTACTATACCACGATGCCGAAACGAATTTCTTAAGTATCCAATAAATGGAAAACTAAAGTAAAGATAGGATACTGATTTTTAACATGTAGTCGGGTGACGCGTCGTATATCTGTTACTTGTCTGTATACATATAAGAAGAGTTAAGGTTGAAGGGAGGTATGAAAAAGGCTGTGGGGAAAAGAAAATTTTATCTGGAACTAGTCTGGCATTGTCTGAAAAAAGGTTTAATGTTACTACGATAGCTTGCTCCTTTTCGTTTTGCATCCTACTTGGATAAAAGAGAATTTTAAACGAAGACTTACAATGGAGTACGTAAGCAATTTCGTTGAAAATAATGCGGATACAGACTTATAATAATAATAAGAGAAATAATAAATTGATCCACAAAAAAATAGTAGGCTAGCACCTAAAATGCTAAGTTAGCATCTAAATAGTAGTTTAGGTGCTAACTTAGTATTTTTGTGGGTTAGGTTAGGTTAGGTTGGGCCCTGTCCCGCTGCTGGTGGTACTCTAGGGTTAGGTTTTTATAATGTTTTATTGTTTTTATATTAAAATATTGTAAAAATCTAGTTTTAAGAAAGAAAATAAATAAAGAGATAATAAAACTTTAATTCCGATAAAAATATCCATATTTTATTCGTACGTTAGTAACAATGATACTTATTATGCTATGTTAGTATTGTTAGTTCAAATAATTATTTATTTGTTTATTCTTAATTATAAGACACTATTTTTAAATTTGATGAGTACCTACTATTTCGAGTTGTGTAAAATAATGAACTCATAATAAGGTTTTGGAATTGAAACAGCTTCATTTATCTATTTGTTTTTTTTTGTATCTGTTAGTAGGCGCGTAGTCCGCTCGGCATTGAAATGCTTAATTTAATGTACAGACACCTGTATATCAGAATATCTAAAACTGACAAATTCCTTTAACAAATGTTTAATCATATGCCTTAGACATAAATATCAAAGTCTTTTGAAGAAATCTGACAATGTGTGGTAGTCTGGTGTGTACTGCTGCCTGTGTTCACTGTTTATTAATCTAGATAAAGTTAAGCACATATCATCATCATTATCATCATCTCAGCCAAAAGACGTCCACTGCTGGACAAAGGCCTCCCCCAAGGATCTCCACAACGACCGGTTTTGTGCTGCTCGCATCCAGCGGCTTCCCGCGACCTTCACCAAATCGTCGGTCCACCTTGTTGGAGGCCTGCCCACACTGCGCTTTCCGGTACGCGGTCGCCACTCGAGGACTGTCCCGCCCCAGCGGCCATCAGTCCTGCGGGCAATGTGGCAGTGGCAGTGGGCAGGAGCCCACTGCCACTTGAGCTTAGCAACTCTTCGGGCTATGTCGGTTACCTTTGTTCTTCTGCGGATCTCCTCATTTCTGATTCAATCTCGTAGAGAAACCCCGAGCATAGCCCTTTCCATTGCTCTTTGAGTGACCTTGAGCCTTCTGATAAGGCCCATAGTGAGCGACCACGTCTCAGTCCTGTATGTCACTGGCAACACACACTGGTCAAAGACTTTCGTCTTGAGACACTGCGGTATATCGGACGAAAAGATATTTCGTAGCTTACCGAACGCTGCCCAGCCTAATTGGATTCGACGATTGACCTCTTTGCTGAAGTTGAACCTACCTAGCTGGACCGTTTATCTCAGGTAAACATAATTGTCCACAACTTCAAGGGCAGAGTCCCCAACCTTCAAAGGAGCGGGTACGACACGTGAGTTCGACATAACTGTCGTCTTCTCCATGTTCATTTTAAGACTTACTTGTTGAGAGACTCTGTTGAGGTCACTGAGCATTGTGCCGAGGTCTTCCAGGGACTCAGCCATGACCACTATATCGTCAGCAAATCGAAGATGAGTGATGTATACTCCGTTGACGTTGATGCCGAGTCCTTTCCAGTCCAGAAGCTTGAAAACATCTTCCAGTGCATCAGTGAAAAGTTTCAGAGATATCACATCTCCCTGTCTCTCTCCTCGCTGCAACTGGACAGGTTTCGAGCTCTGGTCCTGAACACGGACTGACATTGTGGCGTTTTCATACAAACACTTCAACACTTCAATGTACCGGTAGTCAGTTTGGCACCGCTGGAGATACTGTAGCACGGCTCATGTTTCAATCGAATCGAAGGCTTTTTCATAGTCCACAAACGTTAAGCAAAGAGGCTGGTTATACTCTTCAGTCTTCTGTATAACCTGCCGCAGCGTATGTATGTGGTCTATGGTGCTGAAGCCTTTTCGGAAACCGGCTTGTTCGATAGACTGGAAGACATCAAATTGCGCACGCACACAAGCACATATACATTACACAAATTATTTTATTTGTTTAATAGGCTGCCAGATTGGATTTATAAGATTATTTTAATTAATTCTTTTGTTCGTCGATAATTCTATGGTGTTGCATTATCAGTGTTATCTATCTATATATCTTTCTATTGGAGTCCTGAAATACAGGATCGCTCTATATTAGGCTCCAGTTCACACGTCTAGACGTTCCCTATATTTGTATATGTGTGAAAAATAAACAATTTTAATTTTAATTTATTTTTATTTTTCTTTCTAAAGTTCCAGGGAGCTAAGAGAAACCTATAATTTACTCTATATGTATAATTATGTATGTATACTCTATGTCTTTGCATTCAGGCGCATATAATCTTCACGAACGTTCAAACTGAGTTAACTCGAGCACCGTAACTCAACATAAGATGAAGTTTGTGAACTTTTGAACGCACAGAGTCAAAGGAGTTTGAGCAAAGAATAAGCAGTAAGTGCTTTTTCTTGTTTTAAGTCATATTTATTAACTCGGTCCAAAGTTAACTAAGTACGGGGTAAGTTATTTAAAGCTAAGTCAAGCAGATTAACCACCTGTTCAGAAAAAAGCATTACGACATCCAATTTGAAGTACGATTTAAATATTTTTTTGTTGTAGAATTATTACTTCGCACGTAATCTCAATAATCGGATTTTGGATTTTTTCATGACGGACGCTTGTAGCGTTAAATTAGCGGAATGTTCCCCTTTATCTACCCTGAATCGTCAGCGCTGGTTTCTGGCGTACTTAGGCAAAACAAAATTTTAAGGGTCTTGAATTTCCGGAGATGTAACATGGGTAGGTGTTCCGAACAACTCGGCGATACTGTATGGGATAGTATTTTTGTACATGATGATATTAATCTTGACCTTGAATCTTTTAACGTTGTTTTAAACAATATAATAAAAGATAACACTCCTTTAAAATGCATTGCATGCATGCAAACGCCGGTTTCCCCGTATGGTTTTCTGGACCCTTAAAGGCATGGATTAAAGAAAAAACTAAATGCACAAAAAATATATACAGTTCAAAAACCCTAGAGTAGAGACTACGATGAGTTCAGCTTGTTGCATTCAAGGTCTAAAAAACTTATTAAAGAATGTTATGATTCTTAAGTGGTTAGCGTTTGTAAAGAACAAAAGGGTCAAAGGGTTAGCTAGTGGTGGTGAGGACGTGGCGCAACTATTCTCTGAATATTTTTCCTCAATGTTCGGCCCTGACTGCAGCAGTTGCACCACCCATTCGAATCTTTCTAGTCTTAGTAGCTATTTAGGCGGTATTGTGGTGTCTAGAGATACCTACTTAAAAAACTATTGCACTTAATGTAAGCAAGGGGGCATTAGGCCCCTTCTCCCGAATCCCTGTCGTCCCTGCATGTGGCTTTTTTGAACAGTTTTGCGTGGTTCACGGTAATATACCCATATACATGTAACATTACCGCTTACCATTTAACAATATAAAAAGATATGGATATTTACTCCACAACAGCCCGGGCACTTATTACCAATCACTTTGTATGTATATAATAATATGTATATTGAAACGTTGAAGGCTTCAAAAGAGGCTCAATGTACTTACCAAAAAGGCTTTTATATTTTCAGGTGGGCCTTTATTCTCCAACTTGTTATTACACTAAAGAGGTTTTAACATTTTCGTTCAAGCCTTCAATTTGAGCGTTCGTTCCCCAAGATTCTATCGCATTATTTGTAACATCGATCATCTGTGGACTGCCCTGTGATTGGCTGTTGGATCGATACTGTAGCCTTTACATTGATAAATCGTTTGTGTCCGTTGATTTACGGAGCTATGTTTTTGCATAGTTAAAAAACACTACCACTAAAAAAAATAATTTCAAACAAATATACAGTGTGGTTATTGGGCCTGAACTAGGTAGCCAATGGTCTCGTCAACCCGTCTGTTTCGTTTTGACAATCCTCTACCAACATCCTGTATATTTTAAATTAAGTTTATAGTGTTTGTGAACGCCTCGGTGGACGAGTGCCAAAGCGCTTGGTCTGAACCCGAAGATCCTGGGTTCAATTTCCAGGTCGGGCAAAGTGTGTTTCGGATTTTGTGATACATAGCCCGGGATTGTATTCACTAACCCGCATTTGGCAAGCGTGGCGATTAAGTCATTACCCATCAATTGTAGTGATGAGTTGATTTCAATGATGGAGGCCTTTGCCCAGCTGTGGGAAAGTATATAGTTCTTTCTTCTTTCTTCTTTTTATAGTGATTAATTGGTGTGGTTTTTTGCCTTTTTTCCATCATGGGGATGTTTTGAAATTCCGGGTAAAGTGCGCTTCCAACTTCGGCCTTATTTATACGCTTTCATGACGACAAAACAGATAGTTACCGATATACAGAAAGCATTCTACTGTACTGATTACTTATTACTAGTGATCGGATAGTCGGATGCATATTTACCTAAAGTTGAGGGGTTGGCTGTTATGGAATGCCTTTTGTATCTAAAAAAATGCCGGGATTTCGGAATCGACAAATTTAGTGTTTTCATTATAAAATCAAATCGGGTGTAGGTATATTTACTTATGTTCAGGTGTTGGCTAATATGGAATGCACTTTTTTAACGAAAAAATTTCTAGAAATAATATTTTTTTTACAATTTACAAAACATAATTTCCTAGCCAAAAATTAACTTTAAGTAAATATGCATCCGATTATCCGATCACTGCTTACTACCTATTGTCATCATCATCATCATCATCATCATTTTTCAGCCCGGAGATACCCACTGCTGAGTATATGCTTCCTTTCGTTTCTGACACTCCTCTCTGTCACGAGCCATACGCATCCACGGCTTTCCCGCTATCCTGGTAATGTCGCCTTGCCACCGGACGACCGACGCTTCTATGTCCAAGTTTTGGCCGCCAATCGGTAATTGCTTTGCTCCACCTGCCATCACCTCGTCTAGCTAAGTGTCCTGTCCAACTCCACTTGAGTCCCATCACCCTTTTCTCGACGTCTAGGACTTTAGTTTGTTGTCAGATTTCGGTATTCGGGACTCGGTCTTGAAGTCCTATTATATTATGATAACCTATTGTATATGTATGTATTCTACGAGTACATTAATTTGCGCGGGTTTCTAATCAATCAAGAAACGATTTTTTACATCACAACGATTATTCACTTTAACAATGTAATATTAACGTTTCATCAGAACGCTTGTTTATATTATTTTGTCTACTAATTCCCCGCTTCGCTCTCAAATCCGTTTTGTAACGATACAATTACTTCGGTTGCCCGAAACGGCTCACGATCAACAAAGAATCGTTTCCAGATGACCGATTATTTGGAATCTCTCGAATGCAAGACGAAATCAATCAATGTCCACGGGTGGCAATCGCGAAGTTTGGACAAACAATAAATACTTTGTGGGCTCTCCAATCTGATGTTAAGCAATGTTATTTGGATAATGGTGTTGATGCTGATAGGTTTTTATGTTATTGATTACCCCAAGTCGCTTTTAAGACAGGCAGCAATAAATACTTTAATAGTACATTTTACGATAACAAATCATCAAGAAGAAATTTTAGCACGGAAAATGTAAGGGAAAAATTATTACGGCCGGAATTTGAATCGAATTGAATTACCTACGGGTTTGCAAAGCAATGTTGAGTAAGATAAAATTTAAAGGTTCTTAATAACTTCAATCTGGGACAAACTGAACAAACAAAATTTCTTTAAGATTTGTCTGGTGTACAAAGGGTTCATTAATATAAAACATAGATTGTCCACCATCTATTTCTGCAGAATACTTTAGTTCACGTCGCTCGAAAGGATGGTCACAACCTCGAACAGCTGATGGTGACAGGCAAGGTTGACGGCAAACGACCAAGAGGGCGTAGGCCCACGAGGTAGTCTGATCAAATCCGAGCCTCTCTAAACACCACACTTCACATGGTCCTCCACGAAGCTACAGACCGAAGCAGCTGGCGGGCAATAGTCAGAGAGAGGTGATTCTGCGGGGGAGTCACGAACCTCAGTAATAAGTAACACGACGTGAAGAGGACAAAGGGTTCATACAATAGTTCAAGTTCTGCATATTTATAACACTAATATCAATATTATACTTTGAACGATCAAACAGCAAAAAATATGGCGACTGAATTAGATAAGATGGTAATAACTTTGGTAGACTTTAGAACAAACAACCGAGCCGAACATAATATTTGCTCTTCTGAGAATAGATTTGTAAACGACGTTAGATAATTGAAATTCTAAGGATCTTCATAACATCGTTTAAGGCAAACGTTGAGTTCTTGAATTAGTAGATTATTGAGAAAGCGAAGTCGTTGTGTTTAGGCAACAATCGCTAGTATCAAAAATATTACATACATTATTAATGGCATGCGCGATGTCGCTGCTATTTAGTAAGTGAAGCAACACCCGCGCTATCGAATCACCAGATGGGTTACCAAGTTTATACTATAGTATCTATATTTATAGTATAGTAAACGACAGTTGACAAAACCCCTAGTGGGTTATTGACAACCCGCATTGGGCCAACTACGTGATGAGTGATGGCATGGCCTGATCTGTCACTGTGAAATTTCTTACTTGCACAATCGAAAACGTTTTTGTACAACTTCTGTTAATACTTTTCGCGGTCAGCATTGGACCGGGATTCAAAGGTCGTTGATTTGGTTACCACTCTAGCTTCCTGGGACTGGTTGATTTTTTTTAGTAAAATTTTTATCCTGTTACTGTATATGCATTGTGAAAGCAAAAATAAAAAAGTATATAAAAAAAATATTTCCTGAAAGGCCGTTATGGATATGCGATTACTCTGGTATTGTGAGTGTCCATGGCTGGCAGTGAAATTCAAATTCAAATTCAATTTCAAAATCATTTTATTCAGTTTAGGCTACAAGTAGCTCTTGTGAATGTCACTATGCCATCGGTTCGTAAGTCTACTCTGGGCGGGAGATCTTGTACTGAGAAGAACCGGTAAGAATCTCAGCAAGTAAGTATCCAGCTCTTTTCTCCCTTACAGCGTCAAAAATATTGGAAAATGCCCGACTGTTAGTGCTTACCGACTTTCCATCAAATAACCAGCAGGTTCGATTGCCACTTCCTAAGTTAAAAAATTTCAATATGAAAAGATCTGAGACCAACTTAGCAATGGAACGTTTACAAGCGGACGATGTAACTAGAAACTCGGCCACATATAAATCAAAACAAAACAAGATCCTGATCTAAATGTAAAACCGCTCACGTACCACCGCACAGATCCACAAAATATAAGTTAGCATTTATGCGGCAAGTTTACTCCTACACCGGCGTACGTGACGGGAATCGAACCCGCTTGTTTGCTCCAATAACTTTAGCGGCTTCCGCTGGCAAAATACAGGTATGAGGGGAAACTTAGAACAAACAATGTTAAGTGAAATTGGGAGGTTCTAATAACAGCGTTTTTGGTGGAACGTTGAGTAAGGGGATTATTGAGGGAACAAGGAGCACTCGAAATGTAAAGCAACTTTCGGAATGCCAGGTCATCTGAAGAGCGAACCAATTCTTCTTTAGCGTTCTTTAATGTTTTATTTAAGACTAGCGGCCCGTCCCTGCTTCGCACGGGTCGACATTTTTTTGAATATAGCCTATGTTACTCAGCGCTAATGTAGCATTCTAATATACATACATACATACATACATACGTATACATACATACATACATACATACATACATACATACATAAACAATTAAAAATCTATTGTGTCTGTATTCACAGCAAATGACAGGTTAATCATTTAATGATCTTTACAACAGATGTGTGTTCATGCATTTCATATTTTTATCTACTTTCACATTAGTAGCGGCATAGCACGAATAAAATAATAAGTAAACAGCCTATAACTGTCCCACAGCTGGGCAAAGGCCTCCATCATTGAAATCAAGTCATCACTACAATTATTGATGGGTAATGGCTGAATCACCACGCTAACACGCTTGCCAAATGCGGGTTGGTGATGACAAACCCGGGCTAATGCATCGAAAAATCCGAAATACATTTTGCCCGACCCGGGAATTGTACCCGGACCTTCCGGTACGAGGCGTTTAATATAAATATAAGGTCACTTTTTATCAATTGCAAATATTTTGTCAAAACATCTTATTATATCGGAGAAATAGGGCCCTAGCATTTAAAAAAAAATTCAGGCTAGTTTTTTTTTACTTTTCTTGACAAAAAAATTGTAATATTTTCAAGAGCGGCCTCTCTGTCGGTTTTTTTGAATGGAACTAGGAGCACGTGTAAGCGGTGAAGGCATTGCGGCCTCTCTGTTTCGGCTCCTTTGAATTGAAACTACCGAAAGTGCTTTATTTTTCTTTTTAATCGAAATGTCTTTTGGCGTTTTTCTTGAAAACTAGCGTATAATAATTTATTTATATAATAATATGGTGTTGGATTTATCTTCAAAATATTTGCAGTTGTTAAAATGTGATCTTATATATGTAAAATATTTTTTGGAATCGAATAAAATAATATTAGAGGTTGAAAGTTTCCCGACCATCATTGGTAAAAAGCGAGTTCGCGGCAGCAGTAACAACGTCCTGCAGGCAATCGCCGATAGTGGGGACTGCCCATTTATCGAGCACAAGTGCCAAGTTACGCGCTCAAAATTAAATATTATTTAATAAAGTACTAACATAGGTGATAAGTCTCTTTGTTACTAACATTAAATGGACTCTGTTGTCTGATAAATAAACATTTTTTTATATATTTTTTTATAATACTTAATAATAATAAAACGCATTGTCAGGAGATTTCTTTCTCTGCAGCCTTAATCGCCGGTAGCTTGAGTCCTGCTCCGCTGCTGGCGGTGTTCTAGGTTTAGGTTTTTATAAAAGTTGTGTTTTTTTATATATTTTGTTATATTTTACTTTTTATATAATTTTTATACAACCTAGATCTAAGTTTAAAAATAGATTAAGAGAATAAAAATAAACAAGTGTATACTAACTTAGTTCTTGAGTCCCATTGTTACTAACAAATATGAGTTGTAATTGTTACTCGAAATAAATAAATTCTATTCTCTGCTATTCTATTAGTATAGTATAACACATAAGTTGTGATAAGATCACAACACTGCTCGAGTAGGGGGCGGGGGGCGGGGGGGGGGGGGGACAAGCTTGCGTGATGCCATCCCCTCTAATCTCGAATCTTTAATTCTCGCTAACCACAAAAGTCCGATAACGCTGTAAAGGCGATCAGCGGTCAATAGCAATCTAATCCAAAATGCCGTTCAACCACCGATACTATTAAACTACTCAAAAAAAATCTTTTTTATATCTTAAGCGTAAGCATTTGTTTGTTTTTCATCTCACCTGATGTTAAGTGAAGGTAAGGCTGAAGGTGGAAACGAGGAGTGCGTTTTCCAAGAAAACTAGAATTCTCAACTACTGAGACTCTGGCTATTTTATCTCAGGCTGCCGAAACACGACAATGCTACAAACATTGAGGTTAATGCGACATATTTAAATAAGATCGTTGTAGCTAGCCACGCGGACGAATCAGCCCTACCACCAACCAAAGCGGATACACAAACATGTCTCGGGAATCAAACCCGGGACCTCGGTGTCTGGAACCGGTCTTAACACTAACGCTAACAGTCGATCACGTACTGGGTACGGGCGGATGGAATCGTCTCAGGACGCTGATCACGTCCTCTGTACGGCATTGACTTTCTTAGCGTTTGTTTTAAAATGACGTCCGTGGTACGTGATTTGCGTGTAACCCCGGTGTAATGAATTAAACAAAATACAGATGTATTACAAATAGCTTTTATTTTATAACTTATATTATCGGCAAAAATTGCCGGCATACCAGGAAAGGCGCGCTTTAAAATAGTCGGCTGTTAAAGTTTTAACCATTAAACCACAGAGACAGTTTAGAATTGACTTGTCTATAAATAGCGATACAAACCAGCTTATGATGAAGGCGGTAATCTGAAGATTACATCATCATCAGACGATCGTTTCGAATCGCATAATCTCGCGGCTTAGAGCATCTGAACCAATTTGAATATCTGGAACATGTGGGCATTTCCCGCCCTCGGTTGACACGGGATCATATTTTATTACGTTCTCGCGACGCGTGTCATGTAACTGACGCAGGGTTGTAGCAGGTTTGGAGCTTTTTCATGGTATTTTTTTGCAAATTATATATTATAACACAAATAACTATAGTAACTGGGCAGATGTAGAGCTTGTATTGGTAATTTTTTGTAAAGTAATTATGGGTAAAAATATTATAAATGATTATAATCTATACTAATATTATAAAGAGGAAACCTTTGTATTTTTGTATGTATGTATGTTTGCAATAAATAAACTCAAAAACTACTGGACCGATTTAAAAATTTCTTTCACCGTTAGAATGCTACATTAGCGCTGAGTAACATAGGCTATAGTATTAAAAAAAAGGAAAAAAGAAAAAACAGAAATGCGGTACGAAGTCCGCCAGGTCAGCTAGTACTTAATATAGCTATAGTAGCTTATTAATAGCTTGTAGTTATCATTTTTGTTGTTATTTTTATATTTTTAAGCTGTTAACTATCCTAAAATATATAAATAATAAACTTTAACAATGCACATTAAAATGTCACTCTTTTTTTGAGTATCGTTTTATAGCATCAACGCAATGAAACTATTAAACACAGTGCCGGCTGAGAAGGTTCGAAATGGCGTAGAAAGCAGTATTTTTATTAAATTATTTTCTCCGCTTATTTAAATGCTAAAATTGTTGTTACCACGGTGTTTATTTAAAAAATATATCATCAATTCGGATGCAAGGAATATTATTTTCTAACATTGCTCTATTCCCCAGTCCGTCTCTGGAGAATACCGAAATAAATCGAGTTTGCGACGAATATGGTCTATCGATTCGGGCTTTAGATATTCCGATTGTCGGGTCAAGGGCTCCGGGACGTGTTCAGTTCTAGTCATAACATTTTGTAATATCCTTTTGGCGTATTTCGATAGATGGTACGAAGGATAGTGGCCAAATTCAAGAGACTAGTGCTAAAATACGAGTAAGTATATAGTATATTTATGTATTGTAATGTAAGGCTTTGGCAGAATAACAGGATATGTGGGTCTTGGAATCACTGAGCCATATACCCTTTGACTTAAATCTGTACTCTGCTTGGATGTTACCCCTTCTGTATTTTGTAAGAGGCAAATAAAGTTATTTATAATAATTATTATTAAATATTGTACCTATTATTTTGATTAATTACATGGTTTGTATTAATTTTATTTTGATTTTATTTTTGTATTGATTTCATTTTATTATTATTGAATTTGTGTTTATGTGAAATAAATTGTTATAATATATTTATTTAAATAACTTACAATATGTTTTTATTTTGTGTAAGTTTATTAAGTACATTATGTTATATAACGTAAACGGATCTTTATATATATATTTTCGAGCAGCTGGGCATTAACCTACCTATAATTTTCCACTCAATGGTCCTATGCCCCAAAAAGTTACATGGAAGATAGGACCGTATTTGCTCAACTCTGAATATATATATCTTATTTGTTTTCTATGTGTATAGGCAATAAAGTCTATTTTCTATCTATGTATTTATCTATGTTTAGTCCAATATCATTTTACTCTTCTGAGAGATTTAGGTTGACCGACGATATATGGCCGCTTAATTTGACTTAAAAGGGCGCCAAGCGGACGAAAACTAAGGGTACCAATCTAGCCGTAACGGTAGAACATTCTAAGAGAGTTTCCAGAGGTGATGTTATCCGGCATTACGCAAGCGTGTCCCCGTTCTCTACTAGATTTACCGAGGCGTTAGGATCCCAACTAACATTGTTGTTTTGGCAGACTTAGATTGAATGGTGGTAGCTAGACAGGTGGACTTAATACAAGCCAATCAAATTTCGCTCTTAGCATTAACTAACTTCTAGACCAGATATGATGCTACAATCGCTTATATCCGGTAACTTTCATGACGTTCACGAAAAATACTTGTCTTTAAATATAAATAAAGTGAAGCAAATTAGGAAACCTTTAGACCAGTCAAACGACTAAAACCGGTTATTAGTTTACCGGTAATTTTCATTACTTTATAAAATACTTTATACTGTAACCTAACCTGTAGACCAGGGAGGCGATTAAAATCGGTTATAACCGGTAATTTTCACCGGTAGCATGTTACGTTGAACAATTTCCCTCCCGAACCCATCCAGCTAGAAGTTAATTACTTAATTCCGAGCTGTCAGCGTCCAATAGGGCCGCGTTCCCAGCTCGCTCTAATTACAGCGCATCAGCACAAAATATTAGACCAGAAGGTAAGCGCTAGAGTAACGCAGTAACGTTCACGTAGCCTACACATAGTATAACTGCCTCTGTGGTCTAGTGGTTCACCCAGAGGTCCCGTTCGATTCCCTGCGGGGTTACTTGTAGGCCGTGTTCGTCCGCCCGGTTAGCTACCACCATCTTATATAAAATATGTCGCTATAACATCAATGTTTGAAGCATTGTTGTGTTCCGGCAGTTAGAGATAAGATAGCCAGTGTCTCAGTAGTTGAGAATTCCGGATGAAGTGAGCTTCCACCTTATCATTACTTATCATCAGGTGAGACGAAAGCCAGGTGGTCAGCCGTAAGATATAAAGTAACATAGACCCTTTGATGGACACGGAATCTCGGAACAGCTCGGAACAGTCCGAGCGCAGCTGTTCCGAGATTTCGTGTCCGTGGGAGGTTGTCTAAGTGTTTTATTTTTATTTTTATAGATAGCTCGGCAAATGACTCCATCCCACCTGCTGTTAAGTGGAAATGGAGTCCAGACGCGAAGATAATTGGTGCAGCGTGAAAACAAACGTAGCATCAGTTAACCTCACTCTGTCGGCCCACAAGGTGCTTCTTCACGCCTTCTCACGCCAAAAAGAGTTTGTATGAAGTGAATGTACTTTCTGCAGTCTCCTTATTTTGTTGTGTCAGTTCCCCTGGGCCGCCACGCCACGCACTTCCCAACTGTGGGATCTAATCGGGATGATTACTTTTAGTTCTGTACCGTGTAAGATAAGTTTTTTAATATTTTAGCTAGCTTGTGTCATCTGTCGTAAATGCTGGTAAAGACTCTTTTAAACGAAGTTAATATTATATTTATTATGCTAGTATTCTTAAAGCTAGTTTTCTTGTAAGTTTTAATGATCTGTGGTAAACGGTGTTGGTGTAATTTTCTAAATTTATATAACTATTTTATTATAAATGTTTATTGTTACACTGTTCGTGTGCCCAAATAAAAAAAATAAAAAAGTTTTGAATATTTTAGCTAGCTAGCATAAAGTTATCAGTAAGGCGTTTCCGCGGTAGAAGGCCCACCAACAACACCGTAGTAACACAACGGAGTGCTGAAATATATAACATAGATAGATAGAAGAGGGTAGGCGAAGCCTGCGATATTTTAATACTACTTTCAATGTAATTTTTAATGTAATCAAATTAATTATACAAGATGCATGCCACCTTCTCAATTTTTGCACACCTTCAATGGTAAAACATGTTGAGTCACACCCCCATTTTGTCACCCTAATTGTACACATGTTTATGCAAATAAATGTTTATTATTATTATTATTATTATTATAGAAATTCTATTTACGTACAAACATACTTACGAGTATATGTTAAGTTTATAAGGAATATTATACAAAAGATATATCTATGGGCCTATAATTTTGCTAGATTATGAATATCATAAATAATAAAAAATAAATAATATATACATAAGAAATAAATTAAATAAAATATAATTGGTAAAAAAATTCTAAGGGTATATCGGTCTATAAACTTCTGGTTTCAGACCCGGAGAACCAGGATTTGATTCAAAGCGGGGACTACATTATTGTACTCCGTTTGGTTTGTTGTATGGGGCTTGTTATCCGCCGCCAGCTTCTACTATCTTATTTTTAGCTTGTCGTCATAATAACAATGTTGTAAAATGGTGCCGGAATGAAAACGTTGGTTTGTTTTTGAGATGTTTATTGTAGGGATAAGTGAACCCAAAAACAGACCGCGGACTGTCGCCCGCTCCTTTTATATGCATAACCCCAACAGCGCCCTATGGCCACATAGTGAAAACCAGTATTATTAAAATATATTTGCAAATTTGCTGCGTATGCGCCTGAGAGCGCATCTGTTTCAATTGCAAGCCGTTTAGCCGCGATTCGGCTAGATGGCGCTGTTTTACAATTAGTATACGTTTTAGTGACATTGGAAGGTCGCCCTTCATAAACTCTTTAAATGACCAAAAGCTCCTCTAAACGTTGTCAATCCGGCGTTCGATCTCTTTCTCTTGCCTCGTCTGGAAAGAGACTATTTGGCCAATGTAAATGTATTCCTGGACATACGCAATCTCTTCTCCGTCCACGGTCACCTTTCGTTTGATACTGTCGGTCATAAGCTTGGTCTTTGACATATTCATTTTTAGTCCAACCTCAAGGCTCACCTCACTGAGTCCCAGTAACATCTGCTAATTTGTTTAAGAAAAACAAAGTCAAACTTTAGTTAATAATAATAAAAATAAGACAAGTATGCAAGAGCAGATCAGCCTCCGCAGGCGGCACTTGTTCTCAAGACATGACATATGAATTAGCCATCGCTTTGCTCAACCATATTTTAATTAACGTATAAAACGTATCAAAGTATAAAATTTGCTATGAGCAAAGTTAATTTGTTTATACTCGTAGCACTCGTAGTGTTCGTAGTAAAAGGCTCGTAGCCTTACTTCGACTCTGCTATTAAAAAGTCCACAGACAGTCGAGGTTCAAGTCTCTATTCAAATTGAATATAATTTCATTTTGGGCTGGTTCCGCTTTCGGACATTGTTGAGTTTATAACATTTTGCTGTTTCTGTCAAATTTGTTCCGATGTAAAAACTAGTTTTTAAGGGACACTCCTTACGTCTCAGTAGCCTGATTCTGACATTTTGTCTATAGTCCGAATTTTGTAGGATTGTTGTGTTCCGGCAGCTAGAGATAAGATAGGCAGTGCCTCACTAATTGAGGATTCCGGGTGAAATGTGCTTCCACCAATTGTCCTTATCATAACTTATCATCGGGTGAGATCAAGGCACTGTGCTTAACCGTAAATATAAAAACAAAAAAAAATTTAAATCCAGCCATTGAGACACTGAGACACGACGAATCGATATATTCCTGTTGCAAATTAAAAAAAAGAGTAAATAGTACTTCGTTCTATCTCGACACTCAATATCTCAAAACAAAGAGTTTATCCATCGGGCAGCAGGAGTTATTGCAAAAGTGCAATTTCCTGTTGAGAATCCGAAACAGTATTTCACTCGGGCCGGCTGGACGGCAATGTCCGGTCAGTGTTGCCAGCTTACGGCTGAGTGTTGCCAGTTGCTACGGAATTATTACTTTCATTCTTTATTGATGTGTGGGTAATTTTTTTGTTGCAGTTCTGTTATGTTTGTACTACATATATTTGTAGATATTTTTTTTAAACAGAAGTAAATACATTAGGCATTTAACGTTACCTGTCCACGCATAATATGGTTACCTCGCCTTGATAACCAAATTATTCTCTAGAGAATTAAACTATGAACTTGTATCGTTTGTTAATTAAAGTATATCCTACTATAATTAACAATAACATTGCTGTCACTAAAGGTCTATTGTTTAAGTATAATGCATTTTTAAAACTAGATTTTTATATATGGTTGCTTGTAGCCACAAATAAAGAGAAAAATAATATCCTTTTTACTGAGGAAAAAGAAAGGATTCCCATTAAATCGCCTGTAATCTTATTTACCTTCATGTGCCACCAGGGTTATCCAGAACCACCATGAGCACTGGATGTACGAGTATGTCTGCCTCATTCAACCAAACTTTCAAAATCAATATCAAATCATTTTTTTACTTTTTTATTTTACTTTTTGCCCTTCTCTACTATCCATATAATCATTGATGAGCACACCTTAGGTTTCTATATGCAATTCTGAATCGAAATATCACTTCTACCCACGCGCTCCATCACGAATCGAAGCGGAACAGAACAGATAAAGTTCAATTCGCACAATAGACGATGTGTACTTTACTGCTCCAAAAAAATGGCCACCATTTTAACGGGAGCGCCGTTTCGGTATCTTCAATCAATTTTCAGTATTGAAATTCAAACGTGATCGTTATGGGTCTTATTTTTTGTATAGATAGATGGATAGATAGATAAACACTATTATACACAATCAATACAAATAACAGAAAACCACACTAATATTATAAATGCGAAAGTTTGTGTGTATGTGTTTATATTTGTTGCTTCTTCACGCTACAACGGATGGATGGATTTGGATGAAATTTGGCTTACCGAGCGCTATACCACTCGGCCACCGAGGCGTTACATATTTAATATTCCACAAAGAAAAATTGTAAGGTACGTATTTACGAGAACAATTGAATTAACACCCACCGTTTCCAAACGAAGTTAAATCGACAGTTCGAATTGAGACTTTCTCAGCTCCATTACAGTTTGCCGATAAACAGAAGGTGCATCTCAATTATACCCTAAGTGCAAGGCGATAAAGCTCCATTTGGTAGGTATATTACCGCATAAATTACAACAGAAGCCTTCTATAAAATAAGGCTGCGCAGTAAAAACGCTTCAACAAAGCCGGGGTTGGGCGTGGGGATCGCTGCTAACGGCTGAGAACACGGCGAGAGAGCTCTCGACACAGATTCGTGTGGCTCCTACTAAGGCTCTGAGTGAGTTGTTAGTGAGATGCATTCAAGAAAATTAAAATTAGTAGGCAGGCCTCCAACAAGAACCGATGATCTGGTGAAGGTCGCGAGAAGCCGTGGATGCGAGCAGAACAAAACCGGTCGTAGTGGAGATCTTTGGCGAAAGCCTTTGTCCAGCATTGAAAGTCTTTTGGCTAAGATGATGACGATGATTCGAGAAATAGTAAAGTCAGTGGTAATTAGCTTAGATCAGCTGTTGGGCAAATGCCTGTATCATTAAGATCATCGCTACAATTTTTGGGTATTCACTCAATCACTACTCTTGCCAAAATGCGGGTTGGTGATAAAAAACCCTGGCTGTGCATTAGGAGCACACTGGGAATTGAACCCAGGGCTTTGACGGTTGGCCAAAGAGGCGTTACATTAAAATATAAAATCATAATTGGTAAGCACCAAAGTGGGACTTCATATTTGTTACTTCACTGGAATCCTCAACTGCTGAAGAACTGCCTAAGTAACCGATAACTTTAGGAACACAAAACATTACTTAACTGTTGAAATGGCGACGGACTTAGATAAGATGGCGGCAGTTAGCCTGGCGGAATGAAAACAAGCGCTACCACCAACTTAACCGAGTCAATTAAATTTCACCCTCCGATGGGAATCAAACCCGTGACGTGATCGTGAGCATTCCATTTAAATAATCTTTTCATGAGGTATATGAAATGAGATCCATCCATGGTCGTTTACTCGTCACTCGTTTTTTTTTAATTTGTATTTTAACATTAGCATTTTAATTGGAAAAAATACAATGACAATAAAATAATTATGCTTTTTTTTTAAATATTTAGTTATTATTCAAATTGTTTAATCGAAATACATTGGTAACGGATCTTGTTATTCCGGGGAAAAAGTTGCGAATCCGATGCAGCCTCTAAAGGAATGGGCGAATCTAACGATTGGGACGGCACAGCAGCAGAATAATTGCTGGGAGTCTGTTAAGTGTACAAAACTATTTTGTAGCTGTCCAAGTTATATAGGAGTCAGTAGGATTTTATTTAATCTCTATAGGAAATAAGATTTTGTTTTCTAATGTTACTTTAGAACAATAGAGTGGACAACCAATCGCACCATCTTTCTAATTCATTGCAATAACTTTATTTAACTCCATGCTACACGGAATAAATATAATGTTTTGTTAATTTATTTACGTACATACAGAAATTATACATAATAATTAGCAATAAGTTCAAAACTAAACTAGAATCTTTAAATTTGTGTAAGTACTTATCTCAGCACCTAACTTTTGTAAGCTAAATAGTGCTAAGATACTTAACTCAAAAAAAGGGTTATACCTACAGCGCGGGACAGGTTAATTTTGTCAATTATTATCCTGATAATATAATAATATGATTTAAAGTAAAGCAATAAATGATTTTTACTAAAATACCTCTTGATTCAGCGAGAAGAGCCCTGCAATAAACTCGATAGACTCAAAATGAATTACAGATTATGCTAAAATCTAAATTTACTAAAAAAAATAAATTATACTTTAAACTAAACCGTCATGTAAGTCGGCTCTGAGTTTTTTAATTTAATATTTTACGGATAAGCACAGTGCCTTGGTCTCTCCTGATGTTAAGTGATGATAAGGCCAACGATGGAAGCGCACTTCACCCGGGATCCTCAACTAATGAGGCACTGGCTATCTTATCTCTAGCTGCCGGAACACAACAATGCTACAAACATTGATGTTATAGCGACATATTAAGATAGATGGTGATAGCTAGCCAGGCGGACTAACAAGCCCTACCATCACAAACATGTACCCCCTGCTGGAAATCGAACCCGGAACCTCTGAGTCTAAACCGGTGGTCTTAACCATTAGACCACAGAGGCGGTAAAAATCCTCTCACTTTGAATTATTATTTATTTGCTACCGTTAAGTAGTAATAGTCGTGGGTGCGGAAAGCCCTTTGTTGAGACACATTGTTCGCTGTAAAGGAGCTGAAGGCGTGCATTAGTATTATGATATTTCGTTTGAGAGCACTTCATAGTTATTTCGCATGTGATGGGAGACCGCGCTAGGACAAAGGAAAATAAGTACACATTAGGCCCTTCTACACACTACACACTGTGGTTATTTCCAGATTATATCTTGTTTTGTAGTATGTTTACATAAACGTGATTTCTTTTGACTTCAGCTGAGTCTGCACCTGTTTTACCTTCCAAATGACCGCGAAATTGAACGTCACTCGAAATATCGACGCCAAGGATTCCAATGGTCGGTTTGGTATCAAGGGGATCCTTCAAACTTTAGAGATACGACGAAGGGATGTTTTTAGCGGTAAACACGCAAACCTGTGTTTTAGAAGGGTTAAAATGGACTAAGTTAAGTCGGCCCCAATTCGAGACATGACTTAACATGTTCTCAGTGTCATTCACAAGTTTATTCCTGTTCTCGATGGCGCTTTCCAGAGAAATATTAGTACATCCGGTGAAAAGCGTATCCCCAGTACTGTCGTCCGCATAGCAATGAATGCTGTTGTCATGCAACATTTCATTGATATGCAGAAGAAACAGAGTAGGCGACAGCACACACCCCTGCGGGACTCTAGTATTCACGGGCTTCAGGTCAGAGCATGATCCGTCAACCACGACTTTGATGCTACGCCCAGAAAGAAAGCTTGCGCCCCACGCACACAATTTCTCACAAAGCCCGTATGATGCAAATTTAGGAGAAGAGCTCTGTGCCTTACCCTGTCAAAAGCTTTCGCTATGTCCAAGCTAACTGCCAACGCTTCCCCTTACCTCTCAACTGCGTCCGCCCATCGGTGAGAGAGGTACACTAAAAGATAACCAGCCGAACTTGGTTCTTTCTTGGGGCAAGGTATACACTATTATAATAAAATACCAAACACTGTACTAGATTTACCTCTAGATAAGTTTAAAAAACATGTAAAGTCTTCTTTACTTAAAAAAGGTTATTATACAGTCAGAGAATATTTAGATGATAAAACAGCCTGGCTATAATAAGAAACGCATACTTTACTACTTTTTATAATAAAAAATTATACTGATATGATAGCCTTTATAAACAGTGTCCTACAGATAACAAATAGCGTTACGTTAAACATTTCAATTAGTTTTGATTTAGAGTAGCTTGGGTGTGTCATGCTCTCTTTATTGTCTCTGCGGTGGTGGCATGTGCGTCGGGTCGTTACGTTCCCTAAAATATGGTTGAGCGAAGCGATGGCTGATTCATTATGTCATACTCGTGAACGGGTGCCGCCTGTGGAGGCTGGTCTGCTCTTGCATACTTGTCTTAATTTTATTATTATCAACTATAGTTTAACTTTGTTTTTTCTTAGACAGGTTTTGACTTTTACTAGTACTGTATGACATTGTAAAAAATTTAACTGGTAAATGGTGTTTTTGCAAACTATTTTTTTTTTCTCATGTGATTGTCCTTTATATTATGTGTTTTTTTTATTTGTGATGGAAAATGTCCTTTTATAATAGGGCATTTTCTAATATTTTTGACGATGTAAGGGAGAAAAGATCTGGACACTTGCTGAGTTTCTTGCCGGTTCTTCTCAGTACAAGATCTCCCGCCCAGAGTAGACTTACGAACCGATGGCATAATGACGTTCATAAGCGCTATTTGTAGCCTAAACCGAATAAATGATTTTGAATTTGAATTTGAATTTGAATTTGAACAATCGCGGCGAAAACCATACTGGCGATCGCTTAGTATCTGATTTTCTTCTAGGTACCTCAAGAGCTGGCAGTTTGTAATGGAGTCCGATACTTTGGTGAGCAAAGAGGTGCTGGCTATAGGCCTGTAGTAGGACGGATCTGTGGATCACGTTTTTTGGGAATCGGGTGGACAAGGGCTGTCTTTCAAGAACTCGGGACAACGCCAGTAGTGTAAAATAAACTTATTTTACACTCTACAGTATTTTTACTGAAAATTGAATATATTTTTATTTTACATCAAGTATTTTTATTGAAATTAAGAAAAGTTAGTGAAAGGTAGCTCGTCGACTTTTCGCAATCTAGACGACGACTAAGATCTAGCTTAACGATATCTAACAACGAGCCCTGGCACTAACAAAACTAAACACAATTAAGCCCACCGCTGGAATCAGGCACCTCCGGAACTGTGATCGTAATATTACCACTAGCCGACAGAGGCGGTGACGACAATCTGTATTTTATCATTATTCACCCCTTGCGTAATAAAACCCCACGAAGTACCAGGAAAACATGTATACAGAAGCGGTTCGTTTATTAGCATAGTTAGCGGACGGCACGGCCCTCGTAAGCGGGTCGCACCACGCGCATCGCGTTGCCTAATAGAATAATAATATACTACTCGCAGTTTCTGATGTCCTGGTATTTCTTTTCTATAATGAACTCGCAGGCGGCTCCTAGTTTTACTTGTTTCTTTTTTCTTTCACAAGAATAGTTTTAGTGAGGAGGTATGTTGTGATTATTTTCTTTGTAGTTTTATATTTCATTAAAAATGACGCATTAATTGGAGTAAGAAATTGTTAGGATCACAAAGAAGAAAAAAGCATGATTCAATGAACATTTGCGCAGTTTTCGTTGTTCTGCTTAATAAATTCATACAAAACATTTAAAAAAACTTTCTTTACCAAAATATTGTTAAAATATGGTTATTAGCAGAGATCGGAATAGGCTGACTATATTTACCTAAACTTCGGAGAACAGAGACAGAAAGTGGAGACTTCCTGACGACTATATTTTTTTTCCCGGAATTAGGGAAAAATCTTAAATAAGTTAAAAATAAGCTTTATTTAAGATGGGTAAAGGCTATTTTAACTAAACTCGCAATTACCAAATTTTCGAATTATTTTTACGATCCTTAAACTAACCGTTGTATGAAATCATTGAATACATGACGTTTTGTCAACAAGTATAGTAGGTATATTTTACTTTTTTTATGCAACATGCACAATTTTTTTTAGTCTACAAAACATTTGT
This sequence comes from Eudonia mercurella, assembly GCA_963082485.1. Taxonomy (NCBI): domain Eukaryota; kingdom Metazoa; phylum Arthropoda; class Insecta; order Lepidoptera; family Crambidae; genus Eudonia; species Eudonia mercurella. The sequence goes on from OY720044.1 coordinate 2,747,877, forward strand.
ATGGAGTAGTTTGTCATTGGCCTTGGGATTTTAAATGATTGTAATAAAATTCCACACAAATGTTCTTACAGATGATAAAAACAACCTTTGTTTTTTTAATGTCTTTATCAATATTCATAGTCATTATTCAAATAATGAAAGCTAAGTACAACTAATTGCTATACAAGTTGTAGAATTTTTTCCTGTTGTATGAAAAAATGAACACAAATTAAGTAAACTATAACTAGTGCATAAAATACATCACTCAGGTTGATCCTCATTTACTCTTTCGGTAAACAATAGAAACCGGTACCTGCACTGATACCTTTTTAACCGACTTCTAGTGGTTAGCCTTGTGGCTAACAAGAACAATAGGCCTTTAATGCTCGGAAAGAAATAGTTAAAAATTTCAAACAGATTTACGCACTCGAAGACCGTAAAACTAAAAACCTATATTGTAACTTATTTTTATTAAACGATAAAGTGGTTTATATAAAGCTGTTATATCCATGTTTATAATGCTTTTCTTCTATTTTGTATATACCTCTAAAAAAATAAGTTCAATCCTGTGTCTGCATTGCTGAGTCTCAAATTGTGACACGAAATCGTGTCAGAAAGTTTCAGGAGCACCGGCATAGTAGTTAACTAGGGAAAGAGTAAATACGTAATATGTGTATTTCACAAAAAGATAATGCAATGGTCTTAAGATGCCGGAGGAATTTTCGTAAATCTACAGTACCTACGTTTGAAATACATATCGAAGTCCCTTTTATGCAATTAGAAATTAGTTTTACTTGTGTAACATCTTGACAAACGTTATGTATTGAAAGATATGACGCAACAACGGTCAGTTTAAGGATAGTTCTAATACATGATTTGTGTTGGATTAGATTTAGTGAAAATAAGATTTGTTAATTGCAAGTTTAAGCGAAAATAGAGACTATCCACTTTAAATACCGCTTATTTTCAACTTATTTAAGATTTTTCCCGAATTCCGGGAAAAAAAATGTAATCATAAGGAAGTCTCCACTTTTTGTCTCTGTTCTCCGAAGTTTAGGTAAATATAGTCAGCCTATTCCGATCTCTGGTTATTAGTTAACAACCACCAATCCGCACTGGGCCCGCGTGGTGGTTTATGGCACGTCCTCCCTATCCATCCATAGGGATGGCTCGTGCCCCAGCAGTAGGGACTTAAAATGAGCTGATGATGATGATGATGATGATATGGTTAAATATAAATTTTATGACGTGGTTGTCGACATTGCATAGAGCTCCTTTGGCTTACAGAGTAAGGAGCAGATAATATTGACTTGAATATTGACGATAGCATTGTTGGTAGTGCACCTGGCCCGGCATGTCATGGGGTGCGGGCTCGAATCCCGTTCGTGGAATTTTTTCACTGTCTGTTTTCAAATTGCTAGTAGACAAGTTTTTTTCATTTTAATGGCCTCATCATTAAAAATCATCACATTAATCCATGCATTAATCCCATTCCTATGTAGTATGCAGTGTAGTATTGTTTATGCTATAAACCGGCAACATAAAGGAGGTACTCTATGAGTGAAAGAAGTCACACTCCGTAGGCCATTCCTTTGAAGCTTTACAGTCCATTGTATTTGGTCCGTTATTTGTAGCTACAAGTGCCTACGGGGGTTTTTACTTTTAGGCTCACGTCGAGTGAGACTTCAATGGATTTCGTTGTAAAGGGGAACTGGATGACAGATACGAGATAAACCAACAACCTAACTCTCTGTCAATCTATCGTTCACTTTGAGAAGAACCGTCAAGAAGATTTTCTTCTGAGAAGACTATTTATTTTCTCTCTCTTTGATAGCTTCAGGAATATTAACGCTGTATAAACTATTAATATTGTCGTTATATTTTCAATTCGATGAGCGCGATGGCGCAGTGGTTTACGCGGCCGGTCTGCGAGTGCTGAGGTTAAGCAACTTTCGCAAAGGCCGGTCAACGGATGGGTGACCAAAAATATATCATTTCGAGCCCCTCCGTGCTTCGGAAGGCACGTAAAGCCCTGGTCCCGGCTGCATTAGCAGTCGTTAACAAGCACCAATCCGCACTGGGCCTGCGTGGTAAGTTATGGCCCGTTCTTCTTGTACATCCTTATGGAAGGCTCGTGCCCCAACAGTGGGGACATAAAATGAGCTGATGATGATTTTCAGTTGAATTAAACATATGTATCGTAGTGGCACCAGGTTCGATACCAGTTTTCATCGCCAATAAATCTATACTAACTAATATTATAAAAAGGAAAGCTTTGTATTTTTGTATGTATGTTTGTAACAAATAAACTCAAAAACTACTGGACCGATTTAAAAAATTCTATCACCATTAGAATGCTACATTAGCGTTGAGTAACATAGGCTATATTAAAAAACAAGAAAAAGAGAAATGCGGTATAATATATAATTTCATTGAAAAACTGAATGACAGCTAGAAAGCAGGTGATCTGTATTCAACTGGCTATCTTATCTCTATATAGCTGCCGGAATACAACAATGCTACAATCATTGATGTTATGGTGACTTACTTACATATTTAGATAAGATGGTGGTAGCCGACCAAGCTCTACCACCAACCAAAGTACACAAATATGTATCCACCGCTGGGAACCGAACCCGGGAACTCTGGGTTTGAGGCTGGTGGTCGTAACCACTAGACCGCAGAAGCTATCCCTCTATCTATAGGTAGACACTGATTTAAAACATGACGTAAATACATATTTTTGGATAGTAATTCAGCTCTAAGTTAGAGCCTCTAATCGTATTGTAAACTATATTATTTCCTAAAGTTTATACATCATCATCTCCATTATCATCGTCATATTCACATAATCACCTCAAATTAGTTCACTGCTGGACGTAGGCCTCTCAAAGTTTACGCCGACGTCGAACACTACATATTTTAATGAAACACTTCACAAATATATTCTTAACCAGCGGTCACCCGCCCGTTTGAAAACAATGGATCAACATAATATTATATAGCCTATAATTTGCACAATCTCATGTTCTTACTACATATTGAGTTATAAGAGGACATACAGACAGACAGACAGACAGACAAAAATTTCAAAAATCGTAGAATTGGTGTCAGTGAGTCATAAAACGAATATTTATCCCAAAAGTTGTCAGAAAAATTGCATGCACAGACAGAGCCTACAGATTTATATAGTAGTATAGATACTTAGATATAGATATTTCGTAATCCATTCCAATTTCTACGAATACCCGCTCCTTGCACTCTGTTTAGTGTACCCATATAAATAATACTAGAAGTTATTGAAACTGTGCCCGTAAGGCGAAGTAACTAACAACTCAGAATATCCATTCGGTCCATTTTTCGGTACGATCGAGTGCTCTCCGTACCGAAAGCGTACCGAAGCGACCGACCGTCTCTCATCCGGCCGCGTCCTCGTCTGCGGTGAGCGGTGCGGGAGCGGTGGCGGAGCGGAGAGCGGTGACGCTGTACTCCCGATCCGATCCGAACCCCTCGGAGAATCTAGTAGGGAACGGGGACACGCACTAGGTGCGTGGTCCCTCTAGAAAACCTCTGACGGTGCTTCGTTTCACACGGCTTGAGGAACCCTTTAAGTTTCTCGCCGCCCCCAAAAAAGTGACAAGTGTCAATGAAAATGACGCTTGAGCAGCAACATCTCTTAAAAAAAAAGGGAGGGAAAGATAGTGGGAGCGGCGCGGCAAAAGAGCGGTGCACGAGCGGCGGCCGACAGTCAAATGTTTCAAGTCTTCTTTTGACAATTGCTGCCACAATAAGTGCGACAATGAGGGCGGAAAATGTTTTTTTTAAATATTTAAGTTTTTACATAAAATATGAATTTTTTTTTTCTGTAGCACTGCTATTGTTCAAAGTAATTTTTCAAAGATTCGTTAATATCACCACGCGGTGTTGTTTTCCGTAAAGGTGAAATGCGTCTGGCGTGACGTCATTAGCGTCGATCGCGTCAAAATTTTGGCTTCTGACGTTATGCGAACTGTTGGCGGGCGCGGGCGGTGCAATTTGACATGACAGGACCAAAAAATTACATCACACGACTTCACGCGATCATTATTTAGAGCGCTTGAAAACTGAGCGGTGCATACTAAATTGATCAAATTAATAAGTATTTCATCATCATTACGTATCGCATCGAAGTGAAGTAAAAACTATTTATTGGTTTTAAAATAATGAATCACATAATTATTTAAAAACCAACAAAATAACTTTTTTTTTCATCTTTCCCAAGCTTTCGAGTGATGTGCCCGCCACCGCTCCCGCCCCGCTCACAGCAGACGCGGCCCTGTGTAAAACTAATGTGCGAAGCGGGACGGGCTCAGGAATAAAAGCCATTATTTCTTCTGCATTTCAAATGGTATTGTTTTCATTTCACAGCGCAAACGGCATGATACTAGAAGGCTTGTTCACCACAAGAGACGCGCGAATGGTAAGCTATACTTACATCGCTTTTTTAGCTACCAGAAAAAAGTTAAGGGTAGTCTGTGCCCATCATTTCTTAAAACAAATTACCTAGTTGTTTCATTCATTTCTGTTTTTTTTTAAAGAGAGTTTGCTGAATACTTCCGACGGCATTTTCAGCTTCACCAAGCTTTGATTGCCTCAGACGGCATTTAGTTCATACATTTCGATCGAGTTAGGTATAACATAAATTGTATGGATCAGCTGATATTTTTTTTATTGACTTCAGAGTCAGTCCCACCCCATCTAGTAGATGTATACTCGTATAATAAATGTATACTTATGTATAACGTAATGTTGAAGTTAATTATGACTTTTTTATTTACTTATTAAATTTACAACGATCAAATTGACAAGGAAAAGAAAGTAGGTCATTGTATTGGTGGATTTTTCTTCGCGCATTTGCTCAGCTAGACTGGAAAACCAGCCTAAAACTAGCTTTACCCGTAAGAGCAAAAGGAAAGCCACTTTGCCCGCTCGCAGAATGGCGGACATTTGTCGGCACCACTTACGGGACGGCTATGATTAATTTATCAACGGAAAAACTGTACGGCGGGCTTTGTCCGGAACTCCGGAGAGAAGGAAGCAAAACTACCATAATTACGGCTTTGAAGTTTGTTGTACAAGAAGGATATAATGTTGACGATGGATGAAAGAGTTGAGAGTTGAAGTGTGGAATGTTGAAAAGAAACAAGAGTATATCTTTATTATTATCTAGTATTATCTACATTGTTATTTGAAATCTCTTCTCAAATAAACATTTGAAATAAATAAATATTATTTTCCTTTGTTTGTACTTTAATTATTTTATGAATTTATAGAAGAATATAAATATTAAATGGCTAAAGTAAAGTGTGAATATATTAAAAAACTTACTGCCGTACTCAGAGACGTCAATTAAGTTTTACTGACAATTAAGTCTCTTGCTGTCACTTTCTTATGTATAGTGCTAAATAGAGAAGGAAAGATATTTAATTGTCATTAAAACTTAATTGACGTCAAAAACACAAATGTTAAAAAAAATTCCACGAGCAGGATTTGAACCTGCACCCTTCTGACATTCCGGGTCAGGTGCTCTTCCAATTGAGCTATTGTGGTTCGAAGGGTGCAGGTTCAAATCCTGCTCGTGGAAATTTTTTCAACATTTGTGTTTTTGTAATTTGTTCGCAACAAAATTTGCGTTAAAAATTATTTGAACATTTATTAATTGACGTCTCTGAGTACGGCAGTTAGTATAGTATTATACAACTTAACGTGTCTTCAAAAGCATGTTAAGGATCTATATTTTTTGATTGATTGCGATTAAGGTTGGTCCTCAGTCCGGCCACTGCAATTTGCAATTACAACCCTACCGCGGTTACCACTACGCTAATGTGCTCTTTAAAAACGAACCGTCTAAATCATTTATTACGTCCTAAAATTTAAGTACTTAAATAAGTATTGAATATCGAACAAACCTCAATAATCGATGGACGAAGTATGTATAAAATCTTATCAGTCTCACAGCCACTGAGTCGGAAACCAAGTACCGAACATGACATGGTTTTCGGTACAGTAAAATATGACAAGCATCATATATTTATAGAAAACATCTCAAATGCTGTTTCGTTCGTTACTTCTTAAATTAAATAAATAAATATAAATCTATACTAATATTATAAAGAGGAAACCTTTGTATTTTTGTATGTATGTATGTATGTTTGCAACGAATAAACTCAAAAACTTCTGGACCGATTTAAAAAATTCTTTCACAATGGTGTTAGAATGCTACATTAGCGCTGAGTAAACATAGGCTATATTAAAAAAAAAGAAAAAAGAAATGCGGTACGAAGTCCGCCGGGTCAGCTAGTAATAAATATCTATGACTATGAATATGACTATGACTATGACTATGACTATGACTATGACTATGACTATGACTATGACTATGACTATGACTATGACTATGACTATGACTATGACTATGACTATGACTATGACTATGACTAAACAAGGGAGTCGATAATGCCATCATTGTTAGACACTTTAAGCCTAGTTTTCGACACATTTGTGATCTCTAAAAAAATAAAAAATTCTTGAAATTTCACGAGATAACAGCTAGGAAGCAGGTGGCCTGTATTCTAATGTTACTAAAAACTAAATTAGTTACTGACCCTTATTTTTAATGATTAAAGGAAAAATGTTGATGACTAGTCCCTGTCGAACACTGGTGCCCTTACTCTACCTACATTTATGAGAATCGTTAAAGCGTATCGCGTAAAATCGTAAAGCGTACTTTAGGATGATTTAGCCAATGTCAAGCCAATGTCTAGTGTAGTATGGCAAAGCGTTGACAGATAATGTTTTTTGTTTCTTACTTTTTAAATTATTGTGTCAAGTTAAGTTAAGTTAATTATTAGTTTTGCTCTGTTTTAGTCCTAATTAAGTTAGATTTTTAAAAGTATGTTAGTTCTAAATGTTATTTAAGTATGTCATATTAGGTAGTGTGTTATTGTCCTGTGTATCTTGTGCCAAGTTGGGTCCCACCAGAATACCAGCGCTGCAGCGACTTGCATGTCGTTGCAGCATAAGCTGAGGTTGGGACCTAATTGGCCACATGCACGTAATTTAACTTTTTATTTTTTGTTTTCATTTGTTTTCGCCTTATTTTTTTATCTTATTGTGTACAGACCGAAAGATCATCACCAGTTCATTTTATGTCCCCATTATTAGGGCACGACTTTCCTATGGACAGATAGGCGAATGGGTCATAAAGCACTATGAACGCCCAGTGCGGATTGGTGGTTATTAACGAATGCTAATGTAATCGAGACCAACGGCTTTACGCGCCTTCCGAAGCACGGAGGAGTTCGAGATGATAATTTTGGTCACCCATCCGATGACAGGCCTTTGCGAAAGTTGCTTAACCTTAGCAATCGCAGACCGGGCGCGTTAACCACTGCGCCATCGAGCTTCTCACTTCTTTGTTCTCACACTGATTTAGGCCGTTTAGATCACTCCTTACACTCAACTCAACGTAAAATATATATAACATATTAGCTGACCCGGTGGACTCCGTACCGCATTTGTTTTTCTTTAATATAGCCTATGTTACTCAACGCTAATGTAGCATTCTAATGGCGAAAGAACTTTTAAAACGCTTCAGTAGTTTTTGAGTTTATTCGTTACAAACATACATACAAAAATACAAAGCTTTCCTCTTTATAATATTAGTATAGATATATCTTTCGGTCTGTACGTTACAAAGGACAGGAGTAATTGTGGTCATGAATAATGCGAGCGAAGTAAAATTTATACCTATTGTTGCGATAAATCTAAGGAAGGCATACGAACTGTGTTCTGCCCACAGTCACAAAATAAGGAGATTGCAGAACGTAAGCTTCGTACAATCGCACTCGAGCAACGCACACAGACAAACTCACACGGACACGGTATCTTCCAACAGCTGCGCTCGGATTGTACCGAGATTCCGTGGCTGTTAGAGGGTCTATTTTTATTTTTGATGTGTAACATCTTTCCGCTCGCTTTCTATATAAGCAATTTGTGGTAGTGATTTCGTAAAATGGGACGGAAGTATGTGTAACAGTGTAACTGGAAGTCGGGGAAGCGCGCAAGCGCGCGCCATTTTGTAAATTTAGAATCGATATTATGAACATGACATATTATTATATGTGACATATTGTGTCATTTGACTATCAAAGGTCATTTTGATATGTCAAATGTCTTCTAAAGAGTATTTACTGCATTTATTTTATAGTTATAAAATGATGTAACACCTGACCCATTTTTTTCAGAATATAATGTTAAAATTGCTTATTACTAAGGCGAGATGTCAAATGTTACACATCATTATTCGACTACTGTAAGGCTCGCTCGTTTTTATTTTAAGTTATTGTGATAAAAACGACATAACATCAATAACATTTATTACACAAACACAAGTCTAAATTAAATTACGTATTATACAATGATCTAAAATATACTATTATACATTACAATACATATGTCATTCACTATATTCATCGTCAGAGTTACATACATTACTCCATTGGTACCACAAACTTTCCACATAAGTCAGTAATGCCTGTTTAATAGCTGACCAATAGTCAAATGAAAAGGATGAGAACTGAGACTGTCAGGAACGAACAACCGCACAATAGGTTATGGAAGAGAATACAATCAATTGAGCCTCCTAACGTTTTAAGGCAGATGGTAAGCTGGTCAAAAATTCAGAGCCAATGTGCCCGAGTAAAAACTTGGTTGGGTAATAACCATAGGCTTTTAATGCCGTCTATGTGTGCGGTATGTATGCAGCTTACCTTCTGAGGACTCTTAGTTTGTGCCACAGTGCAACGGAAACCACACAGTATTTACATAATAAAGGCGTTCCTACACTTCAGCCGCACGGATCGCGGTTGAAAATTGTGGTTTCCAATCTGAGCCATGTTTTATTTATTTGTTACCCGTTTTAAATGGCAGCAGGGAAAATACTGCCTTTCTATAACAAAGAGAAGTAAGAATATATTTTGTTGTTCTATTTTTATTTATGTTTTTTATATATTTCGGCCAAGTAGGTTGTTATATAACGTGTAATAGAATCGAGTGCGGTTATTTTGAGACAGATGATTTATAACAGTATGTTTAGAAAAACATTGTATGTACTTGTGTGACAGAGTTGTACCTGCAATTTTAATAAAAAATAATTATTATGTTTACTACTGCACCACGTATTTATACTGCTGCACTCAGAGACGACAATTCGCGTTAATGATTACTTAGAACTTCCAAAAACACAAATATTGAAAAAAATTCCACGAGCAGGATTTGCAACCTGCACCCTTCTGACATTCCGGGTCAGGTGCTCTTCCAATTGAGCTATAGTGGTTCTAACCAGCCCGCCGAAATTATTCAAGACTTTTTATTTTGAAAGCCAAAGGCGCCCATTCAATGTCGACAACTACCGTCACTAACATCCCATTATAATATTTTTACAAATATTAAAAATCAGTTAAGAAGTAAGCAAGCTGCTCGTGGGAATTATTTCAACATTTGTGTTTTTGTAATTTGTTCGCAACAAAATTTGCGTTAAAAATTATTTGAACATTAGAACTTCCATTTTTTATTTCATGAAAGCACTATAGAGACTGTACACCATAGTGTATCTATACTGTACTGTTCCTAATAAATTAAAACCATCTGTTCACTATCAGGCTGATCGTAGGCTCATTTGACGAATCAGTCAAATAAAAAAGACAATTTTATTATATTTCTTACTATTGTAACTACCTACAAAATCTTTGTTACCCTTCAGACGCATAGTACCAGAAACGCAAATTATTACCTTAGACGCGGATGGCCAGAATTTCATTCGTAAATTCCCTGATACGTAGATTACCTGAATTACATTACGCAAATGGCCAGAATGCTATAATTACGCTTAGTGCCAGAAACGCAAATTACCTTATACACTACTTAATCTGTGCATAAACGTGGATTACCAGATTTTCATTCGTATATTCCCTGATACGTAGATAACCTGAACTAGTACTCAATGTATAAATTGTATGTGCATGTAATCATTCATTTCACTTTTTCTCTCCTCTCTCTCCTACTGACACCCATATCCATAGACATTCACTACTACATCCAGTGAAACCTGAAGGCATTATTGTTTTACGTAAGAGAATTAAGATTTATGTACGAAGGATTTAACCATAATCATTTTCCACAGGCAGTCTACCCTTTTGCCTTTGCTGTAAATCCTTTTTCAAACAGATAAAAAAAGCATAAAATAAGGCTCCGAGCACACTTGAAGGCAGCGTGCTCGCTGAGGTGTTCCCGCGCACGCCTCGCCGGGTAATTCCGTTTGATCAGCACTCATGCGTGCGGTGGGCGCGTACCTTTATGATGTTCTATGTTTAAAACGCGTAGGCCGCGTTTGGTTCTAAGGGCTAGTAAAAAAAAAGATGTGATCTTCCAAAGAGGTTTAGGAAGACTTTTTAACTTTTTTCATAGTATACATTTACAATTTAATATAGGTATAGAGCTGTGACTTGTTAAGTGGAACGTTTTGTTATATTATTATGGTCGCATTGAATATTCTGATTCTATTTTGTAATAAATATACATATAGACAAAACATAAGTACATATATAATATTATAAGTGAGAGTTTAATAAAAATAAGACAACATTTATTGAAGATCACACAAAAATATAGAGAGACAAACAATATGAGAAAATAAACATATCTGAAAAGATATGTTTGTTTTAAAAAGAAGAAATTCTTTTTTAGTCTGTGTGGTCTAGAGGTTAAGAACACCGGTTTAGACCCACAGGTCTCGGGTTCGATTCCCAGCGGGGAGTACATCTTTGTGTACTCGGTTTGGTTGGTGGTAGGGCTTGTTTGTCCGCCTGGCAAGCTACCACCATCTTATCTAAATATTTCGCCATAACATCAATGTTTGTAGCATTGTTTTGTTCGGGCAGCTAGAGATAAAGATAGCCAGTGCCTCACTAGGTGAGGATCCCGGGTGAAGTGCACTTCCACCATTGGCCATATCATCACTTAACATCAGGTGAGTGCTAAACACAGTACTTAAACACAGTACCCGTAAAATATATAAAAAAATAAAAATATTGACGTTTAAATGACATTGTTTTAAGTTATCTTATTAGCATTTTCGTTTGTACAGTTGTATTTTTCTGTTTGAGCTTATTATATATTACCTACCTTAGAATCTAGCTAGTCATAACCCTACTTATTATTATTATTTTATTCTTTATTGCACAATAAAATAAAACAAAGTACAAAAGGCGGACTTAACACCATTCTCTACCAGTCAACCTAAGGGCTAGACAGAAAAGTTGGTAAGCTGTGCGACAAAGAACGTAAATGAAACATATACTATGTGTACATAAATTTATAAGAACTGAAACATACATATTAAGTTTATTAAATTAAATGATAATAATATAATATACATAAGTACTATAAAATAAAAAATAAAAAACTTATTGCAGCCCTTCTTCTCTGTTTCTCCATTACTCTTGGAATACTATGATAGCATAGTAATCACCACGTCAATGCACTCAGCGTCAATATTAATTAATTTCGCATGCCGGCCGTCGGATTATTGCCAATTAAGGCGTCAGCTCGATGTACAGTCAGACTCAGAATAAATCGGTCATCAATATGCGTATTTGTAAACGAAGTCAGACTGAAATAGATGAAATTCAAATGGTCATGAATAAGTATGTTCATTTTGTAAAAGAAGTCAGAATAAAATAGGTAGATATATTTTACACAAAAACAAGCTTATGTGTAAAATGTATCTAAAATATAACTAAGGAGTTAATAAGCATCTTTGTTATATAAAAAAAATAAAAACTGTTACGACTGGCCCAATATTGGTACTGGCACTATGTTAAGAGCGAGGCACCCCAACAAAAGTATTTTCATTACTTACTACAAACGGTTATCTTACTACAAACTATGAATTTTATTGAGAAATAAAAAACTGTTTTTTTTATCTATAAGTACGTGAAGCAAAAACTTTGTAGCCCTTTTTACGAAAATTGCGCGTACGGAGGAGTATGAAATTTCGCACACTTATAGTTTATATAGGGAAGGATTGCAGAATGTTAATATTTTTTTAAAATTATGCATAAAAATACATTCAATCAATAAAACAAACATTACACACACTACCAGTATCATGTAATTGACACAGACGCATATATACTCTTTTCAAAAATTTCAAAAATGGAAGAGGAGCGGCCGAAATCTGTTCACTGCCAATCCAAACTCACATTCTATCTTTTTAAATTTTTCATTGCTTAGGATACAATCCGTGCTGCCTTAATAAAATTACGGTCGAATTTTGACCACTGGGCGACCACTAGTATATTTAAATAGATGAAATCAATGGGTATGTGAAATTAGTAAAGAAAGTCAGACTAACCTAGACGAAATCAAATACTGATCTACCTATAAACATTTTTTTAAATTTCTTAAGTATAAGCACTTGGCTTTCGTCAGACCTATGCCAGGTGTAAGTGTTGATAAGATTGAAGGTGGAAACGCACTTCACCCGGGCTCCTTAATTACTGATGTCAATTTTATAAAGGAGTCGCAAGAAAATATAAATGTATGTAGTTTGTTGAAGTTTAGCAAAAACTCACAGTATTGGCATCACATAACACTATTATGTAAAACATAGCGTAAAACATATATAAACAATACGTAGTTCAATTTCCATTTCAAGAGTTTTCAACTACTTGTGTTGCTCACATGAATATGTGGTTGACTGTACAACTGCATAACATGTCAAATAGATTTCAACTCAATAGTTCTCAGCTTGCATTATGTACTAATAAATTCAGATTACCGCGCATAATAACTTAGGGTTAAGGGTTGGCAACGCGTAAATTACACCCATTACGCTGTCCGCCATTTAAGTTGTCCTTCTCAATCGAATAAAAAAGCACTTCGCAGCTTATTTTTACAAATTTTAAAATAAGGTTAAACGAGAAAAAAATAATGTTTCTTTAAAATATTTAACAACAGGGAAGGGATTGGCCTTTATCTGCCCTAGGGGGCGATACAATATGAAAAATCATAAATTTTTATTTTTTACAGTTTGATTATTAACAGACCTATATGCCGTTAGAGACTTTTCGGTGTTAGAAATAAGTTACGAGTGTCTTTAAATAAGAGAAAAAGAAACAGTCGTAATTGATATCATAGCGTGAGTTTAGTCACTGGTCTAAAAAGCCAAAAGGTTAGTAAATGACAATGAAGTCGAAAAAGGTTAGAAAGGTAAATTATAGCCCGGGTTTTGATCACCAAGTCGCATTTGGCAAGCGTGGTGATTTAACCAATAGCAATCAACTGTAGGGATGGTATCCGGTAACGCTGAAAACGCCCATTATCAATTATCAAATGCCCATTATCAATCAGTAAACTCTCTTCAAAAAGAAATATGTAAGGATGATTTTATTTCAATTATAGTAGAGAATATTATGATCGGATGTTAACGACGGCAGTTGTTGACATTGAATTTTTAGCTTTGAAAGTAAAAAAGTAAATAGTGTTGAATAATTTCGGCGGGCTGGTTAGACCCACGATAATAGCTCAGTTGGGAGAGCACCTGACCCGGTATGTCAGAAGGGTGCAGGTTCAAATCCTGCTCGTGGAAATTTTTTCAACATTTGTGTTTTTGTAATTTGTCTCGCAACAAAATTTGTGTTAAAATTATATAAACAAAACAAATACATTTTATAGTAGAGACCTCAGAAGGATAACTTTTTTTATATATTACGGGTAAGCACAGTGCCTTCATCTCACCTTATGTTAAGTGATGATAAAGGCCAATGGTAGAAGCTCACTTTACCCGGAACCCTCAACTACTGAGGCACTGGCTATCAGAGACCCCTACAGTGTAAAAAAATTATAGGCTTTTTACATTTTCTTATTTACTTTGAACATAAAGCTTTTAAAACAATCATGCAGCGAATCGATTAAAAAAATCTCCGAGCAAATAGGTACAGCGAGCGCGTTCGATTAAATTGTTTTCAACGGAACTGTCGGCGCGGCTTGATTTAATGATTAATCGCCTTTATTCGGAGTGAAGCCATTTTGGATTGGCGCTGTGAGCCCGGCGCGTCGATGTGTGACGCGAAATTTGAAATAAGAAAAAAAGATTTTTGGATATACTGTTTTAAAAAGGTTTGATAGCTTTTAGAATTTGTTTTTGAATGTTGAAACCTTTTGTAGCATTGTTGTGTTCCGGCAGCTAGAGATAAGATAGCCAGTGTCTCAGTAGTTGAGGATTCCGGGTGAAGAGCACTTCCATCTTCGGTCTTATCATCACCTAACATTAGGACATCAGGTGAGATGAAAGTCACGTCCTTACCCGTAAGAAATTTAAAAAAAGCATATTTTTATGTATACATTAAAGTGTTTATTGGTACATATTTTATTTATACAAATAAAAGATTTGTACGTATAATGTCAGTAGGTAACGTTTTTTAATTTTAAAATAATTGTGGTACCTAAATACCTACATAATTAATTTGTTTTATGAAAGATTGTTAAATGAGTTTATACAATATTAACTAACATCATCAAAACAACATACACGAGGCAATCATTGCAAACCTATTAACTTAACATAGATACTATGTCAAAGTGAAAGTCAAATATTTTTTATTCAAATAAACTTTAGAAAAGTGCTTTTGAATCGTCCAAACATTTTTTTACCTACTACCCATTCAGGACGTCTATTTTTTAGCTGTGGAGAAGAATGGGCGTAAGAAACTTCAAAGCTTTAAATCTAATACCAAAACATGTAGGTACTAAACGCAAAACATGTGGACATATAATATGTGTTACAACTATAAATACTCTATTATAAGTAAATAAAGAATTTAACATATTGTTATTATTACTATTATTATTGTAAACCAGCTCTTTATTACATTAAAAGTGTCTACGTTTCGCATGTCAACGGATAAAAAGGCAAACACATTTCCTATTTATACAGCCAGTGGCAACCAATTTCGCCAAGATCGACGGCAGATGTCGCTTGCAGGTGTGTGGCCTAGAGCCTGGCTTATTTATACCCTTCGTCTGGCCTTTGTGTATTCAGCTCGTTTTCTAAACGTGAAGCCACAAAATAAGAAGACTGCAGAGGGCAAGCTTCATACGAGCTACATAAAAATACGAGGTCCCGTCTTCAATTCCCAGCTGGGGGTACATCTGGGGGTTCATCACAGTACATATGGAGAATAAACTCAAAAACTACTGGACCGATTTAAAAAATTCTTTCATCATTAGAATGCTACATTAGCGCTGAGTGATATAGGCTATATTAAAAAAAAAATTAATAGATTTGTTTGTTTTGTTGTCATGGAAACCATTGATATATATTTAACTCAATTTATTATGGAAACTGTCAAAGCGGTACGAAGTCCGCCGGGTCAGATAGTATTGTATATAATTCTTCCGTACGTGTGTATGCCACTGAACTCCTAAACGGATAGACCGATTTTGATGAATGAAATGAACCAGGTAGTTGGTGGCGCTGCTAATCACCATGGGATACGTGTGTTTACTTAAGTGGACGAAGTCACAAGCGGGCCGCTAGTTTTCTCATATATAAACTTTTTTGCGTTCATTCGCGATCATAAATCTCGGATATCAAAAATAAAAAAAACTTGATAAGAATCCTGTTCATCATGATGCAAATCATCATGATGTCTTAAAAAGTTATACTTTGCCGTCTATTTCAGACATAGCATAATTATTGTCAAAACCGATGCAAGAGCGACATATTCTATCATAGGACTAAGTAAAAAATTATGTATTTCAAATATTTACAAAAAATATAAATCTTCATCATTTGAATTCCGAACATCAATACTTACAAAGCTATAGAAACATTTCACATCAAAAGCAAGAAAGTACATTATTCATTTCATTCACGTCTTTAAAAATGAATTCGCCCCTCGGGATGATTGAAATGTTTCAAATTAGTTAAGTAGCAGAAAGAATTTAAAACTCACAGTGGTGTATTAAAACTCGGTACGACAATTAGCCAGGTGTACCAGGGGATCAGCATGAACAAGAGCTCATTAGCATCGCCAGAGAATAAATTTCGGGCGGAGAGAGTCCCGCTAAATACCCACCCGTGGCGTAGTTAATCTATATTCTTTCCGTTTTATGCGGCCCTGGTACCTCGGGTGAATTTATTTAAATTTTAAAGCGGACTGTTTGTTGCGAAATGCGATAGTGCTCGGATTACCCTAGTAGTTTCCATTTCGGGATATTGTTTAAATTAAAAGTCCTAGTTTCATTAGTGTTATCTTTAAAATAATTTTGGTATGAAGTACTAAAGATCTTAGTCTGAACATTAACTATATTGATATTATGAATTTTAATAATTTTAACATTGCATTTTTCCATTTCTTCTTGTAATTTAAACGACAAATTTTGTTTTTATAAAAGTTAAAGAAAACGCTTCTGAGAAACATTGAAACTCGTTATTTCAGGGCACGAACGTATTATTTACTTTCCCAACGGATATCAGGGTATTTTTTATCTTAACGGGTATCTTACTTGAAAAGAAAAGGGCAAATATTAAAAGGAAAAGAGGCCAATACATTAAAACGAAAACCAAATATAAAAAAAATACATCGCTAAAGAGGTAGAAAGTAAAGATACGAAAGCCCTTTCAATAAAAACTTTAGATAAAAGACGGTTTGACTAGACTACAACATGGGGTTATTTCCCAAGTTCACAAAATAAGAGGCCTCATTATTATTATTATAACCATGGGTATAACATATGGGAACAGTGCCCAGCAAGAAAAATGGCCGAGGTGAGATACATGAGTTCAATTGACTATGAGGGCGCCTAGAGCGCCGCACATACGGTTTAACGCAGCACAAGGATGGGTAATGTAACTCATGATATTATTAAAGAATTAGACTCTTCATATGAATATGACTCATTGGTCTGTGAGCCACATACATGTTCGTCGTTTATCAGTAATATTAAGCATAGTCATAATATTTTTATACAAAACATACGTAGCATTAATTGTAACTTTGATGGAATGTTAGCGTTGCTTAGTCAAATCAATGCAGAAATTGACATAATGGTACTGACTGAGTGCTGGTTATCCACAGCTTCTTGTATTCCTCAATTACCCGGATATGTCTCATACACTACTAACAAAACTAATATTTTAAAAAATGATGGTGTAACATTGTACATTAAAAATAATATGAGTAAGGTAACTATAGACGAACCTGACCTAGTAGATGCAAACTGTCTAATTGCAAAAATAAACAATGACACCGCTATTGTAGCTATATATCGTTCTCCCTCTTATCATAATATTTCAAACTTTTTACAATCTTTAAGTGTAATTTTAGAACAACTATCATCATATAAGAATGTATTTGTCATGGGCGATTTAAACATCGATATAAAACCCGGAAATATAGATCGCAACTCACCGGAATATTTAACTCAGACAGCCTGTTTAGGTTACCTACCCACTCATTTGCATCCTACTAGAAAAAGTAACTGCTTAGATCATATTTTAGCCAAGACAAACATCCCTTTAAAAACTTTTATACTAACATCAACTTTGACAGATCATAATTCCTTATTGTTGTGTTTGCAACAGCGCTACGATAAGTCTTACGCAAAAGAAAAACGTACGACGCTGCAATATGAGTCAGTGGCACATGACCTAGACAACCTAGACTTGTCTACTATTTACAACTCGGATGACGTTAATAAATCAACCGAATACCTTTTATTATCTTTAACTAAAATTATTGAGTCAAATACACGCACTGTTTTGTTAACCCGCCGTTATAAAATCATGAAACCTTGGATAACTCCTGGACTTTTACGCTGCATTAAGCAACGTGATAAACTTCACAGAACACTTAATAAAAACCCAGACAGTGAAATAAATAAAATAACCTATTACAGATATCGGAATTTTTGTAATAATTTGTTAAAAAAATTAAAGCGACAGTATGAAAGGAATCAAATTCAAAATGCGGGTCACGACAAGAAGAAATTATGGAAAGTCATTAAAAACATTACTTACACAACTAAAACCAAATCGCCTGCCCATAAACTTATTGCAAATCCTGCCAAGCCTGCACATTCCTTGAACAGAGTAAACAATTTCTTTGTCAACATCGGGAAAAACTTAGCTGCAAAAGCGAAAGTTAGTCACATGCAGCCATTTTGCTGTATTGCACCCCCTTCCAAATTACCAGTTTTAAACTCTTTTGCCTTATTCGACACTGACGAGACCGAAATTGAACAAATTATTATGACTTTAAGAAATGACTGTGCCACTGGAATTGATAAAATATCTTGTGCCTTCATAAAAAAATTTAAAGATAAACTTACTCCCCCGCTTACATGTCTTTTTAATTTATGCTTTGCGAAAGGAATCTTTCCTAATGTATTGAAGAAGGCCCTCATTCACCCTATTTATAAAAATGGAGATAATAGTTGTATGAATAACTATCGTCCTATAGCCATACTGCCATCAATATCCAAGATCCTAGAAAGACTCATTTATAAAAGACTTGTAAAATACTTAGAAAATAACAAACTCTTAGCAGCTACTCAGTACGGTTTTAGAGCAGACAGATCGACTGACGATGCAGTACATCAGCTCACTGACTATATTGTAAGGCGACTGGACTCACAAAAAAGTGCTTAGTCATATTCCTTGATCTCGCAAAAGCATTTGACACGATTTCGGTATCTATACTTCTCGAGAAGTTATATGAACTTGGTATAAGGGGTGTTCCACATAACCTCATCAAAGATTATCTTTCTAATCGGACACAACGTGTTATGTTAGATGACACTATGAGTGATGAACTGACTGTTGAATATGGTGTTCCTCAAGGGAGCATAATAGGACCCTTGCTATTTCTCGCTTACATTAACGACTTATGCCTCCTTCCCCTTTCCAAAGGCGGAAAAATAATATCTTACGCCGACGACACAGCTCTGCTTTTCAGCGCGGACACTTGGAGTGAGGCGTACAAACTAGCTCAATCTGGATTTAATACAGTCACTCAGTGGCTTATAAATAACTTACTGACACTTAACATAGATAAAACAAAATATATGACTTTTTCCTATAATTCACTATCCCAGCCTATCCCAAACTCACATTCAATAACAGCCCATCTGTGCACGGACTCGCCTGGCACTTGCTCTTGCCCTAAGCTCAGCAGCACTGACAATATTAAATACCTAGGGGTAATAATTGATAAGTATTTGAAATTTAAACCACATATTGAAGCCCTTACATCTAGAGTTAGAAAGTTAATCTACGTCTTTAAAAATCTTCGTCACGTTGCATGTGGTAGACTACTAAAATCAATATATCTGACACTTTGTCAGTCATTATTTGTATATTGTATAACATCATGGGGCGGTGCACACAAAACTTTGATGATAAACTTAGAAATAGCACAGAGAGCAGTTCTAAAAGTCAGCACATTCCGACCAATACGCTTCCCGACGGCAGAGCTCCTTACCAAATGCAATGTCCTATCTGTACGCCAGCTGTTCATATTACTAACAATCACTAAAAGTCACTCATTAATGCCCTTTAACCCTGCGCTCGAAACCAGCCGAAGACGTGCAGACATTGTCTGTTCTACTGAACGATTCAGAAGATCAAACACGCACAGATTCTTTTGTCATCTGAGTAGTTTTCTGTACAACAGAATAAATTTTTCTTTATGTATTTACCCCTTGAACAAAGTACAATGTAAAAAAACTGTACAAGAGTGGCTAAAAGGGAAAACATATGATGACACAGAGAAATTATTATTAGTAATTACATAATTTTTAAGACCATGTACAAAATGCTAATTAAGTAGAGCAATTAATCATATTATTAGAGTACTTTTCAGTTCCGCATTTAAAATAGTTAGTCATTATTATTGTGTAAATGTTTTATTGTAGAATAAGCACTAACGTTCTGTTATAGATAGATACCTAATACACAGGCAATATAGTTTGCTTAGCATAGGTATTACGTAATATATATTATTATATACACTAACCCAATTACTTAACATAAACTTTTTGTATCTAGGCTAAGTTTTTTATACAGCAATAAAAATTATCTTTAATTACAAAAATGCTTTTATTGTGTTTTTCTCAGGTAAAATTCAACCGCAAGACCTGGTGTCAATATCATGTAAAAACATGATTCCAAGAAAGGAGTGTTAGGTTTTTACGATTGTAAGCCTCTGATGGAAGCCAGGACCTACAGCTTAACGTGACTTGCGCATCTAAGGAAAATCGAGAAGAGATCTTTAGCCATCGTAAAGGGTACTGAGCGCGCCTAAGGCGGATAGAATCGTCGTCTGATGTTATAGCGTATGTTTACTGTACTTGTTTTGTTTTTACAAACTTTTTGCATGCTGGAGCTACGTGGTGTGGTATAGTGTGGTTGATTTCAGCGAGTTTAATGCGAGCAGGCGACTGGCGGAAAACTGCAAATTCGAGTGTATATTTTTTATGGTTTTATTAGGGTTGTATTTAATCGATCACCAAACTAACCTAACCTAACCCACAAAAATACTAAGTTAGCACCTAAAAATACAAAGTTAGCATCTAAACTGCTATTCAGATGCTAACTTAGCATTTTAGGTGCTAGCCTACTATTTTTTTGTGGATCAATTTATTATTTCTCGTTTTATTATAGTTATTTTTGGAAGTGCTCGATGGCTCAGTGGTTAACGCGCCCAGTGTGCGATTGCTGAGTGAGGTTAAGCAACTTTCGCAAAGGCTGGTCATTGGATAGGTGACGAAAAATTATCTCGATCGCCTCCGTGCTTCTGAAGGCACGTAAAGCCGTTACATTTACATAAGATAGTACAGAGATGACATAGACATGCAATTATGTCCGATGTGGAAGTGAACAATGTACATGATTGCATGTTTATCAAACATTGTGAATAATTGAATAAAATATTTTGATTTGCTTTTTTTTAATGAAACAATCTATATAGTACTGTCTCTGAATATGCTTTAGAGGCGTGCATGACGTAGTAGGTCCGTAGGTAAATGGTGCAGCATATAGGTCTTATCATTCTGAGGAAATTAGTATGTTCATAGACGTCCGATTACTTACTTGGTCCCTTAAAACTATTTTAACATAACAAGTTTTAAATTCGTGTCCTACAAAACCTTCACAATAGTATTTAGTCTGTAGTATGTGGACTAATAAATTAATCCATCAAGAAGTATCTAATAATATTCTAGTAGAAAGTTTTTTTTATTTCCTTTTGTTGATGGCTTCATGCGATTAGCACATTTGGCCAGTGTCAAAGTAATATTTCTAACAAGTAATACATAAATAAACAATATTTCTTTTCTGTATGATGATGATGAATGATAACAGAAATGAGAAGTGAGAAATGATAATCCCCCCCAACCCCTCGAGTATCTTAGTAAAGATGTGGAGCTTTACTAAGTCCTCGGGCGGACTTCTTTAGAGAATTTGAAAAGTGGCGTTGCACTGTTTTGTTTCATTTGGCAACACTCATGCACACTCACGAACACTTAATGGTTAATAATCCACCATTATTTCACATTAATATTCGATATAACACAAATTTTAGAAAATAAAACAAAACCGCAGACATGACTCTTTACTTTTCCGCCAAGTAGTTCTAGTAGAAAGTTAAAAGACGTTGTTACAGAGTAAATACTTTTTACTTTTCATATTATTCCTTTTTAATCTGTCAACTGTCTTTTGTCTTGCTTGTTTTGCTTGCTGTTTTTTCTTAATTTTTTTTATTATGATAAACTAGCTGTCCGTCCCGGCAGACCTTGTTCTGCCCTATTTCTCTAAAACAAAGTTACATTGATTTGCAACCTCTAATCAACTTAAAGGCACACCAAAGATAATCCTTACGCGCCTTTGTTTTGTTTTGATTGACGTCAAATGTTTGACAGCTGGGGGCAGAGTGGTTTGTATTGGAAAAGAAAATTGTTGTTTTTACTATTTTCCTCGTATTTTTTACGTTTTTTCTCTCCATAAGAACCTTCCTGAGACTTCATCAAACACAACAAAAAAGAAATCAGCTAAATCGGTTCAGCCGTTCTCGAGTGTTGCGATTAGCAACACATTTAGTGATTATTTTTTATTTATAAAGATAGATGTAATACCTACTTTGCTTTTCTTATTATTTTAATTACCATTTTCCGCCTTCTTTTTAAAATAAAATAAAAACTAACTATTGAGTTCAATTTGCCAAATCAAATTTAATAATCATCCTCCCTCTTAATAATTATTATTTCTCCCAGACGTGTTTCACATTGTTTCAAAATCATTTCTTTATCACTAACCTATATCAAATCATGGAAAAAAACACAAATGTTTAAAAAATTTCCACGAGCAGGATTTGAACCTGCACCCTTCTGACATTCCGGGTCAGGTGCTCTTCCAATTGAGCTATCGTGGTTCTAACCAGCCCGCCGAAATTATTCAACACTTTTTACTTTGAAAGCCAAAGGCACCCATTCAATGTTAACAACTACCGTCACTAACATCCGATCATAATATTTTTACAAATATTAAAGATCAGTTAAGAAGTAAGCAAGCTATTTATAAATGTTCAAATAATTTTTAACGCAAATTTTGTTGCGAACAAATTACAAAAACACAAATGTTGAAAAAATTTCCACGAGCAGGATTTGAATCTGCACCCTTCTGACATTCCGGGTCAGGTGCTCTTCCAATTGAGCTATCGTGGTTCTAACCAGCCCGCCGAAATTATTCAACACTTTTTACTTTGAAAGCCAAAGGCGCCCATTCAATGTCAACAACTACCGTCACTAACATCCTAATCCACTAATATCATCTAAATCATGGAACACAACAAATTATTTAAATTTGAAATGATGGAGCAATGTTAACTATTGTACCGCACGACCGAACAAAACGTCAATCACTCAATTGCGTTAACCATTTCATTGGTCAGCAGTCTCTATATCTGAGTTCTAATTTCCGACATGA
Source organism: Eudonia mercurella (assembly GCA_963082485.1). Lineage (NCBI taxonomy): Eukaryota > Metazoa > Arthropoda > Insecta > Lepidoptera > Crambidae > Eudonia > Eudonia mercurella. The sequence continues at coordinate 2,770,942 of OY720044.1, forward strand.
CGCAAAAGCTTACTCCGTCAATTTGCTAATTACGCTGCGTACGTCAAATTTTAATTCGACGCAATGCGATGTGCGGCATTGTGTTGCCACATTAATTAATTATCGAAATATTCGATGTGGACAGATGGCAAATATGCGAAGCCTTAATAGATATTGCGGGCGGGAATGGTAACAAACAAATTAACAATCCCATGCAATCAGACGGTACTGGTGAGTCCGAAAACATAGGATTAATTGTTTATTCAATCACCCTAATAAATAGAAATCGTTCCAAAGTATAATCCAATAAGCAGTTTTATGAAACAGAAATAGTTTTATTGGAATGGTGTGTTTAATTAAAGGTATTAACGTTGATAAAGTAAATCCATCAAATAAATTTATACTTACCCAATAATATTAAAATGCCACCTGCTATAAAAGAAAACACAGTGTATGACAGGATATATATACCTACTCGTTTAGAAAGGTTGCGTTAGAAATATATGCTTATTATAGAAATATTACGATTTCTTTAAAGATTGAACATTTTATGAACCTTTTAAATCTTTTAAACTTAAAGGTAAGTGCCGTCAACCAGCACAGCGGTAAATATTCTGGCGTGTACGCCACTCATAAATCTCCATGAGGCGGCCATCTTGAAAGTGCATTTTCCCCGTAGGTGGGTAATTTTCACGACTGGCAACATTTATCATCATTTCAGCGATGGCAACTGGCACTAAGTTAATGTGTTTGGTTATACGTTACACGCTTACTTTTTATATTGCCGCGTAAGCATTTTATCACAAGAATAAATTGTTATTTATTTGTTTTTAAGTGATTAATGGGTAATGGTACTATATGTATTTTTTATATTACCCATTTGTAAAGCACTGGAGATGTTGTTATTTGAAATACTGATTTTTTCATAAAATAACAAGCATTTATAAAAACTGATTTGTAATATCGTACCACCATACAAGTTATTAAATTCCAGCTCCAAGACCATACTGCCAGACCAAAGGTAACGATAAGCTCTTTCTGTGTAAAACGGAACGCGAACGGAACAAGATTAAAATAAAAAAGGGCGTATGTTAGTTGCTAATTAGGTTGGAGGCAACCAACACATTAGTTTCCCTGTGACCACGGACCATGAAAGGCGTTTGAAACGTCAGACCTAATTGTAAAATTAACGCAAGTAGATCCGTAAAAGGAGTTTCAATTCAACGATATGTCATAGTTTTTGAAAGACGTGCTAACTGAGTGCCTTTTCGAGATTTATTTACCGTAGTATGGCCAACGGTGACAAACGAGGAGAATTAATTTTGACTAATGCTCAATAAAACTAGGTACCCTGATTGCAAAACTTACAGCTCTCGATGCGGCAGTAATTAACGCGTCTGGTCTGCGATTGCTAAGGTTGGGTAACTTCCGCAAAGGTCGGATCATTGGATGGGTGATCTCGAGCTCCTCCGTGTTTCAGAAGGCACGTAAAGCCGTCCCGGCTGCATTAGCAGTCGTTAACAACCACCAACCCGTACTGGGCCCGCGTGGTGGTTTATATCCCGTTCGTTCTCCCTATCCATCCAAGGGAAGGCTCGCGCCACAGCAGTGGGGACATAAAATCAGCTGGTGATGATGTGATGTGAAGCCAGACAAAATTATCTGTCACTATTAAAAAAACCTGCTCTCATAAATTATAATTATTAATTTACATTTTTCTAAACCTTTTTTAATGCAAGTTCTCCCATGAAGTACAATAGGCTAACGACGGAGCTGTAATTTTGAATATTCCTCGAGAGCCTCACAATTTTCAGTGATAATATGCGCGGCGTAATTTATATCTACTTTCAAAATTAATTTTACAGACATTTTATTATGCCTTTGTGGTAAGGTGACAAAGCTTGCTAAATATACGAGCCATATTTTTTTTTATAAATGTCGGGGACCAACCAATGGGCGTCTTTATTCTCTTTTTAATTTTAGTTCTCATAGAATGCAATAGATGGCGGCTCAGTTTTTATCGCAATGACAGAAAGGTCTTAAAATTAAAAAATAACAAAGATATCATTGTCAAGAAAGATTTGGTTGAGAGTGGTTAAGCAAGACCACCGGTTTAGACCTAGAGGTCCGGGTTCTATTCCCAGCGGGGGATACATGTTTGTGTACTACACAAAGATATAAAAAATATAACATATCTCTAAAGATTTACATCGAATAGGATAATAACGTTTTTTAAAACATGTATTCCACGATGACTTTATTTTGAAACTTAAAAATCATATTGATCTTACCAAAATTGATGTTCAAGTTTATAGCAGCGATTTACAGCAGTACCTGAAAATATAAATTCACTGTTTTAGTCTTGGTGGATTATAAGTAAACTATGTTTTATTTAGGAATTAGAACTATTTAAAAAAAAATGATATAATTATTAAAATTATATAATTTCTCAGTCGGTGCGCTCCTGAGGTCCTGAGTCAACAGCTCCTGAGGATGCCCCCTTTGGGGCGAAACACGTGTCTCGCTTTTGGTGTGCATGCTTGCATCCATTGATTCTTTTGCATGCGCATATTTTTACGGGCAGGACGGTGCTTCCACCGCTCTTCAAGCTTGAAGAACTACTGATTTACCGGAATTTACACTACATATTATTTCAATTGCATTTTTTATCTAATTTCACAAATTTTGTACAATACCGTTGTTGCAGCTGCACACAAACTAATAGAAATAACTTTACAACTATAGAAGTAAATTTAAATGCGAATTGGATTCTCTCTGCAGTGCTGCAATTGTGTTCCGGCAGTTAGAGTTGTAATTAGCTTATCTGGAGTATCTCAAAAACAGTTGTAAAACATCTGTTAAGAAAAGCGAGTATTAACTATTTTCAAATTATACGTTTAGATTTAAATACCTAGTAAGTTCTTTGTTGTTATGGAGCAGGTGGTATTTTTTTTGAGGCTTTGCAGATTGCTTCAATCGGCATTTTTAGCGTCACCGACTTTTTGGGGGGCGGCGAGAAACTTAAAGGTTTCCTCAAGCCGTGTGAAACGAAACACCGTCAGAGGTTTTCTAGATGGAATTCCCTGCTAGATGCTCTGAGGGGTTCGGATCGGATCGGGGAGCAGGCGGTGTGAATGAAAGTCTAAAGTGATTGGGCAATTAATCTTTACCTTTGAATCATTAACCTAGCTATTTAAGTCACATCCCAGCAATGGGATATAAAGTCTGAGGGTGCCTATTTCTACAACAACCTTCCACTTTGTTGACTATTGATTGGGCATAATAAAAGTTCGTTAGTAAAAAACAAAAAAAAAACAAAAAGTAATTAAGAGTATTATACCTATTTTATTTGACAGTGTAAAAAAGTTTTTACCCACAAGCAGACGTGTGAAAACGTAATCTGAGCGGTTCCATTAAAGCTTTTAAAGTTCGTTACCCTTTAATACTTTCAAAATAAAATAAATATCCCAAAATCCCGCCAGTTCGGTTCACTTTTAAATCCGTTGTTGGCACCAAAATAATTTCATAAACTTTATGAGGACGTGACGTTTTTTATGTTCGTTCAAGGTTTTAATCCTCTTTGTTTTACTGTTATTTTAGTTTGAATGCGCGATCGACGAAAAATATTGAATACTCGTATGTTCAACTAGAGCCAGTTACAGCAACACGCTCTAGGTTTAAAACTTTTTATAGAGGAATTTAAATAACATAAATTCAGTTAAATAAGAGTTTTTTTTAAAATGTTTATTACTAAATATTTTGATATATGTTGAATTTGGTATTATTATTGATACCAAAACAATAGAACTTTGAAAGTATAAAATTTTTGTCATAACTATCGGAAGTCGTGTATAGAATTATTTTTGTTTTGTTTTTCTTTGCTCAGGAAAGGTGCACTTGACCGCCTATGGCCCTAACGTCACGCCGGATAAACCCGTATCATCGGGGGATCGGGGGTACTAGATTCTCCGAGGCATTCTAATTAAATTCCACGTATGAACGCTTCAATCGATTATAGATAAAGGTTCCAGAACAAAAGTGCATCTACGAGTATCACAATCAACTTCAACATTTAAATTTCAAATAACAAAATCTAAAAAAAACATTGGATAACATCAACAACTTCAGCTTACTATGAACCTTAAATCTTAAGAATAAAGATTATATTAAGATTGCAAAATATTTGTACTTAATATTTACTGTCATCGCCACAAACTTCATTGTGGCTCTGTGGCCCCAAAGTCGCCTACCATTTTTCAAGTGCTCATCGGGAATCTAGTACATACCTAGGGTGTGTTCCGATATACACTGCGAGCACTGTCCAGTGCTCTTACTGGTGAGAAATTTGTTCCGTTATGGACTGACAGTATACTGCCGCAGTATCCTAGGGAAATATATGACGTCATAAATCGTCGCCATTTTTGTACTGTAAGCACTGGCATTTTCAAGGTAAGGTGCTCTCAGTGCTTTGATCACGTGATCAACAGCGTCCAGAAATGAAATGGATGACAGCATGGATGACAGTATACTGGACTGCGTTCCGTTTTAAACAGTAACCAGTATAGCTAACTATAAAAGAACGGCTTCGCAGTACACTAATTTGACGTCACACCTTACAGTGCTCGCAGTGTATTTCGGAACATACCCCTAATTGATTGAAGCATAAACGTAATTCGCACGCGACCAGCCCCCCAATTCTGGTATTTATTTTGATCTGAAACGAATCTGGAACGCTATAGTTTCAACGTTTATAAATTATTCTGCTAACTACGAAACTATAGAGTTAATTTCGTAGTTAGCAGAAATACGAGTACGCTATAGTTTCAACATTTTCGTATTCTGCTAACTACTAAACTATAGAGTTGATTTCGTAGTTAGCAAAATAGCGAAAACGTTGAAACTATAGCGTTTCAGATCCGTTTCAGATCGAAATAAATAGCAGAATTGAGGGGCAGTGACCCTACTACGATCTCTTATAGCATTATTATTGCAGTTGTGAAAGCGAGACGCATGTAGCGGCGAATATACTCGTGTCTCTTTTCCACAACTGCAATAATACTGCTATAAGAGCTCATAGTAGGGGCACAGTTCGGTTTTTTAAAACACGCTGGCTACAATCGTATTTAAAAGCGTGCGTGGTTGCCAGCAGGTCATAAATTACCCCACAAAGTTTTAACGTGTCGAAAAACACGGATGTGCGCTGACGAATGCGTTAGCGAGGGCGCACGGGCAGGGGTGTACGCGAAGTGTGATTAAATGTACGGTAGTTAAAAAGTGTCCGGTTTGGGCGATACCAATTTTGGAAGAATGCATTGGTTATAATTTTGGTCATGGTTTTTTTTTATTTAAATGATTCCTCCTTCCTATGATATGGGGTCCTTCAAACGAGGCGTGAAGAGGCACCTTGTGGGCCGGCAGAGTGAGGGTAGCTGATGCTGCGGTATTTTCACGCTGCACCAGTTGTCATCGCTTCTGGATTCCATATTCACTTAACATCAGGTGAAATGGAGTCATTTGCCGTGCTACGTATAAAAAAAAAAAAAATGAAAACGCATTTAAATTTACATCTTTTTTTATATTTTACTGGTAAGCACAGTGCCTTGATCTCACCTGATGTTAAGTGATGATAAGGCCAATGATGGAAGTGCACTCAACTAGTGAGACACTGGCTATCTTATCTCTAGCTGCCGGAACACAACAATGCTACAAACATTGATGTTATGGAGGCATTTAGATAAGATGGTGGTAGCTAGCCAGGCGGACCAACAAGTCCTTCCACGAGCATACAAAGATGTACCCTCCCTGGTAATCGAACCCGGGACCTCTGGGTCTAAACCGGTGGTCTTAATCACTAGACCACAGAGGCGGTTGTTACTCGTATAATGGCACCAGTGTGACAAGGACCAGAGGTTGTCAATTGCTTTTCGACGCCAAAAAGAACTTACTACATGACTGATACTTACTATATGACTGATAGCTAGGAAACTGGTCGTTTGAGTTCAATTTGTTGCGTAAAAAATAGTTTTTTTTAATTTATCTATATTTTTATATAACATTTAGAGCCACCTCCTTGGCCGAGTGGCAAAACAATAGGCTATTTACTTAATTTTTATTTAAAGTCATGGAACTGGCATGAATTTTTAAACTAATATTTAAACAACAATACAACAAAAAACACCATCAAGCGCTTAAAGAGTAAAAAGACGATAACGTTAAATAAGTAGTATAAAATTCTTATTTCATTTGTGTAATAAAAAGAAATACCCATAAATACTTAATTTGATGACGCTCAAACACTAGATTTCATATTTCCCACTACCATACAATTACAACGAGACCATTAATTGAGATAACCAATCAAAAGTGACGCGTTCGGTCAGTCGACAACCCTATTCATTAAAATTAAGCGAGAACATTTCAGCGGGTACAATCCAGGTTGTGATATATGACTGATGCAAAAATTTAACAAATAAACACTGTTTTTGTAAATGAAAAAGTAAAAAACTTATAGGTACTTATAATAATATTAATAAAAGCTTTTATAGTTACGAGATAAAATTTTAATAGAGAGAATAATCAACCAGTCTCAGGAAGCTCGAGTGGGTACGATTTCCACTATACATATAAGTAAGTAAGTAAGTAAGTAAATAAAACATTTATTGCTTCTCTTCAACAAAAAAATCATTATCATCAGCTCATTTTATGTCCCACTGCTGGGGCTATGGAATCCTATCTATAATAGGCTATTCTATCCCATCCCTATGGTGGTATATGTACCACCACCCAGTGCGGATTGGTGGTTGTTAATGACTGCTAATGCAGCCGGGACCAACAGCTTTACGTGCCTTCCGAAGCACGGAAACAAAAAATTACATAAATAATATTTAATACATAGAGCAAGCAATTGTAAATGGCTAGCAAATATACCATTGTGAATGATAAATTCGAAATATATGCAAGCATTTTCTGCATACCATTACATCTGGGGCCACGGCAGTGCCCCCGCCAAGTCAAGCAAAAAAGCGGCACGGGCGTACCATCCTTTTCTCGAAACAGTTCATGTCATTTTCGACCACCTATAATTTCGTTGTGGATAAAACTAGAAGCCTGAATTTTCAGTAACCTCATGGCCAAGTCAATCTATTTATTTAAAACATAAAAGATTTATAATATTGATATGGTCACTATAAGATAAGATAGGACTTGTTTGTCCGCCTGGCTAGCTACCATATGTCGCCATAATATCAATGTTTGTAGCATTGTTGTGTTCCGGCAGCTAGAGACAAGATAGCCAGTGCCTCAGTAGTTGAGGATCACGGGTGAAGTGCGCTTCCACCTTGGCCTTATCATCACTTAACATCAGGTGAGTTATTAAGCTTCTTATTTCTTTAAATTGTGCCATAAACGTTACTGCAAAAGCCTAGATTTGCGCAAATTCATGGTAAAGTCTGCGGCTGAAATAAGCCAGCTCACTGAAATGAATGAACAAAGAATGGACGTACATAAACAAACATTAATGCGGCTTAAAAACGAGCGTTAAAAGTCCGTCAAAGGGCTATGAATCTAAATCGGATCATAAATATACTGTATAATATGTAGGTATGTTTATTTATTCATTGCTCAGTCCGCACTAAGAAGATTATGTGAAACTAAAAACGTTGGCTACCTTTGAAGACTGGAGGATTAAGTGTGTATGTACTTTTAGTAAATGGTAGACGTTTGCTACTTTGTTTTGTTAAAGTTCAAAGTTCAAAGTTCTTTATTGCATTAATGTTGTACATATACAGGTGTTGAAAAAGATAAAAAAGCAACAAATAATATAATAATAATAATAAAGCCGAGAAGGACAAGCTCAGTAAGTACCTTGACTTGGCTCACGAGGTTACCGCCATGTGGGATGTGGATTCAACCATTATTGTACCGATAGTCGTTTCGGCAAACGGTCTGATAGCGAGGAGCCTCGATCAACACCTAGAGAGGCTCTTGCTGAAAGGTTGGGTTAAGGGTCAGATGCAAAAGGCAGTACTCTTAGACACGGCACGTATTGTCAGAAGGTTCCTCACTCTGCAGCCCTGACCACCGGTAGCTTGGGCCCTGCCCCGCTGCTGGTGGTACTCTAGGATTAGGTTTTTATAATGTTTTATTGTTTTTATATTAAAATATTGTAAAAATCTAGTTTTAAGAAAGAAAATAAATAAAGGAGATAATAATAATATGTTTATGACAGACACATACCACTTTTAAGGATCTAAACGCGTGTATTTAACATATTAATTAAATTTTAAAGTGTATCCTCACTCTTTGAATCCTTTATTTATTTATTCAAAAAAGTCTTACAAGCTTACAGTCACCCAAAGCGCTTACAAGCTAAAATTAGATAAATACGTACAGATGCCCAAATATTTATTTATTATTTATTTATTAGTTCGTACACAAATAAACATTTACAATGGTTAACATTTTGGATCGCAATAGTACAGGTAAGCTTATCTCTAAAAAGAGATTTCTTCCAGCAGACCATGCAATACTATTTAACCTTACAGAATACAAATTAGATTAAACAAGGATCTATTTATTTATTTACAGGGTTTGTGGTCACAGAAAGAGAGAGATAGAGAAAGATGGAGACTGAGGTGTTGGTCGTCTCATAATTAGTTAGTAACTTCGTACCTTCATTTTATTTTAATCGTGTGCGTTCTGTTTTATGCAGTATATCGTATCTTTTGATCTGACAGTATGGTGTTGGGGCTGGAATAAAATAGAGTTCCAACCATATTCTCTTTTGAAATTAGGATGTTTCCTAATCTCAATAGCCTCGCGTATCATTCTAGGGATAAATCGTTCTTCTCTAGCGAGTTTGAGGTTTAATTTAAATGTGTAGTATGCGCGAACTTAAGAAAACAATATGAGGTACGCAGTCGTTTTGTGTAGATGTTTTACTATAACGTTTTTTAATTTTGGTTTGTGGCAGGGCTTGGAAACCGGTAAATTTTTTGAACAGGTTTCTCGAAATTATGCATGGAACTTTATTAAAAAGGTTACGTTCCATTGAACCGGTTTTTGAACCGGTTAACAAAAAATGGGTTTATTTTAATAAACCGGTTAAAATTTAAAATGATTAATACTTGATTTACGTTTTTGACTCATATCAAAATGGGATAGCGTTCGCGACGCAACACTGGTGCGCGCCGCCGCGCGGGTATTTCGTCTAACAAGCTAAAACAAGTCGCAGCCAGCGATCGCTAGAAATAAACCGGTTTATTTTGGTTCGAAATATCGCTCCTATTTGGTTCCGCTCCGGAACGGTACTTTACGATAGTACAGGTTTTACCCTAATGAAACCGGTTAATTTTGAACCGGTTTCAAGCCCTGAGTCATGGTCGTTCCTTTAATAAAATTATTTTTCACGAAAATGTTAAGCTCCATCTGTGGATTCTGTTTAATTAAAACGTCCCAATAATCGTGTCTGCATAGAAAATGCCGTTGCTAAGTTTCTTGCCGGCTCTTTTCAGCGCAAGGTCTCCCGTTCTATATATAGACTTACAAATCGATGAGGCAGTGACATTCATAAGAGCCATATTCCATATTCCAGTCATAAGGTTGTTGTTCTAGTACCCCAAAACTTTAGTAGCAACTCTTGTAAGCGAAGTTAATTTCAGTCAAAGCTGTAAAAAGTTCGGAAGCAACTTAAACTTTCGCTGAGGCAGAGTGATAAAATTTTATGCTCGGCCTAAAGAATGTGATTCAAGCGAAGAGGAGACACAAAAGTTTTTCCTTTTAATTTTTTTGCATGCAAAAATTCAGAATAAATTACTTACAACAAAAATGTATGTAAAGGAAGCGTAAGAAACATGAAAACTGGTCTGTATTCGTAGATATAGAGAAACAAAGTAACCCGGCGTCATTGTGTCGGAAAATGGCTATACCGACGTTGAGGTGGGTCATATTGACCCTCTTATAATTTTACTACGATAGAAAATACCTGTTTTATTTAAAAAGTTATTATATTTCTGTCCTCTCCGTTCTCTCCTCTCCTGGAAGATATAGCTTTTAGTGATAAGGCCGCCCTTTGTACGACTCATGTTTATTTTATTTTTACATATCTGTATATTTTTTTTGTGTTTACAATAAAGTATTCTATTCTATTCTTATCTTCATCTGGACAGTGGGAACTAAAAAAAGGAAACTAATTATTAACATCATTTTAACATGATTCCTGTATAAACGCTTTTAATTAATTTACAAAAATGGAACTCTCTTCTAAACTATTGTTTTAACAATACAAAAAAAATATTGGATTAAAAATTTACCTGAAACAAATCTATTTTACATCTTTCATGGTTTCAAATATGGCTTAGGTACATGATCTTCATTTTCATATCATAAAGTCAATATATAAACTCAAATATTTATACATAAGCATATAAATAAGCAGCAACATCGCCGTTGACCTGGGTCATATTTACCCGGTCGCAAGTTTACGCAAGTGTTTTTCATTGAGAGGGCGCCGCGCCGGACGGCTGAAGTAGCTGCACGTCAGAGAGGTGTGATCCTTAGCTGCAGATACACACACGGCTACGCACGGTAATTATTTTCGAAAAATATTTCAAAATGAAACGGGCTGGGTATAATTGACCCTGCCTCAATAAACGTTGGGTTAGTCATAGTCAAAGTGAAAGTCAAAATTTTTATTTAAATAAACTTGAAAAAAGTGCCTTTGATTGTTAAAATTTTTTTTCATCTGTCTTATATAAAAATTGAAAATAAATGTAGAAAAATAAACTAAGCTAATTGATGACAGAAAAATGAGAAATAGTAAAAATAGCGACAGTTGACAGATGAAAAGAAGTAATAAAAGTAAGTTGTGTTAGAATTCGACAGGAAAACCTGAGTCGCTATATCGCAATGAAAAACCGTCCGTATTGAGATAGTTCGTAGTTTCAAATTCATTCTGAGGTAGTCGTTTTTTCATGTGTTATCTATCACATTACATTAATAATATATAAAAGTAAGTAAGTTTTTTATTTCACAAGTACAGATAAGAATAAATGTATACAGAGGCAACCACACACACAAAAGAAAAGTCCTGACTTACTCACTGATTGACTCATCACCCCCCAGCCTAAGCCTTTGGATCTAGAAAGCTGGATTTGTGCACAGAGGTGCCTTTTATGACGTAGACAAGAAATAAGCCAGGATTTGCCGAAACTCCGGGATTACGGGATACGGGTGTTTGCGCAGACGTAGTATTGGATGTATCATAAAAATTATAATTAATATAATGAGCTTTTAATTTTTAAAAGATAAGACAGTTATTTAATAAAATATAAAAGAAACATAACATAACAAACAAGAAAAAAAAATAGCTAAAATTTGAAAAAATAAGAGTGTTGATTAAAAGTCAAAAATCTTACACTATTGATGTGCGCTAATTATTGAAATCATTGAGGAGCTCGATGGCGCAGTGGTTAACGCGCCCGGTCTGCGAGTGCTGAGGTTAAGCAACTTTCGCCGGTCATCGGATGGGTGACCAAAAATTTATCATTTCGAGCTCCTCCGTGCTTCGGAAGGCACGTTAAGCCGTCGGTCCCGGCTGCATTAGCAATCGTTAACAACCACCAATCCGCACTGGGCCCGCTTGGTGGTTCAAGGCCCGTTCTCCCTATCCATCCATAGTGAAGGCTCGTGCCCCAGCAGTGGGGACACAAATGGGCTGATGATGATGATGATGAATTATTGAAATAATAATTAATACTAAATCCCAGTTAAGAGCGTTCACGCCGCACACTAGCGCCGCCAATGAAAAAGAAAACGTATCTAGTAATTAGAGATAGAAAATCAAATTATGCTCAACAAACTATTTAAATGAAGTAATTTAGCATTTTTACGTCACCTAATGAACATCTGACATGTTATGGTTTAGTTATATACGGCGTTATAGTTGCAAGTGGCCGTTTTTAGCTGTAACGTTTTATTTAACTAAACCATAACATGTCAGATGTTCATTAGGCTACGTAAAAATGCTAAATTACTTCATTCAAATAGTTTTTTGAGCATAATTTGATTTTCTATCTCTGATTACTAGATATTATGTTGTTTTTTCATTGGCAGCGCTAGTGTCGTCTATACTCTTAGTTATAAGTAGTTATAAGTATTAAAACTTAAAGCGAAATTTTAACTCATAAATAAATATTTTCGTCATTGCGATTGTATCGTAACAGTAAGTTAAATATACTTATTCTTCTAATTATTACTAGAGAAATTCCCCTGATTCAAACTTTATGGTCTAATTTCGCCGTGTGTTGATGTTTTAGTATTAAACAGCGTGATACAAATAGAGGTCTTAATCCCGGCGGGGCCGTTAGCTGCTACGGACCCCATTGTTTAGTGAGGGGCCCAGCTTACGGGATTGGACTGTTAATTTTTAATGAGTTCCATAATTATCTGTCTACTTACGTATCTAAATCCAAACTGCGTGTGAGGCACCTTTACGTCACATTTTAATGTGATATTGATATTCTGAACCAGCCCCCCAACCGCCTAACGCTCTCGCTTTCGATCGCTTTGAAGGCGAGGCCCTTGCCTCGCTTTCTAATAAAATATCGAAATATAATATCGAATAATATCGAAAGCTATAGCCTATAGCTTTCGATATTATTAAAAAATGGTAACTGTCTAGTGGTTAACGCCACCGGTTTAGACCCAGAGGTCCCGGGTTCGATTCCCAGCGGGGGGTACATGTTTGTGTACTCGGTTTGGTTGGTGGTAGGGCTTGTTTGCCCGCCTGGCTAGCTCTCACCATCTTATCTGATAAACCCTGTTCTGACTTTTTGCGTTTAGGTATTATATACGAATGTTAGGTAGCATAAACGAAGTTCAAGCAGTAACTAAGTATTAGGTAATCTCTACTAATATTATAAAGAGGAAACTTTTGTATTTTTGTATGTATGTATGTTTGTAAAGAATAAACTCAAAAACCACTGGACCGATTTAAATAATTCTTTCACCATTAAAATGCTACATTAGCGCTGAGTAACATATGTAGGTTATATAAAAAAAAAAAGAAATGCGGTACGAAGTCCGCCGGATCAGCTAGTGGGATATACAGTAATAGTATACTTTCATATTTTTAGTAATTTTCGAACATCTGATAGTACAATATATTCCGGCGTTATAATCACTAAGTATAATTATTATATATATCTATATAGTCATATAGGGTTGTTGCACCAGTGTTCGACAAGAACCAGTAATTGACATTTTTTTTCCTTTAATCATTAACAATAGGGATCAGCAACTGATTTTATTTTTAGCACCTGCTGACATCCCGACGTTATTTTTACGAAAGTTGTGTCAAACACTGGGCTTACAATGTCGAACGCGGGTGCCACTGCCCCCCTATTGTATTATTGGATGCTCTAGATAACTAAATAAGTACCTACAAGATATTTTTTTTAACTAGTAAAAATCAACCAGCCTCATGAACTCGAGTGGGAATCGAACCCACGACCTTTGGATAACCGATCCAATGATCTGCTCGGTGACCTACCGAGGCCCCAGAAGACTTGTTGAATTTTTCTAGTAGTTTGTGATTTACGGTGCAAGCCACCGGTATTGCGTCACTGTGAAGTTACTGAGGCTTGACTTTTTCTAGTATTTATTTAATCTTGTAACTATTACATATAATAAAGATAAAGACAGTCGAATGTCTGTACATGGAAGATATTCGAAAAAAAAGTTGGCTGGGGATACTTAGAATCGATAACAGAACACTTCCAACAGTTTTTAGAATTTTCGTCTGTTTGTCTGTTTATTTGACCGCGCATCACGTGAGAATAGCTGAACGGTTTGAATGAAACTTTGCACATAGACAGACCATGACCCGGACTAAGATATAGAATACTTTTTATCCCGGTAACAGGTTCCTGTGGGATAATGTAGTCTTCGCGAACGAAGTCGCGGGCGACAACTAGTATATATATATAGCATTGTTAATGCTAAATTCAAAATAATAAATACTAAATATGTAATTTATTAGTATAAATAAATAAATATCAATACACTTGTTGTTAAATATATTATTATTCACTTACATGCAAGTGCAGGTCAATGCTCCTTCAAGAAATAGCTTTGAGAGTAGTAGCAATACAGACGGTGCTAGAAACCACCGATAAAGCGCTTACCCTTTATATAGCTCTCCTTAAGTGCTTGCCGGTTCAACCTACACGCTAAGCCTCAAGAGGTTCCACACACACGCCTAGATTTATCTATTAGCGAATCGCAGATACGTGAGTCTGGCACAATGCCACCGACTAACGTATTCATGACATCACTGAGGTCGTAATGGTAGCAGAAAAGTGACAGTAACACATATTAAAACGTGGGATAAGCCTGGGGGTATATAACAGGCAAAAGACGGTCAAAAATGGAGTTCCTTGGAAATAGGAAACCGTGTGTTGGGATGTATTTCCTCCATTCAATAAAATGGCGTCCTTTAATTGAGGTGTGAAGAAGCAATTTAAGGGTTGACAAAAACGACATAGGCAGGCATAACCTTGCTTTTTTTAATGTTAAAAGGAGGCAAACAAGCAGGCGGGTCACCTGATGGAAAGTAATCACCGCCGCCCATGGACGGTTTGCAAAATCAAAATAATCGCAGATGCGTTGCCGGCCTTGAGGAACGAGTTGGATCTTGAGTAGGAATTGGGAGGGGGGATGGGTGAGAGATGGGCCTCCGGTACTTTCACTCACCGAACGAAACACAACAGTGCCATTGTTTCACGCAGATATTCTGTGAGAGGGTGGTATTACGCTGGGTGAACCGGCCCATTTCATGCTGCAACGCAGCGTGGCACTACTACTCAGACTACCTTCGTGGTCCACTCTATCCTTGCATCTGGATTCTGCTTCTGTTTAACATCAGGCAGAGCAGAGTGATTTACCAACATTTGATAAGGTTGAGCAACTTTCGCAAAGGCTCGTCATCGGATGGGTGACCAAAAACATATCTTATCTAGCTCCTCCATGCTTCGGAGGGCACGTTAAGCCGCTGGTCCCTGCTGTATTAGCAGTTGGTAACAACCACCAATACAAACTGGCCCCGTGTGGTTTATGGCCCGTTCTCCCTATCCATCCATTAGGAAGGCTCGTGACCCAGCAGTGGGGATAAATATTTGCTAGTAATGTTGATGGCGATGTCACTATCATCAATTACCATCAGGATGAAAGCCAATTGCTTCCCTGTTGTGGCATAGTTAATAGTTAAAAGTTTTGGCCGAAGAGTGTCTTGTTTCGGCGGTTTAGTGTCTATTGGACACCACGCTGAACAAAAGTCGCCGTCCCTACTTGTAACATAGTTTGAAGTACAATTATTATTATTTTTTTTAATAAATCGCTCGTGGAAATTTTTTCAGCATTTGTGTTTTCGTGATTTGTTCGCAACAAAATTTGCGTTAAAAATTATTTGAACATTTTATAAATAGCTTGCCTACTTTTTAACTGATCTTTAATATTTGTAAAAATATTATGATCGGATGTTAGTGACGGTAGTTGTTGACATTGAATGGGCGCCTTTGGCTTTCAAAGTAAAAAGTGTTGAATCATTTCGGCGGGATGGTTAGAACCACGATAGCTCAATTGGAAGAGCACCTGACCCGGTATGTCAGAAGGGTGCAGGTTCAAATCCTGCTCGTGGAAATTTTTTAGCATTTGTGTTTTCGTTTATTTATTTATTAATCACTACATAGTATAAAACAAAGTCGCTTTCTCTGTCCCTATGTCCCTTTGTGTGCTTAGATCTTTAAAATTACGCAACGGATTTTGATGCGGTTTTTTTTAATAGATAGAGTGATTCAAGAGGAAGGTTTATATGTATAATACATGCATATAGTAGAGCAACACTGATAATATCAGCATTGCAACCGTGCGAAGCCGGGGGCGGGTCGCTAGTAAATAATAAACCAGATTAAAACCTAAAAACGTGCATACACAGCATGCATTTTAATAACAGTTTATAAATGACAATTTTTTTATTGTATATGTACATATATGTCAGTCTGTAAGGTATCTATGTTGCATGAGAAGTAAATAAATACACAGGATGTTTGGTAAAATACCTTTATGATCATGAAAATGAAAGATAGGTCCATTGTCAAGCAAGCTGATACTTGATTTTGGTCATCAACCCCATGGTCCAAAAAAAAACAAAAGTTAAACCATTGTCAAAGTTAAACAATAATGATGTTGAGTTTTTGAATGGAAAATCTTGCTAAATAATATTATTACGACTATTCTGTCTGTACCTCAGGAAGTACAGCTGAGTCCCAGACGGTTTGAACAATACTAGCTTGGAGGAGACTTGTATAGTCATCGTAGTCATAAGGGTTGAATGGCTTACGTCGAATCTATCTGCGGAACAGACAGATGAATTCTAGACAAACGAGAATCGCAGAAAATTCTTTTTAAGCTGCTCTTTTGGACAAAGGTTTTAACCGACTACAAAGGGAGGAGGTTCTCAATACGTCTTTAGTACATATATGATTATGTAGGGGTACGTTTGCATGTAATTTTTATACTTTCTCACTTACTCTTATACTCGTCCTGAATGGGTAGTAAGTAAAAAATTTATGTATGGACGATTCAAAAGCACTTTTCATAAGTTTATTTGAATAAAAAAATTTGACTTTGATTTACTATTTGCTGTACTGTTTAAATTGTAAAGAAAAGACTTATTAAATAATTTTATATTAAATTGCAGGTCTACAATGTACTTACCGAATTTTACCTACCAGTTTACTGTTGTAGAATGTAATAAATAATTGAGTATTAATTACTTACTAGTGGTCGCCCAGTGGTCGAAATTCGACCGTAATTTTATTAAGGCTGCACGGATTGTATCCTACGCAATGAAAAATTAAAAAAGATAGAATGTGAGTTTGGATTGGCATTGACAGATGTCGGCCGCATTAAAGACAAACTATAGGTACCTACGTGTGTGTCAAGTACATGGTAGTGTGTGTAATGTTGTTTTTGATAATTTAACGTATTTTTATGCATAATTGAAAAATAATATTAACATTCGGATAATCTTCTCTATATAAACTATAGGTGGGCGAAATTTCATACTCCTCCGTCCGCGCAATTTTCATAAAAACGGGTACAAAGTTTTTGCTTCACGTATTAATATATAGATTCCACATAATAAAAACCTACACCGCTCGTATAATACATACATACATACATACATACAAACACACACACCACTAGTATACTACTAGCTACTGACAAGAAACGGCCATAAAATCAACAAGAGCATTTCTTTTTCCCATTTCTTTTACAGCGTATATTATTGGATGTCTTGGAATCCTTATTGGAATATACATTTTGTAATAAAAACCCTGTCCGATCTCAAAGTGGTACATAGGTATACAAATAACTATAACAAAAAATAATAAAAAAATATTATTCATGAAAATAAAAGAGTTATCGTAATTAAAACGCAAGTTTTTTGTACCGAAATTGCTCAAATTACCCCAAAATTATGCTAATTTAATAAATGTGACTACACTTTCCATTAATGCCGGGCCAAAGTTCTTACCTACCGAAGTGCCGACAAAAGTATTGCCATATAAGTTTTGTCATTTAAAAAATTTTTTATCGTGGTAAATTTTTTTCACTTATTATTTTAAAATAATTACGTAAATAGAACTGAATCTCGATACCTAATAATACCTTTACGGTTCGGATAGGGTTTATCACATATTATATTTTTTTTTAAATTACACAAATAATAGAAACGACATAAAAAATATTTATTAAAACACACAGTTTCATTGTATACCAATGAAGAAACGCAAAAATGTGTCTCCGTTCAGCTTACTTAAGCACTCAATATGAATCATACTTAGCCCAAAACTTAGCTACGTTAATTCGCTAAAGTAGAGTTAAATGCATAATGTCCCGGGAGTCGGATGAATGGGATTCCGTTATAATTTGCGAAGCCAGTGCAGTATTAACTGAACGGCCACAGTGGTTGGTGCAAGGCAGAAGACCGGAAAGGGATAATGCTGACTTTTTCCTCTTACTGACCATTTTCCTCTTTATTCTTTTTTATTATAGTTCTTCTTGTCTGTCGAAAAATAAGCTGAACGCTTTAGAAAGCTCACGATGTCATTCTTGCGTTGTGAGGTAGACATCGAGCTGTCATGTCTTTTACCTGAAAATAATTTTTCTTCTACCTAGAAATGGATGGCGATCACCCTATTAACTTTTTCTGCCGCCATGCAGCATTGTTTTGTATTGTTCTGGTTTGAAAAAGTACTAGATCCAGTGAAATTATAGGGCATAGCAGCATAAAAACAGCCGCTTCATGGTCGGCTTTGACTGTTTAAGAACTAACCCCTTACAAATACACTGAGAATAAGCTCCGAATAGTTATCCCGTGTTCTGTCTCTTTTACTCTAATTTGAAATGACGTTTACATGACAGGAACAAAACACGGAATAACTGTTTGGGCCTTATTCTTTGTTTATTTGTACGGAGGGTCAAGCAATGTTTTAGCCCTAATACAAATGGTGTTGTAACCGTCCAAAGACTGCGGTGGGTGCCTCATCATCATCAGCCTACATTAGTCTACTGCTGGACGTATGCCTCTCCAACTGCTCGCCACTGAGCATGATCCGCGGCTACTCTCCGCTCCGCTCTTAGACTTGCGTTGGCCACTTGCCATAAGAAACTGGACAGCAGCTCTTCAACGGACCTACCAACACCTATATGTCCATGGAACATGTGTATGCAAAATGCAGAATGCAAAAAAAATGTAAAATGTCAATGTAAAAGGATGCCGATGCAAATACAGGCGAGTGCAATTAAAGAAAGTAAGAATGAGTCCTCGAGTGGCGACCGCGTACCGGAAAGCGCAGTGTGGGCAGGCCTCCAACAAGGTGGACCGACGATCTGGTGAAGGTCGCGGGAAGCCGCTGGATGCGAGCAGCACAAAACCGGTCGTTGTGGAGATCCTTGGGGGAGGCCTTTGTCTAAGAATGAGTGAATGAATGAATGAGAATTAAACACTAAAATTACATATGATTGTCAAGATAAAGTGCCTTCGTCGAAGGTCGGCTGGCGATCGTGATCTGGGTCACAGTTAATGCCGCGTCTGTTATATTTATTTTATTAACTAACTATATGCAAAATGTCATGTACGTGCATCGGACAGGGCAACTCTTTTGATACACTATTTTTACGAGTTTCGGATGAAGATCGCGTTCGGCACGTCCTGATCTGCTGTTATAACCTGACGCAGATGGTCCTTTGTGCGAGTTGGTTTATTTGCGCAAGTACATCTTGCATTTTTCGTATAACCTAGTGGTTGGTAGAGGGTGTAAAGGTGCCAAGTGCGATTTTCATTCTCTATTCGATCACGTTAACGAACACGAAAATTAGTATGGGATTGAAGCAGCGCCTCCTAGCGACACACGAGAAGAGTATACAATTGGCCATATTTTTTTCGTTTTCGTTTACATTACTGAACGAATACGGATAGTAAACAAAACTCACACTAGGCAATGAAAAAATTAAAAGTCGTGTATAGAAGGAGAAGAAGGGTTGACCAAGAACTTGATTCCCTGTTGAAAATATCAATGCGCTAATAGTCAACATTGTTTCATCAATGTTGAGACATCTTGAAACATCCGAGAGAAATATTATTACAGATATTCAGTTAAGACGAAACAGCTATCTCGTTATTTTAAATTGTTACTTCGCATTGTTTTTAAATAACTTCTTAGCGGACGAGGATCTTAAAAGGCCATTTTGTAAAATATTTCAAATTATTTTCCCATTACGATTTTAATATACAATCGGAGATTCACTGTTTCCTATAATATTTATGATTCGTACAAACACAGAATTCGTATTTTGTAATTCTTTTGCTTTACAAGTATCTTGGAGATTTTTTAAATTAGTTCACACAACAGCTGATCTACATAGTATTATGTTAAATAGCATAATTATTAAAATATATTATGAGCATCATTTTTATTGCAACTAGCTGACCCGGCTGACTTCGTATCACTTCTATGACAACAAAACAAACAAATCGTGGAACATTTTGTGTTGGAAAATTCAATTGTAGTTTTTAGTATTTTCCGTTACTTATTATTTATGTTTCTCACCGTTTAAACCTTCCCTGAACTTCCTCAAATAATTCAAAATCAAAATTAGCCAAATCGGTCCAGCCATTCTCGAGTTTTGGCGAGACAAACGAACAGCAATTGACTTTTATATATATAGATAGTAAGTTAATCAAAAAATACTTGGTCTAAGTAAAATCTTTTAATGTAGCATTGTACAGTTTTTTATTGTATTATCCTCTATAAGTCTTTTATAATATGGTGTACAATAAAGGATATTTTCATTAAATTTCATTAAAATTTAGAATCTCACAGACCGTCACGGTGCAAAGTTAGTTACTTAGTATTTTTAGATAAACAAAAATTGCAGCGATGGGAATGAGTCTTCGTTTTAAAAATCTTTTAAGAAAAGGGTGAATACAGGTGAGATTGTGGTCAATTACTTGCCTATTTACGTATCTAAAAAGAAACAGAATCGAGGCCTCGAAGGCTTGTAAGTAAAACCGTCAGTTCTCCAAACTTACACCCGATACCATACAGCTGGACAACGGCGCTAGTCTGGCTACAGATAAAAAGATAATCCTGGAGGTTCTCATCCTTTTGAACGCTCAGCTCTGTTAAGTTCGCTAGAGTATTTATTAAGAGAAACTTATCTTTTACATTGTCCGTTGTTCTGCTAAGAGTATAAACACACTCGCGGCGGGAATTAAAATAGTCGTGTGTTGTCCGTTGACTGTTCTGAAGTTGCGCGTTAAATTTCAGCTTAGCACAGGTAGTTACATAACTTGTTAAAGCGAAGGGTAAGGCACACTAGCGCCGCTAATGGATTTAATTTGATAACTGCTAAGCTGGATTTTTTTTTCAAACATTGCGGACCTTCCGACACTATGCAATCATCTATTATTTAATAATTGTGCACTACTTTTAGGTTTGTTTTTGTATTCATTCGCTAACACCAAAAGTGGCCATTGTTTGTGAATAAATGCGATAGCCCGTTTTGTGAATAAACCACGCAACAAAAAGTAGTGCACAATTATTAAATAAATACTATGGATGCTTTCCTGTTGTCGGACGGTACGCAATGTTTAAAAAAAGATCCGGTCCGTTAGTAATTGTCAAATTATCAATTGGTGGCGCTAGTGTGCCTTACCCTTGTTAAACTGTTATGGTGGTGTTTGTATTAGATTTTTTTCCGGGATTATTGTTAGTACTGTCACTAGGTCGTACGTACCTACATAGCATACGTCGGTGCCGAAACATTATAATCCTATCAGTACGGGTGCCGCCTGTGGAGGCTGGTCTGCTCACGCATACTTATCTTATTTTTAGTATTTTTCATTATAATTTGACTTTGTTTTTCTTAAACAATTTTTTACTTTTACGATAGTACTGTAGTGGTACTGTATGATATTGTGGAAATTACAACTGTTACCTGATGCAAATTTGTTAACGTATATTTTTTATTTTGTGTTTTTTTTACATGTTGTGGTTGTTTTCTATATTTTTTATGTGTTTATTATTACTTTCCACAATATATAATATTAGTATATTATATATTGTGGACAGTGTCCTGCTATGATAGGGCATTTTCCAATATTTTTGATGCTGTAAGGGAGAAAAGAGCTGGACACTTGCTGAGTTTCTTGCCGGTTCTTCTCAGTACAAGATCTCCCGCCCAGAGTAGATTTACGAACCGATGGCATAGTGACATTCATAAGAGCTACTTGTAGCCTAAACTGAATAAATGATTTTGAATTTTGAATTTTGAAGTAATAAAAAAATTTGTGGTCTAGTGGTAAAAAACACCACAGAGGTTTCGTCAGGCTTGTCACCTTTCGGATTTTTCGAGCATAGCCCGGGCTTCTGATCGCCAAACCACAGTTTGGTTAAGCAAACCCCGATATTACTTGATTTCGATGATGAAAGCCTTGCCCAGTAGTGGGATTTAATCTAGACTATTGACTATTAAACTATTTTTATAACCAATCTAGTAAATAATAGTAATACTGTATATTTGCTGATATTACACACGTTAATGACAAATTGTATATCAATGTGCGATGATAACACAGCCATGAAGCTGCCTGTCCTAATATACGAACCTACATTTCGGGATATTTAATTCATGATATGGCATCCTAAACGCTGAGTCCATAATTAATGAAGCAAGCGGGAGGCTGTGGCGCGGCAGGAAGCGTGATCATGATCGTGATTGCTAAGCTACTTACGCTATGGTTAGTTCTCGAATCTAACTAAATGGTAAACGACGCTGATTTATAAAGCATTGAAAATCGGCTAGATAATAATCCACCAATGTAAGATTGTTGTAATTGTAATTGTTATGACGGGACTGACGTTTGTCTATTGTTTGCCCGAAAAATATAAGCAATAATACTCATGTGCCCGAATTTCATTTGCCCGATTTGTTTGTTTACCATAAAAGTTATGTGACACACTCTTGTTTGCCCGTACATTAGATTCCATAATGATACGAGTGCCATACGTATTGTTATCCATTTTATTAATTGCAATAATATTATTTAACAGAATATTTCAACGCCATACTAAATTAAATTTGAATACATCCAAGCAAAGCGATTGGCTTTCTGGCACTTCGCCGGCCGTTGCCGCGGCACGCTCGCTTCGCTCGCTCGGCTCGTGCGTTGTTTTTCGTGTTCTAACCTAACCTAATCTAACCAAACCTAAACCTATTAATCGTTTAGTTTAAACCGATTTTATGATTTTTTCTAGAAGCAATTTCGATGGTTAATGATGTTAAGGCATACGATAATTACGGCTTACAATGATGATAACAAAGTTTCTAGCACGTGACTAATATAGTAAACAATGAGTATGACTTGAAATTATGAGAAACAATATTATGTCTGTTAACCAGTATAGCAGATGAAATTATGGCAAATGAAATTCTGGCAAGTGGGTGTACACCTGGGACTGACTCCAAAAAGCCTCTTAAAAGATATACAAAAAGGAAAAAATAGAAAAACTAGGTGTTGACAAAATGTAACTGTGTACATATTTGCTATTGTTGGATTGTTGTTTGCATTTCTAAAAGGCACATGGTATTTTTAATAAATTTTAACCTTGTCTGTTTTAAACACTGTATACTCATCAATTAATACCGGCTAAGTTTGAAAATAAGTCAATGTTTTATATTTGTTCTACGGATGTGTCTGTGTGAAATAAATAAGAAAGTAAGTTAATAGACTATAACTGTCCCACTGCTGGGCAAAAGCGTCCATTATTAAAATCAAGTTGTCACTACAATTGATGGGTAATGGCTGAATCACCACGCTTGCCAAATGCGGGTTAGTGACCACAAACCCAGGCTATGAATCGAAAAATCCGAAACATACTTTGCACGACCTGGGAATTTGCCATTTGGCCACTGAGGCGTGAAATATAATAATAAAAAAAAATCACAGATTTCGCAGTCCCCGCAAGAATCGGAGCATTAAAAATGAATACAACAATTTCCGAAAAAAAAGAACATTTTATTTTAAATAACACAATTCCAACTTGATTACACTTCTCGCCTGCATCCGTGACACCATGACCATGACGATCGGTTAATAATCAAAGAAGCTACATCACTTTTATATACGGAAATACTCGTTTTTCTACAATACCAAATCTAAAGGAACCACCTACAGGTCACAATTATCAATCGATTTTCAAATATTTTTTGCCATTTTGTAGCTAAACTAATACCCTAGGACCCTTTTTTTCATTTTTTCTTAAGTCAGTTTTATTTTTGAAATATTTACAATTTAGTATACAAACACCCCCCAAAAACCCGATTTTTTTACATTTTTCAAAATTCCAAATAAAGTTTCCAGCTAATTTTCAAAATTCAAAGGCTCACACGTGTCTCGATAAATTCCTTAACTGTTGGTACTATTTTCATCTCGATTCTCCCAAAATCCTCGGAGCTATAGCCAAAAATACGTGTCAGGCGATTTGCACCTGATAACCATTTTCAATGGTAAAATTACACTCATAAAGATTATTTACATATAATTTAACGCAAATATTGTTGCGAACAAATAACAATTTGAAAAAAGACAAAGTGTTGAAAAAAGTTCACGAGCGGGATTCGAACCCGCACCCCATGACATGCCGGGTCAGGTGCACTGCCAACTATGCTATCGTGGCTCAATCCAACTCGCCGAAATTAATCAACACTATCTCGCTCGCTCGTGTATTTATTTCTACACTTTTTTTTCAAATCCCTTTTTTTTTTTGATGTTTCTGCTTCATGGCAATCTGTTATCCAACAATAAGCCACTTTGTTTGATTTCTCAGTTTATGTTTTCCTCAAGAACCACACTTGTATGAAATTTTTTCTCACATGACTCTCTTGATGTCAAGTGGTAAATCTTTTATGTAGGCTCGGTATGTCGCTTCTTTTTAGTCGGGTATGCTGAAGAGCGCCTTCTCCACTTAACGGTCAGTTTCTCCTGGTATTTCAGGCTGTTTTGGGCTATTTCCTGCCGAACTGTTTTTAGGCCGAGGTCGAGGTATATGTATCTATTACTTATACAATGAGGGATGCCAAACATTGTTCTCAGAGCTTTAGTCTGGAATCTTTTTTATTTGGTCTCCCATCCGATTACCGACATTTGCGAAAGTTGCTTAGCCTCAGCACTCGCAGACCGGGCGTGTTAACTACTGCGCCATCGAGCTCCTCAAAGATGAATGTGGATGTGTTGCCACCTAGATATACTAGACATACCTTATTTCGTAAACTATCTTGTCAGCCCCCCCCCTACCTCTCCTCGGCACCCCGCAATCGTGACAGTCTATAACAATGGACGCCTATCTCAGTAGACGTCTTAAATTCCGTAGGGTTGTCACCAAATCGATTGACATTTACTTTAAATTTGTCTTTCTTGAACTGTTAATTAATTAATTATTATTACGTACACAACGACAGTTTGCATTCGAATGTATTTTATTATACATCTAGATCGGATACACCTTGGATCTTTTCATTTTGACCACACCTTTCTGTTACACGTTGTTATAGTTAATGTTTTTAACATGATACGATTGAAATAAAACACTTCTCCCGAAATGGAGAGAGGGATAAATGCGGACTTCTAAGGGAATTCCTCAATAAAAGAAAAAGTATTAAATCAAATCAGTCTTTTTTTACTAATTACGAGTACTTTTCCCGCGACTTCGTCCACGTGGATTTCATTCATTGTACTTACATATAAAATTCAATGCTTTGATTCTGAAAGAATAGGATTTTTTTTTTTCAAAAAAAAATATAGCCTATGTTACCCACAAGGTATATATGTATAACATTATGTCAGTGAAAGAATTAAACTAGTAGTTCTCCCATTTAAAACGTTAGTGGCAGCCCTATTAAGATGAATTGACCGGGTCTGGAGGTCCATTTGTCACGTCCCGATAAGGCGATCGCGAACAAATCGGACCCTAATGAGAATTTGAATTGTTATTAATGTAAATTACACACTAATCAAATAAAATGTTTGTTCAGTTTCACATAATAAAATACAAGAAACAATAAAAATAAATAATATAAAATGAACGAAAATGAAACCCCAGTTAGCACATGTTGCAGCGTGAATTATTGCAACATTTTGCTCGTTGGGCGAAAACAAAAACAAATAAATAGGGTGGGTCGTGACTTCAGTTTTCGACACAAATTTTCATTACCAAATATAACATACGCCGCCGTCATTTAACTTTAACTCTAACTCTGTTTAACTTTGTTTTTTCTTAGACAGGTTTTGACTTTTACTAGTACTGTATGACACTGTTAAAATTAAACTGGTAAATGGTGTTTTTGCAAACTTAAATATATAATTTATTTAAGTATTTTATATTTTTTGTTTTTTTTTTCATGTTGTGATTGTTCTTTATATTTTGTGTTTTTATTTGTGATAGAAAATGTCCTTTTATGATAGGGTATTTTCCAATTATTTTTGACGCTGTAAGGGAGAAAAGAGCTTGACACTTGCTGAGTTTCTTGCTGGTTCTTTTCAGTACAAGGTCTCCCGCCCAGAGTAGACTTACGAACCGATGGTATAATGACGTTCATAAGAGCTATTTTTAGCCTAAACTGAATAAATGATTTTGAATTTTGAATTGATATTTTATGGGACGACGGCTAGGAAGCAGCTGGGCGATATTTAACTGTTGCTAAAAACTAAAATCAGTTGGTGACCCCTTTATTTACTGATTAAAGGAAAAAAATGGGGGGAGGACATGTGTGTGTACTAGGTTTGGTTAATTTGGTTATAACATGAACAACAATGCTACAAACATTATTAAAACATTTGAAAATCTGACGTGTCAAGTAGTGCTTTACTTTTTATTACTTTTACTATCTTATTAATGACTGTCGACAATCTTCGTCTTCTACGAGTATATGCACCCGTACATATTTTTTTGGATATTTTACGATCTTTTACCATTTACTAAGTTAGAGTAACTAAGACATAATTTTTAACTTATTTCTTTATGCAATTTTTTATTAAATTATAATTATTAAATTATTATTTCGATAGTAACGTCACATCAAAATAAACAACTCACATCTCTAGTGGTTTACTAACCTCTGTGTACTTACTTACATTTATGATCACTGCTGCTTGCTTTTATGCGCACCGCGTATGACTTCACTTATATATTATATGAATATTTAATTTACAATTTCTTGACAAATTAAAGTTAATAATTATGTCTTAGTAAAAACACATCTAAGATCGGATATACTTTGGATCTTTTAATTTTTACCACACTTTTCTGTTACAATTTGTATAGAGCTGTAATACTAATGTATATCTATATATAAGGTCACATTTTATCAATTGCAAATATGTTGAGGATAAATTCAAAAACATATATAAACTATTTTTATGAAAAAATCTTGATTTTTTATACGCTAAAAAGTAAAATAAAGCACTTTCGGTAGTTTCAATTCAAAGGAGCCGAAACAGAGAGGCCGCAATGCCTTCACCGCTTACACGTGCCCGTAGTTTCATTCAAAGGAGCGGACAGAGGCCGCTCTTAAAAATATTACAATTTTTGTGTCAGAAAAAGTAAAAAAAAAACTAGCCTGAATTTTTTTTAAATGCTAGGGCTTTATTTCTCTAATATAATTAGATGTTTTGTGAAAATATTTGCAGTTGATAAAATGTGACCTTTTATATATTTTTTTTCTTTGTTTTAAAATTTCCTCCCTAACAATATTGTAATTTGTTTCGCCGTCTGTATCCGAGGGCTAATGGAGTGGCACCATCCAGCATCGTTTACAGTGCATTCTGGCTGGCGTCCAACCGCTTAATATCTCCCAATGTTTTCTTCATTAAGTTAATAGGCACTCGCGTTATTGTTGGTGCATTGCATTCAGTGTGCAAGTGTAGAATTTATGTGACCAAGCGGTTTTCTCTCTCTTTTACATAGTAATAGTTATTTTACGCAAATATTGTTTCAAATAGTTTTAATAGGTCTTTTGTCTTACTGTTTTGTTCTTTAATTAACTAAGGTCTCTTTCTTTCTGTTTCTTAAGTGTATTGTTTCATCACCATCTTTTAGAACAGTGTGGCGTGTGCGGGTGATCGGCCCGTTATCCGAGCAAGCTTGTTAGGTATATACCGCAACAAAAATTACGAAACACTTATAGTCCTATATTTATTTCGTAACTTTAAGATAGATCTCAATATATCCACACTTACCGTCGACCTATACATAGTTTTGCTTCTGCGATTTTTATGACGAATCAAAATGTGTAGTGTTTTCAAAATAATTAATGTAGGTTAAATTTTACATAGTTTTTCAGTTAGAATAAGCATTGTTATAGAGATAAGAAATTTTGTTTCCTTGAACAAAAAAGTCCCTTTAAAGGGGCAAAAGAGGTAAATAAACAAAATAAAAACGTCTAAAGCTAGTTGATATTGTATAGAAACTAACGTCCTTAATGGGAATACCCAGTTACCGCTCATTGCCTTCCAGCCGTCGCTACAAGACCGTTTGAGTTTGACAGTTGTATTTTATACTCATTCCGAGAAAAGGGATCTATCTTAATACCTTCTCATTTCTTTGCCAGCCTTTCCCTTGCTTTTTGTGTTGTCCCTACCGTCATGTGTTCTTGTCAAATTAAGTCTCATATTAAACATGTGATATTTTAGGGTTGCTTTAAACAGGTAGGTATTATGCTCGGACTACATTTATATTACTCATATATATTATAGTACCTACACTTTTTTTTTCTAAATGTGAATATATATAATTTTAACAAATAACTAGAGATGCGAATATTCGGTAATTATTTGGTATTCGGTATGTTTGGCGTAATTTTCCATGTTCGTATTCGGCCGAATATTCGGTTCAATTGCCGAATAATTACCGAATATAGTACAATATGTACAGTTGTACAATATTAAGACCTAAGGCTTGTAAAAAGACTATTTTAAGTACCATAGTTGATTCATTAATTATTATCAATGAATCATAAAAAATCATTATTAAATTAATTTTTATGAGATTATTATTTTTTTAAAATAAAAACTGAATAATAATATACATATTTTTAAATATAAAATTCATCTATTCATTTAACTAGCATTGATTACGTTTTGTGTTCAAAAACTCAAGTATGATTTACTTCAATTATTATTATGATGATTTTCATGATAAACAAGGGCACTTAACTTATCTAACCTACCTGTTTGGCTAAGCAAAGCGCGCGTAAATGAACCGAATTATTCGGCCGAATATTCAGTTCGTTTTATTGTAAACCGAATATTCGGCCGAATATTCGTATTCGGCCAAACAAATATTCGGGCAATCTCTACAAATAACAATTTGAAAAAGTGTTGAAAAAATTTCCCCAAGCCGGATTCCAACCCGCATCCCATTATGCTAACGTCACTCAGTCCAATTCGATTTTTTTTGTTTGGCCGAATACGAATATTCGGCCGAATATTCGTATTCGGCCAAACAAATATTCGGGCAATCTCTACAAATAACAATTTGAAAAAGTGTTGAAAAAATTTCCCCAAGCCGGATTCCAACCCGCATCCCATTATGCTAACGTCACTCGGTCCAATTCGCTGAAATTTATTAACACTATCTACTCTTATATACTTTGTAAACCGAAGGAGCCTTGTTAAAATATTTTCAAATTCCTTATATTTACTTTTTTTCAAGAGTAGCAGCGCACATCTTTGTAGTTATTAGCCCATTACCGTCCCAAAGCTGGGACGTAGCCTCCATCATTAAAATCAAGACGTCTCTACAATTATTAGGTATTGGCTTATTCACCACCCGGCTTGATCTCGAAATACACTTTACCCTAACTTGGAATTAAAACCAATAATTCCGGAGTTAGAGATATATTTTGTTGTAGTATGTTATCTAATATTGAACACGTCTAGACGTCTGCAAACACATTCATATAGATCACACCAACATCAAAGCGTCGAGGGACGAAAAAATATCTCTCAAAGACATTTATTCGATGTAGCACCGTTTGGCTACGGACGGATACTACGAGTATTGCTACGAGTACGACGAATAGGACCCAGCTTAGCATATGTTGCAGATTCAAGTTACATGCTTCAAGGTAACGGTGCTTTTCAGGGTTTTCTATCCAGGCGCTACTGAAAATGTTAAGTTAAGTAAATAGCCTATAACTGTCCCACTGCTGGGCAAAGGCCTCCATCACTGAAATCAAGTCATCACTACATATGGGCTTCCACGCTTGCCAAATGCGGGTTGGTGATCACAAACCCGGGCTAAATCCGACACACACACTGCCCGACCTGGAAATTGAACCCGGGACCGTCGAGTATCGCGCCGAGTGCTTTGCCACTCGGCCACCGGAGCGTTGAATGATGAGATAAATAAGATAATTTTTTATTGCCACAAAATTGTGTAAATACATAGAAGATGTTACGCTTATAAAAAACATTTAAATACACCAGTCTTATTACAAAAATCTACTTAAGTATATCATCATCAGCTCATTTTATGTCCCCTGGGACACGAGCATTCCCTATGGATGGATAGGGAGACCAGGTTTAAATTTATACCTCCTATACTTAACTTGATACTACAGGAGGTAGGTTTGTTATGGTATTAAAGATAGTACGTCTAAAAAGCGTTTTATTATATATCGAAGACCTTTCAAGAGCTTAAAGTACCATAGTTCATCCATGCATTGAATGTTATCCACTGATTGGAATCAAAAAGAAAAGAAAAGGGGGAATTTTTTATTCGTTTACACAAGCGTCATTGAATAGGTAACGGAAAATGGAAAACAACGACAATGAAAAATGCAACCTGCAATTGAAAGACACATCTCAAGTCAGGATATTGCGTGGTAACCCGGTTCCGTTTCCGGTGCCTGCGCCCTGTTACCGGTATTTTACCGGTCCCGCTTGCTAGACGCTTGATCTACGACCGGTACCGCTGTTTACGGGTTATAACTAGTTATGGAGCGAAGTTTTAATTAAGAGGTTTGTGCTCAGTTTAGTTGCGACAATGTTGACATTAAGTTGGTGTGCTACCTTTCCGGTTCTCGCTTTAGCGAAATTTTGATTTACTTAGTTAATATACACGCGGAGTAACTAGGTTACTACTAAGTTGTGATTGAATGGTGTTGTTAAGTTAATTATTATTTGACTAGCTTTCGCGAGGTTTGGTCGTGATTGTGAACCAGTACCTTCTGGCGTTATAGACTCAGGTAACCTTTATACTATTGCAAACATATATCCACAAATTATATATCGATTTTTTTAAGGCAAAGTGAGCTTTATCTCATTGAAAGTGCACGGCCCAAAATGCCAGAAGAATACTTTAGAATACCTTTCTTTCATTTTTATTTAAATAATTTTCTTTGGTGTACCTTCTATTAATTTATAAGAGACTTGAACATTTTAAAGCAAAGTTTTTTACCGGAGTTTCAAGCAATCTACTTCTCATATATCTATCATAGACAACTTTTCGATCGAATTGCACATACCCGCAATACATAAGTAGTTGCGCAAATCTATACAAAGTAGTTTAGATGTTTTTGTTGTTGTTTAAATTGGAGTGATATTTTTTTTTCTTAACTGTAATTTGTATGTAATTCACATTTTTTCTTCATCAAATGATAATTTGGCATAATTATCAGCCTAGCTTGTTTACACAGAAATTGTAAAGCTGAGGCCGCCCTCAGTGCACCGCATTTCATCACTTTTGTAAGTTTTATTTATTTCAGGAAGAATCTCAAGCACGTTTCTGGACGTAAAGCGTTTCGGTGAGGCGATTTCAGAATTTTAAGAGCGGCGCATTCCACCTCGAATACTTGAGCTACCATCTTGTTTCTAATAAGGCTACACATTATTTACGTAAATACTAATTCAGACATTAATTTGAACAATCAAATTTATACTTTACTTTATGTAAAATTGTAAATAGATAATGTGTCTTTTATTTAGTTTGCGGTTTTTTATATCAACACAATTACGGCCTTACATTAATATCAAGAGCTATTGACTTTCATATTATTCTAAGGTCGAAAAAAGAAGCATTTTAACATAGTCTACCCACCCTACCACCGATGAACTGTCATTTTTCCTTTCTTTTAATAAATTGTTTTTTGAAAAAGTATTGAAAAAGCCACTTGTGTATTTTACCAACAGAAAGCAGTACGGACATTATTTAAACTGTTAGTTACAACTTTCCTACTTATAACTAAAAACCATTAACTTATGTAAAAAAATTAACGAGCCTTATGATGTGTAACATTTGACATCTCACCTTTTGAAATCAATATTACAATGGAAATAAGAATATAGAACTAACAATGACGTATATATTTTTTCTTTTTATTTCCTTTTTTCTCTTTTCCCCCCCCTTTTTTCCCCCTTTATCCCCTTTTTTCTCTTTTTTTTCCTGTTTTTTAAATTATTTTTTTCTTTTTTTAACCGATTTCAAAAAAGGAGGCGGTTTCTCAATGCGACCGTACTTTTTTACATATATATATATATATATATTTTATTATTTCTTTAGCAAACTCGCACACGAACTACTGACTGAGATATTTATATATATATCATGCACTGGCTTTCTTTAAAAATAAGGAGACTGCTGAAGGTAAGCTTCAGTCTCACTGTTACTGGTTACTGTAACTGTTACTTTGTCTACGAAATCACTCCCACAAATTGCCTGCCCGCCTGACTGGTAATCTTCATACAAATGCATATCACACTATATATATAAGATAATATATATAATACATATATTACATATATTGTACATATATTGTACATACATTGTATATATAGAAGGCAAGCGAATCACACTGTTACGGTACTTCCGTCCCTTTTCTACGAAATCACTCCCACAAATTGTATATATAGAAGGCGAGCGGAAAGATGTTACACATCAAAAATAAAAAAAAATCTTAACATAATCGATTATTAGGCCGTTACTTAATTTTGTTGCATTATTATTCTTTACAGTACGCTTGCTTACTGGCCATTCCTTATCTTTTCAATGTCAATAACGCCTTTAAGTTACAACATAATAAAGGAGCTCGATGGCGCAGTGGATAACGCGCCCGGTCTCCGATTGCTGACATTAAGCAACTTTCGCAAAGGCCGGTCGGATAGGTGTTCAAAAAATTTTGGTCAAAATGCCGTTGGTCCCGACTGCATTAGCAGTCGTTAACAACCACCAATCCGCACTGGGCCCACGTGGAGGTTTATGGCCTATGCTCTCTATCCATCCATCCACAGAGAAAGCTCGTGCATCAGCAGTGAGGACATATAGTGAGCTGGCGATGATGAATATGATAATCTATAATAAAAACAACATCTACATCTTTACCGAAGCATTGGTAGGAATCCAACAATGTAGTGAAACTGGGGGCTTATTTAAAATGCTAATGAACCCCGCCCGGTGTTCCTCGGCAGCGCAGCGCCGTGAACGGTTGCTAGCTATGTTCCTGATTAATTCAGAACTAATGTGCTACTAATTTATGCAACACCAATGGGTTCCAAGTTGGCGTGTTAAGTGGAAAAAAGGTATTTGTTAAAGAATACCGACTCCTTTGGATACGTAAAGTTTGGTGGGGCAAAAGTATTTATTTTAAAATAAGTAGTGATCTATGGTTTATGATTATATCGGCATTTTTATAGTTATAGAGATAAATTTAAGTGTGTTACAATTACAATATAAAATTTTGCTAAAAATAAGTTTATTGCCAGAACTTTATAATATCGATACATCGATATCTTCAGTCTAAAACCATCTAAATTTAAATCAGTTTCAAGTTTGGATTTTAGTTTTATGTTATAATTAATTGTAGATTCAAATAAATACTTTATATTTTAGGTTATTCGTATATAAATATACGAAAAAAAAGTGAGTATGTATTTAACGAAGTAGTTATATTAATTATAAGTGGAAACTGTTTTGGCGAATGAGAAGCATAGATTAAGTTATTACCTCTGTACCAAAAAAGGCTGTTTTTTCCAATAAATAAATAAATAAACAACACATTGATAATATTCAATCAAATTAATATAAAGATTAATATTAAATGAATTATAATCATCATCACCATCAGCTCATTATATGTCCCTACTGTTGGGGCACGAGCTTTCCCTATGGATGGGCCATAAGCCATAAGCCACCACGCAGGCCCAGTGCGGATTGGTGGTTGATAACGACTGCTAATGCAGCCGAGACCAGCGGCTTAAAGTGGCTTCCGAAGCACGGAGAAGCTCGAGTTGATATATTTTTGGTCACCCATCCGGTGACCGGCCTTTGCGAAAGTTGAAACCTCAGCACTCGCAGACCGGGCGCGTTAACCAATGCGCCATCGAGCTTCTCTTAGTTATTAATATATTAATTCAAATTCTTCTTAAATTCCGAGTTATTTCAAACACGCGTGTTGCTCCGCTCAATTTGTCGCTGACTTTACGCCAATAAGGCATCGATAACTATATTATTTGTTCTTGGTAGGCAGTCTGCACACCAGTGCTAAAGTATTCACCGTACTATAAATTCATAGCCGCGGCTGTGAAACCTCTATTATGTTAGAACTTTAAATGATTCATATTGAAGCTTTTGCCTACGTTTCAGGGAGCCTAGTGGGAGTTTTATATTGCACAAAAACATACAAACAGATTCTTTTTTTACAAACAATGGTGAGCAAAAATGGACTTATCTCTAGAAGAGATCTCTTGCAGCCAACCTAAGATGGAATGGGAGCTTTATGTATAAGTGGAAGCAACTAAAGTGCAGTATTCAGCATTTGAAAACGAGAGTGTGTAGCGGGTAGGCATTGTAGCTTATCATTGTAGCCTAGCATTGTAGCAGAGCCTCTTGGTGGCAATTGAGAAAATAGTAAATCACTAACTATCGACCGACTGCGACTGCAAATGCATAAACCCTAAATCCCGTGATTATGTCGTGATTTCGCAAAATCTGGCCTTACTCTTTATCTTCATGATAAGGAAAGCTCTGAGCTTCTTTTCTAGGTCTAAGAGTATAGGCTGAGTGTTGCTGAGTACGTTACTGAGTAACTTAGAACTTTTCTCGTTATTTAAATAGATTAATGTGTCTAAATATTTTACAAATTCTCGTAATATTTATAATTTACTATACACACGCAAACTTCTGTCAAAAACAAAAACATTTTTAACCAACCCTTCTCCGTAAAATATGCAAAATGTTGAAACTTCGTACGGCACAACCTCAAGAGTTTTGTAGGCATCCTATCCCAACCCTTCAGCTCATTTCCCGTACGGAATCGAATCTCGAATTGTCATTCCAATCAGACGGCGCGTCGTGAATTTTTACGAGGAATTATACATTCCTGGAGGATTGTACCTACTCATTCATGGGCTAGGTTCAGTAGTGTTATAATAAAAATTCTGTTACCACAAGAACGTACAAGCTTTTGACATTACCTAAAACGCCCGAAGGTGGTCAAAATTACCCTTATGTAGGTATATGAAATATTTGATAATATTATGATACATCTATAAAACTATTGTGCTAATGATACAAGAGTGCCCTGGAAGTTATCTCGGTATATTACGAGTATGTGCAAAAAGACGCTAGCTAGTTTTCTACTGCATTTGATTCGGATTAACACGCTTTACATAATCAACGTGGCCGATCACTATGGGTTTTATAAGAAGGCTCAAGGTCACGCAAAGAGCAATGGAGAGGGCTATGCTTGGGGTTTATTTGCGTGATCAAATCAGAAATAAGGAGATCTGTAAAAGAACAAAGGTTACCTACATAGGCCAAAGAGTTACTAAGGTTAATTGGCAGTCGTAAGATTGATGGCCGCTCTGGCGGCACAGTTCTCGAGTGGCGACCACGCACCAGAAGACGCAGTGTAAGCAGGCCTCCAACAAGGTGACCAACGATCTGGTGGAGGACGCGGGAAGCCGTTGAATGTGAGCAGTACAACACCGGTCGTTGTGGACACCCCTGGGGGATGGATTTGTCCAACAGTGGACGTTTTTTGGCTAAGATGGTGATGATGATATAATCAAAGTAAACATGCTTCGATGGTGGAATACAGAAATGTGAAAAAGTCTCATCGGAATCGTGATACCCTTGGTTTCTCAGGCGTCCTTAAGCTCTGGTGGCTGCTTTCAATGGTGGCCGCCA
Organism: Eudonia mercurella; assembly: GCA_963082485.1. Classification (NCBI taxonomy): domain Eukaryota; kingdom Metazoa; phylum Arthropoda; class Insecta; order Lepidoptera; family Crambidae; genus Eudonia; species Eudonia mercurella. Next base: position 2,806,731 of record OY720044.1, read on the forward strand.
CATTAGCCGGATCAAGAGCCTAGTGCGAGTTTTTATTGGCATTTGGTCACCTTAACGAAATATATTTTTTTCCTCGTTTGTTACCAGGAGGCGATGCATCAATGCCATCATCATCATCATCATCATCACCATCAGCTCATTTTATGTCCCCACTGCTGGAGCACAAGCCTTTCCTATGGATGTATAGGGAGAACGGGCCAAAAACCACTACGCGGGCCCAGCGGATTGGTGATAGTTAACGACTGTTAATGCAGCCGGGAGCAACGGCTTTAGGTGCTTTCCGAAGCACTGAGCTCAATGCCGTACAATTTTGTTTTTTTAATTCTGGTTTGCACGGCTAATGAGTCTACTCCACCTGATGCTAAGTAGAAATGGAGCCCAGACACGAAGACACCTGGTGCAGCATGAAAGCAACGCAGCATCAGTCACCTTCACCCAGCCAACATTTCTCGTATTCGTTGACGCGATCGAATCTATACTAATATTATAAAGAGGAAACCTTTGTATTTTTGTATGTATGTATGTTTGCAACGAATAAACTAAAAAACTACTGGACCGATTTTAAAAATTCTTTCACCATTAAAATGCTACATTAGCGCTGAGTAACATAGGCTATATTTAAAAAAAAATGTCCACCCATGCGAAGCCGGGACGGGCCGCTAGTAGTTAATAAAACTAGCACTAGGCAAGGCATTCAGTAAACTCTTTTGTCTATTTTTTTAAATTACGGTGCAGATCCCAAAAAGCAAGCTTTAAGTGAAAAGTTCCAAGCTTCAAGCCCCACTTTAGTGCTGCCACAATAGCGTTAAGTCGCACAATATTACTATAGTTTTCAGTGTTCGTATAATTTTACGGAGCAACTTTAAAATAGTACCATTAGGTACTTCGCAGATAGAGCAACAGGCAACTCGCAAATAGCTGTTTCCATAAATAACCTTTTTTTTTGACCCAGGGTAACTCGTTAAGAAGGCTCCCGACTCCCGAACTTGAGGAGGCCTGACGGTTATGTAAGAGTCGTCTGTCCGCCTTTCCACATCCCACTGACAAAAAAAGCTCCAAGTCAGCTGCCAGGAAGAAGTCCCAGCTGGGAGAGCGAGACGGAGGGGAATACCCACTAACCCCTGGGGACCCAAACTCCGAAAGCAGAACGCTGAGATGGCAGTCACGATACCTGAGCCACTGGGGAATTGTCCGATAAATAACCTAAAATAACTGCGCTGAACCAACTCTAGTTGAGAGATTCGATGATCGACAACAGTTTTCAGTTGCTGCAACTAGCAACTGTTAAATGTGTACTAGTTGTGTCATTTCGCTAGTTTCCCCAACTAGCAAACATTGAATTTAAACGGGGATTAACGTAAACTAATTAGTAAAATGTTTGATACCTTCTTTATACCCGACCGAGTTACAACGGCCATGGTCACGAGCTGACTGCTGTCGCGATGTTGCGCCTCCGTTTGCGCGGTAGAGTCATTCACCGTCATATTATTTTCCCAACTACCGCCACACACAACACTAACGGTGTCCCTATTACGTATACAAGCCTTATTCTGGTTACTTACCGACTGCGAAGAAAAACGAGGTAGTCTTTTTGAAAAAACGCCGAAGATAGTTTGTGGCCGTCTTCCCGATTGAAATTATTAGGGTGCTTATTTAGATCGCTTCACATAGTACGTGTCGTCTTGAATAAAATTTATTAATTTTTACTAATGAGTTTGCGTTAATCCCCGCATAAATTCTTTGATAACTATGGAACGTGAAAGTTTAAATGTGTTTATACCAAACATTGACTGTTGAATATGGATTTATAAAGTTTATTTAGGATTGCAGCAGTTATAAACTGTTGTTGCAACTGGCAACCTTTAACGAAAACTTTTTAAAAGTTGATAGTTTCTTTAACTAAGTCGCTCTGTCTGCGGAGTTGTTGGTAAGGCGCTAGGAAACGAAAAAGGAACGGTTCAAAATACGTTTGGCATAATGTCGTGCGTGCGGTGACCATCGATTCTACGCATCTTCATGCGTTCGATGGAGGTCTGTGGTTTTAGTTCCGTCCCTGATCAATAGATGGCGGCCTGATCAACAGGTGTCCCTGTCTACATCGCACCTTAGCATATTTATTTATTAGCATGTTCACTTTAGTTTAACGATTTTAAGTAAACTAGATATTGAATAACATATTGACACAAAAAATAACGATAATGCAAATTCTATTACCAATTCTAACATGTGGTTTAAATTTCTCGCAATTATTTTCCGTCACTTAACTTAAATTAAAAATTTTAAAATAATTATAGCTTATTGGTTGAAAAAATTTCCACGAGCAGGATTTGAACCTGCACCCTTCTGACATTCCGGGTCAGGTGCTCTTCCAATTGAGCTATCGTGGTTCTAACCAGCCCGCCGAAATTATACAACACTTTTTACTTTGTAAGCCAAAGGCGCCCATTCAATGTCAACAACTACCGTCATTAACATCCGATCATAATATTTTTACAAATATTAAAGATCAGTTAAGAAATAAGCAAGCTATTTTATAAAATGTTCAAAATAATTTTTAACGCAATTTTTTTTTGTAATTTGTTCGCAACAACATTTGCGTTAAAAATTATTTTGAACATTTTATTGGTAGGATTAAATAATGTTAAAATTTAAAGAACATAAAAATACTTACGCTTACGACACGCAATATATTAATAAATCTCCAGGGCTCAAAATGTTTGGATAACAACTTGCAAGTTGTACTTTACTCCAATAGGTGATCTGTGGTTTTACACAATGTTTTTTGTAAAACTAGTAATTGCAAGTAGGTAAAGTAATCCTTTACACCTAAATAAAAATAAAAACACCAGCTTATTTTTCGTGTTTTATGTCAGTAGGTATTAATTTGCTCGTCCAAAATTTTCCAGGGCACAAATATCAAGTGTTTCGTTGTAATTTAAGCGTGCGAGACGCGCGGGCCGAGGGCTGTCTAGCAAAATTTGCTTTAAGACTTGCTAAACTAGATTCTGCGAAACAAAGCAAAATGCTGTTTTCCCTCCCATATTTTCCGAGATAGAAAATATCCTATGTTAATCCAGAATAAGCTTTATCTGTGTACCAAAATTAACTTAAGTCCGTTAAGCCGTTCCAGCGTGATTGATGAACAAACAAACATCAGATTTTTAGGGTACCTACTTACTTTATTTTACAGACGAAACAAAAAATAATTTCATTCGAAAAAAACACTTTTCATGGATAAAAAACGCCAAGTCTGTAGCTACTAAAAGCTATTTCTCACTCTATTCGCCTTTCAGTAGTGTCCAAATTCAAATGAATATTTTGACCCACATCCTTAAAAGTGGCAGTAGGCACACACATTTTATCCCTCACACCGAGTACATTGCGATCGTTCCGTACGAACGCTGCGTTCGCGTTTTAATCTTTTTCGTAATTTTGTCCGATGAACATAAAGGACTAGGCTCGCATAAATGCTGTGTACTCAACACACTGTTGTTTACACGAAAAATATACTCTTCACAGTTATGGAAGCCTGGTAGCTTTCATGAGATTACATTAAGTTTATTCAGGTATTTTTTCGACTGAATAAAGTTTGGTTAGTGTGAAGAAGTGAGAAGTATTTCATGCTTTACAATATCACACTAATATTATAAATGCGAAAGTTTGTGTGTGTGTATATTTGTTGCTTCTTCACGCTGCAACGGATGGATGGATTTGGATGAAATTCGACATACAGATAGTTTATAACCTGGATTAACACATAGGATAGTTTTTATCCCGATATTCCCACAGGAATGAAACTCATAATTTACTACTTAGATCTTGGATTTGATGTTTGGAATAGAACCTATTTGGTAGTTTTTTATACTTTTTTATTGAAATTTTGACAGACTTTTGAAACTGTCAAAGCGGTACGAAGTCAGCCGGGTTCACTTAAGCATAAAGTTAACTGATGGACTTCTTGGCGGGAAAGTGAAGAGTCATGTCTGCGGTTTTGTTTTATTTTCTAAAATTTGTGTTATGTCGAATATTAATGTGAAGTAATGGTGGATTATTAACCGTTAAGTGTTCGTGAGTGTGCATGATTGTTGGCAAATGAAACAAAACAGTGCAACGTCACTTTTCAAATTCTCTCAAGAAGTCCGCCCGAGGACTTAGTAAAGCTCCACATCTTTACTAAGATACTCGAGGGGTTGGGGGGTATATCATTTCTCACTTCTCATTTCTATTATCATTCATCATCATCATACAAGATGGAAATATTGTTTATTTATTTATAACTTGTAAGAAAAATTACTTTGACACTGGCTAAATGTGCTAACCGCACGAAGCCATCAACTAAAGGAAAAAAAAAAAAAAAGTTAACTGATGTGGTCTAGTGGTTAGATCACACCGGTCTCGACCCGGAGGTCTTGGTTTGACTGGATTATATTAGTGCTTATCTTATCGCATATAAGACTGTCACTATAACAACTGTTAGCAAGTTAAAACAACAATGTTAAAAGCATTGTTATGTTCCGACAGTTAAAAAGAAACCAGTGATTGAAGATTCTAGGTACACTGCGTATCTATCTTAGACCTTTTCCTCATTTAGGTACCATCGGGGTGATAAAGAAGGTTGTAATATGCTGCTGCAGCAGAAGGCTGCTGATAATGCAATTAAAGTTTTGGGCTAACAATTTTCTGTATTCTGTACTTACCTATACTTTCAATAATATTCTATCGTTATTAATCACAATTTTCAATCCAGTGTCACTCTTCGTTCTCTTATTTCAGTTAGTACAGAACTCATGCGGTATTCTTCAATAATTATCTTCATTTGAACGAACGAACGGAAAATAATAATGGAAATGGTATCGACGAAGCAATGCGCACACAATATTATTATCGAGTTATTCTTTTCAAATGCTATAGGGTTACCGAGTGGATGATTTTTATCTGGGATTCCGTAAGAATTTTTTTAGTGTATAAAAGTGAGTTTGGAGTTATATTAAAAAAATGTATGAAAAAAGACGTCTAAAGTAATTAGTTTTTAACTGTCCCACTGCTGGGCAAAAGCCTCCATCATAGGAATCAAGTCATCAGTACATTTGCTGGGTGATAGTTTAATCACCACTCTTGCCAAATGCGGGTTGGTGATGACAAACCCTAAGCATCGAGACATCCCAAACACACTTTGCCCGACATAGGAATGGAACCCGGGATCTTCAGGTAGCAAGACGAGCGCTTTGGCACTCAACTACCGAGGCGTCTTTATATAAATATGAGGTATTTTGTAATGAACTTCTGAACTTTAATATACGTACAGAGGAAGGTAAATTTAAAAAAAATCGTACAAGTCCTTACCTTAAATTATTAAGGTAAGGACTTGTACGTTTTTTTTAGTAATTATATTATTTTGAATATACGTACTTCCTTACAGTATAATGTCATAAATTTTTACGGTGTCCGATGTATAATTTAATAACAGCAAAATGTCTCTTAAAAATATAATAAGATCTAAGTATATGTGAAGAGCTCGATGGCGCAGTGCATATCGCGCCCGGTCTGCGAGTGCTGAGGTTAAGTAACTTTCGCAAAGGCCGGTCATCGGATGGGTGACCAAAAATTTATTATCTCGAGCTCCTCCGTGCTTCGGAAGGCACGTTAAGCCAATGGTCTCGGCTGCATTAGCAGTCGTTAACAACCACCAATCCGCACTAGGCCCGCGTGGCGGTTTATGGCCCGTTCTCCCTATCCATCCGTAGGGAAGACTCGTGCCCCAGCAGTGAGGACATAAATGAGCTGATGATGATGATGAAGTATATTATACTTTGTAATTACAGTTGTAAACCACCCCAATTAAATAAAAAATATTTTATACTAAATAAAATTGCTACTTGAGCTTAGCAACTCTTCGGGCTATATCGGTAACCTTTGTTCTTCTTCGGATCTCCTCATTTCTGATTCGATCACGCAGAGAAACCCCGAGCATAGACCTCTCCATTGCTTTTTGAGTGATCTTGAGCCTTCTGATACGGCCCATAGTGAGCGACCACGTCTCAGTCCCGTATGGACACTGGTCAAAGACTTTCGTCTTGAGACACTGCGGTATATCGGATGAGAAGATATTTCGTAGTTTACTGAACACTGCCCAGCCTAATTGGATTCGACGATTGACCTCTTTGCTGAAGTTGGACCTACTTAGCTGGACGTTTTGTTTTTTTTTGTTATTTTGTTTGTGGCAGTGGGCAGGGCACATTGCTCGCAGAACTGATGGCCGCTGGGGCGGAACAGTCCTGGAGTGGTGACCGCGTACCGGAAAGCGCAGTGTCTCCAACAAGGTGGACCGACGATCTGGTGAAAGTCGCGGGAAACCGCTGGATGCGAGCAACACAAAACCAGTCGTTGTGAAGATCCTTGGATCCTTGGCCTTTGTCCAGCAGTGGACATCGTTTGGCTGAGATGATGATGATGATGATGATGATGATGATAAAATAAAATTAATATAAATATTAAAAATACTAATATTACCGCGTGTAGCAACCCTAACCCGAGCAAACGGCGGCCAAAGAAAATATTTTCTTTGAAGGGAGGCAAGGGCTTTGTGCTCCCTTAAGAAAATTAAACTTGTTAGACTCAGATGTTAGTGCTCTAACTCCGAACACATATACATGTATATATACGAACATACGGAGGAGGGTCTGTTTGTCTTTCTCGTCAAAGGGAAGTTTTAATCTGTTTCAGGTTTAAATTTCTCTCTACTACACATATTAAGAAGCGGGGAAGAGCGAAGGAAATTATTTTTCATTCATCGTCAGCCATATGACGCCCACTGCTGAGCGTAGGCCTCCCCCAAGGATCGCCACAACGATCGGTCCTGCGCTGCCCGCATCCAGCGGCTTCCCGCGACCTTGACCAGATCGTCGGTCCACCTTGTAGGTAGGTTACATATTTAATAAGAAGTCCTTTAAGTTCATCGCTTCTCGTAGTCTGAGGACATCCTACTCTACAATTGTCGATACACGGTTGTCACCCCGATCCAATCCGAACACCCGATCCGATCCGAATCCCTCGGAGAATCTAGTAGGGCACGGGGACACGCACTAGTGCGTGATGCCGTTCCCTCTAGAAAACCTCCTAAGGTGCTCCGATTCACACGGCTGGACGAACACTTTAAGTTTCTCGCCGCCCCCAAAAAAACCCGGAGAAGCTGAAAATGCCGTACGATGCTATCAGCAAAATCTCGAAAAAAAATCGGTCGTCATTAAAGAACTTGGTAGAGGTTTTTTTATAGTAAGCGTGGCAAATTACAACACTCCACCTGATGTTAATTGGAAAAGGAGTCCAGACGCGAAACCTTCCGAATCACGGAGGAGCTCAAATTCAAATTCAAATTCAAATTATTATTCGTGATTCACAGGTAAGTCATTAAGTCTAATTGTATTGATTATAAGGTTTCACTCCGATCTGCCTTATCGGCATACGAAAAATATAAAATAATTAGGAGAACAATAGAAATCAACATTAACAAAAGATAAAATAATTATAAACATAATCACAATAATTCAATACTGTAATGTCATTAGTCCATTGTCATTTGAGAGAAAAAAATAATTAAAATTTAAATCATAAAACAAAATAAATATTACGAAATTAAATTTAATGAAAGTCATGTCATTTACAGCGACATCTAACCGGCTTGTACGTAGACGGCTGATTGCATGACTACGCGGACATACTTTTTTTAACATTTAAATCCATTTACGCGTAATCTACGGCACTTAAGCAAACATTAGGTGAGCTTTGCTGAGCGTAATACCTTTAGTACTAAGTACTCATTAACTGAGTAAAAGGCATTATTAATTAAATATTCACAAAGTTTTTGCTTGTAAGCGACATAATGATCACATTCTTTAATAAAATTTGGAATTATATTATATATTTTTGGCGCCATTACGAACACTCTTTTTTCGTACAATGTCGTTTAAGGAATGTGATTCACAGAGCACAACAAAGTACGATTTCGTTTTCGATACGGTTCAATCGATTCAAATACGATTTCGAGCTCGAGATGATAAAAAATTTGGCAAGTTGTTCCTCTGTAAGACCATTCGGCTTTGGAATTCTTTGCCGGCGCATGTGTTTCCCAGCTCCTATAGTCCCGGGTCTTTTAAGCGGGGCGTGAAACGGCATTTATGCAGGCCGTCATGAATGGGTGCGCTTGTTACCGTGCTTGTTCCACGGTGAGGAGCGCTCTCATTATTTTGGACTGCATCGGCTGCTTACCAACAGGCAGGACGTGGTCACTATGACGTGTCAATATAAAAAAAAATATTCTCGGTCACCCATCCGATGACCGGCATTTGCAAAAGTTACTTAACCTTAGCGATCGCAGTACTGGGCGCGCATCGAGCATCTATGCAGGTAAGGTAATGGTAAGTAAATGGTAGCTAAAGGTGCCATTGTGGTGTATTAAAAATAACATAAACATCCATAACATAACATAAAAATCCAGTTTATCGCGACATCCTAAAGCAAATGTGTAGGAAGGGCACACAAGCCGTCTGTTCATTGTATTAACGAATGATAGCATCCCAGAAGGTTCCAAAAGGCTCGGCGTACGCAACCTTTTCTACTGCCAGACATATTTATTTTTAGGTTGGCAAATAGTTTTTGCTTCGTCTCGTCGTCCTGAATCTTTATTAGTGGTAGAAATGTTATACATTGGGAAACATTGTGAGGAAATAGATTAAGTGAGATAATAAGATTTGACTGTCTTCGCATCTGGACTCTTTTCTGCTTAACATCAGGTGGAGTGGATCTGATTAATAGAACAGATTATAATTTATTGCCAGTTCTGACTTTTGTGTGCCATGGATTTCCGCAAAGTAACGTGTGATTGTAACCATGAATTGCCAATTTTGTGTTCAAAATGTGCAGATGATAATTAAAATAAATAATTATTATAATTATTATTATTATTGTCTCTTTATTTATTTTTTTCATATAAATTTACATTTTAAATATTTTCTAGAAACAAAATAAATAAAACATTTAAAAAAATAAAAAATATGAGGGATTATTATAATTATTAACCCCCCTATGTTTTTATATTTTTTAATGTTTTCTTTGTTTTGTTTTTAGAAAATATTTAAAAATGTAAATTAATATGTTGAAAAATAAATAATGGAAATAATAATTACATGGGTTGTACCTTTTATTTTTTAGAAAACCGACATCTAGCTGAGAAACACACTTAAAATCGAAAACGGCACAAATACGCAAACCTGATGGGTCGTAATTATTTATTTATTCCGTTTGCTGTGGAAAGAATGGATCCATGGGGCCGGGGGCAAGGCAGCTTGTTAAAGAGCTAAGTGGTCGCCTTATAGAGACCTCCGGTGACAAGAAGGCTGGCAGCTACCTCTGCCAGCGTATTAGCTTGGCAACCCAAAGGGGCAATGTTGCCAGCATTCTTGCGACCATTCCCATGAGCCTACAGTTGGAAGACATTTTTTATTTATAGGCATTTCCTTTTTAATTTGCTATTTTATTCTCTGTTTTTTTTTTAGTTTTGTTAAGTTATGTTTCTTTTTCTTGTGTATATACTGAATTAATCTCGGCGAGTTGGATTGAGCCACGATAGCATAGTTGGCAGTGTTCGAATCCCGCTCGTGGATTTTTTTCAACACTTTGACTTTTTCAAAGTGGTTATAAGGCTGAAGGTGAAAGCGTACAATACCTGGAACTCACATTCATTGAGGAAATGGTTATCTTATCTCTTACTTAGATGACATGGTGGTAGCTATCCAGGCGGACTTAAAACTAGCATTAGGCAAATCGAAAACCGAACCCAGGACCTATGGGTTTGATACCAGTGATTCAAGCAGTGGAACACAGAGTCTGCGTTCAAAACAATTTTCTAGGGAATACATACTACAAAACGAGTAAATTTTCAGTGTTATCCTTATTATTTTCTTGTTAATTCATACGTTGTCTCATAGGAACTATGCAAAAGCAACAAATTCCACTAGCTACGAGTTCAAACACGCCGCGCGTAATTCACACCAATTAACATTTTCATACTTAATATGCGTGAAATGGAACGTATGTACCTAATTAAAAACAGTTGACAGTCCTCAGTCACACAATAAGGAGACTGCAGAAAATAAGCTTCATACACACGCGCTCAAGCACACATATTATACAACCTCTCGCGGACACGGAATCTTGCTACAGCTGCGCTCAGAAAGCTCCGAGCTATTCCGAGACTAGCGGCCGCCCGCAGTTTCACTCGCGTGGTTCCCGTTCCCGTAAAAATATCAGGATAAATAGTATCCTATGGGTTAGTCCAGGTTATAAACTATCTGTATGCCGAATTTTATCCAAATCTATTCATTCGTTGCAGCGTGAAGAAGCAACAAATATACACACTACACACAAACTTTCGCATTTATAATATTAGTGTGATTAGTGTGATATCATAGTACGTACAACTTATCTTCTGCGTCTCCTTATTTTGTGCCTCAGTCCCTAGTTTACACGGACCCTGCTTAAGGTTTAAAATGTCAGGATAAATTAAATAATTATGTAAAACTTAAGCCAGCACACGTATTTCTTTTTTCTACAACATGGGGTACTTTAAACGAGGTGTAAATAAGCAACTTGAAGAAGCGGGTTGACAAGGTGAAGGCTGGTGAGGCACAAACCTGCTCAATTAGCTTTCCTCGCCAGACTCTGCTTCTGCTTAACAACAGGCAAAGCAGAGTCATATGCAAACTTATCAATTTAAAAAAAGCACGAGTAAATTTTGAAAAAAACAGTGTTGAAAAAATTCCACGAGTGGGATTCGAACCCGCACCCCATGACAGGCCGGGTCAGGTGCACTGCCAACTATGCTATCGTGGCTCAATCCAACTCGCCGAAATTAATCAACACTATCTATTTTTACTTTATAAGCCAAAGGAGCCTTATTCAATGTCGACAACTACGTCATCAACATCCGATCACGGGTAGATTTGTAAAAAAAAATCAAATCGTAGTTTCCGTGTACACTTTAGAAATAAATGAAGTGTTATGTGTATAAGATGAGATATAGGTAAGATATGGTTTTGTTATTCCTAAGCGCGGGCCCTGTACCATTCGCCGACTCTTGCTTCTCCTAATGCGGCCCTGGTGGAATATTCCGGAAGTTGGGGAATATTCTGAATAATTTAACGGTTCCGTTTATCTTTGGAGCGCTAGCGATCCGTCCGTCGTCGGTCGCTCGAAATCTCGAAAAATCCATAAAAGAAATATTGCTTTTGGTTAAACTTTGACGGGCTATTCACTAACTCGACACAAGAGACCGGACACACGTGTATCGTTAATGAAACTCAAAATTAGTATCACTTATTATTTCGTCACACTGCTGGGTATAGGTAATTTTGTATGTCATTGCTTATTTCATCATCGCCAGCTCATATACGTCCCCACTGCTGGGGCCTTCCCTATGGATGGATAGGGAGAACGGGCCATAAACCACCACGCGGAGCCAGTGCGGTGAGGTGGTTGTTAACGACTGTTAATGCAGCCGGGACCAACCGCTTTACGTGCCTTCCGAAGCACGGAGGAGCACTAGATGAAAAAATTTTGGTCACCTATCCGATGACCGGCCTTTGCGAAAGTTGCTTAACCTCAGCACTCGCAGACCAGGCGCGTTAACCACTGCGCCATCGAGCTCCTCGCTTATTTTCTATTTGTGAATTTATTGCGTAGTGGCGGGTCATCGTATTCAGAATAACAATCATTTAAAATGTCATATACCTAAGTAGGGTAGTGCCGCCAGTGTTCGATACTTTAAGCCCAGCCCATCGACACAATTGTCGATGCCAAAAAATAACAGATATTCTTTGAAATTTTACACGATGACAGCTAGAAGGCAGGGTGTATTCAATGTTGCTATCGACTAAAATCAGTTGTTGACGCCTGTTCTTGAAGATTAAAGGAAAAAATGATGAACACTAGTTTATGTCGTACGTCGTGCCACTAACCGTTTAGTATTCATTGATTTAGTGTTCACAAATTTTTGGTCACCCATCCGATGACCGGCCTTTGCGAAAGTTGCTTAACCTCAGCACTCGCAGACCGGGCGCGTTAACCACTGCGCCATCGAGCTCCTCTTTTTGACTATTTTAGACGACTTTGACAACGACTTTGAAATAACGAATATTATTCCCAGCTGTCCAGTGTACTTATCTCGGCCAACCGTCAGTGTGTCACCGCGCTCATACCAACTCGATCATTACCTCATTGCGCGGCAGTTTGCTCATTTACACTCGACTGACCTTTGTACAAACAAGATGGCTGGAAGTGCTGGGATACACGTTTCGCTCGTTTTGTACGTCCATAATTTTTAACATCGCTGCAATGTTATTTCATGATCTAACCGTCTACGGTCTAGTGGTTAAAACCACCGGTCCAAACCTAGAGGTTTCGAGTTCAATGACCAGCGGGGTATTTGAGTACTCGGTTTGGTTGATGGTAGGGTTTTAAGTCCGTCTAGCTAGCCACCACTATTTTATTTGAATACTAGTTGACCCGGCGGACTTTCTTCTTTAAATATAGCATATGTTAAAATGTTTAAATAATTTTAACGCAAATTTTGTTGCGAAACAAATTACAAAAACACAAATGTTGAAAAATTTCCACGAGCAGGATTTGAACCTGCACCCTTCTGACATACCGGGGAGGTGCTCTCCCAATTGAGCTATCGTGGTTCTAACCAGCCCGCCGAAATTATTCAACCTATGTTGCTCAACACTAATGTAGCATTCTAATGGTGAAATAATTTTGTAATCGGTCCAGTAGTTTTTGAGATTATTCGTTGCAAACATACATACATACCTACATATGTACATACAAAAATACAAAGGTTTCCTCTTTATAGTATTAGTATCAGATGTCGCCATGGCATTAAAGTCAGCATGTAGCATTATGGTGTTCTGGCAGCTAGATATAAGATAATGTATTATTGTATTGTAATGAAATGATGTATCATGGACTTGCCTTGTATAACGTTCCGAATTATATGGTTAATAAATCATTCTATTCTATTCTATAGCCAGTAAGGATTCCGGGAGTTTTGAGCTTCTACTTTCCGCTCTGTCATCACCTAACATCAGGTGAGACGAAGGCTAAGTGTTAATCCGTACGTAAGTAATAAAAATAAAAGTTATTAAATTTTTTTGTAACAAAATTACACACCGCTATAAAATGATCGCTTATACAGCATCGCAACCGCCTAAATCTCGGCTCAATATTCGATGGCGGGGTTGAATTCATATGTATATAAGGCGATATGTCTCAGATTTTTTGCAGCAAAACTTTAGTTTGTGATTATTGACGACTGGTGGCTTGCACACCGGTTTTCATGGTGTCGTCTCTGATGTCCCGGGTCGATCCTTGGTCGGATCAATTTAAAAATACCTGTTTTACTATCTGGGTTTTTCCTATGTATAATAAGTATGTATTTAAGTATATTAAGTATGTTTATCCGTTGTCTAGTTAATCATTTATCGAGTTTCTTAAGGAAGCTTTTCTTGGGGCTAGATAATTGGTGTGAGTAGGAAACATTTATTTTATTTTTTTATTTATTTATTATACACCAATTATTGGCAAGCGTGAGGGTTAAGCTAATATCCATCAATTGTAGCGATGACTTGATTTAATAATGGAGGGCTTTGCCCAGCAGGGGGACAGAATATAGGTTCGTAGAATTACTAAGTTCAATCGTGGATCAATCTCCATAGTTCCGTTAGTTAGAATACTGACGTACATACCTCACAGAACCATATTATATTTCTTGATGGGTTGATCATCATCAGCTTATTGTACGTACCCAATGCTGGGGCACGAGCCTTCCTTATGAATGGATAAGAAGAACGGCTTATAAACAACCACGCAGGCATACTTGATAGGCAAAAAGGACTTTATTTAAGTGATATAAAACCTACCGGAATAATAATAAATAGTTCCAACCAACAAAAAGGAAAATTACATATCAAAAAGTGAAAAAAGCGAAAAATAATAAGATCGGATGTTGATTGATGACGTAGTTGTCGACATTTAATAAGGCTCTTTTGGTTTATAAAGTAAAAGTAGACAGTGTTGATTAATTTCGGCGAGTTGGATTGAGCCACGATAGCATAGTTAGCAGTGCACCTGGCCCGGCATGTCATGGGGTGCGGGTTCTTTGTCTTTTTTCAAATTGTAATTTGTTCGCAACAATATTCGCGTAAAATTATAGGTAAGTATGTAAATAATCATAATCAAAAAGTGAATTGAAGAGCACACCCGGTAGCGCATTAATCATCATATCAACCCTCTCGACCTATTGATGGGCATAGGCCTCTAATAATAGCGCATTAATTAAAAAAATCTTGTTAAAAATTAAATGAAATGAAATGATTATTTATTCACGCAAAACAAAGTACATTTAAGGTGGTGGTAATTGTATAATTTTGAACGTCGGAAGGAGAATTTAATTTATTAAAAGGTTGCGTACCTACCTAAAAACAGTTTATTAAATTAAGTAACTTATATAATATATTTACATTATTATTAATCTAAAAAAAACTTAAATACAGAACAACTTTAAAAAAAAACAGAGAAAAAATAATTAGAAATTAAAAACCAAAGACCTATCAATAAAAGATGTCCTCCAACTGTGGGCTCATGGGAACGGTCCCAAGAATGCTGGCAACATTGCCCCTTTGGATTGCCAAACTAATACGCTGGCAAAGGTAGCTGCCAGCCTTCCTGTCACCGGAGGCCTCAATGAGGCGAGCACTTAACTCTTTGACCAGCTGCTTTGCCTCCGGCCCCCATGAACCCATTGTTTCCACCGCAAACGGAACAAATAAATAATTTCGACCTAAACGTCTATTTTGACAGACGCATGGCATATTAATGTCAAATTACATCAAATTAAAATCAAAATTAAAAATCTCTTAAGTATTTCAGTAGGGCCTCTTTGGGTATTTAATATACTCATATTTGAATAGGGTCAACGCCTCCCAAATGACTTTTCCCCAAATCAGATGAATATGTAAAGTCGAAAGTATCGATATCTAAATTCAAATCAGTCCAGATGGTGGTAAAGACTTTTGATGAAACTTTTTAATTTCTGTGGCTTCCTACTCATGATAGCTGTATACTTATGCATATGCTTATATATTTATGATTAAATCTGAAGTTTATGATTATGAATATCCGGAATAACTTTTATTACTTTAAGAGTGTTCCTATTTGACAAATTTACTCTTCAAAAACATAACAATGATTTTAAATTAATTTTAAATTGTATTGACTATTATCTGTCTACGTACTTATTTTAAATAAATAAAAAATAAATCACTTAACATGAGGTGATATTAAGGTCAAGTACCCACAGAGGAAAAAAAGGTTTAAGTAAAATTAAATCAATCCGAATTCGTTGCAATTTTTTTTGTAATTGCTGAAACATCTCGTAGAACATGTAAAATGCAAACGACTTTCAAGTGATTGGTGGTGAGTAAAGCCAGAACCATTAGTCATCAGTGTTGTTTGAACAGCACCACGATAAACATCCCCCGCGTATTCCGTTTCTGTGTTTCCCCATAAGGCTCTTAATTAATTAGTAAATTAAATTCAGCCATGTTACTTGTTACATACACAGGGTAGAGAACACAGCAGGTTAAAGCCACGAATGAACACATACTAACAAACTACCAAAGAGTGCGTAATGCTACTGATTGTTATTACTCGTATTATTGAAAAGTACAGCGCTTCCATTTTCTTAATGTCTCTCGGTAATCATCGCAGTTCTGAATGCAACTGAATAATAATTTCTATGTCCACTAATTGTTAGATTTATTATGTACTAGTGGTCGCCCAGTGGTCGAAATTCGACCGTAATTGTCCTCCGATTCCATTTTTGAAATAATATTTTATTAAGGCTGCACGGATTGTATTCTAAGCAATGAAAAATGAAAAAAGATAGAATGTGAGTTTGGATTGGTATTGACCTCCTCTTCCATTTTTGAAAATTTTAAAAAATGCATGAAACAATGTTTATTTAATATAATGTAAGTATTTTTTATGCATAATTTTAAAAAAAATATTAGCATTCTGCACTCTTTCTCTATATAAACTGTAAGTGTGCGAAATTTCATACTTTTTCGTCTGCGCAATTTTCGTAAAGAGGAGGGATACAAATTTTTTGCTTAAGATACTAATTTGAATTCAGAACAACGTACTTTATTGTTGTTTTGGTTCTTGTTTGTGAGTCTTGTATGAATTACATAGCTGTAAAACTATAAATATGGCATAATAGAATTTCCCCTAACTCTAAAATAAATTAATAATAAGTAAAAAGAGTAGTACTACTTACTCCGCTGGCTAGTGACTTTTCAAATAAAAAAAGAATTTTTAAAATATGTTAACAAATGACGGAGAAGTAGCTAGACATACATAAAAAAACGCGTCGAGCATAGAACCTCCTCCTTTTTTGAAGTCGGTTAAAAATGGAAAAAAGCATAGGAGAGTTCCAAAACGACGCAGCAAAATGCTAGCATTGAGGATAGCGCTGATCTTCCGTTGGAGCCGGTTTAGGTGATGCTGCGATAGCAACACAAACGTAACACACAAAAATGTACAAAATATAAAACAAAAATAGCAGCCTTATGTATCAAAAATAGAATAGATTGATTAGAAAAAAATATATAGGCTGTATATTCCGAATCCCTATTAAAAACGGAATATATATTCAACAAAAATTAAAACGGAGTGACAATGACAGACAAAATGGTTATCGTTTTACATTTATGCTGATTAAAATTATGATAAAGTCAATTACAGTAAGTTAAAATTATGCCGATGAAACCATTATGGGCTTATAACACTCTGCTTATCATAATTTATGCGAGAAAACTTTATGCTGAAACTGTTATGCCAAACTACATTATGACGAAAGAGATTATGCGACCAAAAGGGCTCCCGCCTTTCAGGTATGTTTATAATTTAATTGAATTTTCCGGGGTTATGCCATGTTCGGTATTATACAGGTATTAACCAAACACCCACCCATCAAGATAGATTCTTCTTTTTAACTAATTCGCGAATTTAACCATAGGAAATTATTCGTAACGAAGTAAGAGTGAAAAGTGAATTTGTGTAAAATCCAAAGGTTGGCATAAAAATTTTAAACAAAACATGGAACTAAATATTCCGTTTCGGGTCGGGTGAACCCGCGACCCTTTTCGTTGTTTGATTTAACTGCGCCGGGAGCGAAGAATACAGTCTGCTCGGTGGGGACCGGCCACCGCAGCCTACCTACTTAAGCTTGCAACACAAAACAATGAAAAATATAAATGGAAAGTAAAAATGAAGATAAAAATGAGGAGCTCGATGGCGCGGTGGTTAACGCGCCCGGTCTGCTGAGGTTAAGCAACTTTCGCAAAGGCCGGTCATCGGATGGGTGACCAAAAATTTATCGTCTCGAACTCCTCCGTGCTTCGGAAGGCACGTAAAGCCGTTGGTCCCGGCTGCATTAGCAGTCGTTAACAACCACCAATCCGCACTGGGCCCGCGTGGTGGTTTATGGCCCGTTCTCCCTATCCATCCATAGGGAAGGCTCGTGCCCCAGCAGTGGGGACATAAAATGAGCTGATGATGATGATGATGATGAAAAATGAAACATTTTTAAGGCCGTGACCTATGCCCGAACGTCTTGCGACGAGGCAAGCGGGTTTTTAGTGCACTGCTGTTATACTTCGGCAGTCATAGTCAACGGTGATATAAAGAGCGTAGTGGTACACTACGCTCGCTAATTTTGCGTAATCAATGTGATTACAAACCCCCGGCTAACATCATCATCATCTCAGCCAAAAGACGTCCACTGCTGGACAAAGGCCTCCCCCATCTCCACAACGATCGGTTTTGTGCTGCTCGCATCCCCGGGCTATGTATCACAGGAATCCGAAACACACTGCCCGACCTGGGAATTGGACCCAGGACCTCTTGGTACTGGACCGAGTTTGCCACTCTACCACCAAGGCGTTCATAAGTTCATAACATGTATAATACTTTGTTATGTAATTAATTAATATAGTATTATTATGGATACAAAACGAGATAGTGTAGATAATGTTGTGGGCTCAACCATTAACTGGCCTCGGTCGTAATACGGGTTATTATGGGCCTAAGATAAATTACTGCTATATTACCAGTACCTAACGCCTCGCACACACTGTTATCAAAATTAATTATACCACAAATTTAATTAACCATACCTAATTAGACAGTTCAATGTAACATAAGAATAAGAATCAGAATAAGAAACATTTATTGACCTGCACAAAAACAATTACAAACTGATGAGAAAAAATAAAATAAAAATAAAAATAACAAAAAAGAACATCATAAAACAACTAACAGAATTACAAAAAAATAAAAAATAAAAGTGAGAAAAAATAATAAAAATAACTGAGATGTGCAAGGCGTTGGCAAGATTTTTGTAGCAATACACAGAATGCCACAGAAGCGCTGGTTTTCAGACAGCTCCCTGAACGTGAGGTGGCGACGCGTAGTATAATAAAATAACATACATAAAAATACTAACATAACAACGTATAACATCGTAGAGTAGCGCTTTGGTCATAATTGAAGATGTATTTATCACCGAATGAGTGACCGTGTCGGTTACCTTTGTTCTTCTGCGGATCTCCTCATTTCTGATTCGATACCGCAGAGAAACCCCGAGCATAGTCCTCTCCATTGCTCTTGGAGTGACTTTGAGCTTTCTGTTAAGGCCTATAGTGAGCGACCACGTCTCAGTCCCGTGTGTCATCACTGGCAACATACACTGGTCAAAGACTTTCGTCTTAAGACACTGCGGTATCCATATACCGTACACGTACACGTGTTTGTCCTAAATTATCTATATATTTATTTTATTTTATTTTTTTCATGTGGGTAAACACTTGGCTCTCATCTTACCAGATATTAAGTAATATCCCACTTCTCTCTTTCCCCGAAATTCTTAACAATTAAGGCAATGGCTATCTTATCTCTAGCAGTCGGAAAATAACAATACTACTGACACGGTAATAATATCTACAGTATCGTAACTCGGCCCTATCTTTGAAATAAATGCCTACAGCCGCGCGGTACGTAAACACGCGCTAGGGCTGGGCGTATATTTTCTTTGGCTGGGCTGCTCACCTACAACAGTATTTTAATTACATCTGCCTACTTTGAGTTTCTTTCTAGTTTTGTGAATGTATTTTGTGATTGTAAATATGATCCCCCTTATTCCTAAAAACTATTTAAGCATTATTTCGTTAAATATTGTTTTGTCAACGTCACACAAACGTCAATTTGAATTTGAGAAAAAGAGACAAAACAATGATGATTAACTAAATAAATTAATAAGGGGGTATATTTTTTATTTAAACAAATAAAATACGTTGTGAATGAAATAGGAAGTGTTCTATAAAAAAAATTGTTTTTTGATTAGTTTAAAAAATAAAAATCAATCAATCGTTTAATTCAATAATGTTTCCAAAAACTTACAACCCCGAGGTTTTAACACGAGCGTACCTACCGTATGTATCATAAACGAACCGCCTACCTAGTTTACTCGTGTATCACTTTATTTATAGTCTTACGTAAGTACCTTTCGGAGTTTCAAGGTAATCTAAAAATGTTATATCTGGGGGCGTTATTGACGAATTCATGCAACCAAAAACAGCACAATATATTCTACTATTGATCCTCGCCATAACTTATTTTAATCAAAACAATCGCTTACTGTTTAAAAAACAACACGCCCCGCGGCTAGTCACTGCGGCACATTCGCGACTGTTGCATGCCGAGCGCATGCCGAGACCCGAGCGCGTAGGTATAGCTCGCGCTTCGTCCGTTTGTATGAAGTTACACTACTGTTAGATATTATTACCGTGCTACTGACATTGATGTTTTGGCAACATAATTTAGATAAGATGGTGGTAGCTAGCGAGCTAAGCGGACTTTAAACAAGTCCACCAAATCACAACCAAA
The DNA here is from genome assembly GCA_963082485.1 of Eudonia mercurella. Taxonomy (NCBI): domain Eukaryota; kingdom Metazoa; phylum Arthropoda; class Insecta; order Lepidoptera; family Crambidae; genus Eudonia; species Eudonia mercurella. The sequence continues at coordinate 2,826,789 of OY720044.1, forward strand.
CCGCAAAAATGTATACTTCATGTTTAACGGGATATCAAAATGTATTTATGAACGGTCTGTTCAGTACAACATGAATATTAAATGGATTTTATTGATTACTAGCTGACCCGGCGGACTTTTTTTTAATATAGCTTATGTTACTCAACGCTAATGTAGCATTCTAACGGTGAAAAATTTTTTTAAATCGGTTCAGTAGTTTTTGAGTTTATTCGTTACAAACATACATACATACATACAAAAGTACAAGGGTTTCCTCTTTATAATATAAGTACAAATTAAACTGGCAATAATATTTAGCATTTCTTTTTTTCGTCCTTTTTGACCTATTTAATTGGCTGCTAACACATTTTTTTGTTTTATGCTGACAAATAGTAAAATCAATATTTTACTAACTCACTTTATTTTATTTCGAACAGTGATAGATAAGATAAATTTTTACCATTGCCATAAAATTGTGTTAGTAAAAAAGCAGATGATTTTCTTTATGTAAGCAAGAGACTTATCTATCTATCTATTAGGTATGCTATCTTCAGTGTGAACTACGAAGCGACCCTTAGGGTGATATTGAATCGGCCCTATCTCACGTATACATCAGGGCTCGTGGATGTTAGACGGTAGTTTACCTACCTGCTGAGGTCGGCTTTACGCGAAAATTGTATCACACACGAGAACACAGATAGCAGATAAAGTATATGTATATATAATATACTTAAGCAGTGTTAATTAATCGTGAGACAGTATAAATGGGAAATTGTGTTTTCCATTCGTATAGTATCTTATCTTATCTTAGTGGGGCCTGCTGAGGTTTCCCTCTTGCAGTAACACTTCGACTAATCGGGATCTTTTATGCAACCCCATCCTTTTATTCTTCTTCCTCTGTAAAGATAGATGCCATAAGTTTGGCAACGTCCTTAAGAGCGAAGAGCCTGAAGTCCTCCGGTTTCGGATAAGCCGACCCCAGGAGTCCCATTCTTTTTCTAGCCAGAGAGCCGCAGTCATACAGTAGGTGCTGTATTGACTCCGTTTCCTCTCCACATGCCCTACACAAGCTATTTGTTGATAGAAGCATTCTGTGAAGCATTTGTTTTGTGGCATAGTGCCCTGTCAAGGCACTGCCTTCTACTGCCTCCGCATATGGACTTACTCCGTCCTAAGGCGTTTGCATATAGTATGTCCTAACATACTTACTATGACCAATTTTGCTTAATTGGCACTTTAGATAAGGCGGTGTTTTTCCATTAAGGCAATCATCATCATTTAGTGTAATTTTCATATTAAAGTTAGAAGCATATTTTTGATTAAGCAATATCATATTTTAGTTTTAATTCACAACTAGCAAGTACCCATGACTTTTTCTACGCAGAATAATTATTTTAAGTAGCCTATGTCTTTCTACAGGGTTCAATCTATCTTTATGCGAAAATTCATTAAAATTGGTTTAGTGGTTGAGGCGTGAAAACGTAACAGATAGACATTGTTACTTTTGCGTTTATAATATTTAATTAGTTAGGATTATGACATACTTAGCAGTCAGGGTGACACTCCAATGAAGCTAAGCTGAGCTTATCTGAGCTGAGCTGAACCGAGCTGCGTGGAAATCAACCAATAGAATCCCTTCATTTTAACGGCTCATCTCATCTCTGCTCCAGTATTGGTTCGTTTCCACACAGCTCGGCTACGCTCAGCTCAGCCCAGCTACTATGGATATCATTCTTAGACTCTGGTATTGAACGGCATAGGAAGTCGGCTCTTCTAGTGTGTGCTATTGTAAATATTCTTTTGAAATAAGCCTATTCCGTTTTTTTTATTCATCTCAGCCAAAAGACGTCCACTGCTGGACAAAGGCCTCCCCCAAGGATCTCCACAACGACCGGTTTTGTGCTGCTCGCATCCAGCGGCTTCCCGCGACCTTCACCAGATCGTCGGTCCACCTTGTTGGAGGCCTGCCCACACTGCGCTTTCCGGTACGCGGTCGTCACTCGAGGACTGCTCCGCCCCAGCGGCCATCATTTTTTTATATTTTTTTATTTGTGTATTTTTTTTATTAGTTGTACACAAATATACATTTACAATGGTTAACATTTTGGATCACGCTATAGTACAGGTAATCTTATCTCCAAAAAGAAATTTCTTCCAGCAGATCATGGTGACGGGATAGTATGAAAGTAGCTAGTATATTAAAAAAAATATTATTTCATAAATAGTATTCGGGAACATTGTAGGTTTTGTTTTAAAATGACTTTCAACTATGGCTTATTATAGTTTCTTCAGTCAGTCAGTTAAATCAGTTCGTTCCTCTCTTTCGACGTAAAAGAGGAATGAACTGACGTGATTTTTGGTGAAGTGGAATGAGAAAATCGTTTAGCTATCATCTCATCTACCCGTAGTAAAAATTAAAGTATATTTTTTTTATTTTAAACTTTATTTCTAAGCTTAGGACATTTACCTGTGAAGAACAATGAGCGCAAGAAACTTCAACCAGTACTCCCCACTGAATCGAACTTGGGTGCTTTGGGTTCAAGGAGGTTTTTAAGGGACGTTTTTCTATATGTAGGTATAATGGTGGACTTCTTGGCGGGAAAGTAAAGAGTCATGTCTGCGGTTTTATTTTAATTTCTAAAATTTGTGTTATGTCGAATATTAATGTGAAATAATGGTGGATTATTAACCGTTAAGTGTTCGTGAGTGAGCACGAGTGTTGGCAAATGAAACAAAACAGTGCAACCGCACTTTTTAAATTCTCTCAAAAAGTCCGCCCGAGGACTTAGTAAAGCCCCACAGCTTTACTGAGATGCTCAAAGGGTTGGGGGGTATATCATTTCTCACTTTTCATTTTTATTATCATTCATCATCATCATACAGGAAGGAAATATTGTTTATTTAAAAATTACTTTTAAAATTATTTTGACACTGGCTAAATGTGCTAATCGCACGAAGCCATCAACTAAAGGAAATAAAAAATATAAGGTTTGTAGCACCAGTGTTCGACACTTTAAGACAGACAAATACATTTTTCATCGCCAAAAAACATTGGTCGTCATTAAAATTTTACGGGACGACAACTAGGAAGCAGGAGATCGGTTTATTTTTTGCTAAAGACTAAAATTATTTGCTGAACCCTATATTTATTGATTAATGGAGAAAACATTCTCGCACACCGGCGTCGTGTCGCCTGCCTGTGTGTCTTTTACCGACTTCACTACGGAGAGTGTGCCGGGGAGCTTTTCGAGCTTATACCACAATCGCCCTTTTACCACCGAATCTCCAGACGTACTGCAGGATATCATCCCCACCTAGTAGAAATTCCACTATGTCGCATTAACCGCTTCATGTCAACATTTTTACTGCGCACTGGCAGGGAGTGGAATTCTCTGCCATCGTCTGTGTTCCCAAAAACATATAACCTGAATGCCTTCAAGACGAGAGTTGATAGGCATCTTTTGGGGCAGCTCGCTCCATCGTAGACTTCATCTACGCTCACCATCAGGCGAAATCGAGGTCAAGAGCTGTCCAAAGGCATAAAAAAAATATCGATTTCTGGGTCCTGTCGAACACTGATACCTTCCAATACCAGCAGCGAAAGAAACAGATTAACAATCTTAAAGTTACATACAAATTCGTCTTCACAGCAGTTATCGAGATGGTAGCTTTTCACGGAATTCTTCTAGCGCAGACGTCTTTCTGGTGACTCATCGGCTCTTTGAACTAATATTTATTGTGCCAAGAGACTGTTCATTAAATTGCTAAACGGTGTTCATTACCATAACAATATGACGTAAGAATTAAGTAAAAGTACCTAATATGAAGTTTGAAGTGTATGAAGTTTAAAACAATGATAAAACTCCCTTATAAAGTAACTGCCTCCTAACCCCTACCCCCCCAATCCACTTGTAGGTTACACACCCCTGTATAAAAAGGAATATGAAATGAAAACTCTTTATTCAAATACCCCTAAAGTTGGCATATGAATGTCAATAGGTACTGAAACGCACATATTACTATGAAAAAAGAATTATTATAAACGGTTTGCGAATAATCTAATTATAAATAATAATTTGACAGTAAAATTAGGATGAGTTCATGTAGCGTGGTAAAGTTCATTTTTTTTACCACAGCATATTTTCTAAAATACAGCATTAAGCGTTAAGAAGTCACATTTTAGACAACGGTGACTCATTACTATAGGGAAAAGTGAAAAAAGGCTTTCATTTTGTATGTGTCCTTTTTAACTTTCAAAATTTAAATATTTACCACTATTAATAAAACTTACTTTTTTAATGTTCTGTTCTGCTCTGTTTTGTAAGATTGGCAAAGAATTCAACAATCATTCCATTAAAAGGTCGTGAACTCTCCTTCAATCATTAAGGAAGCACATTTGATTCAAGACCTATCTCAAAGTTAAACGGCAGACTATTAGGGGCCACGATGTTCCGCTAACTGAATATTAACGCGAGCTGGTAACATCTCTCAGCTGGCAACACTTTAAATGTTCCCCGATCGCTTTTTAAACAGCCATCCTCGGACTTCAACTTTTTTAATAAGACCTCCTTACTAACACAGAGGATTAACTCAAAAGTTATCTCGTTAAGAATTAAAAAGTAAAAGAGAAACTTACCGAAGTACTCCGTGACTCTGGTCCGTAAAAAAGAACAAAACACAGCTTCAAATTCAATTTTGGAATGGAAGCGGGCCCGACGGAGAAACGCGTGGCGCGTCCGACTGCGCCCACCGACTGAGGAAGACTGACTGACGCGTTTCGTTTGAATATCCAGAGGGTTGTTCTCACCCCGCCGCCGTGCAATAATAAGACTGCATTTTGTTCTTCCTTCTTAGACAATAAAACACTTATTCCCCTAATTTCCGTCGCAGTTTTGACCTTTTCGCCTTGAATCATATCGTTTGGCCATCTTTAATAGGACGATTAGCACTTCCAAGCAGTAACGAACCATCAGTTACATAGTTAAGAATCAAATTCGCATGCATGCGGCTTAGTACTTGTGACGTTTTTAAAAAAAGCACCTGCGTTTGTTACCTTTTGTTGACTGGACCCAGGTCTAGAAAATAAAATCTAGATCTGGAATATCTTACAGAATACGGGATCAAGTAGATATTTAAAATTGAAATGGAAGCTAGAATTTGAAAAGCGTTTTAGAGCACTCAGTTTGCTTGAATTATCGTTTGAAGACTTCTATACGAACACCAAATCGTAACATCGCTTAACAATTATGTTCTGCCACATTGTGCAGTTTGAACAGATAAATTATGAGACTTTATATATTTTGGCATTCCAACAAACTTTTAAATTCAATATTTTTTAAGCAACAAGAATTTTTTTTAGTGTATTTAAAAACACAGGATCTAGGAGGATAGGCAAATAAGTAACTTTATAAGTACTATTTGAAACTTTCCATAGTGATATTAAAATTCTCGTTAATGGTTAAATTAATAAATTAATTTATTTATTTATTTATTTAAGGACAACCAACAAAACAAACACCATGTACATTTATAAAACAACAGATATTGGGTTACATTCTAAGGCGCTGTCTTAATTAGAGGTTGCCACGACCTGCATAAACTAAAATAGACTTATTAGGAAGCGAACTATGCACACACTTATATAATCACACAAACAAACTACTTAAGAACTACAAGATTTATTAAAGAAACCACAAGCCGATTTTGTATCAATCACCTTGTGGTTGTGGCCCCTCAACGCAATTGATCTCCTAATTCGGTTATCAATATGGAAACTTCTAGTACAGCTAAAAAAAAATGGATTCTTATAACTTACCTACATTATTTTAAATAAGAAGCCTATAAGCTGATTTCTAATTAATGGTTTGGTTTCACTTTTGTCTAAAATTAACCCAAAATAGTGGCCCAGCTAGTTACCGAGTGGAGGTTCGAGTTCCTTTAGGATCTTCGGATCACTGCTTGGTATCCAGCAAAGTGCCTCTGGCCCCGCTACCGTTTTCAGCGGTATCGAAACGCCAGATTTGGCACTACTCGTCGGCAGATTAGGATGGTATGCGGGACTATTTCGCATCCGTTCCTTGGGGGCAGCGCTGCTTCAGTGGGAAGGACCCGACAGCCAGTGCGACTGCAGTTGCTGATGAGATAATCTTAGCAATGGAATACTATATTCCGCACTCCTATCCATCAGCAAAGGCAGGCTCAACCGATGGTTCAACCGCGAGTGTGCCAACGCTGTTGATAACAAGCAGGCGGCATACCTGCCGGCAAGAGTAAAGCTCTTGGGGATCCCGAAACCCGCTCGCTGAAAGCAGCCTATAATAATGCCAACAAGTCCTGCAAAAGAGCTTACATTAGAGCAGATGCCCAGCGCGTTGCACGGGTCGGCCAAGAACTACTGACGCATCATACGGGCAGCCGTAGCTACTGGTGTCTGGCCAAAGCCGTGCAATCGAACTTCTGCCAACCCTCGCTGCCACCATTGAGATGTCCTGACGGAACTTGAGCTCATAAGCCGCAGGAGAAGGTCGATCTCCTGGCCAAACTCTTTGCGGCTAACTCCCGAATCGATGATTGCAATGCACAGCCACCTACAATTTGTCACTGTGGCCACACAATGCCCGATTTTAAAATCAAGCAGTGTGATGTCCGTGCTAAGCATAGTAACCTATTCTGGCATGACCGAACTCTGACCTGGGTCGGCTACTTTGAAGCTAATTGTATTTCGCTTGGCTATTTCTTACTTTTGATAGTATCGTTCATTATATTGTTGGCGTTTGACAGTTGACATTTAATGCAGCAACGTTGGTTTGCACAACCTATCTTGAAACATCATTTAATAGAATACTTAACTATTAATATATTAACAAACTTATTGATAGTTAAACGCTATGTCGCATAACCTGTGTGCTTATGACATGTTCGTTAAATCTTTTTCATAAATTACAATACAAAAACATAAATAAGCTAGCGGAGCTGCAGTCAATCGATGTTCGGAAAGCGCTGATGGCATCCCTCCAATAGTCCTAAAAACGTGTGCAGCGGAGTTGTCCTCCGTGCTAAAGCGCCTTTACCGTCTCTCGCTCTCTTCAGGTTATGTGCCGGAATCTTGGAGAGGTGCAGTCATTTGCTGAGCTATCTATATTTAAAAAAAAACTATTAATTCGTAAAAACACAAATGTTGAAAAAATTTCCACGAGCAGGATTTGAACCTGCACCCTTCTGACATTCCGGGTCAGGTGCTCCTCCAATTGAGCTATCGTGGTTCTAATCAGCCCGCCGAAATTATTCAACACTTTTTACTTTGTAAGCCAAAGGCGCCCATTCAATGTCAACAACTACCGTCATTAACATCCGATCATAATATTTTTACAAATATTAAAGATCAGTTAAGAAATAAGCAAGCTATTTTATAAAATGTTCAAAATGATTTTTAAAGCAAATTTTGTTGCGAACAAATTACAAAAACACAAATGTTGAAAAAATTTCCACGAGCAGGATTTGAACCTGCACCCTTCTGACATTCCGGGTCAGGTGCTCCTCCAATTGAGCTATCGTGGTTCTAATCAGCCCGCCGAAATTATTCAACACTTTTTACTTTGTAAGCCAAAGGCGCCCATTCAATGTCAACAACTACCGTCATTAACATCCGATCATAATATTTTTACAAATATTAAAGATCAGTTAAGAAATAAGCAAGCTATTTTATAAAATGTTCAAAATGATTTTTAAAGCAAATTTTGTTGCGAACAAATTACAAAAACACAAATGTTGAAAAAATTTCCACGAGCAGGATTTGAACCTGCACCCTTCTGACATTCCGGGTCAGGTGCTCTTCCAATTGAGCTATCGTGGTTCTAACCACCCCGCCGAAATTATTCAATACTTTTTACTTTGAAAGCCAAAGGCGCCCATTCAATGTCAACAACTACCGTCACTAACATCCGATCATAATATTTTTACAAATATTAAAGATCAGTTAAGAAGTATGCAAGCTATTTTAAAATGTTTCTTGTATTTTATTTTAATTCCAGAAAGCAAAAGGCCTATCACACTTTATGGCGGAAGGTTAATAAGATAAGGTCAAAGATGGAAGCGCACTCCACCCGGAAGCCTCCACTGCTACTGGGGGACTGGCTATCTTATCTCTAACTATCCGACATAACAACAAGTTAACGGCATTGTTAACGACAGACTTAGATAAGATGGTGGTAGTGCCTCTTTTGAGGTTTCTTATACAGCGTGTAACAGAAAGGTGTGGTAAAAATGAAAAGATCCAATGTGTATCCCATCTAGATCTTTATGTGTTGTTACTTAGACATAATAATTAACTTTAATTTGTCATGCGAATTAAGTACTTAAGTTTTTTGTAGTCGTTGCTTATTGTTAGGGTTCGTTATTTTAATTCAGAAGTTATGCCATATTACTAAATTATTATTCAAAATGCATTAATAAAATTACTTGGTTTATTTTACAAATGGCAACATTGGATTTATGGCGGGTCGATTTCAAGCGCTCTGATTGGTTGCAACGCCGACCAATCGGAGCTTGATATTTTCCCGCGTTTATAGAGTCAACGACGGTTGATTTTCGGTCGGTTGCGGGAGTCTAGTTGTGGAACGTGAAGCGAAGTGTATTTCTTGAGAGAAAAATATTACTAATATTACTATTATTAGAAAACAATAAGAAAAATATAATATACCAAAAAGTGATTTTGCTTTAATTCGACATACTATCCTGCTAACAGTAGCCCGTTCCAGAGTCGAGTTAACATCTCAGAAGTGGGATCCATTAGTAAGTACTACACGCCTTTATTATTAGATAATATGTGGTTAAAAAGATCTATGGTCTCCTCTCAGTTCTTATTTAAATTCATGAAATAGTTGATGAGTTGCTTATTTTATCCTATCATATTATATTGTTATACTTTAATAAAAATTTACTGTACACGTCATTATGCTTGTGGTGTAAATTGAGTATATTGTCCTTTTAATAGCTTTAACATATAACCGTTGATAATTAGTGCTAGGAACACTTTCCATTTTCTTTTTGTAGGCACAAAACATTTTTATAACAAAGGTGAGTACTATTAGATAAACGGTTACCTTTTTACTGATATTCTTGTTAACACGTTTAAATATCCGTAGATACGGTAATTGAGTTTAATAAATGGCTAATAAAGTTATTCGTTCAGTGTGTTGAGGGTACAGCTCAAACACAAGCTATGTATGCGTAGGTGTTTAGCTTCAAGGGTTATAGCTTCAATGACACCAAATTCATAAAGGTAGATGTGGCGATGGGGTTTCTTAAAGGGGGACAAAATTTTGCTTATTTTTGCGCTACGATTAGCCGTTTAGGAGATATCTGCACTTTAAGCAAAAACACAAAATATTTCGATTATTTTAAATTAACTGTTTTATTTTTTCTGTTTCCATGCGGGATTTCGAAACGTGATGGAACGTCGAAGTCGAGACATAGTCCGTCGCAGACTTGAGACACCTGCCTGCACGAGATCTCGTGCAGCCCCTCGAAGTCGAAGTCGCCAAAGGCGGTCTCCGAGTCGGCGCCGGACCCGGACTCGAAGCCCTCGCCATATACAAGGAGAACAGGAGCTGGATCGTGAGAGGATCAACATGTTGGAGAGCGAGCTGCAGCGGGAACGCGAGCGGGTTCGCGCGGCGGAACAACGACACTGCACATCGAAGCGACTACCCAGCTTGCGGAGCGAGGACAACGGTGGTCATCGTGGCTCACCGCTGAACGAGCGGCGGAGCAATGCAGAGCGTCGTGCTGAGCAACCTGACCACGCGGGACAGTCAGAAAGGTCACGTAGCCCTTCCTTTTCTAAGAGAGATTTAATGAATATGTTAAAGTGTGTTAGAGATAGTTTTGCGTCTCACCCTTCCACTTCAGGTGCACAGTCGCATCAAAAGCTAGATCATAAGAATATACTCCCTAATTTTGATCCCTCAACGAAAAATCAGCGCATTGATGTTTGGTTAAAGAAGGTTAACGAGTGTGCCTCGGTGTATGGTTGGGATGACAGGACTACAACTCATTTCGCTATGCAGAAACTCCAAGGCCTTGCTAAGACGTGGTACGAAGGGTTGAATTCAATCCTTTTTACTTGGCAAGAATGGCAGGATAAATTAGTAAACGCATTTCCATATGAACAAAATTACGGTCAGGCATTAGAGGATATGCTTAAAAGGAAAACTAAATTTAACGAGCCAATAGAAAATTATTATTACGAAAAATTAGTTCTCCTCAATCAATGTGATATAGTTGGAAAACGTGCAGTGGATTGCATAATCCACGGTATTAATGATAGGACTTTGAGGTCTGGAGCTCTGTCTCTGCGTTACTCGCAACCCGATCAACTTTTGCAATTTTTAGTTAGTAACAAAGATTCTAATCAGTCGGTAGCTGACCGAGCTCACTTTAGAAATAAATTATTTGAATCTACCACCGGTCATAGTAATCAAAAATCAGTACCCGTTCGAACGGGTCAAGCCGGAGTCGGTTGTTATAATTGCAAAGAAAAGGGACATAGTTTCTTGTACTGCTCGAAACCACTACTAAAATGCACACGATGTAATAAAATCGGTCACACAATAGGAAATTGTTATAGTAAAGTCGAAGATAAAACATTAAACTCTAATAGTTTACAAAAAACAATGTGCATAGATTCCGTCAATCAATGTATTGATTCGAATCCGAAGTCAAAGTTCACGAAGGAAGTTACAGCAAACGGCGTGCCATTGAAAGCATTTGTCGATTTCGGGAGTGACGTCACTTTAATAAGAAGATCTGTTGCTTGCGACTTAGGATTATTTCATGATCATATCCCATCTCTACTGAAAGGTTTTGGTAACGGCATAGTTCAGTCGTTAGGAGAATTGTCGCTTGATATAAGTGTCGACGGAGTCATTGCTACAGTTATATGCAAGGTCGTTAGTGACAACCTGCTAGGCTTGCCTTTACTGATAGGTCAGTCCTACACAGAGCAGCCACATATAATAGTGTACAAAAATGCGTCCACGTTGCAATTTTTTAACATTAACAATGAAATGCCAATTAACTTAGAAGTTGATAATGAGGGGTTGTTGAAAATTAGGACAACTGGAGCATTTAAACTTTACGGAGCAGCTTCAGTGAAGTGTCAGACTGATTCTCAGTTTAGCGGTAATGTCTTGTTAAAACATATTATTGCAGGGAAGCCTTACCAACAATACCTTATATGTGGAGGCGTTTATCACTCTGATAAAGGGTGTATTAATGTTATGGTGTTGCCATGTTCAAGTTTATGCCAGATGCCTAATAACTCTTTGATTTGTAGAGCAGAAAGAATAGATTTTGTGAATAGGGTAATTGAGACTCCGTCTAAAGGTATTAGCACGTCTATAGATAAGTTAGATAACAGTTTAGTTCGTGTGGGTGATCAGGTGACTGATGAAGAAAAATTTCGTCTTTTCGAATTGTTAAGGAAATACAAACACTGTTTTGCGTCGTCCCTGAAAGAGCTTGGTATTACCAATGCCACAGAAATGTGTATAGAGCTGAATAGCCAACGTTCTGTCGTGTACCGTCCATATAGGCTTTCACACCACGAACGGGAAAAAGTGCGAGCTATGATAGACGAAATGCTCGATGCAGGAATCGTGAGAGAGTCTGTCTCAGAGTATGCTAGCCCAATCCTACTTGTTCGAAAAAAGGATGGTACCTTTAGAATGTGCGTTGATTACCGAATGCTGAATTCAGTAACGGTGAAAGAAAGGTACCCTATGCCCATTATTGAAGACGAGATAGCTCGTCTAAATGATCAAGCCTGCTTTATTACGCTAGATTTAGCATCAGGTTATTATCAAGTGCCAATATCGGAGCAAAGCAGGCATCTTACCTCGTTTGTAACGCCAGACGGACAATACGAGTTCAACCGTATGCCATTCGGTCTGGCAAACGCACCAGCCGTATTTCAGCGCATGATAAACGCAATTCTAGGCTCCGCTCGCTTTAACAAGGCTACAGCATATATCGATGATATTCTTATTTTTGGTAAAGATTCAGCTGAATGCTTAGAACAGCTTGAAAAGATCCTCCAAGCAATAGAAAAGGCAAACCTTACCTTAAATCTTGCCAAATGTGACTTTCTGCGTGATAAGATAGATTATTTAGGGTACGAGATTAGTGCTGAGGGGGTCAGACCTGGAGATAAGAAGATTCTGAGTGTGAAAAACTTTCCACGGCCAGAGAGTTTACATAATGTACGTCAATTTCTAGGTTTAGCGAGCTATTTTCGCAAATTTGCTAAAGATTTCGCTCAAATTGCGTTTCCTCTTAGTAAATTACTCAAGAAAGAAGCAGTGTGGGAGTGGGGTGAAAGTCAGCAGTCGGCGTTCGAAACTTTAAAGCGCAAATTGATCGAAAGACCAATTCTTGCGATTTACAATCCTACAGCGGATACGGAGTTGCACACTGATGCAAGTAGGGTAGGGGTTGGAGGCATTCTTCTGCAACGTTCAACATGCAATGATAATCTTCGCCCTGTGGCTTATTACAGTAGACAAACTTCACCTGAAGAGAAAAACTTTCACGCTTACGAGTTGGAAACTCTTGCGGTTATTTCTGCGTTGCGAAAGTTTAGAGTGTATTTGCTTGGTAAAGAGTTTAAGATCGTCACTGATTGCAGTGCTCTTCGTTGTACATTTACAAAAAGAGACCTAATTCCAAGAATAGCGCGTTGGTGGCTTTTGCTGCAAGAATTCGATTGCGTCATTGAATATAGACCTGGCTCGCGGATGAGTCATGTCGACGCGTTATCTCGGAATCCCGTTGCGGAGTCCCCGGTTCGATGTGATGATCAGTTCCCCTCGGTTATGTCTATCAGTGGCGAAGACTGGCTTCACACACTTCAGCTAGGAGACCCTGAGCTGTGCAGGATTCGAGAAATGTTGAGCAGTGGTATTGATGAGAAGAGCCTCCGATACATAAAGGAAAACTTCATCATTAAAGATAACAAATTATTTCGTTACTTAGGTGGTAAAAAGGATAATTGTCGATGGGTAGTTCCAAAGGGTGCAAGGTGGCAATTGTGCCGTATGAATCATGATGACATTGGCCACTTTGGGGTCGAGAAGACCCTAGACCGAATTAAGAACAACTATTGGTTTGCTAAAATGTCAAGATTCGTAAAAAAGTACGTGAACGCGTGTATTGAGTGTGCTTACGCGAAAAATAACTCCAATGGTCGCGAAGGTCTGCTCCACCCCATTGCGAAAGTAGAAGTACCATTTCATACCGTACACATTGACCACCTTGGACCCTTCGTAAAGTCACATAGAGGTTTCACTTACCTGTTGGTTGTTGTAGACGCCTTTACCAAATTTGTTTTCCTTAAGCCCGTCAGAAATACAAATACCCAAAATGTTATCAGAGTGCTGGCAGATATCTTCAGTACTTTTAGAACACCTGACCGACTTGTTAGTGATCGTGGCAGTTGCTTTACATCAAATGCGTTTAAACGTTTTTGCTTGGATAAGGGGGTAAAACATGTGCTTAATGCTGTAGCTAGTCCTAGGTCAAATGGTCAGGTGGAACGGTATAACCGAACCATTTTGGACTCCCTTAAAACCTTCAATATAAAGCATGGTGAGAAGGATTGGGACAACCATTTGGGGAAGGTTCAGTGGGGCCTCAATAACACCATCCAAAAGACTACAGGCAAAAAACCGTCAGAAGTTTTATTTGGTGCCGGCATGAGTGTCGAAGTAAACCCTATCCTTAATGAGATTTCTGAAAAAGTACAGCATAATAGTGATCTATCTAGCATTCGTAAAGAAGTTAAGGATAGGATAGATAGTGAACAGGCCAAACTAAAGTTGCGCTACGACAAAGGTAGGAAACCAGCACGAGTGTACGCAGAGGGCGAACTCGTTAAGATAAAAAAGACTTGCTTTAACAATGAGGGACAAAGCAAAAAGTTATTACCGACCTATGTAGGGCCTTACCGCGTTTCTAAAGTCCTAGGAAATGACAGGTACACTGTGGCACCGGTACCTGGCTTAGGTGACACACAAACTAAACGGCCTACAACTGTAGCCGCGGATCGCATGATGCCGTGGATACACGTCGCTGCATTGCAGGTTAATGAAGATGATTCTGACGGAAGTGATAATGATGACCAAGAGGACAGTGATTAACATTTTAGAAAATTTTGATAATTTTATATTGTATCATGATTTTACTGTGTATAGATAGAGGCATTTAACTACAGAGTAGTATTTTCTATTGTTTCAGATCAAGCACGAGAATCGATTGGTTCGTGTCTTGATGCAAAGAGAGTCGAAACGAGTTGACTTACTGACGTCACAAGTATTCGATCGGCTTGTGTACGTCGGTAGCGACACCCTGATTAATCGATCGTTCAGGGCGTTTATTCGATTTTAGTACTCCGATTAATCGATCGTTCGGAGCTTCAGTAGCGACACCCTGATTAATCGATCGTTCAGGGCGATTGTTCTATTTTAGATACCCCAGTAATCGATCGTTTGGGACATTAGTTCGATTTGAGTACTTCCATTATTTGATCATTCGGAGGTTTAGGGCGATACTTAAATTTGATTATCTCTGCAATCGGTCGGCAAAAGGCAAGGCTTGTTTATAATGAAAGTTCTCCTTTTAAGTTGTCTATATTAACGTTCTTTATGAGTTAAGTTTAAGCTTGATATTTAAAAATATGATTTAACAGAAGACAAATAAAGCTATTATTTATAGATCTACTTTATTAATACAATGTTTATGCTAAAGTAATCAATCGGGGTACTAATGATATCTAATGATAATTATTTATAGACGGAATATGTTTGTACAGTTATAGTTCGATTATCGGCACTTAAATTATGTATACCGGACATTATTTTATGTGGAGTCTTTTGTATTTTCATATATTATTATTTTTATGTTTACTTAATTAAAATTTATGTTATTGTGATACTCGTATATGTCTATCTAACAAATAATTGTCTTTATTTGTATAACAATTTTGTTGTAAAACCAAATGTGTCATTATTGTGTAATTGTATGATACCTATGTTTAAATAATAATTTGTAAAGACTGAGCAACTGGCCGAAATTCCCATTGTTAGGGTTCCACCTGGTGTCGTGTGCAGGGACGCACACGTTGTCAGGATGGTCGATTGTTAGGGTTCGTTATTTTAATTCAGAAGTTATGCCATATTACTAAATTATTATTCAAAATGCATTAATAAAATTACTTGGTTTATTTTACAAATGGCAACATTGGATTTATGGCGGGTCGATTTCAAGCGCTCTGATTGGTTGCAACGCCGACCAATCGGAGCTTGATATTTTCCCGCGTTTATAGAGTCAACGACGGTTGATTTTCGGTCGGTTGCGGGAGTCTAGTTGTGGAACGTGAAGCGAAGTGTATTTCTTGAGAGAAAAATATAATATACCAAAAAGTGATTTTGCTTTAATTCGACATACTATCCTGCTAACAGTAGCCCGTTCCAGAGTCGAGTTAACATTATGTTGCTGTTGCTTAATTTCTTTTTCTTTAAAGTTTAAACAAGGTTACAATTTCGATTTCAATTTATGTATCTTATTATCTTTTTGAATTGTGTTTCGATAATTATTCTGCTATTTTAAAAGTTCACAATCTGTCATAATTAGACACTGAGATACGGTTGTTGACTATAGGAATAATAGTAGATTCAAGTCATTCCTTGAGTCACAATTGTAGACATTTTAAAGAACAAATTAAAACCAAAGTGAGAAAAGACCAGTGCTTTACCGTTGCGGTGACAAAAATACATAGAAATCATCCAATCCCTTCCACAAAAGATATATATTCACAATATTATATAGTAGGTGTAAAAATAGGACTTTTTACAAATATTTATATAGTAGGTGGCCCTCAAAACAATAATTAGTTATTATTCTGAGAGGTGGCCAAAAAATCAAAAAATCGATAATAAATTGATGCAACAATGCATTATATCAAACGTGACTTACTTGACAATATGGTAGTTGACTGGTTAGTCAATAGAGAGCTTTTTAGCAAGTGTCAAAACTATTTTTTTCAATAGAAATTGAATTTGGAATAGAAACTATGACGTCTCTATTTTGTTCCGTCAATTGGGTAGTTGACTGGGTTAGTTAATATATAAACTTTTTATGCAACTGTTAAAACGATTATTTTTAATGAGATTTTTAATAGAAATAGTACGGGAATAGCAAACTATGACGTCACTATTTTGTTCCGTCAATTGAGTATTTCATCTCAGCCAAAAAGACGTCCACTGCTGGATAAAGGCCTCCCTCAAGGATAAATCATTTTGAGAGGAATTTGCCATAATCGCCACGCTTGGCATTGGCGGGTTGGCGATCGCAGTAAGGTGAGAATAATCACAGAGATACGCTGCTGCCCATCCGCTGGAATGGTCCCATAGTCGCCTTCTACGACACCCACGGGAAGAGATGGGGTGGTGCAATTCTTTACCCCGGCACCACACGGTGGATTGAGTATTTATTAATAGCTTTTTATGTTACAGAAGTTAATTTTTAGGTCAAATAAAAACGGTAAATTTTTTAAAGAATTGTTATGTGATTTCATTTATACTTATAGTGCCTTACAAATAAACAAAGAATAAGTTCCGAACAGTTATTCCGTGTTTTGTTCCTGTCATGTAAACGTCATTTCAAATTAGAGTAAACGAGACAAAACACGGAATAATTTTTCGGTCCTTATTTTTTGTTTATTTGTAAGACCCATAATGTTCTGGAACCATAATAATTATTATGGTTTCAACATCGCTATTGGGTAGCACGATCTGTCAGTTAAAAAATAATGGATCTGAATCTGGAATCTGCCGGCTTTACGGACATTGCCATGAGCCGTGCAAGTGCAAATGTAGCAAGCGGCCATTTTAATCTTTCATTTTCACATTTCTCGCCATTCGTCGCGACGGACGGCAGTATCGAGCGCGGCGCTGCTAAATATAATTTAACAGAAGGATTGCTTTTAATAGAGATTTCGTTATCTTACATTGTCTTATTTGAACAATTTTTATCTGTATTTAAGTTTACCCCGAAAAAGTACGATGACGCTGAAAATGTCGCCTGAGGCAATCAACAAACTCTCTCCAAAAAGTCTTTATTATTAGCACTGACGTAGAAAAAAAAACTATTAAATAACGAAGGAGGATGGGACACTACTATTAACCCGTCCCGCGCCCGTAGGTATAATTAGCGAGCCACCTTACGTACGACCGTGCGTACATATGGCAGGAGCTTGTATTAACCTTGTGAAAGCCGAGAAGGACAAGCTCAGTAAGTACCTTGACTTGGGTCACGAGGTTACCGCCATGTGGGATGTGGATTCAACCAATATTGTACCGATAGTCGTTTCGGCAAACGGTCTGATAGCGTTCACAATCACAATAATTAAATAATATAAAATAATATAATATAATAATGAAGAGCCTCGATCAACACCTAGAGAGGCTCTCGCTGAAAGGTTGGGTTAAGGATCAGATGCAAAAGGCAGTACTCCTTGACACGGCACGTATTGTCAGAAGGTTCCTCACTCTGCAGCCCTGACCACCGGTAGCTTGGGCCCTGCCCCGCTGCTGGTGGTACTCTAGGATTAGGTTTTTATAATGTTTTATTGTTTTTATATTAAAATATTGTAAAAATCTAGCTCTAAGAAATAAAATAAATAATAAAAATAATAATAAAATAATAATAAAAAATTTATTTGGAACAATAAAAATTATACATTTCGTGTTGTTCGTTAATAATGCGGTTAGTTGTAAAAAACTGTGTCGCAGCACCAACGCCCGTCTCCAATTAAATATCTTTTATGCCTGACGTTTTGACCGAGTAGCACTGACCGTGGTCACGGTCTGAGTCAGCTTATTATTAATTAATTAGTTTGTGTTAAGCCCCGTCACATTTTTTGTTTTTAATGTATTTAAAAGTTTATGGAAATTAAAATATAACCTTCTGTCTATCTCATGTACCGGGTGCAGACATGCAGACAGCGTGCATTATGCACGAACGCGGACAATTTACCTTCCACAGGCCAAACGGATATAACATACGGATATGACATACATATATCCCTTCCTATATGGCTGAAATATAATCGTGGTATACCGATTATTGAGAAACTCGTTGGCAAAGCAACGCTCAAACTGCGTTAGGGCGGCGATTTTTTTAACGACTAACAAACATACATACGTACATACATAAAAAGCGTAAAGTCCACGAGGACCTGTAAGCAAAGTCTAGACAGCAGTAAGCTGCTCGGACCTAAGACGAATAGCCAAAAAGTATGAAATGAAACTACTTTTACGGATCTACTTGCGTTTATATACGTTAGTTTAAATTAATGTTTATCCTGACGTTTCGAACCCTTTGCAGGGTCCGTGGTCACAGGGAGACTGAGTTGTTGGTCTTCTCATAATTAATTGGTAGCTTGTATACCCTCATTTTAATTTATTGCTTGTGAACGAGGATGAAATTTTATTAAATTAAAATGATATTGTGGTATTTCAATATATAGTGTTCGCGTAAACTTTAGAAAACATTACTTTATATATTCCTTATATCAAGCAACAAGTTAATTTTCATTTTAATGTTGAAAAACATAAATAGCTTACAGTCTAAGCTACACACAATAAAAAATTATAATTAATTACAATAAATTATGCATAAACATTGTTTCATACATTTTCAACTACAAAATGAATTGTTTATTTTGTTGTCATGGAAACTGCCGGGTCAGCTAGTAAAAATAATCTATACTAATATTATAAAGAGGAAACCTTTGTATTTTTCTATGTATGTATGTTTGCAACGAATAAACTCAAAACCAATGGACCGATTTAAAAAATTCTTTCACCGTTAGAATGCTACATTAGCGCTGAGTAACATAGGCTATATAAAAAAAAATGTCCACCCGTGCGAAGCAGGGACGGGCTGCTAGTTATATAATATAAAAATAATCATATAATGGCCCACAGGAAGTGTCTGGCAACTGTATATGTTTGTTTTATAACAATATGTCCCTAATTACTCCCTAATTATGTACTAGTTCTAAAGGTTTTGTTGACGGAGGAACTATATTATACTGTGGTTTTATTGGATTTCGATCAGATCTACTTTGTCCGCATATTGTACATTCATTAATATATTTCGTAACCTGCTCTCGTATCTTAGGCCAGTAGTACCTACGGGAAAGAGCGAGATAAGATTCGTTTATTCCGCGGTGATTTGTTTTGCCTTCATGATAGTGTCGGATAATGTCTTGTTGGCGTAAGTACTCCCTGACACCTTCTAATTCTACCTTGGTAAGTACTATATTCATTGCAGAGCTTTTAAAACTATTTTGTATGATAGGTATAATGGAATACATGCCTAGTGGAGGGTTTATCTGAAGTGCAGTCTTTATCTTAGGATTAACAAATTATTTTATGGTGTCAACGACGTCTTGTTCTAAATTAGATTCGGAAACTTGGACAAATGTTCTCGTATGTGTGTCAAAGGGTTTTGTTACTGAAGGACGCTTTTTAATATCACCTACGATAGTTATACACAGCTGGCGATGAAATTTATTTAAGGGTTCATCTGTCTGGGGTATTTCTAAGATTGGATCTTCATTACTTGTATAGATAGTAGCGGTACGGGATGCTGAGACTGAAGGAGGTTGTTCTGATGTATTTGGGATCATTGAGTCCGTCTCCTCATTATTTATTTCAATGCGAGACAAAGCGTCTGCATTTGTATTGTTCTTTCCTTTTTTATATATTATTGTGTAGTCATACTCAGATAGCTTTAATCGCCAACGCGTCAGTCGGGAATTCGGCTCTTTAATGTTCATTATCCATTGAAGCGGCTTATGGTCGGTGATGATTTTAAATTTACGCCCAAATAAGTAAGGTCGGAAATATTTGGTGGCCCAAACTATGGCCAGAAGCTCTTTTTCAATAACACTGTAATTGAGCTCACTGTCGTTTAGAGTTCGAGATGCAAAGCACACAGGCTTGTCATGTCCTACGGGTCCCTGAGAGAGTATAGCTCCTACTGCTACGTTAGAAGCGTCTGTGGTTAGGATAAACTCTTTGCCGAAATCGGGATACTGCAAGATGGGGTCGTTGGTAAGTAAGGTTTGACACTTTTTAAACGCTTCTACATACTGTGGACTGAAAGTTATTTTGTTAGTTTTTTTTAAACACTGAGTAAGTGGTTTTGTGACTCTAGCGAAATCGGGAATAAATTTTCGATAGTAACCAATGAGTCCCAGAAACTGTTTAATTTCTTTAGGTGTTTTTGGCATAGGATACTTCTCAATTGCTGCTATTTTGTCGGGATTCGGTTTAATGCCGTTTCTAGTAATTATATGACCTAAATATGCTGTTTCTAATTTAAGGAATTCGGATTTGTCCAACTGGATTTTGAAGTTAGATTCTCTGAGTCTAGAAAAAACCTTTTCGAGATTTATGATGTGTTCCTGGAGGCTGGTGCTAAATACGACGATGTCATCTAAATAAACCAGGCAGATTTGATTTTGTAGTCCACTAAGAACATTGTCCATGACCCTTTGGAACGTAGAAGGTGAGTTCTTCAAACTCATGGGCATGCGCAAGAACTCAAAGTGCCCGTGCTCTACGTTGAAGGCCGTTTTAGGTATATCAGCGGGGTCCATCTCGACCTGGTAGAAGCCACTGACTAAATCCAGGGTCGTGAAGTACTGACATTTACCTAATTTGTCAAGTACGTCTGTTATATTGGGTATGGGATATTTATCATCGATTGTTTTGTCATTAACTTTCCTAAAATCAACGACCAGTCTCCATTTTTGTTTACCGGAAGCGTCCATTTTTTTTGGGACTACCCAAATTGGAGAGCTCCAGGCACAATCCGAGAGCCTAATTATGCCTTGATCTAACATCTTGTTTATCTGATCACGTACTTCTTGCCTATGTACAAAAGGGTAGCGATAGCTTTTAGTGTATACCGGTAGTTCATCTTTAGTCTTAATAGAGTGTTTAATCTTATTCGTGAACGTAAGACATTCGCCTTCAATATAAAATACATCCGAATATTTCTTAACTAACTGTTCTAAATTGACTTTTTCTTCTGGGTTTAAATGATCTGTTCTTAATTTTGACAAAACTTCGTTAGCGCGAAAAGACGATTGCTTGTGCAATCAACATTAAATATTTCTGCCTGTGCTGGTTCATATAATGAGAAAATTACGTCACTATTCGAACTATTTTCGATTTCTATAACTCCGCGATTATTACTTACGGTGGTAACACATTCGTGCACCATGCAATTGCCTAATAGTTGTTCGTTAACATATACTTCACCATCTGGGGTATTAAAAGGAACTCTTATTAATTTTGACGAATTGGCTGGTATAACGTCCTCGTACAAATTAACATTGCGTGAGTCATACATTTTAATCTGATTTTGAGAGGAACGGGTAAATAATATTCTATCTTTAAGATCAATCTTGGCCTCCCATTTATCTAGCAGATCTAACCCTATCAGTCCGTCAAAGTAGTTATGAAACTTATATAAGAACAACTTAATATTTTCTGGATCGTTAAATTCTGTAAAGCACGGTAAACTAATTGAATAGCTATTTCGAGTAGTTGCGTGCACATTGGTGACTTCGAAAGGATCATGGTTTAACGGTAAGTGTGAATAGTTTTTTTGCACAGCCTCCGGGCTTATGAAAGATTGATTAGCACCTGTGTCGATGAGAAGTTTAATAGGAGGGTTACAAATCTCGATATAAGGTAAATGACGCTGCGTCTGTAAATTAACTTCTATTTTGGTTTTCTTAATTGGCGCGCTATCTGAAAATCCTCTTGTCGGCTACAAGAAGGTTGAGGTTCAGTATCTGATGGCTGTTCGCGGTTAGTCTCGTCAACGGAATATGGCAAGGTGTTTTCTACATATGAGTGATCAGGTGTCTCGTTTTTTAAAGGACATTAAGAAAATTACAAGGAAGCAACACGAGTAAAAAATTCTCATGTACTTACAGTTTCATTGCGGCTTTTCTCGGCGTATCAATGTCTGGATACTTCCTCGGCGTGTCGTCTTCGTGGTTCGGATCTTCGACAAGGGCTTGAAAGCGCGAGTAGCGGCGACGGGCCACCGCAGCAACGATTTTTGGAGACCGATATCGAATGCGCGCGCGCTACTTCGAAAATCCTACCGACTGCGCCAATTACGAAGGCGGCGGCCAAAGGATCGAAAAAAAAACGATTTATTTAATATATTTATTTAAAAGAAAATTACAATATTAATCATAACTAAAATACTATGTTAAGCTTGGACGAAGTAGGTACCAAGAATGACGAAATTAGCTTGCGGGCGGCACGGCGGCGGCGGGCGGCCGCGTAGTCGGTAACACGAGGCGCCGACTCAGCAGTCACACGCAGCGGTCCAATGTTCCATAAAATATATTGATGATTCGGCATGTTGCAATTTATAGTGTTATTAGGTAAAATAATCGACAGGCACGGCGTCAGCGATATACTGGTGGTAACGTCATGTAACACCCTTCTTATTAGTTTGTGTGTACATAAATTATAAATAAATAAGATATTATTATGTAAAAACCAGCCTTCCTACTTTGACATAAGTTAGCATGTTTTTTTTCCACCTTTGATACCTGCTACCTGTAAAACGGCCCCGCTTTCGGCTTAGCGAGTATTCATTCCTTTCTAAGTTTATGTTATACTACCGATCCAAAAAATGTCATCATTCCTAAAATCACGTAAGTCTGGGGTGAATGGGATATTGGACTATAACGTCATTAGTTTTGTAGAATTTCTCACTCGGGCCGTAACTGTATGTATGTATGTATGTATGTATGTATGTATGTATGTATGTATGTATGTATGTATGTATGTATGTATGTATGTATGTATGTATGTATGTATGTATGTATGTATGTATGTATGTATGTATGTATGTATGTATGTATGTATGTATGTATGTATGTATGTATGTATGTATGTATGTATGTATGTATGTATGTATGTATGTATGTATGTATGTATGTATGTATGTATGTATGTATGTATGTATGTATGTATGTATGTATGTATGTATGTATGTATGTATGTATGTATGTATGTATGTATGTATGTATGTATGTATGTATGTATGTATGTATGTATGTATGTATGTATGTATGTATGTATGTATGTATGTATGTATGTATGTATGTATGTATGTATGTATGTATGTATGTATGTATGTATGTATGTATGTATGTATGTATGTATGTATGTATGTATGTATGTATGTATGTATGTATGTATGTATGTATGTATGTATGTATGTATGTATGTATGTATGTATGTATGTATGTATGTATGTATGTATGTATGTATGTATGTATGTATGTATGTATGTATGTATGTATGTATGTATGTATGTATGTATGTATGTATGTATGTATGTATGTATGTATGTATGTATGTATGTATGTATGTATGTATGTATGTATGTATGTATGTATGTATGTATGTATGTATGTATGTATGTATGTATGTATGTATGTATGTATGTATGTATGTATGTATGTATGTATGTATGTATGTATGTATGTATGTATGTATGTATGTATGTATGTATGTATGTATGTATGTATGTATGTATGTATGTATGTATGTATGTATGTATGTATGTATGTATGTATGTATGTATGTATGTATGTATGTATGTATGTATGTATGTATGTATGTATGTATGTATGTATGTATGTATGTATGTATGTATGTATGTATGTATGTATGTATGTATGTATGTATGTATGTATGTATGTATGTATGTATGTATGTATGTATGTATGTATGTATGTATGTATGTATGTATGTATGTATGTATGTATGTATGTATGTATGTATGTATGTATGTATGTATGTATGTATGTATGTATGTATGTATGTATGTATGTATGTATGTATG
The DNA here is from genome assembly GCA_963082485.1 of Eudonia mercurella. NCBI lineage: Eukaryota > Metazoa > Arthropoda > Insecta > Lepidoptera > Crambidae > Eudonia > Eudonia mercurella. The sequence goes on from OY720044.1 coordinate 2,850,780, forward strand.
TATGTATGTATGTATGTATGTATGTATGTATGTATGTATGTATGTATGTATGTATGTATGTATGTATGTATGTATGTATGTATGTATGTATGTATGTATGTATGTATGTATGTATGTATGTATGTATGTATGTATGTATGTATGTATGTATGTATGTATGTATGTATGTATGTATGTATGTATGTATGTATGTATGTATGTATGTATGTATGTATGTATGTATGTATGTATGTATGTATGTATGTATGTATGTATGTATGTATGTATGTATGTATGTATGTATGTATGTATGTATGTATGTATGTATGTATGTATGTATGTATGTATGTATGTATGTATGTATGTATGTATGTATGTATGTATGTATGTATGTATGTATGTATGTATGTATGTATGTATGTATGTATGTATGTATGTATGTATGTATGTATGTATGTATGTATGTATGTATGTATGTATGTATGTATGTATGTATGTATGTATGTATGTATGTATGTATGTATGTATGTATGTATGTATGTATGTATGTATGTATGTATGTATGTATGTATGTATGTATGTATGTATGTATGTATGTATGTATGTATGTATGTATGTATGTATGTATGTATGTATGTATGTATGTATGTATGTATGTATGTATGTATGTATGTATGTATGTATGTATGTATGTATGTATGTATGTATGTATGTATGTATGTATGTATGTATGTATGTATGTATGTATGTATGTATGTATGTATGTATGTATGTATGTATGTATGTATGTATGTATGTATGTATGTATGTATGTATGTATGTATGTATGTATGTATGTATGTATGTATGTATGTATGTATGTATGTATGTATGTATGTATGTATGTATGTATGTATGTATGTATGTATGTATGTATGTATGTATGTATGTATGTATGTATGTATGTATGTATGTATGTATGTATGTATGTATGTATGTATGTATGTATGTATGTATGTATGTATGTATGTATGTATGTATGTATGTATGTATGTATGTATGTATGTATGTATGTATGTATGTATGTATGTATGTATGTATGTATGTATGTATGTATGTATGTATGTATGTATGTATGTATGTATGTATGTATGTATGTATGTATGTATGTATGTATGTATGTATGTATGTATGTATGTATGTATGTATGTATGTATGTATGTATGTATGTATGTATGTATGTATGTATGTATGTATGTATGTATGTATGTATGTATGTATGTATGTATGTATGTATGTATGTATGTATGTATGTATGTATGTATGTATGTATGTATGTATGTATGTATGTATGTATGTATGTATGTATGTATGTATGTATGTATGTATGTATGTATGTATGTATGTATGTATGTATGTATGTATGTATGTATGTATGTATGTATGTATGTATGTATGTATGTATGTATGTATGTATGTATGTATGTATGTATGTATGTATGTATGTATGTATGTATGTATGTATGTATGTATGTATGTATGTATGTATGTATGTATGTATGTATGTATGTATGTATGTATGTATGTATGTATGTATGTATGTATGTATGTATGTATGTATGTATGTATGTATGTATGTATGTATGTATGTATGTATGTATGTATGTATGTATGTATGTATGTATGTATGTATGTATGTATGTATGTATGTATGTATGTATGTATGTATGTATGTATGTATGTATGTATGTATGTATGTATGTATGTATGTATGTATGTATGTATGTATGTATGTATGTATGTATGTATGTATGTATGTATGTATGTATGTATGTATGTATGTATGTATGTATGTATGTATGTATGTATGTATGTATGTATGTATGTATGTATGTATGTATGTATGTATGTATGTATGTATGTATGTATGTATGTATGTATGTATGTATGTATGTATGTATGTATGTATGTATGTATGTATGTATGTATGTATGTATGTATGTATGTATGTATGTTATGTATGTATGTATGTATGTATGTATGTATGTATGTATGTATGTATGTATGTATGTATGTATGTATGTATGTATGTATGTATGTATGTATGTATGTATGTATGTATGTATGTATGTATGTATGTATGTATGTATGTATGTATGTATGTATGTATGTATGTATGTATGTATGTATGTATGTATGTATGTATGTATGTATGTATGTATGTATGTATGTATGTATGTATGTATGTATGTATGTATGTATGTATGTATGTATGTATGTATGTATGTATGTATGTATGTATGTATGTATGTATGTATGTATGTATGTATGTATGTATGTATGTATGTATGTATGTATGTATGTATGTATGTATGTATGTATGTATGTATGTATGTATGTATGTATGTATGTATGTATGTATGTATGTATGTATGTATGTATGTATGTATGTATGTATGTATGTATGTATGTATGTATGTATGTATGTATGTATGTATGTATGTATGTATGTATGTATGTATGTATGTATGTATGTATGTATGTATGTATGTATGTATGTATGTATGTATGTATGTATGTATGTATGTATGTATGTATGTATGTATGTATGTATGTATGTATGTATGTATGTATGTATGTATGTATGTATGTATGTATGTATGTATGTATGTATGTATGTATGTATGTATGTATGTATGTATGTATGTATGTATGTATGTATGTATGTATGTATGTATGTATGTATGTATGTATGTATGTATGTATGTATGTATGTATGTATGTATGTATGTATGTATGTATGTATGTATGTATGTATGTATGTATGTATGTATGTATGTATGTATGTATGTATGTATGTATGTATGTATGTATGTATGTATGTATGTATGTATGTATGTATGTATGTATGTATGTATGTATGTATGTATGTATGTATGTATGTATGTATGTATGTATGTATGTATGTATGTATGTATGTATGTATGTATGTATGTATGTATGTATGTATGTATGTATGTATGTATGTATGTATGTATGTATGTATGTATGTATGTATGTATGTATGTATGTATGTATGTATGTATGTATGTATGTATGTATGTATGTATGTATGTATGTATGTATGTATGTATGTATGTATGTATGTATGTATGTATGTATGTATGTATGTATGTATGTATGTATGTATGTATGTATGTATGTATGTATGTATGTATGTATGTATGTATGTATGTATGTATGTATGTATGTATGTATGTATGTATGTATGTATGTATGTATGTATGTATGTATGTATGTATGTATGTATGTATGTATGTATGTATGTATGTATGTATGTATGTATGTATGTATGTATGTATGTATGTATGTATGTATGTATGTATGTATGTATGTATGTATGTATGTATGTATGTATGTATGTATGTATGTATGTATGTATGTATGTATGTATGTATGTATGTATGTATGTATGTATGTATGTATGTATGTATGTATGTATGTATGTATGTATGTATGTATGTATGTATGTATGTATGTATGTATGTATGTATGTATGTATGTATGTATGTATGTATGTATGTATGTATGTATGTATGTATAATTGCTATAACATTTTATCTGTAACTTTTTACCCACAAAATTATATATAAAAAAAATTAACAGCTAATTATTATAAATTGTTACGTACTCACTAACGTGTTCCATGCTATTTTATGATTTCTTTTGTTAAAATTCTTTTAGACCTTAACCCAAAAAAAATTGTTTCGGTCAATACGCCCAGCATCCTATCGGACACAAACAGTTTAAGCGTACACATGTCGGGTCGACACATTTACCGTTGTTTGTTGAACAACACATCCAACATCTGTACACACAAATTTGTTGTACCGCGCAACTCAGCAACAATGCCATACCGAATATGATATATGCTAGCGAAGCTTAGAGTACCTCAATGATGAATATTTAATGCTTTTTTTTATTGTTTTTTATTTATTTATTAAGGTAAGCGTACATGCTAATTACATAAAAGCAGGTTACATTACCATTGCCTTTTTAATTATTTTAACGTATGCAACATCTGAGTGGCTACTTTGATCACTTAGGCGAAAACGAGAAGTTGTATTTTCATACAAAAAATTTTAAAGATCCTAAGATTATAAGTTATACTCAACCCGCAACTTAGAAATAAAATAAAGCTAATGAGAAACTGGTTATTTTTACTTTACGGGTCTCACAAATAAACAAAGGATAAACTTCGAATATGTTATATTGTTTTTTATCTCTTTTACTCTAATTTGAAATGGGTTGTATTTAATCGATCACCAAACTAACCTAACCTAACTCACAAAAATACTAAGTTAGCACCTAAAAATACAAAGTTAGCACCTAAACTACTATTTAGATGCTAACTTAGCATTTTAGGTGCTAGCCTACTATTTTTTTGTGGATCTCATTTGAAATTTCGTTTACATGACAGGAACAAAACACGGAATAACTATTCCGAGCTTATTCTTTGTTTATTTGTATGTCACTAGGAAATAACAAAGCTACTTATTGCTATTATGGCGACAGACTTACAGCCGAAATTAATAACCTATCCTCAAGATAAGATAAGATAAGATAAGATAAGATAAGATAAGACAAATTTTTATTGCCATAAAATTGTGTAAAGTACATAGCAGGTGTTGAGCATAATCATCATCATCATCATCATCAGCTCAGCGCTTTATGTCCCCACAGCTGGGGTACGAGCCTTCCCTATGGATGGATAAAGAGAACGGGCCATAAACCACTACGCGGGCCCAGTGCGGATTGGTGGTTGTTAACGACTGCCAATGCAGCCGGGGCCAACGGCTTTACGTGCCTTCCGAAGCACGGAGGAGCTCGAGATGATAAATTTTTAGTGACCCATCCGATGACCGGCCTTTGCGAAAGTTGCTTAACCTCAGCACTCGCAGACCGGGCGCGTTAACCACTGCGCCATCGAGCTCATAGCCGTTGAGCATAATAATGGGAACAAACAAGAACCTCAGTAAGAGATAGGCCTGCTAGAGCTTTGTTGCTTAGTTATTTCTGTTAATTATCAGAAAATAACAGCGGTTGCTAGGTAACTAAACTAAGATAGGCCTATCTCTTACCAGAGATAGGTTATTAATTTCGGCTGTTAGAAAACAACATAGTAGCTATCTAGGCGGCCTTAGAACAAGCGTTACCTCTGACCAAACCGAATACAAGACGCATGTAAACCTGGTAACCGAACCCGAGACTTATTACTCTGAGACTGTACTAACCACTAGAACGAAGCGGCTAAGTCTCCACGCTGCGTGTCCTTAAACGCAACTTCAAATTAAATTAGGTAACTTAGATTAATAAAGTTGCTATTACAGCATTCGGTCTGTTTTAGTTGTAGTCTAGAAGTTTGAGAATTAACATGTCGGTATAGACATTTGAAGCGTCGGTCTTGAACTATTCGGTAATATTATACCTATGAGCCTATGTCTTTGCGGAGTATATAGTTACCAAACCTCAGTCTTAGAGAAAGTTTATTTGTTTATTTAGGGAAGAATTACAGCATTATAACTAGAATTAGACTTTAAGTAGTTTAATGACTTAAAGCCATTTACAAATCTTCACTTAATTACAAAGATAGTTATATTATTTTGCTTCATTTATAAAAAAACAGATTATTCTTGTATATTTTAATAGTTTCACTTCTGATCTTACAGTTTATTAGCTCTCTCCATCCGACTAGTTGTCTGGAAGAAATCGCTTGAAAACGATAAGACCTCCAAATTGTAACTTTGTAAATTATTTATTTTTTGTTCTTGTTTATGTTGTAATAAAAGTATTATCTATCCATCTATATCAAGATTAAAAAATACAAATCGATTAATAACATAAACATCAATAAAGAAATCCAAAATCAATTTATCAACCTCATCATCAGCTTAATTTATGTCCCCACTGCTGGGGCACGAGCCTTTCCTATGGATGGATAGGGAGAACGGGCCATAAACCACCACGCGGGCCCAGTGCGGATTGGTGGTTGTTAACGACTGCTAATGCAGCCGGGACCAACGGCTTTACGTGCCTTCCGAAGCACGGAGGAGCTCAAGATGATAATATTTTGGTCACCCATCCGATGACCGGCCTTTGCGAAAGTTGCTTAACCTCAGCACTCGCAGGCCGGGCGCGTTAACCACTGCGCCATCGAGCTCCTCATTCATCATTTATCAACCTAGCTAGTATTAATATCAAAATTTATTTCTCAAAGTATTGCTCAGAATTTTATTATAACAATATTGTGCGGTTCGAAAGCTAAAATATGAACATGAAATGATACGGCTTGATTTGTAGAAACTGACCTTCTCAATTTCTTGCCCGGTGCCGCCTTGGAGATGTTCCCGTGCCCGGAAGGTATGCACAGTTTCTTCGTTATGCTGCACTGACACTAAATCGTTTCGTTTCACAATAAAACTAACGTACCTGGACACGGAAAACTTCTTGAGCATTTGTTAGACAACAGAAACTCGCTGGCTGACTTTATTCTTAGAATGTTTATTTTATAACGAAACATACTGATCCTCTTAGTGGTTTGCTCACCGATCCCAAGACTAACTTCGTAGGGCGAAGAGGCTCATTTTGTGTTTGAATCCACTCCCTAATTCCTATAATACACTCCCCCCCTTTCACACTACACTACTGATTTTGTAAAAATGTTTAAAATTTAATTTATTTAATTATCTGTTACATTCGGAATGTTCTGATGCCTCTAAAATTTTTGGAGGTGGGCGCTAACAGCTGCGACACAGTTAAGAAACCATTGTGGCTGTTATCGTACACTCATTGTATTGTACCCTGTAAAAGTTCTGAATAAAATTTATTTATTTATTTATTTACAATGAGTAGGTGTTATTTTTGAATAGTTTAGTATTTGCTCTATTTCCGCGCGGTCTCCGTTCGTGTTTTTTTGTGTCCTTACGACCTTAGAACACCTTATTATAGCTCCGCTTTTGGTAATTCTTAACAACCATCCTCAAATGACGCAGTAGCTTATGCTGAGACACTTCGAGCTTCACGATCTTTGTTTCAATTTTTAACTTTTTTTTATTTTTTACCCATTTCTTATGTCCTATGTAATGACTGCTTCATTTCTATTGTTTATAATGTATACATGTGTGTGTTTGCTAATAAATGTTTTTCTTTCTTCTGTCTTTATACACTATTTTGGTATTAAAAAAATGAATACCATCTGCTTTCTCCATATTCTGTTGTCTGGGTGGGAAATCCTGCGCACGTAAAAAAAGAACAATCAAGGAAGAGACATTCATTTTAAACCATTTAAAGTTAAAACAAAAGTAGCTACATGTTCCGTTCCATTTTTGAATATGCTGCTGGCGGGAAAGCGAAGAGCCACGTCTGCGGTTTTGTTTTATTTTCTAAAATTTGTGTTATGTCGAATATTAATGTGAAATAATGGTGGATTATTAACCGTTAAGTGTTCGTGAGTGTGCATAAGTATTGGCAAATAAAACAAAACAGTGCAACGGACAGGCTAAATGTGTTAATCGCACGAAAAAAAACCTTCTTCTATTAAGAGTATTATTGCAAATAAATAAAAACAAAAAAGAGTAGATTGTGTTCCATTTTTGAATATTCTGCTAAAGTTTCAAGTTATTCCTTCGAAGCAGTTTGTGTTCCTTCAATTTCGGCGCGCCGGCCTTCTAAAGAGTCGTAAAGCGACTCCCCGGACGAATGTAGTATAAACTGGTGACTATTAGAACCCTTTAGCTGTCAAAAGCAAAGAGCAATAAACATGCCACCGTAGATTGAACCTTATGTAAGCGCAATTAGATTGGAAATCGGATATAAGTATATTTTACGCAGTGTACAATCATCATCACACATGAAAATAAACAAAAAGGTCAAAAGTAAGTACTCTAAATTAACCAAATTTTTATTTGAAAGAAAAGAGACAATATCTTTTGCTTAAATCATAAAAGATAAGTGTTTGTTTAAAATATTCTTTATTCACATAACAGAAAGGTGTTTTTTTCTTATCTTGCATCACTAATTTTGAAAATGTTTATTCGCCATTGCGCTAATTACACGTGGCCGTGTCGTGTAGCAAAAAAAAACTGTTTTGGTGCAACGGGATAAATACGTACAACCAACCGTAGCACCGCTACGAAAAGTGTTGCTACGAAATGTAACAAAGCTGTTGCTCCGTAGTCCGTAGCCGTTGTTTTGACTACAGTCTTTGTCAATAAAAATGTTGAAAGCCTTTTTGTTTATTTTTAAAAATCAGATATAAATATTTGATAAAATATTTTTTTAAAGCTGTTTACGGCATTGTTAAAGTAGACTATTATTAGAGAAAACATTTTTTTTTATGAATTGTATGAATTTCTTTGTTCCTACCATAGTTTTGAAGAAAATAAAAAAAATATACACATTTCAACCAGTTTTACAGCATTGTAAAAGTAGATTATTATAAGAGAAAACATTTTTTTTTCTTAAAAATAAATTGTGTGAATTTCTTTTCTCCTACCATAGTTTTGAAGAAAATTCAAAATAAATTTTTCGAAATTCGTCATTTGGATTCACAAAGTCAAATCCTTAGAAATAATTAGGAAACCATAATCACGCGTCGGGTCGTTAAGTCATCTATCCACGAACAGCGATGGGCCTATTTAAGCTCTTATCGGCCATCAGACGACCCCGCGCCATTACCATCACGATTGTCGTTAAGATGGGCCGTTTACTAAAAATACGTACCTAACAGCACTAATACATTTTATTCACATTTATTTAAAACTATATGCGATCGCATTCTAACTTTTAGGGCGAGAGAGCTCGAGGCAGGCCGCCTGCTGATGGGCTTATATATTAATTTTACTCGTTTTTTGTAATCCAATTTCTTTGTGCCGCGGCATATTATATGTATGTATGTATGTATGTGTATTTACTTGTGTGTGTGTATGTATGTACGGGTTTGTTTGGATGAATATATATTTATTTGTGGACGTGTATTATGTAGAGTCTTGAGGGATGTTGTTGTGGAGAGTTAGATAAAAGTCATCTTGGTTTCACAGGTTTATTGTCACACGTTAAGTGCTAAATAAAGAATGCCTCGCTCTCTGCTAATACGATATAACTTGTTATAAGTAAATACGGGTCAACCAATGTCGCAGCGCGTAACTTGTAGTCACAGTGCAAGTGTTGATAAATGCATATACTACACCTCTTCCTTAAGTCCGTCACACCCCCCGGATAACAAAAGAAAAAAATGTATAACGCAAATCGATTGACCACTAATTAAACTAAAATACATTTTTTTTTTTTTCAAATTTAATTACTCATCTAAACAGTGTCTAACTTATTAGCTATTAAACAACTTTGTCATGTTCTTATGTACTAAATATTCTTTATATCGTGAAATCGTTAGCCATTTTTACAGAAATATTAGTGCTACACTTTGTTACCAATTCAGTAATTTTGCGATAATAACTATGTATTTCTTCTACTATATTATTTAATAAATCTACCGTTTCGGAACCTGTCTTAGAAAGCTTTATTTCACTATTTACCTGAGACACAATATACTCCAAATTAATGTACAAAGACTTGGCTTCTTCTAATTTAGCGTGAGCATTTTCTTTTTGCCTTCTTTCGTGTCCGATTTTAACAAGATAATCTCTGTTGAAAAAATTTCCACGAGCAGGATTTGAACCTGCACCCTTCTGACATACCGGGTCAGGTGCTCCTCCAACTAAGCTATCGTGGTTCTAACCAGCCCGCCGAAATTATTCAACACTTTTTACTTTGAAAGCCAAAGGCGCCCATTCAATGTTAACAACTACTGTCACTAACATCCGATCATAATATTTTTACAAATATCAAAGATCAGTTAAGAAGTAGGCAAGATCACGGCTTCGATGTAGTCCCTTTGGTTCAGATCGCAGCGAATCGTCATACCGAGCATGTTGATACTGCTCTGCAGGCTTAGAGATGTACCCTGAAGAGTTGGAAGAGGAAGGAATGGTGACTTTTTTGCCGTGAACGCACACACCTATGTTTTCTTGGCATTGAACTCAACGAGATTATTGGAGCCCCATTTAGATATGAGGTCCAATACCCGATTGAGTTCAATGATAAGATTCACTCGGTTAACTTCGGTTTCGACCCGCCCGGCCGCTGGGTGACCGTTATATCCCCCATGCACTGTGCTATCATCTGCATAGCAATGAATATTTCCAAGTGGAAGCATATCATTGATATGCAAAAGGAACAGCGTGGGGGACAGAACGGAATCTTGGGGGACACCAGCGTTCACTGACATGAACCGCGAAGCGCATCCATCAGACAGGACACGGATTCTCCGCTCATGTAGGAAGCCAGCGACCCAGTTGCAGAACTGAGCAGGCAGACCGTATGCCGGGAGCTTGGAGAGAAGAGCTTTGTGCCAAACCCGATCAAAAGCCTTGGCTATGTCAAGGCTAACAGCCATCGACTCAGCACGCTTGTTTATAGCCTCACCCCAGATATGTGCAACGTACGCTTTTTTTATTTAGTAGTTGTTATTAAGTAGTTGTAGGTAACGGAATAATAAATCTAGCTCCACCGTCGGCTCGTACGGCGCATCCTTTATTCGAATGATTGCACCGTCGCGTTTTTGGCGCGAACAATCGATATGTTAGTCATGTTAAGAAAAGACAGTCGAGTTACATCCCTATATGTAAATCTTTATATTTACGCAATGGCTTCGCTTATGACAGTGCCCTCTGGCGAAGGAAGATAGATGCTTGCGCAAATGTTCTCTTTAGCATCTCCAAGATACGACTCAGATAATCTGAAGGAATAATACGTTTTCTTGTTATGAAAATGATAAATTTTCCTTCAAGGAAAACTAGTTCTACAATATTTACTAGATGGCGTGGTGAGAAATTGACCTGTCATATCCGTACAGTTTAATGTAATCACTACGTTTTGCATCAAACAAAATATAACAACAAATATTTTATGTTATCAAATACTTTTTATTTCATGGTAAACTTACAAACAATAGATTATAAACTAATCAACGTTTTACTTTGTTTTAGATTGGTTTAGGCACATATTTTTTTATTAATATCGTTTGCAAGTAGGTAAATTAACCAAGTAGTGACTTTTTAATAAACGTTTTTATTTTAAATATTTACGGGTAAGCACAGTGCCTTGATCTCACCTGATGTTAAGTGATGATAAGGGCAATTGGTGGAAGCGGACTTCACCCGGATCCTCAACTACTGAGGCATAGGCATTTTTTATTTTTTATTTAATTCAGACCCTACAAGATAATATTCGCCGTGAAATTGCCGCCATTGAACACTTTGCTCTCGAGTATTTGCGAATGTAAGAGTCCGATTGGAAGAGTGCGTACGGAGAAATGGGCGTCATTTAGACGACACTATCTTTAAAAAATAAAATCTGCAAATGTAAATTTTATTTTAAAATAATAAAACATAATAATATTATTGGTAATTTTTTATTTAATTTTATACTTGAAAATTTTCCGCTGGACACTTTACCTTCTTTATATAAAATGTTTGGCCAATGACACCGCGCTCCCTAATTATTTCTGCATGCATTAATACTATTAAACACCTGAGTTTGAAAACACAAAGGGAGGTACACCACCTAAGTTTGCAGTACTAATTTGAGATTTACCGCCGCAGTGGAACAGCTTCGAACTCGAGAACTACACAAGAATCCACTCCGCCTTTGTTTAGCACAATTGATAACTGCTGCACACACACACTTGCGTTAGCAAACTTGCTAGATACCTACATAATATACAGGTTCATTTTTAGGGTTCCGTACCCAAATGGTGCTCGATGGCGCAGTGGTTAACGCGCCTGGTCTGCGAGTGCTGAGGTTAAGCAACTTTCGCAAAGGCAAAATGCTTGTTTACTCTTACCTTGGAAATTTTTAGGAAAAAAAATGTATCCCGGTAGAGATCGGGTGCGATGGTATGGGTTAGGATGAAAACAGACTTTTCTACTTTCATAGAAAAGTCTACTTTCATCTATGGGATAACACACAAAAATCTACATTTAGAAATGAACTACTTAACAAACCTACTGACGGCGTTAATTTTTCACATTATTATATACTGGCTTTACAGTAAAGACTGACAAACTGATTAAAGGAAAACAAATTACAAATCAATTATAAAACAAAAAAAATTAAAAATTAAAAAACTAAAATTTAAAAGAAAAAAAAAAATAATAAAAAATAAAAAAGAAAAAAAATTATGTGTATATTTTTATTTATATTTCCTTTTTTAATTTATGTTGTAAATAAATGATAGTATTAAGTTATTATTATCGACGGAACAAAAAATATACGTAATAATTATTATAAAACTACCGACATATCAGTCTCACTGTGTGTGACTTATAAGAGGTTCGAAACTTACGAAAATTGTAAGTTAATCCGTGTAAATGTATCATTTCAATGTGCAGTGTTCGCGTTTATTTAAGAAAACAATAAAGTACACTTTATTATTCAAACAGAATTTATTTAAAATTTAGCATCCCAATTAAGGTTACCGAGACATCCTGATTTTAACAATCTCCACATAATTTGTTTACCCATTTAAAATTAACTCACATTAAATAAATTAACACTTTAAATAATAATTCTTACTTTTTCATACATTTCACACTAATAACATCTTTCCTGGTTATCCTACAGATTGTAAAGTCCCGAGAAATCAGGAAAGCGATTGGTATCCCGTCAGAACGGAAAAAATTGTTTATTCCACCGAGACAGGAGAGCTGGCCGTCATGAACGTATCAGAGCTTAGCAGGTAAGTTTCACAAAGATTCTTCTTATTGAAAACTTCCAGAACATCATCGTCCAAGTACTGATTGACATAAGCAGCGCAACGCAAGTCTTGTAGCACGTGAGCAAGTGGTAACTTCAAATCGTGGGAAAGTACAGGCTGCTTAGAATATTTCTGCAGAGACGCAGCAACTGCTACATCTTTAGCATCACCAGGCAGTAGTAACACCAGTCTCGATTGGAGAGGTTTCACCTGCGATTTGTATTGCAATACTTGCTTTACACGATAGTATGGGATCTGGAAGATAGCTCTGGCGTATTGAGCAGACAATGGAACGCGTCCAAGAATATCTCGCACACACAGTTCGATCTGATCCTTCCATTCCAAACTAGCGTCGAGGTTGAGAGTCAGCTCCTCGCCGCTCACTTGTTTGTACATATGTCTGAGTACTGTCCTTTGTAGTTCTTTGTCATTCGAGTAATTGCCGAGTTCCTTTTCAACGATTTTCGTGAACTGTTCAGGAGCAAAGCCAATGCAGTAAACGGTGCCGGTTAGACCTGAAATTGGGTTTACAATTTTGAGAAAATTATGACAATGACAAGTGACAATAAGTATCTAAGACCTGTACAAGTAGGCATGTATAATAGCTACTGCCGCATTTATAGAGGTCAAGATCACTAAGTGTCTATATTTTTAATTGTTAAAAAGTTTATATAAATAAGGTCTTAAGATTACTGCATAATAACCTGCTCGATGGCGCAGTGGTTAACGCGCCCGGTCTGCGAGTGTTGAGGTTAAGCAACTTTCGCAAAGGCCGGTCATCGGGTGACCAAAAGTTTATCATCTCGGTCTCCTCCGTGCTTCGGAAGGCACGTAAAGCCGTTGGTCCAGCTGCATTAGCAGTCGTTAACAACCACCAATCCGCACTGGGCCCGCGTGGTGGTTTATGACATAAAATGAGCTGATGATGATGATGATAATGATGAACCATATTGATTCTATGCACAAATAAGGTTATACCCGAGAATTTGTTATGCTCAAATGGTGTAATGTGATGTGTTTGTAAAGCTCAGTGGTCAAGGCACATTACTCGTAGAACTGGTGTCCACTGGGGCAGAACCAGTTCTCGAGTGGCGACCGCACGCCGGAAGACAGGCCTCCAACAAGATGGACCGACAATCTGGTGAAGGTCGGGGGAAGCCACGTTATGCGAGCAGCACGCAAATGGCAGACAAGTGCTGCTCGACATCTTAATAGTGCTGCTAACCGATATATTCATTTAGTTGCACTATATACTCTTTGACAGAGTATGCTCCTTCTTTGACAGCTTTATCCTACGCCTCATCGACGCCTCTTAGTATGACAGTTATTGTACTATTGTATAGCACAGCAGAATGTGACGATATACGACGTGTATGTAACAGAAAGGAGTGGTAAAAATGAAAAGACCCAAAGTGTATTCGATATAAATCTTGTATGCAGAGGTATTAATACATAATTATTAACTTTGATTTGTCATGCAATTGTGAAGTCATGCGCGTCAGGCGTGCATAAGTAAGCAGGAGTGATCTTAAATGTAAGTACACAGAGGTTACTAAACCACTAGGGCTGTGACTTGTTTATTTTGATGTGACGTCACATTAGAAGTATTTTATTAAATATTGTATAACAAATTATAGTTAATAATTATGTCTTAGTAACTCTACATATAAGATCTAGCTCGGATACCTTTAGATGTTTTCATTTTTACCACAACTTTCTGTTAAACGTTGTTTAAGTAAACAATAAGTTAAATAACTCACCGTGCTCCTCTAAAATAGCAGCAGTTTCTAGAGCCACTAGCACCCCGCTCTCGTAGCCCAATAGGTAAAAATTGTTTTTTATAGATATCTTCTTCAATAAGATCTAAAAGGAAGATTTTTAATCAGTAAAACAATATTATTAGGAAAAAAAGTTAAGTAAATATCATAAATTATAAATAAATACAATATTGCAGCAGGCAAGCAGGTAGGTAGTAAATTACTGGTTTTGCAGTAACGATGGTGCAGCAATTGTTACGATAAAATTAACACACATAATATTAAGTAAGAAAGTAGACATGGTAAATTGGAGATGAATGATTAAATGATATCCTTTTGTTCTACTCGTAAATATCTTCGTAAAATCTATGAGCGTGTGTGGAACGCGTTTTCTGATTGCGTTTCCGAACTATCACCGTGGCTGAGGACAGGATGGTATGGTCCTAGGGTTTTTATTGGGTATGCTTAAACTACTCCCATCTTCCCTTTAAACCTCGAAAACCTTATAAACTGGGGTCGTTTCTGGTAGAGTCTATTCCTAAGCCAGTATTACCATAGTCCACGAAAAAGGACTCATATTTACCTGGGCATATCTGGCAGCCGTTTGCTTGACGCTCTCGTTGGGCATGTCCAACCCTGGCTGCAGGACGAGGGCTGGTAGCTTGATCCGCTCGCACACCCCCCTGAATCTCTCGAAGTGACCTTCCAGCCCAGGCAGGATGCAGAGGTATGTTTGGGTCATGTCGAACTCGTCTTCTCTCTATGGAATCGAAGCAGCTTGTAAGAGTACCGCGTAGATCGGTGGAAAGTTGCTTTTTTTTCTAGTCTTGAAATATTGGAATAAGAAGATAATCACGGTAAAATCTTTATTTTACTATATGATTTACTTAATGATTTTCTTTTAATTACTATTAAAATTTTCATCGTTTTTTTATAGTAATAATTTTAGAAAGAAAGAAAAATGATTCATTGGTTAAAAATTTCAACGTACACTAAAACTAATTAAATAGGTACAATAAAAATTAACATATTTGCCGACCAAATGGTTGCCACTCAGCATAATGCCATAGTTATGCCAAGGCGCTGATTTTCTGTGGAACCATTTATCTAAATTATGAGAGAGAGAGGAAAAGAACATTAACAAAATATAAATTAATTCAAACTTAATTAAAAACAGTATTATCTAGTATCTACCTACCTATGCACTTATTTGTGAAAGCTAACCCTCTTATTCATAAAAACTATATAAGCATTATTTAGTAAAATATTGTTTTGTCAACGTCACACAAACGTCATTTTGAATTTGAGAAAAAGAGACAAAACAATGATTAACTAAATAATGCTTAAATAGTTTTTATGAATAAAGGGGTAACAACAAACTACATATTTATAAAACAATAAAAATAATTACTATACATATACTATACAAAAATACACTATTAAACATAATATACATTCTTCAATATTTCTATACACCGTTGGCCTGAATAACCCGAAAGATTTAAACCACGTATTCTTAACGACAGTACGAGTAAATAACGTTATATTAACATGGGTCGAAATGTGTGTTTTAATTGACCCACTTTTTCAATACAAATTAAATCATAGTAATAGCGTGTTTCTTTATGGTCAAGCCTTTACTTCAGAGAGTAAGCGAATCATATTAATCTCAAGTTGAGAAACAGGGAGCGAGCATGACACTTCACGAATCCGTACACATAATATATTTCCGCTAAATGTTCCGGCGGATAAGACGGCATAACGAATATTATTTATTAAATTATAACAGTGTAATTCTTACGTGACAATCAGTAATAATTTGAAATCAGTTTGTTTGAAATATGTCACATGTATCAATCATGTTCAACTTTCAAACTATGAATCAGCTAGTTGTCAGTGAAGGCAAATAGGTTGCACTTTGCTGATTGAGAGCGGAATTAATCTAGTCTTATCAGTCTTACTGATAAGAGAATAACTACTTGTTATTAAAGTGTAATAAGAAAGATAAAGTTATAATTATTACCTACTCTGTATATCAGTTGCATGTTACATCTTTTTATCCACAATGAAAAATAATTATTTTCGGTAGTAAAACCTTTTTGTCGACAGGTACCAAACTTACTTAGGTAAAACTAGTTGACACCGATGCACAGTGTTTTAAAGAACCTCATTTTGTCTCACCTTGGTTTTATTGAAGAAAACAATAGTTATTATCATTAGAAACATCAGACTAAAACTCCGAAATTAATATGGCTTATAGATAATCTGGAAAAAAAATTCAAAGTTTGCTTATAACTGGGTCCAGAAATCCAAGAAAAAATAAATAAAAAAAATAACTATACGTTTTATTTGAATTTCGATTATTTCAATTAAATATACATACAATACTACACCTTTTGACAAGTTTTTGTAGAGTTACTGAGATCCTATCAAGAAATATAAATTTATTTATCATTTTTGGTTTTATTTTTTTTGTTCTAATATAACGCCGTATTAGAACGTGATTCTTATATTAAACGATAGCTTAAACAAGCCTTTATGAGCAGTATTAAATTCAATATCTAATACCGCGTTATTCAAAAGTTACAAGTAATATAAATTATATCCGGATTTTTTGTACCTAGGGTTATCACTTCTGGCCAATATTTAATGTGTCCGGAATAAGATTTATTTTATAAGTTTTTTCAACTTCTTACGTACGTTTCGATGAAATGCTACATGTGACATGAGAAGGAGTCCACCCTCGTAAAGCAAATGCCAAAACTCCATGTCAATACATGTAGCATGGAGGGACCGGGGCAATGTTTTAGAAACCCCGAATTTGTCTTATGCCCTTTTTATTATTAAAATCGTTAGTTTATATCATTCTCAGCACTACAGTGAAAATCCGGCACCAATACGACCTTTAGTTTCGACAAAAAAAAATGGAAAGTTTCCCTATATCCGAGTTCGGAAAATCACAAAAATATGAATATAAAATAAAATTAACGATTATTTAAAAAAATATTAAACGTATTGTTTACATTCCAAAAAACAAACATTCTGTCCATTTTTGGAATATGTGATGTTAACAGGTTATGAAATAATAATGGTTTTTTTGTATTTCATTTATATTTATTATTTTAAGTATAATGCCATATTAGAGCGAGATATTTATACAGTATATTCTTCATACGTTATTCTATCAATATCATGAAAACCACTATCTAATTCCGCGTTATTCAAAAGTTATTAAAGTTTAAAATTATTATTCAAAGAATCTCGTTAAGAGTTACGCATAACATTTGTCTTCTATCAATTGATTTTCTTTTAATTTTATGACGTCATGTTAACAGTAATGAAAAACAATATGTTATGTACCAGTTTTTTAAGTGTGAAAAACAAACGAATATACAGGCACAATACAACCTAAAAAAGCACAACAACAACAAACAGGTAAGATACTTTAAACTACATACTAGTATTACACGTATTTTTGTCAGACAATCGCTTTTTATAAGATTAATTCTAGGGCAGTTTATCTCAATATTTTTTTGTTTCAGATGCTGACGATTTCTTCGACCAAGAGCTGCACCCGCTGAAATGGAAATATTTAAAAGTACCTCGAGATCTTGAATCACCATTTGAAAAGCGCAAGAACAGTCGGGAACGCTTAAAGAAAATTTTTGGTTAGTTAGTTGATTTTTAACTCAAGAAAATGATGTTTATGTTTTTAAGTATGATGAATATAAAGGATGGGGTTTTGATTTATTGTTAGTTTAATAGTTTTAAAATTTAATAATTAAGGATATAACTTGATTTCTTTTAATAATTCAAGTGTTGAAACATTTCATAATAGATGAATTGTGTTACATTAAACTTATGGTCAAATACTTACTGGTTTTAATTTTTAATTCATTTTTTTCGGTGAAATGCTACATGTGACTTGGGAAGGAGTCCACCCTCGTAAGGCATTAGCTAAAACTCCAATTCGATACATGTAACATGGAGAAACGGGGGCGAGGCATCATGCCGTTCAAGACTCATGATGCCACCTTGCCTCAGCAGGATCTGACCCGGTCTGCTGAGGGATGTCTCTCTGGGCTCCGACCAGAGGACTTAATGGAAGGAGGGCATGAGGGCGCCAACCCTCATGTTGGTCAGCGAGAGGCATTATGTGAAGTTGTGGATCGCGCCACAACCACCACTCTTCAACCTCCGGGAGTAAGTGCCAATGCTCGAGGAGATGACTGTGAAAGCAGTTCGTCTGGCATTAAAGTGTTAACACGCTCAAAAGCGTTTGATCTTTTCAAAGGAAACGCTCGGGATTTGCCGGTAGACGAACGAATCGATGTTGTTTTTAATTATTTTGGCCCAGATTTTGAATTGTCATACAATAAAAACCAATTCAAAAGCATACTAGCAGCATTTCTTAGTAAATCTCGCGATTTGCTTAAGCAGTGCAAGGGAAATGAGCCTTATTTTAAAAAAAAACACGACATCTGGCTTAGTGGTACCCTAATAAGTGGTCAGCTAAAAAAAGAAAGCGACGAAACAGAAACGCTAAGCCCAGAGTCTAAAAAGTTTAAAAGTTTGAGCAGGGCTCAACAATCTAGGTCAAAAAGGAAACTTAAGGACACTCTACAAGATAAACCTACGTCAATGAAAGTTCAAGCTTTTGTGAAATCACTTAAAATAAATCATAACCCTCTACCCCATCAATCAGCAAAAAGCTTAGAAACTATAATCAGCTTATGCCTTACATCAGAAACTGCAGCAGTGGATATTTTGAACAAAATTCAGCAGTCATCCGAGCCATACACACCTGAAAATGCACTTTCTATCTTCATTGATAGAAATTTAACTGTTCAAACATATAATGAGTTTCGTTTGGACCATAAAAATCGTGGAGATGACATATACCCCCCTTATTACAAATTACTTGAGGCAAAAAAAATGTGTTACCCTGACCGAATCCAAATATCAGAATCTGAAGCATCTGTGCCTGTTGAAGAGTTATTGCAGCATACTTTGAATCGTATACTTCAATTAACTGATGAAGTTTTCAACAACTATTGTGAAAATAAAAACATCCAAACAATAGAATGCAATTTCATAGGGAACTGGGGATTTGATGGATCTACTGGTCAGTCTTTATACAAGCAATCCTTTTTAGATAAAGATGTGGACGAAAATAGTATGTTCGCGACTACTTTCGTTCCACTACAAATTACAACGAATAACAGTATGGACATATTTTGGATGAACCCTTCGCCGCAGTCATATCGTTTCTGTAGACCAATTCATATTCAGTACAAAAAAGAATCCAGCGAATTGGTACTAAACGAAAAACAAATCATACAGGAACAAATAGATAACCTCACCCCCTTCCATATGGAAACATCAAAAGGCCACAAAATAAAGATTCATTGTCAATTGGTTTGTGCTGCTATAGACGGCAAGATTTTAAATATGCTTTTGAATACACCATCTCAGCTTCGCTGCCCATATTGTCATTTGACTTCCAAGCAATTCAATAATATTGACAAGGCTTTTTCGACACCGATTGTAGATGACAGTTTATTGGCTTACGGGGTTAGCCCTTTACATTTCTGGATTCGATGTTTGGAATTTGTACTAAAACTTGGATATAAAGTCGAAATTAAGAAATGGCGCGTCAACAAAAACTCCAACGAAGGCCGCTTGGTAGAAGAGCGGAAAAAAAAATTCAATCCGAAATAAGGGAAAAAGTGGGTCTCTTAGTGGATGTAGTGCGTCCTACTTCAGGCTCTACAAACGACGGAAACACGGCCAGGACCGCGTTTTCAGATCAACATCGCGGAATACTTGCTGAAATTTTAAATCTTGACAAGTGGCTTTTGGACCACTTATATATAATTTCAACAGTATTGTCCAGTAATTTACCGATTGATACTGAAAGATTTGCAGCGTTCTGTAAAAACTTGGCGTATAAATACATTGAAAAATATGCGTGGCATCCCATGACAGTCACACTACATAAGATTTTAGTTCATGGTGCTAAAATTATTGACTCGTCATTACTACCCGTCGGAATGTTATCAGAACAGGCAGCAGAATCACGAAACAAATTCTGGCGATTTGATAGAGAACATCATACTCGGAAAATCAGTCGTGAAGCCACAATATCCGATTTGTTTCACAGAGCTTTAGAATCGTCAGACCCGGTCATTTCCGACTATACATCAATTAAAAGAAAACGCAAAGCAAAAAAAAATCCGTTGCCGGCATTAGCAGTTAGTCTACTGAAACCTGTGAATGTATATGAAAACAGTACCTCATTTTATGCAGATGACGAAAATTTGGTTATTCCGAATGAAAGCGAATAACCAAAAAGCATTTACTTACATGCATTTTAACCACCGATAAAAATAAATATAAGTCCGGATATTCGGAGGTGACAACCCTAACCAAAATATAAAAACACCAATATATTTTGAATAACGCGGAACTAGATAGTGGTTTTCATAATATTGATAGAATAACGTATGAAGAATATACTGTAAAAATATCTCGCTCTAATATGGCATTATACTTGAAATAATAAATATAAATGAAATACGAAAAAAACATTATTATTTAATAATCTGTTAACATTACATATTCCAAAAATGGACAGAATGTTTGTTTTTTTAAATGTAAACAATACGTTTAATCAAATTTTTAAATAGTCGTTAATTTTATTTTATATTAATGTTTTTGTGATTTTCCGGATCCGGATATAGGGAAACTTTCCATTTTTTTTTTGTCGAAACTAAAGGTCGTATTGATGCCGGATTTTCAATGTAGTGCTTAGAATTATATAAACTAACGATTTTAACAATAAAAAGGGCATGAGACAAAATCGGGGTTTGTAAAACACCGTGATGCACCTAGGTAAGTGCGTCTGCGTGAAAGTAGTAGGTGTCTACGTCATACCTTAGGGTGTGTTATACTTGATATTTTTTTTATTATTATTTGTTTTAAATAATGAATATCTCCTTTATTATGGGGTTTAGGACTATGTGTTACATAACTTTATATACTCTAATTAGGCTGTAGAATCGTTAAGTTAAATCTTTCGGGTTATTCAGGCCAACGGTGTAGATATAATTTTGGAATTCAAGTTAGAATTACCGACTTAAAAAAGGAGGAGGTTTTATATTTAATAATTATTATAATTAGTTTAATATTTACTGGCGATGATGATGATGATAGATAGCTCGGCAAATGATTCCATCCCACCTGATGTTAAGTGGAAATGGAGTCCAGAGGCGAAGATAACTGGTGCAGCGTGAAAACAAACGTAGCATCAGTTAACCTCACTCTGCCGGCCCACAAGGTGCTTCTTCATGCCTCTTTTGAAGGACCGCATATCATAGGAAGGAGAGAAAACGTGTGCTGATAGAATATTCCACCTTTTGGAGGTGTGACAAAGAAACGAGTCACCAACTTTCTTTGTGCGCGGTGCGATATTTGACACAGTGAAGCGGTGACTCCGAAGAGCAGCACGTGTACTCCTATGAAGGAAGGGAGATATTTCTTCTTTTGTTTAACAAAGTTTTTCATATTAATATGAAATAAGTTAAACATGTCGTCTACAAGTTTTAACAACATTACATTTGTTAAATAAAGTATAAATGAAGTAGCAGCTTATACCTTAGTAGGTATAAGCTGCTACTTCATTTGTACTATATAACTTATATAACTTACCATCATAGTGTCGTTCGCCAACGTGGGCAGCAGGATGATCTCCGTGGTAGAAGACAGCTCGTCACTGTCGAAGTGTGAGAAGAACACGCCCAAGCCTGACTTTTCCTCCAACTCCACTCCGTTTAAAGTCTCTTCCATTTGCCGCAAGCTGAAAAAAGGTAATGAATAAAAATTGCGTATTTCTTAGTCACAATTTATTTTTATGCGGAGCAAATTAGGGCAGACAAAAATCCTGGAGCTGCTGTCAATGTTACCCACACCCACAGCTCCAGGATTTTCGTCTGTTGCTGTGCCCCCAGCGCATAAAAGCGATCGCTAGTTTTTGTCGTATATAGTCGACTCAGGCGAAAGGCTCGATAATATTTGTTGGGTGAATCCAACTCTGGCAGTTAAAGGGTTACCGTTAGGTTAAAGTTAGGTATACCTAATAAAACCTATTGATATATTAAATTTGTGGCCTGCTCCCGACTTCGTCCGCGTTGTTATCCCGTGTTTCTTCGCGATCGAGCCATTCTCGAGTGATGCTCTAACATACACGTGGCAATTGATTTTTATTAATATAAATAATTAAACATTTCAAGATATTATAAATAATTGTAAAACAATGTGTGACCAATGGTTTTTTTTTTTGAGAGAGATTGCTGATTGCCTCAGATGGCATTTTTAGCTTCACCAGACTTGTTTGGGGGCGGCGAGAAACTTAAAGGGTTCCTCAAGCCGTATGAAACAAATCACCTTCGGAGGTTTTCTAGAAGGAACGGCATCGCGCACTAGTGCGCGTCCCCGTGCCCTACTAGATTCTCCGAAGGGTTCGGATCGGATCGGGATGGCCAATGGTGTTTGTCTTGGAATTAGAAATACTTTTATCATTGGCTGACTGGAAACAAGAAACGTTTTTTGTTGTAAACTAGCTGACCCGGCGGACTTCCTACCGCATTTTTTTTTAATATAGCCTATGTTACTCAGCGCCAATGTAGCATTCTAATGGTGAAAGAATTTTTTAAATCGGTCCAGTCGTTTTTGAGTTTATTCGTTGCAAACATACATACAAAAATACAAAGCTTTTCTCTTTATAATATTAGTAAAGATAAATACAGCAAAACGAGTAATATCATGTTAATACAGACTACTAAGAAGTAAAACTATTTTCAGGATCCGGACTTCGGTAAAAATTTACTAACGAGATTTTGGTGGTTTATTATTTAATATTTATTTATTTATTTAAAATCAGTACGGCTTATGCCAATTACACCAATTACCACATTATTCAATAATACAATAAAATAATATTAAAATTAAATGTAAAAGAATTAAAAAAAACAAAAACAAAATTAAAAGCACTAAAATCATAGAAAAATTCAAATTAAAAAAACATTGCAATGAACACGATCAATAAAACAATACAGTACAAAATAAAAATTATACAGTTTAAACACTCTTATCATGTCTTGTCGGCAACTTTACGTAAATTAACCCCTTCATTCCACGGTATGTGATCACCAGAAATCGGAATCACTGGTGATCAACTACTTTAAAACATACGAATCACAATTTCCTGGACCGGGGAGTTGCAGCCAAGAATTCCGTATATCAGGCAAATCAGCCACCAAGACAAATAAAAATAATTGTGGTAGGTACTTCAATCAATAATGTACTATATTCCTGATGAACGCTTGAAAAACGGTACCTACGCCATTTTTTTGGGATTTTGGGGCCACGGAGCCAAAATGACGTTTGTTGACAGAAAATATTAAGTACAAATATTTTGCAATCTTAATTTAATCTTTTTAGTTAACATTTAAGGCTCACAGTAAGCTAAAGTTGTTGATGATATCCAATGTACTCGTATTTTCAGATTTTGTTATTCGAAATTGTATCCTTTTTGATCACAATGCCTACGCAGCAAAACGACTTTGAAGGATTACTCCTAAACAGCTATAAGACTAAGTGGCAAAATTACTAATATTTTAAACGCCTACAAAGCAAAATGCCTCAAATCAATATCTCTAAAGCGGTTTGCCTAATTTGTAATACGTCTGCATTTTTTCTCGTCTAGGCAGCATAACGTTTCAAAAATTAAAAAGGATAATACATAACATGCCATAAGACTAAGAAGCATAATTAATCGCTATTAAAAACGGCTATAAATCAAACTGCCTCAAATTAATAATATCCTACAAATATTATAAATGTGAAAGGAAGTGACATTGAAAACTCTATGCGAATTTCCCTATTTTCAGATTAGATACTGGCCACTTTAATTTGAATTGGCTGTTATCTATACTAATATTCATCATCTCAGCCAAAAATACGTCCACTGCTGGACAAAGGCCTCCCTCAAGGATAAACCATTTTGAGGGGAATTTGCCATAATCGCCACGCTTGGCAGGCGGGTTGGCGATCGCAGTAAGGTGAGAATAATCACAGAGAGATGCTGCTGCCCATCCTCTGGAATAGTCCCATAGTCGCCTTCTACGACACTCACGGGAAGAGATGGAGTGGTGCAATTCTTTACCTCCGGCACCACACGGGGGATACTAATATTATAAAGAGGAAACCTTTGTATTTTTGTATGTATGTATGTATGTATGTATGTATGTATGTATGTATATATGTATGTATGTATGTATGTGTGTAAGTATGTACGTATGTATGTATGTATGTTTGCAACGAATAAACTCAAAAACTACTGGACCGATTTAAAAATACTTTCACCATTAGAATGCTACATTAGCGCTGAGTAACATAGGCTATATTAAAATGAAATGCGGTACGAAGTCCGCCGAGTCAGCTAGTATACAACAAAGAACGTTTCTTTCTTGAACAGGACCACTTCGAGATGCAATTTTGTTCCGGATCCTTTATCTATAGTACATTATTGATCGAAAGGTAGGTACTACTTACTCTTGCACGGTCAACCCTAGGATGCTCTCTGTGGTTAATGATTGGCAGTACTCGTCGCGTAATAGAATCGCAACGCCTTGTATCTTTTCAATGGTGAGCCCAAAATCTTTCAGACGGCTATTATTGTCAATCTTCTCCGGTAATTGTATATCTGTTAAAAAATAATACACGAATTTTTTAAACCCTTTATAAATGCAGCGCCTTTGACGAACTGTCTTCCTCAACAGACTTTGAACTTTATACCTATGGAATAAGGTTTTGTGTGTTTGTTTGTGATGGAAAGTGTCCTTTTATGATAGGGCATTTTCCAATATTTTTGACGCTGTAAGGGAGAAAAGAGCTGGACACTTGCTGAGTTTCTTGCCGGTTCTTCTCAGTACAAGTTCTCCCGCCCAGAGTAGACTTACGAACCGATGGCATAATGACGTTCATAAGAGCTATTTGTAGCCTAAACTGAATAAATGATTTTGAATTTTGAATTTTTTGAATTTTGAACATTTATTGAAGAAAGGAGATTGACTGGCTGGACTAAATCCTGCCCAAGCATGGGAATACTTTTATTTTTTTCCTTACACGAAAAGATATTAAAAAAATAAAAAAAAACATCCACGGGGTTATATTGTATAGGTCGCGCCAAACTTCTAGTCCCCTCTGAAGTTGGCGCGATTCGCGTCGCAGTAGTAAAAAATAGGCGTCAGTAGGGCGAAGGCGGGGACGAGCGGTAGGGCCTGACAGTGCAGCTGCGCAACGAAACAACTTCAGAGGGGACTAGAAGTTTGGCGCGACATATACCTAAAAACTTATCTTATGGCTTTTTGGTGCTTTAACTTTGATATATTTTTTTAACGTTGTCGTTTACGTTAAATAATATTATTATCTTACTTATTTTTAGATTCAATAATTATAGACGACGGTGAGGATGACGATTGATTTGGTTTTTTTTTTAAATGTTTACATGAGGCCTAACATAATTTATTATGTTGTTAACCTATGTAACGAATATATGATTGATTGATTGATTGAATGACTATCCTTAACTAAGTGTTGTTCTATTAATAAAATCCATTGTTTAAAATATACCTTCTTTTATTTCAAAAATAAGCCGTTTGTTATTATTTTAATTGTTAATTGAAAACCTATACAATAAATTTTTTACTTTTATTTTTTAAGTGTTAATTGGTCGGGTGGGCGTTTAATTTTTTCACTGTATTTTATATAAATACTTATACAATAGATTATTTTTTTCTCAATACTCCTCGGATAGATTCTGAAGCGCTTTGGGTTACTGACTAGTATTAGTCTAAGGAACATTATACACTATGATTCAATGTTGGGCAGCACTTGGCCCAACGTATGGACGTTGTATGGATTATGGACGTTGTAAGGATGATATGTTTGTATGGACAAAAATGGTCAATCTCCTTTGACAGTTTTGGATAGGTCGATGTGTAGGCGTAGGTACTTGGTTGTCCTTATTATGTTTTGTCTCTTTTATATGTTTGTGTACCAAGAACACTTAGCAACGAACATATACTCGTATGTGCATACTCAAACAGCGTAGCCACAGTAAATAAGATAAGACATATACAACGTGTAACAGAAAGGTGGTCAAAATGAAAAGATCCAAAGTGTATCCGATTTAGATCTCGTATGCAGAGTTACTAAGTCATGATTATTAACTTTAATGTGTTATGCAATTTTTAATTTAATATTTTTTTTGTGACGTCACATTAAAATAATCAAGTTTCAGCTCTAGTGGTTTAGTAACCTCTGTGTACTAACATTTATGATCACTGCTGCTTGCGTATCACTTCACAAATATAAATATTTCTTTAACCATTGCATGACAAATTAAAGTTAATAATTATGTCTTAATAACAACACATACAAGTTCTAGATGGGATACACTTTAAGACTTTTTATTTTGACCACACCTTATTGTGACACGTTATATCAACAAATCAATGTCTTTATCATTCTTAATTTCTTCCCGCTCTTCCATACATTATTGTTATTTTTTTTTTATCCTAACCTATTTCGTGCCGCTGCTGGGGAAAATGGCTGTCTCCATAAGTCTCTTATTTTGACGGTCTCCTACCAACCTCTTTTATAGCAGTCGAGATCTTCCCACCAACACTTTCTCGGTCGACCTCTACGCCGGCGCTGCCGCGCCGCGTCGCCGTTCATCTACAGGTATCCGAAGCTAAACCAAATTACTAAAAACAAAAAAATCGATCGATCGAAGAAGGTTTTAATTACCAGCGAGAGCAGCTATCTTCTCCAGCAAAGAGTTTCTGTTAGCATCGTCCACCTGTGCAATTGTAATCGGCTGTCGCGAGCTCAGAGCGCTCTCGACAGCGTCGCAGGCAAGACGCATGCTCAATGCATCTGTAGCTGCTTCTTCAGTATCGTCCACCTAAAAGCAAATCAAAGATGATTTGAAGAACAAGTGTTGAAAAAGTTCCACGAGATTCGAACCCGCACCACTAGCATGGTCAGGTGCACTACCAACTATGCTATCGTGGTTCTGTCCAACCCGGCGAAATCGGATATGAAATAAAGGTAATGAACACTGCCTCATTATGTTTCACTCTTTTCCAGAGTTTTAAAGAGAAGAAGTGAAGCGTTGTGATATTAAGCCACTTTCGCAAAGGCCTCGGCATCGGATGGGGTGACCAAAAATTTACCACCTCGAGCTCGTGCTTCGGAAGGCACGTTAAGCTGTTGGTCCCGTCTGTATTAGTATTAGTAGGAAAGTAAGTAAAGTAAATAACGCATTAGAACGGAAAAGATCTCCATAATTGACTATGACACTTTTACATTTATGATGACTAGTGGTCGCCCAGTGGTCGAAATTCGAACGTAATTTTATTAAGGCTGCACGGATTGTATCCTAAGCAATGAAAAATTAAAAAAGATAGAATGTGAGTTTGGATTGGCAATTTGGCATTGACAGATTTCGGCCGTTCCTCTTCCATTTTTGAAATTTTTGAAAAGAGTATAATATATGCGTGTGTGTAAAATACATGGTAGTGTGTGTAATGTTTGTTTTATTGATTTAATGTATTTTTATGCTTAATTAAAAAAAAAATTAACATTCTGCAATCCTATATAAACTATAAGAATGCGAAATTTCATACTCCTCCGTCCGCGCAATTTTCGTAAAAAGGGGTACAAAGTTTTTGCTTCACGTATTAATAAACAGATAATATTATTTAATGAATTACGTGGTAAGCTAAGTAAGTCTCTAACATCACAAATTGCCCTTTAATTTCTTTCATAAACTTTTTTTAAAAGTAAATACAAAAAATCTATTTAGTGATTTAGTTATTAGTTCACATAAAAATAAATAAGTTTATTAATAATTTTACCTTTTTCACTGAAGGCAAGTAGACTTTTGTGGCTGGCAACTTCTTTAGTGCTCTCGAGACGCACGTCTTATTACCAAAACCATTGTCTGTGCTCACCACTGTGAAGTACCTAAAGAAATATTAAGTTTGATTATTACGACACAAAATATTATTATATTTCAGTTTCTAAAGAGATTATTATTAATATCCTGTTAATACTTTAACAAAAGTCCTGTTGACCAATCCAGAAGTTATCTCCTGGATACAAACAAAGTCGTACAGTAGACATTTATACTCTAACTCGAACGCCAAACTACTTAGTACCTATCATCATCATCATCATCAGCTCATTTTATGTCCCCACTGCTGGGGCACGAGCCTTCCCTATGGATGGATAGGGAGAACGGGCCATAAACCACGATTTTTAACGATGCTAATGCTTTACGTGCCTTCCGAAGCACGGAACCTATATCAGTATCTTTATTCTATCAAAACGTCCGTCTGGTACAAAACGATAATATTCGTCACATATCCATCATCATCTCAGCCAAAATCCACTGCTAGACAATTGCCTCCCCCAAGGATATCCATAACGACCGGTTTTGTGATGCTCGCATCCAGCGGCTTCCCGCGACCTTCACCGGATCGTCGGTCCACCTTGTTGGAGGCCTGCCCACACTGCGCTTTCTGGTACGCGGTCGCCACTCAAGAACTGTTCCGCCCCAACGGACATTACATATCCATACTAAGTAGTTAATGTTTTAACTAACTTCCGTAGGGTTTACCTCGATAAATACTTTGTTTATCATCATCATCAGCCCATTTTATGTTCCCACTGCTGGGGCACGAGCCTTCTCTATGGATGGATAGGGAGAACGGGCCATAAACCACCACGCGGGCCCAGTGCGGATTGGTGGTTGTTAACGACTGCTAATGCAGCCGGGACCAACGGCTTTATGTTCCTTACGGCTTTACCTTCCGAAGCTCTGAGAAGCTCGAGATGATACATTTTACATGATACATCCGATGACCGGCCTTTGCAAAAGATGCCTCAGCACTCGCAGACCGGGCGCGTTAACCACTGCGCCATCGAGCTCCTCTTGTTTATTACACTACCTATTATTATCATCTTTAACAATACATATCCACCCAGTTTTGATTAGGTACTTACTTTAATGATGGACATAATTTTTTCGATGCGGAATCTAAATCACTCAGTATTTGTTGCTTAGATTTGCAGTTGAAGGCGGTAGAAACAAAGTATATGCCTTCGATTGCTCCCATCTTGGCGCCGCTCATCAGCAGAGTGACCACCTCCTTTTCCGAGTTGAGTTGGTCGGTGGAGATTTTTACTTCCACTCCAAGTTTCTCCCAAGACCTAAAATTGTACAATAATGACAAACATTTTGATGTTGGTACATGTCATGTCAGTCTTTTATTTAACATTTTTATAATAATATTAAATCTTTATTTGCATAAAAATTGTATTTGTCTCATTTATTGTACTATTTGGATAAACATAAAAATGTTTTGCAAATTGAAATTGCATGAAAACTTTAACACATTTATAGAAATACAAACCTCATAGAATAACTGAATAATTGTTAAATAATGACAGTACATTACTTGTTGCTATCAAACAACTGGAAAGATTTATATAAGATTTAATTAAAGTTATATGAATGATGGACACTTATTTTGATTTTTTGTTACTGTAAATGTGCTTGATCTATACTAATATTACCTATAAAGAGGAAAGCTTTGTATTTTTGTATGTATGTTTGCAACGAATAAACTCAAAAACTACTGGACCGATTTAAAAAATTACTTCACCATTAGAATGCTACATTAGCGCTGAGTAACATAGGCTATATTTAAAAAAATGTTTAAAAATAAAAGTACACCCGTGCGAAGCCGGGGTGGGCCGCTAGTATACTATAAAGGTGTGAATGTTAGCAAGGGAAAAAGCTTACCAGCTCTATATATACTTCAAATGGAAATCAAAACAAAACAAAAATCTAAAATGGTGACAGCCCGAAGTCACCGCACCTCTTAAGAAGCGTAGTACAAGCGCGAACATACCCCGTTTAAAATAAAGGTACAGTATATTTACTTACTTCTTCTTGTAGAGGACGTGCGCAGGCACATTTGCCA
Source organism: Eudonia mercurella (assembly GCA_963082485.1). Taxonomy (NCBI): domain Eukaryota; kingdom Metazoa; phylum Arthropoda; class Insecta; order Lepidoptera; family Crambidae; genus Eudonia; species Eudonia mercurella. The sequence continues at coordinate 2,881,487 of OY720044.1, forward strand.
AGTGCAAAAGAACCTTCCTGGCGCCACTCTTCACCAGTCTTTCAGCCACCTGCGCGCCGAGCGACGGCTCGTCACACACCACGACCTGAGTCTGGCGCTGATTGCACGTAAGTCTGTATACAAGGTCAAATTAAATCATCATCATCATCATCTCAGCCAAAAGACGTTCACTGCTGGACAAAGGCCTCCCCCGAGGCCTTCGACTTTAAAATTAAGTCATCACTATTTGATGGGCTCATCACTAAAAAATTGTTTACTTAATCACCATGCTTGCCAAATATGGGATGGTGACCACAACAAACTAAGGTTATGAATTGAAAAATCCGAACACAAACTTTGCTTGTCAAAGGATTTGAACCCAGGGCTTCCAGATAACAAGCCGACTGTTTTGCCATTGCCAACAGGCCAGAATTATCAGCAGAGCTGTTAGCATCATCATCGAATTGCTTATGCCTACCCACTGGTCGACATAATTGGGTTGGAAAACCTTCTCTTTTTCCAACCACACAGTAAGTCGAGAAGACCTATAGCGGACACAATGCTGGTACAACCAACCATCCCGCAATACTGGCTGCGGGTTGCTTCTTAGCAAAACTATATGCAACTCAATTAATGGAATCAATATGTTTAATGACCACAACGCATGACTGTCTCCAACATCCAACTACATACTGACTGCATCCAGGCTATGTATTATTCCAATTATTATTTTTTACCATGGATTCCCGCAACATAACGCCTGATTCCATTAATTGAGTTGCATATAGTTTTGCTAAGAAGCAACCCTCAGCGAGTATTGCAGGTTGGTTGGTTGTACCAGCATTGTGTCATTCATCCTCATTACTACGTATTGTCGCGGGTAGTTCGTCACAAATGTCAAACGATGGCGCTATATAACGGGCCGGGAGCTGCGTAGCCGTAACAGTCGGTGCGCAGCTCTCGACCAGTCAACAGCTCCTAAGGATGCCCCGTGGAGGGGCCAAACACGTGTCGGGTATCGGTGTTGGTGTGCATGTTCGCTTACATACATTGGCTTTTCTGTGATTTAGCGAATTAACACTACAAATTATTTCTATAAAAAAAAATCTGTATATGCAACTCATCATTACCTTGGTTGAGCAAGAGGAGCATTATCACACAGCTTTATGAGGACACGTCCCCGGTGTTGGCTGGTGTCCAGGAGACGGAAGGCGCGGGATACCTCGCTCGGCTCGTACTTGACACGTGAGAGTGGTCTGACGTACCCCCTCGATATACCCTCGCTGATAAGGTACTGCAATTTCTGCAATCGCAAACATGGAATGGTTGGGGCTTTTTTGTGATGGAATGTGAAGTAACTTTTAGTCTTTGGTTTATCGCTATACCATATATTTTCAATGGCATTGAAAATGTATTGGGTTTGGGAGCAGACAAATAATTAAATTAAATTAATTGGTTAACTTTTAATGTTATAATCACAAAAAATGTCGTAACTAATAACAATATTTTTATCACTATGTTTTTTGGTGAAATCAGCAATTTTCATAAAAATATACACCATGTAATAAATTATGAATTAAAAAAGACACTGTAGATTGGATAATTTTTGGAGTTTGTTCAGTATCGTGTGTGTCCCCCCCTCTTTTGTGCACATTCTTCAAGTCTGGTAGGCATACTCTCCACCAAGTGGCGCACTATCTCTTGTGGAATTTGTTCCCAGCTCGCACCAATTCTTTGTGCAAATGGCACCACATGGGGTCCTATGACCTGTTCAATGTATCGCTAAGCTGTTACCGTGCCTTCGTTAAGAATTACGAGCTCAGTTCGACCCGTTAACGAAATTCCTCCCCATACCATTACGTTGGGACCTCCAAATCTGTCACTTTCATGGACGCAAGCATCTGAAAATCGCTCACCTTCTCGTCTCCACACTCGAATGCGACGGTCATCACTAAAAAATTTCACTTTGCACTCATCTGTAAACAATACTTTGCTCCAATCATCTATATCCCAGGCCTGATGTTGCCTTGCGAACCTTAATCGGTTCGCACGATGTGCGGCTGTCAATGGAATTCGTACTACACGCTTCCTGGAGAACTGATGGTCTTCGTGCAATCGATTTTTAATCGTTTGATCACTTACGCGGGTACCCGTTGCCTGGCACAAGCGGTTTTGTAAAGAGCGAGCAGTAACAATTCGCTCTCTGCGCGCAGTTAGGCGTATGTACCGGTCTTCATGTGCTGTGGTTGCTCGAATCCTGCTCGATCCTGATCTTCTGGTAACTCTTCCAGTCTCTTGAAATCGATTCCAAGCATTCTGTATCGCTCGCCGTGAAAAACCAAGCTGCAGAGCTACAGAACGTTGTGAATGGCCCTCCTCAACCAATGTTATGGCCCTAGTTGTGGTTTTCAGGTCAATATGTCTTCGAATCCTCGACATTGCTCTTTTAAAATGTTTATTTACGCACTAACAAAGCAAGTTTTAGCTGTCCGCAAAGAAATCCAGTGTTTAAATGACTCAAAAATTCGTTTTAAAATAGGGTAAATTCAAGTGGATACAAAAAAAATACTCATTCTACCTACTTAAAAAATATATGCGAGTGACATACTCTCAAATGTTTGCCCACTCTTAAGGCAATGTAACAAAAAATAGTTAACCACTTAAGATCGTTTTAAAATTATTAAATCGGTCTGAACGTCAAAATTATCGAGTGGCCCTTATTTTGTTTTGACTAGTATATATATGAGACAACATCACATACATTGTTCTGATCCCAAGGTAAGTAGCTAAAGCACTCGTTTCATGGAAATCAGGAACAACGACGGTACCACAACCACCCAGACCCGACACAATATCGAAAAGTTCGTTTTCGACATTGACTCGACCGGGAATCGAACCCGGAACCTCAGAGTCCGGCGTGCAAGCCACTCGACTACGGAGGTCATCAATATATACTACTTATGTTGCATCAATATGATGCTTACTGGTTAATAACCCAGTCAATTATTGTTCCGTATTCGTGGTTGGACATTTCCTACATCAAATCATGTGATGCGACCATTTAACCGACGCTCAGTCGGACCTACCGCACTCTTGCGATATTACCCGCGATGGTGGTAGAACAACATTAGGCGCAGCGACACTAGCGCCACAAGCTTTCAAGATTTTGAATCGAACAGTTATCTGTCGAGAGCTCGGTGCTACAGTCACGTTATATGCGTTATGCGTTACAGCGTTTCCCTCTAGAACCTATCAACCCTGGCCAGGGTCTCGGAAGACGTCGTACGCCTTCACCAGTTCAGGAGTTGCGATTCTACGTGAGAAGCTGGCTGTTGCAGAGAAAAGGTGAGTCGTACTCCCTTGCTTTGTTATCGAGTTTGTGCAACCCGAGTCATCGATTTTTGATTCATTTTCCCCTAAAATCTACAGTCCACTTGTCGATACAACAATTATCATCAGAACTTACCAACAAATCAATTTTCTGATCGAATATAGTAGAGAAATCGGCGCGAATGTAGCATCTCTCCAAAGACAGATTTGACAAAGTGAAGTCGTACTTTTCGTCACTTTGAATCTCAATTGTGTCAATAGTAGCGCCGCTGGGGCAGATGCATTTAAGGGACAGCTGTAACAAAAAATAATTATTAATTAAAAAAATAGACATCAAAAACATAACGATAAGGCAAAAAAAAACGTAATTCTATCTCAGAGTATACCAAAATAGCTTAAATTCGAATTCTTTACAATTATTTTTTGCACTATTGGTGTACATAGTAATTGAATAAATATTTCCAAAAGGTGTTAAAATAAACAATGTAGCGCGCCGTAACGGCATAGCAAACAGAGGGAGTATAGATAACTTATGTACTAACTGTATTATAAATTAATTAAAACATTAAATAAAATATATATGAAAAAATGTATACATGTAACGCCCAGTAAGGACATGGCAAATTTTGAGAGGTTATTACATTATTATGGATTATTATATCTATACCATATAATTATATTACATTACAAATTACGATTTCTTATGAATTTTCAATAGAATTTCAATTCTATTATGTGCATCAGTTGAGTGTTTAATATTATGTTACTTTGAGTGTTGGATCGCAGTCCTGGACCAAGAATATCAGCTAAATATAAAATTATTCCCCTTGACACTAGGTATCTCTTTAAAGTTGATAGAGAGCACAATCGCTCGCGACCACTTCAAAAAACCTTTTTCACTTTTTTATCTATGGGTTTTTTATCTATCTATTAAAGTAGCAAATAACCCACACGATCACCTAAAAAACTACGTCAAGCCATTTGCCAATTCCTTTCCACCACATCCAACTATCATCAGTTCGGTTGTGATCCCGTATCAAGAATATCGGTGTAATGCAAGATTGATACTTTCTATCACTATCAAATTAATAGAGAGTACCCTCATTCACTACAACTTCATAGAAACTGTTTTATTTTTTCACTTTCATGGTTTACTTACGTCCTTAAGCTCTGCAGTGACACAGTTTATGACGTAGGTGACACCAAGTCCGTTTGTGTTGGCCAACACCATGTCTCTGAAGCTTTGGTCTCTCGAATTTCCGATGTGGTCCTCTGAAAAGAATAATACTGGTAAACTAAATTTAGAAATTATTACTTCTTAGAGTGTTCTGTTTATTATAATCATCAACATATATTAATCTACTTCTGGACATATGCTTCTCCAAGTGCACGCCACTGAGCACGATGAGCGGCTACTCCCATCCAGCTTTTGCGACATGGCCTACTGAATTTGAAATTTGGAGCATAGCAAAAGTTGCTTAGTTTGAATCGAATCGTATATATGCTAATTATGAAGATAATAATAAAAGATCTACGTACCCTTCAGTTCCGGGAACAATTTCCTCAAGAAATGCTTCTTGCGGAGGTCGCTGACTGTCGTGAACACTTGCAGCCCATGCGCTAAAGCTATGGATATGGCCGCTTGACCCAGGGCACCAGTCCCACCGTGCACCAAGATGCTCATGTTGCTGAGCATACGGACTTTCATGAACTGGACAAAAGAAATAAGGCTAGAGGTTAAATTTAAAGCCCAAGGAAAGCGCTTGGACTTCGATGACGATGACCTGAGTGACGATAAGGCCTGGAATCCTTAAGCTACTGAAGAAGAGTCCAAAGCTCAGATTGCAGCAAAAAAGCTGGGCATCCTGAACAAGGTGCGGCAGTATTTCACACCAGAGCAGATCCTTAGCCTGTACAAGACGCAAGTCCGATCGTGCATGGAATACTGCAGTCACCTTTGGGACGGATCTGCCAAATACCAGTTGGCCGCACTCCACTCGGTGGAACGCAGAGCTATAAGGCTCATCGGTGATGACGCGCTTGTCGAGACCAAGCTTACCAGTCGCCGGCGTCGTGTCGCCTGCCTGTGTGTCTTTTACCGACTTTACCACGGAGAGTGTGCCGGGAAGCTTTTTGAGCTCATACCACCATCGCCCTTTTACCACCGAACCTCCAGACGTACTGCAAGATATCATCCCCACCTAGTAGAAATTCCACTATGTCGCATTAAGCGCTTCATGTCATCATTTTTACTGCGCACTGGCAAGGAGTGGAATTCTCTGCCATCGTCTGTGTTTCCAAAAACTTATAACCTGAATTCCTTCAAGGCGAGAGTTAATAGGCATCTTCTGGGGCAGCTCGCTCCATCGTGGATCGCATCTACGCTCACCATCAGGCGACATCGAGGTCAAGAGCTGTCTTATAAGGCATTAAAAAAAAAGAGGCCAACCTAACTGTCCGAAGACACTAATATACACACAACAAATATCGGATACTCAACAATAACAACAACAAAGGTTATAATCCCGTTTATTTGTGTTTATTGAAGAGTAAGCAATGAAGCTTTATCTAATGTTAAACAAAAGCGAAGTTCAGATGCGAAAACAGCTAGAGAAGCAAGTTCGTGGCAAACTAGCTGTCTTCACTAACCGCCTTTTAATCGCCTCTGTGGTTAAGACTACCGGTTTGGAGCCAGAGGTCCCGGATTCGACTCCCACCCGATTGCGGGGAGCCAGGGAGTACACGTTTGTGTACTCGGTTTGGTTGGTGGTAGGGCTTGTTTGCCCGCCAGGCTAGCTACCACCATCTTATCTAAATATGTCGCCATAACATCAATGTTTGTAGCATTGTTGTGTTCCGGCGGCTAGAGATAAGATAGCCAGTGCCTTAGTAGTTGAGTATTCCGGGTGAAGTGCGCTTCCACCTTCAGCCTTATCATCACTTAACATCAGGAGACGAAGGCCAAGTGCTTATCCGTAAGATATAAAAAAAAACCGTTGGTTAATAATTACTCGTGTATTTGATTGTGTTATATATGATTAATTTTCTTTATTATAAGATAATGATATAAAATTATACTTAAATAGAAAATTTTACTTACAAGACAGTAAAATGCGTGAGCGTACGGCATCGGGACAGTGGCGGCATCTTCCATCGTCCAATGGCTAGGGACAGGCCACAGCAACTCTGGGGCCACCTTGAGGCGACTACTCGCCGCACCAGACCGAACGAGCCCCATCACTTGAACACCGCTACAGAGAAACAAGAAAGAAGATTTATTTTTATTTTTTATTTATTTATTTAGGTTTGCCAACATTTGTGTACAACAATACATAAGCTCACTTAAATACTATATATATATATATATTTATATATAAAACTAAAAAAAACTAATTGTCACAAATTCTTACAGGCAAACACAGCATGCACTAAAACAATTATATTTGCCAAAAGAAACTAATAATAATAAAGTAAATTATTCTATTGCTATGATTCCTATAGGCACTTAAATTTGGTACAAAGAATGATTCTTTTTTGGTTGTATGGAAATAATAAATTAAATTTTTACTTAAACCAAAAATAAAGCAAACCAAAAAAAAAAACATAAGCGAAGCGGGACAAGAAAGACAATAGGACAAAAAAGCAATCTAAGATTGCGCTTCACTGTTAAGCTTGGCCAAAATTATCCTACGGACCTTGGTGGGTGAGTCGTAGTGAATATCAATATCGTTACTATACTCATTTACCAGCTTACAGAACCTTGCAATTGGTGAGTTTGAACCGTAAACGGTTTTACGAAACGGAGCCCTAAGGGGTGCGATTACGCTTCGAGGATATCTTACCGGGACACGCATTTTTATTTTATCCAGTAGTTGAGGACAATCTATTTTGTGATTAAAGATTTTGGAGACGAAAGATATGTCACTTGAAAGTCTACGATTCAACAACGAGTCTATTTTAAAGTGCGTCAAACGGCTGTTATACGAAGTTAGTTTCTTTTTAGAGATACCACAAGAATACATCAGGTGCCAGACAAACCTTTTCTGAATGCGCTCCATGCGTAAGCTATGTGTAGCATAATGCGGCCTCCAGACGATACTGCAGTACTCCAATATACTTCGCACTAGGCTATTGAAAAGTAAAATTTTTGTTTTACTACTACGCAGGTCCTTAATATTTCTTAGGACAAAACCAAGCATTCTCGAGGCCCGATTCACGATATTGTCTATGTGCTGAATAAACGTCAATTTACTGTCAAACGTAACACCTAAATCTCGAACAACCACCTTTTTTTCAATACAAGTATCATCTATAGTATATTTGTGATCAATGAATTTCTGTTTCCTACCAAATCTAATGTAAAAACATTTATTCGTGTTTAATGCCATGCAATTGACGTCGCACCATTCAGCGATTTTATTGAGATCGCTTTGAAGTAAAACTGAGTCCTCTAAAGTTTTGATCTCTCTACCAAACTTTAAGTCATCAGCATACATATATGGTTTTGATGATGTAAGACAATTCGGTATATCATTCACAAAAATATTAAATAAAATTGGCCCTAAATGAGATCCTTGTGGCACGCCTGAATTGATACACTCCAAATCCGATTGAAACCCATTGACTACTGTGAAGAATTTACGATTACGCAAGTAGGATCCTATCCACCTCAACAAAGCATAACTGAGGCCATATGCCGACAACTTTTGTAATAATATCTGATGAGGAACTCGATCAAAAGCTTTGCTAAAGTCGGTGTAAATAACATCTACTTGTTTGCCATTGTCAAGAGATTCAAACAACATTTCAGAAAAATCTACCAAGTTAGTGCTTGTGGATCTGTGTTCAACAAAACCATGCTGACATGTACTAAAGAATTGTTTAGCGTGATTTTGTATACTTGGACAGACCAATGATTCTAGGACCTTACCAAGGCAAGATATAATGGATATTGGTCTATAATTATGGACCAGATTTTCACTGCCTGATTTAAATACAGGAACGATCTTAGCTGTCTTCCATAATGAGGGAAAAATACCTGTATTCAAAGACTTGTTGTAGATAGCTAAGAGCGGTTCCGCCAAACATTCCGCACATCTCAATATAAAAATGGGTGGGATTCCATCAGGACCTGCTCCTTTATTGCCATCTATGCATTTTAACTTCTTTAAAACGGACTCAAGATTTAGCGGGGGAAGTGATAGCAGCACACCATAGTTCTCCATGCACTTAAGGTAATTCGAGTGAGCATAATGTTGTGCTTGTGAAGCGTTACCATCGCTATTGTCAGCATAAACAGCCGCAAAGTGAGATGCGAAGAAGCCGCAAATTATTTTTGGGTCTGAAGAAGATTTAGTACCGTCTGTCATTTGAATAGGATAAGAGCCAGTTCCACCTCGCTTAGCCTTTATGTACGACCAAAAAAGTTTCGGGTTTTGGTTAATTTGCTTTTCTACTCTTGTAATATAACTTTTGTAACAGTCAGTAGCTAAACACGAGCATCGCGCACTTAGCAAGATAATTAGAAGAAGAATAGAAAGAGACCATAAAGCTCTTTAGATGCCTGAGGCGACTAATAGCCGCTCTAGAAAGAAATAGCCTCGTCACTTGAACATCATAAGTCACTTCATGCCACATGGATGCGACTACTTGCTGCATCAGTCTGAATTATGATGGGCTTAGCAAGGCATAGCTATGGAGAAGAAGATGTCATAGCTTTCTAAACCTCTCTGAATTCTGGGCTCATCTTAAAACGACTACTTGCTGCAGCAGACCGAATGCTGCAGATATAAGACTATTCAAGGAGTTTACATGGACCAACACAATGTTTTAGGGATGGTGGGGCTCATTTGCCAGTTTTCACTAAGTGTGCCTGAAAGTGCACGCCTGCAGATCAGACTACCATTAACTGTCATATTTCCTCAATAGACGAACTTTACGTATATGGCATATGGTTGAACATTTATTGAAGAAATTTGACAGTTTTGGTTAGGTTGATGTGCAGACGTCTGTATCAAAAAGTTTCTGCAATTCAATGTTATTTTTATTTACCTGTCAGTAACACCGCTGAAGTCCATTCCGTAATAGTTGTTATCAAGACCGTTAACCTTCTTCACCGGGTAGATGCCGGTAGCTCTTTTGGAGTCGACAGTATTCAGCCCGGCATAGTGCACCTGTAATCATGTAAAGTCTTTATAAATTACAATTGAGATGTTGATAACATAAACAATTACATTTCATAACTGATTTTGTAAAAGAAATTCCATAATATTCTAAACATTTATTTTCATATTTTAATTTGACATTTAAAGGAATTCCTGTAAACCAAAAAGTGGTTATTAAATAATCGATTGATGAATGTTGATGGATTGTTTTCAAGAATATCGTTTTGACAGGTCTGAAAGCATTACTTACTCTATTGACTAACTAGTAATAATAAAGTAGATGACCCTATTATTACCCAATACTAGGTAGTTTGAGTTTTGCTAAAAGTTCCAAATAAAATGATAAAGATAAAAGTTTCGAACCGTCACAGCGATGCCATCGTTGGTAGGTTCCTCTGCTTGTACCCAGCTCAGAGAGTTCAGGTCACCAATTTGTTTGCTCTGAAGCGTTACTAAGGGGGCACCTAGTTGTTTATTCTTTAATGGCAAGTAGTATTCGCCACCCCAGATTCCCTGAAAATAAATATAATTGCACAAGGAATGGAGGTAAAGCTGCTGGTTAAAGTCCTTATAAAGCCATGCTGGCCTATTAGCTTAGCAATACAAAATCATAATGTTGCAAGCATTGCTGGTACCGCTCGTGCTCCTACAGTTTGAGGATATTTATAACTTATGTTTTTCGTATTTCTAACTTTTAAACAATCACATCCATTGGAATTATTATTAATGGGATTTATTCACTCTTTATTGCTTTTGCGTACATAAATTTTGACACAGTTGCACATGTGCTGCGTATGAATGCAGTCGTTAAAACCCATCCATTTTGCAATTGTGGTTATTTTTGACGTTTATAGTGAATATGGGAAGCTTGAGCTCATCTGCGTTAATATAATGATAAATTGATTAAAACACAAAACATTAGTGAAGTACACAGTTTCGACTTACTCGGGTCAAGACATTGACAGTTAGATCCAACTCAGGCAGTTCCACCAAACTTTCGTCTTCAGCTTTGTCATGATTTACCATGACTAAGTAGATTTGGTTACGTTCCGAATCTTTCCTCCAAATGTCGACAAGATCTTTGACACCTTCCACTGGGGGATAGGACGTTAGAACCAACAGTTTATGGTTAAGTGGTAGGCAGTCTCTTGTTGCAGTCAGCATGCCAAGATCACTCTCTGTCCGAACGGTAAGAGCAGTGGTCGATGTCGTAACAGCTGTGGGCCTCCATTTAGCTAGATGCAGCCATGCTTCTCCTGAATTCTGTGAGGCTACAACGCGGTAAAGGCTTGATGGTCTAACGCGAATGGAATCGTGTGAGGTCTCCTCAGCACTCAATATGAAAACGTTGCTATTTAAAGCACTATAGAGTTGTTTACAAATCTGAAAATTACACAGTTCAAATTAAATCGTTAATATTATTAAGTACGTAGTATATTCTTGTAAGTATCATGTTTAGCCCAACACAAACACAACCCTGAAATATTCACGAGCTAGCTCTTATAGTTTTTTTTTATTTCGTAAATTTTTTGACAGTGTGCCTAGGCCTGGAAATCCAGAGGGTACAGGGTTTCAATCAATGCCTGTCCAAGAAAAATGTATTAAACGGTTTTACTATTCAAACATAATCGCCATATACTCGAAGTTAACAATATTTATAGTTACTACCTACGTATATAAAACGACTGTGTCTTTCTACAGTTAAAAAAATTAAAATTTTCATCTTTTTTTTTCATTTTTTTTTTTCTCATTTTACCCAATTGCGATGAAAATCTGGTAAGTTGTTGTGCGAACGCTCGCGAAGGTTTCTGAATAAGTATTGTAAAACACGACGGGTTACGAGTGTTCATGTTTCTAAAGTCACGGACGGGAGTGTCAAACTAAAATACTCACAATATCTTCCATGGAAAGATTTCGGACCAGCACTAAGTCAACATTTGCTAATAGCTCTTCGGATTGGGACACCGCATCGCCGGGTATTTGCTTCAACAACACTTTCACGCCAGGGATACCATTCATGTTCTTAGCGGCATTGAAAATTGTATGTTTTTCGGAGCTGTTCAATATCTCAACGACGTTCAACACCGATTTATTTACGTTTTCAGCTACCATTTGTAGGAAAACTTGCACAGATGTTTTCACCTAATGAAATAGAACATTATCAAGATGAGTTTCATAATTAATAATAAAGTCCGTTTTAGTTATAAATCCTGTCAGGGTTCACTCTTCCATTTCAACACTAACTTTCAGTATATCGATATTATCGACTGTTACCAAACAAAGGATTTAACGGGGCCGCTGGGGGTTTAGTCCATCTATTTATACTATTAGTTATACAAAATAACAGAATGGACGAAAAAAGTCTTATTTGTTATACTGCTTAATATAACTTATTGGATTCGAAAAAATAATAGAGGTTTGTCCATGTAGTTATAACTAATTTATTTAAAAAAAACTACGTTTGTCTACTGTAGTAAGTAGACAAACGTAGTATAGTGAGAATATTTGCATTATATATATAGATATCGCCTTGGTGGCCGAGTTGCAAAGCTCTCGGCCAAATACCTGAAGCTCTCGCGTTCAATTCCCAGGTCGAGCAAAATGTGTTTTGGATTTTTACCGAGCTCGAGTTTGAGATCACCAACTCGCATTAAGCAAGCATGGCGATTAAGCCATTCAATCAATTGTAGTGATGACTTGATTTCAATGATGGAGGCCTTTGATCAGCAGTGGGACAGTTATAGGCTATGTACTTACTTACTTTTTACTTACGTAGAGCTTAACACTTGACTAGGAAGAAGAATAAAAATATAAAGATAGATGACTCACATCGCCAGGAGAGAGGTTGAAGTGAGGTACGAATTTCAACGTTTTCAATACAACTCGTTTTGAGTTCGAGTTTAGCAGGTTTTCGAATTTAATAGTTTGCATAACAATTCCTCCACACCTGTAAATTACACAATGTATAAACATAAAAAATAATATCTATACTAATATCATAAAGAGGAAACCTTTGCATTTTTGTACGTATGTATGTTTGCAACGAATAAACTCAAAAACTACTGGACCGATTTAAAAAATTCTTTCACCATTAGAATGCTACACTAGCGCTGAGTAACATAGGCTATATTTAAAAAAAAAAGAAAAAATGCGGTACGAAGTCCGCCGGATCAGTTAGTATTGTATAAAATTGTGTTAACGCTTACAAAAACTGTATCCAAAAGTACGGTTTAACCTTTTGATCGCCACAGCACAGTCGGCTATAATCGACAAGCGAGAGCGTAAACAAAATAATATTCATTTTATTTATTTATTACAATTTTTTTGGTTTTTTATTGTAAACTGACTAAACGTATTTTATTTTATTTTGCTGTATGGACTTGTGGCTGAAATAAATGAATTGAATTGAATAAAGATTTTTGGAAGTCTTCCTGTTGCAAGTTTTTAGTTGAATATCGCGAATCAAAAGGTTAATGAAAAATACCGAATGGTTCTTAATAATTATGGTATAACAGTTACCTTGTCTGATCGAACAGCTCATTCACGTAAGTCTTCAAAACAGGTTTGCCGTTCAGCACATTTGTTTCTTTTTCCGAGTGCAGTTTAGTATTAATTGTAAGTCTTCTAATATTACTTGGTAAGGATACACCGTCGTGTTTTTGTCTTAACGCGTTTACTTGAAGCATGCCATCTATTAAAGTTACCCAGTTATTGTCCCAAAGTATCTCAGCTTCAGTGAGGGAGACGTTCGCTTTCTGAATGCAACGGAATTCACCGCTGAAATAACAATAAAAATCATCAAAATACTTTTTTTCCCACGGAGTGCCTATAAAATTTTAATATCGATAGAAAGATCTAATAGATTAGTCTATCGATGTTATTCAATACTTTCGATATAATCAGGAATCCATTTATTATTTCTATTTATTGTGTACAGGTACTTATTGCCGTCAAAACCAAGTATAAAATACAAATAATAATAATTTATAATTTCGTTTACTGAATCTACCCACCAGTTCGGATTTTGGGAGAGCCTTCGACCGAGAAAAGCTGGCATGAAACTCAAGAGGTTTTTTCTTTATCTCCATCTTTTAAACCAATTTACGATAATGTAATAATTATAAAATAGAATTAGTAGGTACAATTTTGTACTCAAAAATAATAATATTCGAACCAGTGCAGAGCAGACTTTTGTCCATACGCTTTTGTCTGCAACATAGTCATTGACCTTATAGAAGGCTTTCTTAATTAAAATTTGTTTGGTATGGGTTTTGAATTTGATATATGTCAACGCGGTGATATTGTCTGGTAAAACAAAAATAAACATAAATATCCTTACCTATAAGAATATTCCCTCTCGTGTAGAATCTGGTATACATCCTTGTCATCGAGAACCAAATCCTCATTCGCTTCCTCGATACCAATGGTGTCTTCGACAATTGCTTCCTTGATAAAACCGCTGGCTACTTTTGAATTATCTTTCATTACCTAAAAATGGTAATCATCCTTGTTTTAAGAGAATATACAATATATTTTGTACCGCCCTTGTACTCGTATATGCACACTTACTTACATTCTATTTAATAAATTAAATCACAGCATGTATGTGTTCTTAATAAAATTGCAAACTATATTATTCCTAGCGATTAGCAGCTCGCAAGCGAGTTGTTAAAAAGAGCTAGCTCACCTAATCTAGCTCAACGTATATCTAGCTCACTCTCGTTCAATTCATATCAGTATTAATTTTAGCTCAGTGTTTCATCGGAATATGTCGGGTCGGAATCGAGCAGCTCGATAGACAAAGAGAGACATATGCGTTTCGAATGACGAGTATGAGCGATAGAAAGAGATGCACACACACAAACACTGCAGTGCCTATTGTTGAAAATAAACAACGCATTGTGACTACTATACTTTCAAAAAGCTAAATTAAACTAGGAATTAGTATTACTATACTACCTATTAATCATAATCAGTCTGTAGTTCTGTACGAGTATAACTCAAAAGTGTCAGTCATTGTCATTTAAACGACTCAAGAGCCTTCTATCTTCATGAACTACACTGAGCTAAATGAGCTACTGAGCTAGAAGAGATATATAGCTCAAAAGTGTCAGTCATTGTCATTTAAACGACTCAAGAGCCTTCTATCTTCATGAACTACACTGTGCTAAATGAGCTACTGAGCTAGAAGAGATATATAGCTCTTGACTGGGTAAAGAGCTATATAGCTCTTATCTCAAAGAGCTAAATTTCTCATAACGAATTATTTCAAAAGCTTACTTAAGCTAAAGCTTACTTATTCGTAAGTGATTCTTAGTATTTCTGAAAAACTTTAATTGTTGAGATTACTGAGGTTTATTTTGTCGGTATTGAATAAGGCCTACTTTGGCTTACATGTCTCTCCAACGGCTACTCTCATCCAACTCTTGCCAGCCACCTGGAGTGGCCGACGATGATGATGATGTTAAGTTGAACATACCTCAAATCGGCCGGTTCCCCTGTGCAAAGCCACACTGATTCTTATCTGCGTTTGGTCATTCACTATTGGCTGAGCAAAGAACTTGACGTCATCAAACATGACTGATGTTTCTTTCTTCGGTTTATCCAGCCACATGGCTAAGGTATCCCAGACAGCGATTAAGGCGGCCGAAAATGGGTAAACGTTAATTCCTAAATAAAGAAAAGAATTATAGAATTAGCTAAATTTTAAAGTTTTTTTACAATAAGAGAAAGATTTATTTACACATACAATAAAAATAAAACTAAAAACACAATAAATATGTAGATAGATAGTTATCTATTTATTTAAGACCTTTCTTTCGAATTGAACTTAAACTAAATATGATTATGAATTTAGTTTATTTTTCAATTTTGAATCTGCCTTAGTTTGTGTTATAGCGAACAACGCTGATATGCAGGCGGAGCCTATTGAAGCGCGATGCGCAATATTATAAATCAACAAAAAAGACATACAAATAGGTGATTATTATAAATCGTTAGATTTCATAGAGACCATTCGAAGATTGACTTTAGAAGCAACGAACCAAACTGTGGTTACAGTTGTCCTCTTCATGCAAACGACAAGCAAGCGCTCTTAACAACTTTAGAGAGTGCAGCTATATTTAATTTTGTCTATAGGGCGACTCTCGGTCTAAAAACTTTCTTAAGATACTGGTCTTAAAAGTACTGGAAGGAGAACGTGTTGCGTTTTCTAACCCAGCGTTATGTTAAATGACCATAACTGGTAATCTGGCCAATCTAACCTCATTATTAGTGAGCCCCTGATCAAAAACTAAATTAGTGATTTTTTTTATTTTTTTTATTTATTTATTAAAAATTACAAAGGTACTTAAATTAATCTATAGATCGAGGCAGTGTGATAAAAACAATATTGGTTTGTCCACACACCGGCACTCACCGCCTTACGCTCACAATATACAAAAAAAAACAACAACAAAATATTAATAGTCAAACAATGTGGACATTACAATTCACCCACAACAGGGCAAATGAGAAGTGTCTGTTTCTGGTTTACTGGTGTAGTGCCCAGTATAGAACCCTTATACTATATTCGTGGGCTTTGCGTCTGGTTATTGCAATGTTCATGTTTTGTGCTAAGTTATGCTAAATTATCACTATATCACACTGTGTGTTTAGAAAGATTAAAAAAAATATCTTATTAAGATTATTATTAATTTCTGCATTCACAATGTTAGATGACTCGGTAGCTCAGCGGTCAGAGCATTAGACCGTTAATCCAAGGGTCGTGGGTTCTATTCCCTCCCGAGCTTCCGAGACTAGTTGATTATCTAGTAAAAATAAAAATAAAAATATCTTCTATAAATCTCTAAGGTTATTTAATTTTTAGGACTTACCTCTTACAACATGACCACGTAAGTAGCTGTTTTCAGGATCGTGAAGAGATACCACGTATTTGGCTGCTGCCGCAGTCTTTCTATGTGCAGCCACGTACAGAGGAAGAGCCCTAAAAAATATTAATTATTTAAAAAAATCATTATCGCTATTAATAACTAGGGTGGTGGCTAGGGTTGCCACCCGTACTTTATTATAAAGTATTGTACGTTATTTGGGGTAACTGTACTCTATAATTTATTAGAAAAATAAAGTACGCGAAAATACTTTATTTAACATATTTTAGTTATCTAGGGTTCTTTTTACAAATAACACACACATAAAAGTTGCTGTACAGCTATTTAGCAGTGAAGTTGCTATGAGAAATGAGAAATATGTATTTAAGCGAAACAAATAATCTTACTTTATTTTGTCACAATTAACTTTTTTTCCCTATGTTTTAATAACCAATGTACTTTATTTGCACAAAAGGTGGCCACCCTAGTAATGGCACCAGTGTTCGACACTTTAAGCCCACCAGAAGACACTAGTTTTCGTCATCAAAAAGTAATATAGAATTTCATAGAAATTTTACCGAATCACAGCTAGGGAGCAAGCAGTGGTCTGTATTCAATTGTCTCTAAAATCATTAATTTACCCCTATTTCTAGTCATTGAAGAAAAAAGTGTCAATCACTGGTCACTGTTGACCACTGAGGCCGCTATTTCGTTCCCATGTTGGTTTGGGACGTGAAAAGAATGAATCAGCTGCATAACTTCCCGTGATTGTCGTACGAGCTGACTTAGGGACAAAGGTTCCTCGAAATATACTCGCATAACAGGCGATCGGTTAGCAACCTATCACTGACGTTATCTATTCAACCTCGAACCCTACTTTGATTATGCTAAATGTAGTTGGGGAGTAAGGGGAGAACGGAATCAACATCTTATCCGACCCAACTGCCAACCCCCCCCCCCCTGCACGCTCCGTAGGGGGCGGCAACCAACTGGTTCCCGTGGTGCTCCCTGCTAGAAAATAGACGGGCCAATAGCGACCGAGCATTGGCGGTATAACCATACCTCTGGCCCCGACTGGAAAAGGCTATCGCAGCCTTGGAGGTTAAATCCCTTCCAAAAGAGCGAGGAGAAGACACCGAGCGTGACGGTTACGCTCGGAAGTAGCAGCCCTCCTAGCCGCCTAGGATACTATTAGGATGCTAATAACCTGTATATCTAAAATTCACCTTTAATACTGAAACTTAACTACGAACCCTATGTCCCTGATAAGGGATAAAAGGATGGCATCATCATCATTATCATCAAATGTAGCATCGACGTCGTTAACGTCGTGATTACTCAAAATTGGTGATTTTGTTGCTGTCGTGGAAAAAGGATGTGAGAGTACGTATGTATGTATAACTTCGTCAATAACTTACCATTTCTCGTTATGGGCCCATTCTACTAGATGCGAAAGCATCGGTGTTCCTGTAGAAACTGGGAATTCTATTTTAGGATATAAGACGTTGACTTTAGGAGTATATCCTTCCATGAATAACCTGCAAATTTAAACATGATATAACAGTATGCGCTAAAAATACAATTATTTGAAATTAAACTACATTTACGGATTTACTCGCGTTTATTTAAGGCGAAGGGTAAGGCACACTAGCGCCGCTAATGGATTTAATTTGATAACTGCTAAACTGGATTTTTTTTTCAAACATTGCGGACCTTCCGACACTAGACAAACATCTATTATTTAATAATTGTGCACTACTTTTAGGTTTCTTTTTGTATTCATTAGCTAACACCAAAAGTGGCCATTGTTTGTGAATAAATGCGATAGCCCGTTTTGTAAATAAACCACGCAAAAAAAGTAGTGCACAATTATTAAATAAATACTATGGATCCTTTGATGTTGTCGGACGGTACGCAATGTTTAAAAAAAGATCCGGTTCGTTAGTAATTGTCAAATTATCAATTGGTGGCGCTAGTGTGCCTTAGCCTTCGCCTTAACACATTAATTTGATTTAATGTTTATCCTGACGATTCAAACTTTGCAGTCCGTGGTCACAGGGAGTCTAAGATGTTGGACGTCTCATAATTAGTGTTAGCTTGTATACCCTCATTTTTTTTTAAATAAAATTATTCATGAACATCATACTTAATGTACACGGAACGTTCATAACGTACTTGCCAATTCCTTCGAGAACCATCAAGGCGTTATCAGGATGGCCACGGCGGGTAAGAGGGATGTGCTTGCAAGATTCTGCTAATGAACGTTTCAGAATGGCTTGCAGAAGACCGTGGGGTGCTACTTCCACCAGCACGGCATTGGCTGGGATCAGGGTTGACGTCTCCTCGAATAGTACAGGGTTCTGTGGATATAAATACCTATTAGTGCGTTATATAATAGCATTATCTGTAAATGCGATTCAGATGTTATAATATTTTTTGTATTCTGAGTTATAGTCCCACTTACTGACATTGTAACAACTGACAATATGTGTGAGAAACTGTGTATGTGAGATATGTAAGGGATGCTTTTAAAACTGTTGAATATATTCCTTTTATGATACATTAAATACTGCAGGTGTTAGGAATCCAGGAATGAAACTAAGTAAACTAATCATTCGGTCTCTTTTACTCTCGGCTCGTAGTTTATTGAAAATATTTACTTTTCAAGTCCATATTTCTATCTCGAGAATAAAAATGAGACTTACCAGCAAGTTGTTAGTATGGTACTCGGCAGAGGAGAATTTGGCCGAGGCTTGATCCCATCGGTCCTTTGGAACTGAAGTGGACACCCAGCGGTCGCTTCTCTCTTTCGGATCCTTGATGACTTCTGACAAGTATTTCAGAAGCGCTGGCCCTGATAAAGAAATCACAATGTGTAAAACCATACAAACCGTATACCAGCAGTGGGAGTTAATGACTGTGTTGGTGATGTTTAAAACAACATATATTTCTTAAACAATACAGTTATTATCTTGTTAGATTGAAGATAATGTTGGTAAATATAAAATATAATAAGTAACATTTTTATAATTTTAATGTGGTGATAATTATACCTATACTAGATAATAATATAATACTTATAAAGACGATAATGCAGGTGATAATGATGATGTTGATTGTAGTGATGACGAAGAGTGCTAACCAGCTTCAGCGATGTAACGGGAGTGGTAGGCGATGTTGGAGCAGGGCACCTCCTTCGCAAAGATTCCACTAGTGGTGAGTGTGGCGACAAACTCCCTCATCACGTCCGCGGGGCCAGAGATGGTGCTGGACTCTGCAGCGTTGTGGCACGCCACCTCGATCTCGGGAGGAATCATTTCCTTTATCTGTAGAATAGTCTTAGTCAAATTATATAGAAAGGTTAAGTACATTTAAAAGATAAGAATTTGTGACTGTAGAACGATCAACATTGCTTAGCCTTAAGCGTAGGTCTAGACCTAGAAAGCTAAATTTTTGTTTAAATTTTGGAGGCTAAACATTTCAAAATACAAAAACTCGGAGCCATATATTGAAATAAATGCGGAAAACTATTAAGGGGGTGCAGCGCAGAATTTCGAAAATTTACGTGTTTTTAAGTCACTGGTGCTAGGCGCTGAATAGGTCATATACATTAAAAGAACTAGTGTAGGTTAGCTTGATCCTTTGACAAGGTCATGGTTGTCTTGGAATTTGAAAAAAATATCCAGAAACTGCATAAACAATACGTAAAAGCAATGATATCTAAAAACTTATTTCTTCAGAAACTTTGTAAATATAGCACAAATAAAACAATGATCCGACATCAAAATGGTTGTATTGATATTTCGCAGGTCACTGTTGTCTTATTTTTCAATTAAGTCCTCGCGCGCCATATGTACGCACGGTCGTACGTAAGGTGGCCCGCTAATTATACCTACAGCGCGGGACGGGTTAAAAAACATGAGTATGAAAATATTAAGACTTTTAAAATTTTTTACCCAAACGCCTATGATTTTACGAAAGTAAACATTGCTCTAATAAAATCACCAGCCTACTCTGTACAGATATTAGTGTGCGTGCGTATTCACAGTCGTGCGCCGTTGTTATACCACTGCCACGCGCCGCTCGCTCGCTATCATAAAAAAACTTGAAACTCGAAGTTTTGCGTCCGCGCTGCACCCCCTTAAATGAAATCTTCTATTTGGTCTCTTAATTCAAAAAACTTGGTCACCTAACCGGGAACCAGGCTTAAAATATAGTAACTTTGCTTATTTATTTAATCGAAAAAACAATTGAATAATAAAATACATTGTCACCTTTTCATAGCCGATGCCTACAGCAGCCATTGAACCCCGAATGAAAGGCGTCTGGATGGAGACAAGACCGCGGCTGTACGCTGATAATATCATCTCCTCGGCAGTGAAGCAGCCGTCTGCGTACGCGCACCCAAGCTCGCCTACACTGTGACCTGTTGCGTGTGTAAGAAAGCAGTTTGCATAACAAGTATCATGTAACAGGATAACTTTTGAATCGAGTGTGATTGATCATAGTTAAAGATCCTTAAGAAGCTGCTAAAATGGGTGAAACTAGCCTCCTAGGCGGCTCTTATGTGATTATAATAACTCCAGAATTATAACAGTATGTTAACATATTAGAAATACAACTTCAAAGAAATCGTGTTGTAATTATATACTTGATTGAAAAGTAATCTCGTGCTTATGTATTTCAGTTGGCACACTCTCACACCAACACCACCAATGTCACCACTTACCAATAATTTTATCAGGAACCAGTCCAAGTTCTTTCAAGACATCAGTAAGCCCAATTTGTACTGCAGCAATACCAACGAACGAGTGAAGGATGTTGTCGAAGATTGTCTTGTCGGTGGAAGTGATAATGTGGATCAAATCAATTCCTTTAGGCTTAAGTGCACGCTGGCATCTGAAAACGATGATCATTATCAGCCATAACAAAACTTAACAGTACCAGAAAAAAAATGGTATGCATCTTGCCATGCTGTGAGAGAAAGGGAGATTTACACTACATTCCAATGTAGATAAAGTAGTCGCCATCACACTCTTCTTTAAAACTTTTATTCAAAAACCTACTAGGTTACAATTTCCATTCCAATTAAAGTGTATACGACATTATCGTCACTTACCATCAGGCAAAATGAGTCAAGTTTAGTTCCATTAAAGAAATAAAAAAATCTGATTGTTAGCTGAAAGTACCAGGAGACCATAATACATAAGTAGTTGTACCTCTCGATGGCAGACGCGAAGATAGGTATGCGCATGAGGTGCGCGCCCATGCCGGCCCACTGCGAGCCCATGCCGCTGTACACGAACCAGAGGGGGCGGCGCGCGTCGTCGAAGTACTCGCATTTCTCCTTGAGGCTCACTGTCTCTTGTTCTGCGTTCGTATCTGATGAAAATAGTTGTGTCAAATTAATTAATTAGCCCTTTAGCCGGAAAACCGGAAGATACAACGAGAATTCGTTAAATTAAGATTAAATACATCATTGAAGGGAAGATAGAAATAAAGAGTGGAAACGAAAGGCCAAGAAGAAACTTATATAGAACAAACTAAAGAGAAGGCAAACGGTGAAGGAAATAACTTGCCTGTTTATGGCCATTATTATGGATGAAGGGAAGGTATAAAGTGAAGGGAAGCCTCGTGAATCAGCAGTGGAGACATAAAATGGTAGTGATGTGATATTTACCCAGGATAATAAAACCTCTTCCTAGGTGTCCGGAGGTGTTGTTGCTGTGGATGTTGTGAAGCAATGCCAGCTCCTCAGGGTCCACCGGGCGGGACTTCAGATCATCCAGTATCTTGAGGACGGCGCTCTCTTGACGAGCAGAGATCGTCACCAGACGAGGTATACTCGACTTGTACCGCGTGTAATCCTGAAAGAGAATATGTCATTTTTAAGAGGTGTAACGCCAGGCCGAATGCATTTTTGTTTATAAAACAAACAGAATAAAATTCACATAGTTTACATTAACAAACTTTCGCATATCATCTCCACCTATATTAGTGCCCATATGATAGACAGAATGTGATAGTCAGAAACTGACGATTTTTTGCCACATTCCTAATCAGGCCTCTGAGAAACGATTGAGGGCGTTTTCAAATTAGCAGAATCGAGGCTCTGAACATTCTCATCATGTTTTCACTACCTACCTTCGGTTTGTACTGCCCACTTAGCAGTATGTGCGCAGTGCAGCCGGTGATGGAGTGGTTGGTGATGGCTGTGTAGCTGCGACCGAAGGGTTCAGTCTCATTGACAATGCGGATCCTTCCGTCATGGAGGGCCGGCACGTCTTTACGCGGGTTGGTAAAGTGCAGGTTCGCTGCGATTTTACCGGTGTGGTAGCCTAAAAGCACCTGTAAGTTGAATATTTTTGGGTTAAAAATAAAAGAAGAGAAAGAAAAACAAATGTGTATGTGTCAATATTAATTAAAGAAATCTCCTTATTTTTTTGACAGTGGAAAACTTGTCGCTCTAGTACCCTTCTAGATCTTGCCTCCCAGCTAGCCCTCCCGCCCAGATCCGAGAGTCTCGACAGGGATTCGGGAAGAGGTGGGGTCTACCCACTAAACACCACTGTACATCCCTTTCACGTGCCGCTAGTGTGACTGGGATCACCGGTTTGGCAGTTCACCCTAGCGGATGAAATGCTCTCCTAACATACGTATTTTTTCCTTTCTGGGAGAACATGGGATCTTATAAACGAGGTGTGATGAAGCAACTCGTGGGTGAGCATGGTGAGACCCACTCCTGGTCCATTAGCTGTGCTCGCATCTCCAGAAGGAGATGATTTGTGTTGTTAAGCGGAAGCTTAACATCAGGTAGAGCAGAGTCATTCATCAACTTGATATAATGGTCATTCATGGTTTTCTGGCAGCACAAGAATATAACATTGAACAAACCTTAATCAAGGAGCATAATCCAGAAGATGCCTCAGTGTATCCTATATTGGAGTACACGCTACCAACCATCAGTGGTTTGGATCTGTTCTTGCAAAACACTTCAGCTATCGTGTCTAGCTCCGCTTTATCAGCGTCACGAATGGCTGTAAAGGTAAAATAATGTATTAACTTTTTAAATGTCATTGGTTTTGGAAGGACTTGTAGTTCTGAAGGCGTAGTAGTTGTAAGGTAAGTAGAAGATTGAGCTAATCAAGAATGCTGTTTTTGATAAATTTAAGATAAAGTGGAAACAAAAGAATGCTATTTTCTTAACTAGCCAGGCAGATTTGCAATGAACATGTTATTACAAACAGAACTCGGGTAAAACTCCAGTTAATAGATTATTGAAGTCTCCTGTGAGCTAGTGGCTACCTCTACTATCAAATTCACCTGGAAATGTCGCCAGTTTATGTCCGATCCTATGAGCCCATAGTATGAGGTAATATTTTATTTAACTTTAATCTGTTTTTGTTGTTAAATTGGGATAAAGAGAAGAATTAGGAGAAATTGCACCTGCGCCAGTAGCCTCAACGTATTCCACAAGTTCAGGAGAAATGTTGACCTCTTTATAGAACTCCCTCAGGAAGTTGGTCAAGGTTGTTGGGTTGCGGTAAAAGCCGTACTTGTGACTCGAATCAGATGCCGTGATGCCGATGAATTCGTTTTTCACGTTGACTATCTCTGCGTAGACTCTACAAAAAACAAATAATTTATATTATCTTGGTTCACTATTCAAAATTTTGCGTTCCAAAGAAAATAAAAGTTTAAGGGTCTTAAACGGCTAACGAGCCTAATATCCTTAAAAAATCGCAAAATACAAAAACTTTTGGTTTCATTACAATTGGTTTTCTATTTTTTACAATAGATTTTTGCTGTTGACTGTACTTATTATAAACGAAGTAAATTGACATCAAAGACATACCTCAACGCATTCTTAGCCTTTTCCAAGAACACTACTTGGATGGCCTCTGATTTTGCACACCCATCAGCATTCTCATCAAAAGATTTGGTCTTGCCATCTGGGCAATTTGCTACAATCCTGCAAAATGAAAGGCTTTTAATATTTTTTTTTTTTTTATATTTACGGGTAAGCGCAGTGCCTTAATCTCACCTGATGTTAAGTGATGATAAGGCCATTTGGTGGAAGCGCACTTCACCCAGGACCCTCAACTAGTGAGGTACTGACTATCTTATCTCTAGCTGCCGGAACACAACAATGCTACAAACATTGATGTTATGGCGACATATTTAGATAAGATCGTGGTAGCTAGCCAGGCGGACAAACAAGCCCTACCACCAACCATACCGAGTACACAAACATGTACCCCATGTATGTATGTATGTATGTAATAATAATAAATAATTTTTATTTCAGGCAACAAACAGTGTAAAAGATGGTAAGAATACAGAGCGGCCCATGATATCTTACAGGCTAACATACATACAAAACAAAAACAATTTTTTGTTAGTATATAAAATAACTTAATAACTATGTTAGTATTATTTGATTGGCACCTACTATGCCAATTTGGTAGCGACAGGCAAATTCCTAAGCCTGTAGACTAAACCCTTCGGCCAGAAGTCCTACTTCATGAAGATGTCCAGCTTTGATGTCGGGACTCGCACCACAAACTCTTTGAAGCTCGTATTATGGCGCGACTCCAGCGGTCCAATCCTCAAATTAAAGTTAGACTTCATTCGAATGTACTCTGCTACCTCCTGCGATGTGGTGGTGTGATGCAGGCGGGACAAGTACATGGCCGTGGTCGGTGTTGCAGCACGCAGCAGGAAGTTGGACCCTGTTGGTGCGGTACCGCAACGGTTTTGGCTTGCTCACTGACGACATCGCTTCTTGTTTTGAACCACGACGAAGTATTATTTAAGTTTAAACTTCTTATACACTTTTAAACTCTTGTGTTGTTGTGATGTTCATAGGCGACGATGAACACTTCCCATCAGATGGGCACTCCTGCTCGTTTGTCTTATATCAAAAATAAATAAAAATTGCCTTTGTTCGCTCTGATTGTTATTGGGTTTACAATTATTTTAAGTCATCCGCGTTATGCTGTCTGGCTATCCCTTAAAGCCTTCTACAAGGCATTCCACCTGTCCTTATTTCGAGCACCTCCATCGCTTGGGCAATTCAAAATGCTGTCCTAATTATAAAATATACAACATACCAACCAGCCAGTGTGAAAAGACGACTGTGGATGTAAGAACAAGTTTGCTTCTCCAGCGATGGCTGCCTCGCAGTTTCCTCTGGTCAGGACCCGGTAAGCCTGGGTCAGAACTTCGGAGGAGCTGGAGCACGCATCATCGATATGAAGGGGTCTTTTAAAATTCAGCGGGTGTGATAAAGGCCAAGTGCTTACCTGCCAGTGTGAATAGACGATTGTGGATGTAAGAACAAGTTGGCGCCTCCTACGATGGCCGCCTCACAGTCTCCCCTAGTCAGCGCCAGGTAAGCCTGGGTCAGAGCCCCGGAGGAACTGCAGCACGCCTCGTCGATGGCCATGGAGGGTCCCTTCACGTTCAGCCAGTACGAGATCCGATTGGAGAACATGGATTTGTTGCATCTGTAATGAAACCACAGCTGAGGTTTTGGCTGGCAATTTAAAAACATTAATCTTATAAAATGTTCAAAATGATTTTTAAAGCAAATTTTGTTGCGAACAAATTACAAAAACACAAATGTTGAAAAAATTTCCACGAGCAGGATTTGAACCTGCACCCTTCTGACATTCCGGGTCAGGTGCTCTTCCAATTGAGCTTCGTGGTTCTAACCAGCCCGCCGAAATTATTCAACACTTTTTACTTTGTAAGCCAAAGGCGCCCATTCAATGTCAACAACTACCGTCATTAATCAATCGCTCAATTGGAAGAGCACCTGACCCGGAATGTCAGGAGGGTGCAGGTTCAAATCCTGCTCGTGGAAATTTTTTCAACATTTGTGTTTTTGTAACATTAATCTTAACTTAACCAATAGAAGAGATTTAGTAGAGGTTGTTTGATACGTTAAACTTAACCCCTTGAGCGTCGATCGACCACCAGGTGGCCGATAACAATTAAAATTCTATTGTGTCTGGTATTTTCGCGATCTTTTTAAATAAACCAAAACGTCGCGTCGCTGCAAAAACTCATTGTGACTTAACAAACGTTTGGTATAAGATGTTTTAGATGCTTTATGCCATCATAACCATACGAGGAATATTTTTTACATTTTTTATTTGTTAAAGCATCTTTATTTAAAGTTTAAGTCAAAGACAATTTTTTTTATTTAAATAAACTTACGAAAAGTGCTTTTGAATCGTCCATAATTTTTTTACCTAATACCCATTTAGGATGGGAAAGCTCGTGCCCCAGCAGAGGGGACATAAGGTGAGCTGGTGACAGTAGGTAGAGTTACTTTTCTTACCCGACTATACCGAAGCCAGTCCTCGTGCTGGCAACGTAGAAGGACGCTTTCTCCGTCTCCGAGAAGCACGCTCCTATGAACACCGCTATTTTCTTTCCATTGAGCTCGTCTGGACTGCGACCTATAAAATATATACTTAATTTACTCATCATAGTCTTCTTACAACTTCCTACAAGACTTCTTGATTAAATTAATGGTGGATTATTAACCGTTAAGTGTTCGAGTGTGTTGGCAAATGAAACAAAACAGTGCAACAGCACTTTTCAAATTCTCTCAAGAAGTCCGCGTGAGGACTAAGTAAAGCCCCACATCTTTACTGAGATACTCGAGGGGTTGGTACATCATTTCTCACTTCTCATTTCTATTATCATTCATCATCATCATACAGGAAGGAAATATTGTTTATTTATGTTTTACTTGTAAGAAAAATTACTTTGACACTGGCTAAATGTGCTAATCGCACGAAGCCATCAACAAGAGAAAAAAAGTAAAAACTTCCTACATCATGGGGTCTTTCATCAGCAAAGCTATTTCCCATGATGCTTAATTATAACATAACGTATCTTAAGTTCTAACAGCGCGGAAGTCAAAAATCACAACTTTTCAGGAGAGCAAAAATATCGTGCCTTTTTATATATCGCGATCATAATAAATATGTTTTTGTTTTCAAAATAAAACGCTTCTATTGGTTAAAATCCCTGTTTCTGATTAGTCTAGAGGTGCGTCTCTCTATTCTCTATCGAATGACATGCAAAAGTCAAAATGACAAATTTTGGACTTCCGCGGTATTAGAACTTAGGCGACGATAAGTACATTTTCTTTGAAATTTTACACGATGACAGCTAGAAAGTAGGAAAAGGTGGTCTGTATTAAATTTTTGCTAAAAACTAAAAATCTGTTACTGACTATTTCTAATGACTAAAGAAAAAATCAATCACTGGTTCCTGTCAAACAAACTAGGGTTGATGAGGATTCCTCTTCCGCTTCTATATGCTGCGGAAGTTCGCAATTATTACAGTTCTCCTACCGCTATCATTTCCTCATAAATGAAAGTTAAAAATTCCTCTTCCGCTATCGTTTCCTCATAAATTAAGAGGAATTAAGGAGGAATTGAAATTGCGCGCGAAATCTCCGGCCGGCGTCGGCTGCAGCGAAAGGGCCTTCCCGCCACCCCCGCCACCCCCGCCACCCGCGCGCTCGTCATTGCTTGTTCCTACAGGTCACAGCTTTCCGCGTACGCGCTCCAAAACGGAGAGTGTGATGAAATACACTTAATAATATACCAGTTTCATCACACTTTCTTTTTCTTCCTCTTCCTCATCCGCATCCTCTTCCTCATAAATAAATTTTCCGTATCCTCATCCGCATCCTCTTCCTCTTAAATAATCAGCTGTGGGACAGTAGGTATATCAAGCTTTTTACTTTTACTACAAGGAAAGAAATCTGTTTTTAGTTACGTCAATTTTATTTATTAAATTTCGTTACAACAACTGTAACGAAATTTTTATTAAATAAAATTGACGTTAACAAAAATTTACTTACATTAATTCATATTTTTTGTTATAACCGTTGCAGGAATTGAACCTGCAACCTCAACGCACGTGATGCGAGGTTGATAGCACTATAACGGTGCGTTACGTTGCCACATACCGTTACAGAATATGATAATGATCTTGAGTATAAACAATACGTTTCTAATTATAACGAATTAGCTATTCACCTTGTCAACGCTTAATAATTTATTTTAATTATTTAATTTAAATGGTGACCTCCCGACCTCTAACGAACAAAGCGGTAGTAGATGGAGAGTTATGTATATTTAAATATTCTATTTATTGTTACGTATATTTAAAGAGTCCAATTAGTGATTACTTTAGAATTTAGAGTAGATTTAGCACTTTTACTGCGAAAACGAATTTGTAGATCAACACTAAAAAGTTAATAAGTTTTTAAAAATAGAACGTGAAAGTTAAAAAAACTAGTTGCTCTTCTATGAACAATGCAACTATATCCGCAGAAACATCTAAAAATATTTAAAAAACAATCTTTATAACTTGGTTGGAAGCAGCGCCCGAATCGCTAAAGGTTAAAATTGATGTTACCTACTTTTACAGCAAATAAAAATTTCATTTAATTTCATTTTTATTTGATCAAGTCTTTGACCACTAATTCTGTAAAAGGAGTGAGTGCTAAGGAAAGGCAAAAACAGATTTTTGAGGCAGATCTTAATACACACTAGCATCAATCTGTCAATATTTAGGTAAGGGCGCCTTCGAATTAGCTGCAGTGAGTCGCTAATTGCGCGGCATATGCTTCGCTTCGTGCTTCGGCAGCGCAGCTTCGCCCGGTTCGAACTACTATTACTAGTTCTACCACGTTCTACTACCAGCGGGGGAAGCGTATGTCTATAGTGCTATAGATGCGCGTGTTTATTTGTACTAGTGGTCGCCCAGTGGTCGAAATTAGACCGTAATTTTATGAAGGCTGCACGGATTATATCCTAAGCAATGAAAAATTAAAAAAGATAGAATGTGAGTTTGGATTGGCATTGACAGATGTCGGCCGCATTAAAGACAAACAATACGTGTGTGTCAAATACATGGTAGTGTGTGTAATGTTGTTTTTGTTGATTTAATGTATTTTTTATGCATAATTTAAAAAAATATTAATATTAATTCGGATAACCTTTTCTATATAAACTATAAGTGTGCGAAATTTCATACTCCTCCGTCCGCGCAATTTTCGTAAAAACGGGTAAAAAAAAAAACTAAACACAAAATATTACTACAAAATACAAAATATTAATATATAGATACCTTTTCAAAGTAACGGTACAGCGGCTACAGCTCAGCGTTACTACTGATTCTTAGCATCTATATATTATTTAATAATTAACTAGCTGACCCGGCAGACTTTGTACCGTACT
Source organism: Eudonia mercurella (assembly GCA_963082485.1). NCBI lineage: Eukaryota > Metazoa > Arthropoda > Insecta > Lepidoptera > Crambidae > Eudonia > Eudonia mercurella. The sequence continues at coordinate 2,911,103 of OY720044.1, forward strand.
TCTTTTTTTAATATAGCCTATGTTACTCAGCGCTAATGTAGCATTTTAAGGCTAGGTATTCCTGTCAAAGTAGGCATTTAGCGATGTCTCGGCCGCGTTTCGCGCGGACGTAGCGGTAGTGAACTAGCATGACACCGCCCGCCCGCTCGCCAGCGATACAGTATAGAAATAAGCAGTAGGGTAATTTTATTTTGCTTTAGAAGTGCATTTTTATGATCAAACTTTGTTTAGTAGTGATAAAGTAGAGTTACGAGTTTCATAAATAAATAAAGTAAGTAATTAATAATGAATTTATGTTTTTTGGTATCCATTTAATTATAATATTATTATTTTTTTTCAAAATTATTTTTCTTACTTCAATTTCATGGGCTAAGTTAAGTATCCACCAGAAAGGATTGCACGGTTATTTATTTCAAAGAATGTTTGGCATAAATGGAATAAGGGTATCAAATTAAATTCAAAATATTATTATGTTTAATCTCAAAATTCTTCAAAATTTATTTCTCTTGTGCTTGTACCCGGTTGCAAATTTGATATGGTAAGGCTGGGGAGTCTACATAATTTACATTTTCCTTGTCATCTTGTAAGGACAACGTTCTTATTGGCATTCCACGTGCTTGTCTACTATCTACAATGAAGATCAACGAGAATTTAGTTAAATATGTAGAATTACAGTCACATCAAAACCAATTAACCAAAAAAGAATTATTGAAATTGGACCAAAAATGACGAAGTTAGAGCGATTTTCGTGCTGCATTCTCAAAAACGCAGACGTCATCAGCTACGCTCGCACGGCAGTTGCCGCTTGCCGCCCGCCACTATATTTTACGAATAAACTCAAAAACTACTGAACCGATTTTAAAAATTCTTTCACTATTAGAATGCTACATTATCCCTGAGTAACATAAGTTATATTTATTACTAAAAAATAATATTTAATAATAAATAAATAGAAATACGATTTGTTTATTGTTGTCATAGAAACTGTCAAAGCGGTGCGAAGTCCGCCGGGTCAGCTAGTCTATTATAAAAACATGACCAGTATGCAGTTCCTGTATTGAGATAAGTCGCAATGGATATAGTGGGACAAACAATCCCAGATTATATCCATCAATGGATATACGCAATGGATAGTGGGGGATCTACCCGCGCATTCTACCACAGTTGCTTGCAGCGCGTTGACTCGTACGTAGTAAACACACGTAAATGGATAATGTCGTCTTATAAATATTGTATTGTGCTACGATGCGAAAATACAAGTGTTGCTACGCCGGACCAATTGTTTTTTTGTGTTCCAAAAGACCCAAAAGGATTTCTAAACAGTCTGAATACAACAATGCTTTTAACATTTTTATTATGGCGCCGGTATTAGATAAGATGGTGGTAGCTAGCCAGGCGAACTTAACAAGCCCAACCACCAAACAAATCAAGAACGCGCCGCTGATAGGAATCGAACTCGGGACACTGGGTCTAAGTTCGGAGGCTTAGCCACTAGACCACAGAGGCGGTTAAATGTTTATTATTTGTTTGTTACTCAATCACGTGGATCCGGCTGAACAGATTTAGATGAAATTTTGCACATAGATAGACCTGGATAGGACTATTTTTATTTACTTACAAAATATTCAGCTAACACGCACAGATGATAAATCAATAAATAAAAAAACGTTTAAAACACAAACACAAAACATGAAACATATCAAAATATAAAACAAAAAAAAACGATTTTTTTTACTTTAGGTTAGTAGGTACCTACTTATTAATGTGTCTGCAAAAAAATACAGCATCTTAGAACTTATTTAAAAAACTAAAATCCAGGCGGACTTAACAAGCCCTACTATCAGCCAAACCGAGTAGGTACACAAAGATGTACCTCCCGCTAGGAATCGAACCCGGGACCTCTGGGTGTAAGACCGGTGGCTTAGCCACTAGACCACAGAAGCGGTTAAAATTTAATAAAAAGCTTGTTTTAAATTTTTTTTCACTTTTAACTTTTTAACATGTAAGTACCTACAGTCTAGGAGTTCCTCTGACCTCCTTTCAGTTTCATCATCAGATCTTGGGCACCACACAAGGTTAGTTTTTATCAAGACAAATAAAATAAGCACAAATACGGCGGGGTTACCTTGTGTCATTGCAAAGTTCCTAGTTAGCTCAGTAAGTGAAATGTGAATTTCTTATGAGTTAAATAAAACTCTATAACCTCAGTTCCTATGATCACCTTCCGACTGCATCATCAGACCAGTTCCATGATGCCATATTATTGAATTGCTATCGAAGTTGCGTAGATATACCAAGTTTCATCTCGATCGGTCCTCGGGAAGTGATCCAAATCTTCCTTGCACGATTTGACCCGTACATACGGTCGCACGAGTCCGCACGACTTATGTACTGTGACATCATCGTGAGTGGCAAGCAGGCGCGCGCGTTTCAAAATAGCCGTTCAGAAAAACATTAATAACTTCATCATTTCTTGACGGATTTTAATATTTTAAGAATAAAATGTTTAGTAGTTGATTGCGCAAATGATATATTTTATTTATTTTTACTATATACGATGTATATAGTAAAAATCAGATTTGCTATTATGTGATTGATCCTCATTTCCGGCATTAAACATTTCATGTAAAATTGGACCAACTTTGGCTCCATTTGCGTTTTCCAGAAATTATCGTCCCTTTCGATGCGTTTTGTAAGCAAAGGTTCTATTTCTCCAGCCCTAATTTCTAGCAGACTGAGTCGTCTTTCAGTAACGTGAAGCTGCCCTTGTATTTGATAGAACCAATTAAAATGGGTAGTAGGTAAAAAAATGTTTGGACCATTCAAAAGCACTTTTCTAAAGTTTATTTGAATAAAAAATATTTGACTTTGACTTTGACTAAAGAAGTATCGAAAATAGTTTCACGCATTCACAGTTCATTTTATACGAATTTTAAAAATTATTTAAAAATATTCATACGTAACTCCGGCAGCCGAAATTGTTTTAGGGGATCTTAGACGAGCTTCCCTGAGCCCCCTACGCATTCAGTTTTCTCAGATTCAGGCGACTTATTTCTAAATCCAACCCGGCAGAGGTACCGATATGAATTATCAAAAATCGTAGCGATGCGATCTTCAGTACATAGTCATACTGATATTCTTATACTATCGAATTATAACCATAATATAAGTTTTAAACATGAATGCAAGAATCTTTGTAAGCGTTTATTGTTTATTGCCCATTATGAATAACTTGCAATAATTATATAATTATTTACGACAAAAACGGATTGATTGGCAGTCACGGAAAAAACTGACACACGTCCGTCGTCCGTAAGCGCCCGAGCGCGACTGATCGGGCCTGCCGAGCAGCCGTACTCGCGCATTTCGTAGATATTTAAACATAGTAAATAAGACAATCATTTTATCATGTCAAACTCTGCGAATTCCCCTGCGAAATATTATTGTCTTCAATTGAGTACAAAAAATAAATAGAAAATATCAGTAGTTTAGTCATCATATTGAAAAAACATTACAAAAAGGGGTAACTTTGGGATTTTTTTTTATCGAGTGAAGTTCATTGGATCTTGTAACTGAATGCGACTTCCACTAGATTAGATCCTTAACTAATACATACTTTTTTTCCAGAATTTAAAACCTTGTTTTCTATGTCTCAGATTGTTTGAAAAAACTCAAAAGTGCGGCCTCTGCAGGAATACCTAGCCTTAATGGTGAAAGAGTTTTTTGAATCGGTCCAGTAGTTTTTGAATTTATTCGTTGCAAACATACATACAAAAATACAAAGCTTTCCACTTTATAATATTAGTTTATAATAGAAGAAGCCTACCAAAGAAAAAGTCTTCCTACATTCCTTCTCTTTCAGGGGGACGGATTTGAATTTACTAACATTCAATAGGGAAAAATATAAGAGATAGGTTTCAGTATTTAATTTAATTGGCAACAGAAGAATTAAATTTAAAAGAAAAACAAATAATGCTATGTTGAAAAAAAATTAAGAAATTAATTTAAGGCCTTTGTTCAGGAGTGTGACAGTAATTAATAAAATAATAATAAATTAAATCAGACAGGGTGTATCTATCTCTCGTTCCCCCGATAGGGTACTTAGGGCCTTTATTCCTTAAACGAGTAATTCTGCCATTCTATCTACAGCAGTTGAAACCTAGAGTTTCTAATTCGAAGAGAGTAGTGATACTTTCTTGTCAGTTGATACTATTTTATCTACCTGGCTGTTAACTGACAAGAAAGGATCACTACTCTCTTCGAATTAGAAACTCTAGGAAATTAAGAAAAGCAAAGAGATGAGAGAGATGAGAGACTGAGGAGCCCGATGGCGCATTGGTCAACGCGCTTGGTTTGTGATTGCTGCAGTTCAGAAACTTTCGATAAGGCCAATCATCGGCTAGGTGACCAAAAATGTTGCACTTCGAGCTCCTCCGTAAAATGAGATGGTATGAGAAAAATATATACATAAACGCAACGGTTCTTACCAGCATCATACAGAGCCTGGTAGGTTTGCTCCAATATCTTTCTGGACATGGAGTCCATGCTGTTCCCGAGCCTGAAGTGGACCTTGAAGAACTGGGCGTCGAAGCGGTCCAGCGCGGGTATGGTGCCGGTGTACTGAGACACCTCGGGGTGGTTGGACTTCCAGCGATCGTTCTCGTTGGTGATAGGATTAACCTACAAAGATATAATATACATTTTACTATATTAAAAAAAAATATATTTTATTTATATATAGCATTGTGAATTTATTTATTGTTATTTATTTTATTTTATTTTTCTTTTTTCTTCGTAATAAAAATCTTCGAAAATATTTTTAGTTTTAGGTAATTTTATTGAACGTTTAAGTAATTTGACGTCTCTCACACGGTTATTGAGGCGAAAAAAATAACTATGACAGACATTTGATAAGGTTTTTAGAATTTTTTTAAGTTTTCAATTCCAAAAAAAATAGAAATGGCCATTTTATTTTTATTTTAAACTTTCTATACTTTGCAAACGGTTGTTTTAATGTTTTCGATGAACTGCCAAGATCTCTATATTTCTCGTTAAGCATAGAACGTTTTCGTTTCAAAGCTTCAGAAGGCACGTAAAGCCGTTGGTCCCGGCTGCAGTCGTTAACAACCACCAATCGGCCCTAAGCCCGCGTCGTGGTCTAGGCCCGTTCTCTCTGCGTTGTTTCTATTCATAGGGTAAGCTTGTGCCCTTGCAATGAGGACATAAAATGAGCTGGTGATCGGGCAGACTCATTAGATTTGGCTTTGTTTAAAAGAAGTAGAACTTAGAAGTTTGTATGAGATACCGAAGTTTGAAATGGCTCAAGACCGTTCTAATGAAGTACCTTATTATAGAGGATCTCGCTGAAGTCTTTCACGTGATTGGACATCGGGTAAAGACCCGACATCCCGGAGACGACCACCGCATCACCACCCCTGTTCCCAACATGGTCTGGCTCCTTCCTTATCTGCTCTTCAGGTTTCGGTGTCATTTTGGAGTTCTGGCCTTCAACAGCTAACGCAAGAGTTACCTCTTGCAACTTTCACTCTGATTTCACGCCGACGACGGAAATGAGGTTTAAAATATTCTAATTGTTGTTTTTATATTATATTCAAATTGAGTGTTTAATTATACATGGTGAGATTCTAGGGTACCGCTGTTGCATAATAGTTACACGTGCGCTGTTCTCTTTTTTATGATTAGAATTATGAATAGCTTCTAAGGTCTTGGACCCAGGTTCGATTCAAAGCGGAGTGTTCAGATTATTGTATATACTTTGGTTAGTGGTAAGTCGTTCTAAGTCTTCTTAGATTGTGGTGATAGACCATAGTTTTTTCTAAGTAGCCTGGTAAGCCACCACTATCTTTTCTAAGTGTTTCGTTATTAAAGCTAGAAGCATTGTTATTGTGTTCTGTTCTTATAGTGAAAGATAAGATAGCCAGAACTTCGGTAGATGAGGATTCCGGGTGAAGTCTCGCCGGCCTTCTTCTCACTTACTTTCAGAAAAGATGAAAGTCAAGAGCTTCCCGGTCGTTACGAAAAGATGAGTATACCGAAATTAAATGAAATGAAATGAAATATATTTATTTGCATAAGAGACACGGTATACAATGTTTTTAACACGTTCGCGCGAGCAGGGTACTTTTGTCAAACTACGTCTTGTGCCACAGATTTTCTCCATACAAAAATGCAAACGTTCAATCACGTTTCTGTCGCAAATTAGCTATTTCATGTTTACCACAAAGCTACAACGTCTAGTCACGTCAACGTTAATTAACGTACTGACGCAGAAGAGAGAGTATTTGGCGTCAAATAAAAATCATGTACAACGTCTTATCACGTCGACTAACGTCGATAAACGTACGTCGATAAATGTACTGCCGCGGAAGAGTTAGTATTCAGTGTAAAAAAACACGACTTCAAAAAGGAAAATAAAAAAGTAAAAAATAAACTTACTTAGCACAAAGTAATTCGAGACGTTGCTCGCGCGAATGTTTTAAGTTATATATTAGTAAGAAGTTTCGGCATACAAAATCTGTTCACATTAATTAATAATCCATCTAAAACAGCCCAAAAAACAATTAAAATTACTCTGTTCAAACGCCTATGTCAGTAAAGGTTGCTTAATTTTCTCGATTGCCCAAAAGTGCTGGCGCTCGGCCCTGACACTCCATACGGTTCACGCTTGTCTATTTTGCTTTTTTGTTGGTATCTACACCGAATCTCGACCTTTTTCGACCTCAGATGTTTTAAATACATCCGTCTATGAAGAGTGTTGTAAGTTTACATTAAACGAGTATAACATCTAAGGCCGCGTTCACAGGTTTCTAAGTTTAGCAAAATTATGTATTTTATTTTTTTTAAATATATTTCGGGTTTCATATCTTATCTCTAGCTGCCGGAACACAACAATGCTACAAACATTGATGTTATGACGACATTATTAAGATAAAATTGGTGGTAGCTAGCCAGGCGGACAAACATGCCGCCCTACCATCAACTAAACCGAGCAAAATAACATGTACCCCCCGCTGGGAATCGAGCCCAGGACTTTTTTTTTTTATAAAAGAAGGAGGCAAACGAGCAGGCGGGTCACCTGATGGAAAGTAATCACCGCCGCCCATGGAAACCCGCAAAACCAGAGGAATCGCAGACGCGCTGCCGGCCTTTAAGGAAGGAATAGGCTCGTTTCTTGAAGACTCCGAGGTCGTAACGGTCCGGAAATACCGCCGCCGAGAGCTGGGTCCACAACACTGTAGTTCTGAACCGGTGGTCTTAACCGGTGGTCTTAACCACTAGACCACAGAGGCGGTTAAAACGATGAAATGGTATGATTTTACTTCATCTCCAGCTCATTTTATGTCGCCACTGCTGGGGCACGAGCCTTCCCTATGGATGGATAGGGAGAACGGGTCATAAACCTCCACGCGGGCCCAGTGCGGATTGGTGGTTGTTAACGACTGCTATTGCAGCTGGAACCAAAGGCTTTACATGCTTTCCGAAGCATGGAGGAGCTCGAGATGATACATTTTTGGTTGGCCTTGGCGGAAGTTGCTCAACTTCAGCAATCGCAGACCGAGCGCGTTACCACTGCGCCGCTGAGCTCATTATTTTACTTATAATAAGTAAAGTATTACTTATTATATACTAATTTTGATTTAACTTATTATGGACCAAACAATTATCTAAGTATATATTAATACGTGAAGCAAAAACTTTGTACCCCTTTTTACGAAAATTGCGCGGACGGAGGAGTATGAAATTTCGCACACTTATAGTTTATATAGAGAAGAAGAAGAAGGGATTGCAGAATGTTAATTTTTTTTTAAAATTATGCATAAAAATACATTAAATCAATAAAACAAACATTACACACACTACGTACCATGTATTTGACACATACGCAAGTGTATTTGACACACACGCATATATACACTTTTCAAAAATTTCAAAAATGGAAGAGGAGCGGCCGAAATCTGTCAATGCCAATCCAAAATAACATTCTATCTTTTTTCATTGCTTAGGATACAATCCGTGCAGCCTTAATAAAATTACGATCGAATTTCGAACACTGGGCGACCACTAGTATCAATAAACCCTCAATTTGTATCCCTGCACAAGTAAGCTCTTGGCCTTTTATCTCACCCGATGTCAAGTTAAGGCCAGTGGAAAAAACACCTCACACGGAATCATCAACCTCTAAAGAACTTGACTTAAACTTTAAATAAAAATTCTACTTTAAATAGTATATTGCAATATCTGAGGAGCTCGATGGCGCAGTGGTTAATGCGCCTGGACTGCGAGTACTGAGGTTAAGCAACTTTCGCATAGGCTGGTCATTGGATGGGTGACCAAAAATTTTTCATCTCGAGCTCCTCCGTGCTTCGGAAGGCACGTAAAGCCATTGGTCCCGGCTTCATTAGGAGTTGTTAACAACCACCAATCCGCACTGGGCCCGCATGGTGGTTTATGGCCCGCTCTCCCTAACCATCCATAGGAAAGGCTCGTGCCCCAGCAGTGTGGACATAAAAATGAGCTGATGATGATGATGTTATAGTGGTTTGCCCAGCGCCATGCGCATATCTTTTTGTTCCAATATTATGTTCTAACTGCTAGTTTACCTATATTTTAACTGCCATTGTGGTCTCGGGTTCGATTTCCAGTGAGGGTTACATGTTTGTGTACTCGGTTTCGTTGGTGGTAGGGCTTGTTTGTCCGCCTGGCTAGCTACCACCATCTTATCTAAATATGTCGCCCTAACATCAATGTTTGTAGCATTGTTGCGTTCCGGTAGCCAGAGATAAGATAGCCAGTGCCTCACTAGTTGAGGATCCGGGTGAAGTACGCTTCCATCATTGGCCTTATCATCACTTAACATCAGGTGAGATCAAGGCACTGTGCTTACCCGTTAATATAAAAAAAATATACATAGTGATGATTTGATTTCAATGATTTTAATTTCACTGCAGTGGGACAGTGAATACCACTAACATGAAATCACCCTGTGTGGTACCGGGTATAAAGAGTTGCACCACCCCATCTCTTCCCATGGGTGTCGTAAAAGCCGACTAAGGGACCATTCCAGAGGATGGGCAGCAGCATCTCTCTGAGGTTACCCACAACCTACTGCGATCGCCAACCCGCCTGCCAAGCATGGCGATTACGGCAAATACCCCCCATATCCTTGGGGGAGGCCTTTGTCCAGCAGTGGACGTCTTTTGGCTGAGATGATGATGATGAAATGTAGTAGTAAGTAAAAAGCCTATAACGCCCCACCGCTGCCGCTGAGCAAAAGCCATCATTGAAATCAAATCATCACTACAATTGATGGGTATTGCCTTAATCACCACGCTTGCCAATTGCGGGTTGGTGTTCACAAACCCTGGCTATGGTTCGAAAAATCAGGAACTCTTTTTGCCCGGTAACTGAACCCAGGGCCTTTGACACTCGGCCACCGAGACGTTCATGTAAAAAGTACAAATTGCCCTGGTAGGTTACTCTTGACGCAAACTCAATCTCAATACAATTCCAATGCGATTAATATGTAACGATATTGGGATAAGTTTCGCGATTTCGGAACGCCCCATCTCGATAATAATTTATGCACTCAATTTCCACGCAAGTTAATTCCAATGTAGCGCTATTATCGCTTTTAAGAGTGCCATTTGATTTTTTAGATTTGGGATTGGAAATTGATTATTGCAATTGTGTTTCAAGAGTAACCCACCAGGTCCTTTGACACTCGGCCACCGAGACGTACATGTAAAAAGTACAAATTGCCCTGTCTGGCATCGCAATTATAAGAGGAGAGGAGTACAACTTATTATCTCAAATTAAATAAAAACTAAAAGGTAACTTTATTCTTCTTCTTGGGTATCACATTTTAAGTGGGAAGGTCATAGCCCAGCAGTGGGACATTAGCGGATACGAAACATGTGAAAATGATAATTATGTCTTTAATTAGTGAAAACTTAAATAAAACTGTCAAAACTATATACGAGTACAATGCCTGTGTGTGACACGTGATTATGCAAATAAACGCTTTGACTTGAATTATATACACCTTCGCACACCGTCTCATACAAAACTCATCAGCCATACGATTATACACAATTAATTACGTATTTATAAGCACTTTGCTACCGAGCGCTCAGCTCACTTGCTACCTTAATTTTTATGAACAGTTCAATTTCACTTTATCACAGTGTATAATTACAAATTAATTAATGTCATTACCTGCCTTGGCGCGTTTACAGGCGATTGTTTCACCGGCCATGTGTTTTAAACACAAGTATACACAACCTTTGTAGGTATTTAATAGAATAGAATAGAATAGAATAGAAAACATTTATTTGCCTTAAAACACGGTGTTTAAGTTGTTACAATATTTAAATGGTACGTAGCGTGTTTTGCCATTAAGATAGCATGCAAATACATTATAATTATTTAAATAAATTCTTGTAACATTATAAAAAAATACAAATTACATTCTATTTAAAATACATAAATTATTATATTGCTTTACATGTCAAGAAACTCTTTCATACTATAGAAATTATATTCATTCAGCCATTTATATAATTTTGTCTTGAATAATTTTAAATTTAGTATTTTAATGTCATTCGGTAATTTATTAAATATTCTTACACACATACACAGACAACTCCTGTTGTATTTTTCTGTTTTAGGTACTTCATCTAATACAAGTCTACCGACATTCCGAATAGTTCGTGGATATAACTCAATTGCTTTAACAAAATATCGAGGATTTTGTTTCACAAAGACACAAGCTTCATATATGTATGTTTATAATGTAGGTACAAAGATTACAACGTGTTATGTGCGAGACCGGAAGATAGCTGGAATAGAAATTGCAGTAGATTTATACCTAAAGTTATCGATTGACTGTGTTACAACATACATGTGACGAAGAGTTAGAGGCGCAGTGATGAAAGCGATCAATCTGTGATCGCTTAAGTTCGAAGAAGCAACTTACGCAAAGGCCGGTTGTTGGCGACTGGCTGGTTCAAACCTTTCTTACCTTTTAAAAGACCTTTTTTTTTATGTTTTAATGTCAGTGTTCCAAGTGACGGATTTTTAGTTGTCAAGTTGTTTTTGCTACGAATTGTTGTACTTACTGAAATAAACATTGAACATTTACAAAATACTACGTGTTTCCATCAATTAATTCATCATACAGTCCACTACTCCATAACACCGGTAATCGGATTAGTGACCAAAAAGTTATCATCGCGTGCTCCTCCGTGCTTCGGAAGGCACGTAAAGCCGTTGGTCCCGGCTGCATTAGCAGTCGTTAACAACCACCAATCCACACTGGCCCGCGTGGTTGTTTATAGCCCGTTCTCTCTATCCATCCATAGGGAAGGCTCGTGCCCCAGCAGTGGGGACATAAAATGAGCTGATGATGATGATGAAATTGTAAATTGTCACGATTGCGACTGTCACTTAAAGATCGATATTAAATAAGCCTGCCGGCCACGTGTTGGTTTAGAGCCGTTCTCCCAATGAAGCTTCCATAAAAAGGAAAGGCTCAATCCGTACTTTGGCTCAAATTGACCGGATCGTGGGGGTGGGAAAAAGCACCCAGGTACAAGTCTGTACCTGGTATATAGCGCGTGTGAACCGGGTTTTCGTACTCTTGTTCTACGAGTACGGTGTCTTGCGCCTGTTCTAGTGTGCATTTTCCAGACCGAGCGTGTTAAACACTGCGCCATCGATCTCCTCGAAAAATGAATAATGAATGGAAAAAAGCGACTGTCGAAACTTTTCCGCAGTGCTATGGTATTAAAATGAAAGTTTAAGGCGAAGGGTAAGGTACACTAAGCGCTACCAATTGATAATTTGATAATTACTAACGGACCAGATCTTTTTTTAAACATTGTGTACCGTCCGACAACAGGAAAGCATCCATAGTATTTATTTAATAATTGTGCACTACTTTTTGTTGCGTGGTTTATTCACAAAACGGGCTATCGCATTTATTCACAAACAATGGCCACTGTTGGTGTCAGCGAATGAATACAAAACCAAACCTAAAGTAGTGCACAATTATTAAATAATAGATGTTTGCTAGTGTCGGAAGGTCCGCAATGTTTTAAAAAAAATTCCAGTTTAGCAGTTGTCAAATTAAATCCATTAGCGGCGCTAGTGTGCCTTACCCTTCGCCTTAATGTCTAAGTGTTGAAAAATTTCGCACGGTGCGCAGTTAAAGATGAAGTTTTAAAATTTAGTGCACTATCTGACTGCGTACGGCTGCTCCATTTGTAACGACGAACTTCGGAAGCGCTCTGAGAAATGTGTTTGCGTGCTACTTCATAAAACTGACGTTTGTAGGTCATTAATATGGAGTCGAAGTTATTAGTTCAATTATAAGGGAAATTTATGTTATAGGGATGAGTACTATCAACGGTTATTGATAAGAATCAATAACCGTTGATAGTACTCATAGGATATATATAGCAGAATATCAGCGTTACATATTTCGGTTCTTTATTTAATATTTTATTTTTGTCTATGAAATAAAATGTATTGTCACATACGTAATAATATTTACGTTAAAAAGTTGAGACGGTTTTCTGTTTCATTATATGAAAGCATTTAAAGCCATTTGCCGGTTTTACGTTTACACTCTATTTAAAGAAAATATTACGTACTTATTAATAATAATAATAAAACAAAAATAAATAAAAACAACCACTGCTCAATTAAATAACCCTCCCCGAGTAAAGGTGCTCAACACACATGCCGCGTTTCCACGTTGAACAGCGATAGACAACCTTTGCACCAGGAATGACTCGGAGCGAGAGTCAAGAACCCTCTCTCGTAGACGGCGCCCCACTTCCCTGAAAAACAGTTTGGTCTCTGAACCCCAACAACCAGTTGTTTCTACCGCAAGTGGTACAAACAAAAAGTTTGTGAGTACCATATACTTCTCGTGCTTTCTTTGAGCTGCCACCTCAGCAACTGCTGCCGCAATCCTCATGGTGCGACCAACGTGCGAAGCGGCAAATGTGGCGTCCCAGACCAAGCACTTTCCTTTTTGCCAAGGCACAAGAGTTAAACCATCAGGCCTTTTGCCATCTGACCGACTAAGGCTTGGTGGCTCCAGCACACAGGGAATGTTTGCCGGAACTAGCGCCCGCCGGATGATATCATTGAGCTGCACAACGGTAACAGCTCAAGGCGTGGTGACCGTTGTTCTCCACCATAGTGCCACAGTTGCATAAATGAGGTTCACAAACATTGCAGCCTAGGCGGAGAGCCACGGCGACCCGCATAGAGTCGTCATCAAGGAGAGTTCTCAGATGTGGAGAGGGAAGCGCGAGCAGCCAAGCCCCGGACTCTGGTCTTGATACCGCAATAAACCTTTGCCCTATCCAGCACCCACAGCCCTTTCCAATTGGCAGTCAAAAACCCGCTTCACCCCTATAGTCATAGTCATAGTCGTAGTCATAGTCATAGATATTTATTGCATCACGTTGTACAAAGATTTTATAAAAACTGTATTAAGTCTCAAACATGGCCCTGAAAAGGCATTGCAACAATAAACATAATTTATTTAATAAATTTAAACTTAATTAACACGAGTTCTCGAGATCGGCTCTTTAACTTATACTTTATCTTATCTTATCTTAGTGGGGCCTGCCGAGGTTTCCCTCTTGCAGTAACACTTCAACCCATCGGGATCTTTTGTGCAACCCCAAACAAATAATGCAACTTACATATACTTTACTTAAATAACTTAACTATTAAAAACTCTAATCTATATACATATAATGACTTGTCTTGACTGATTCATTATCGCCGAGCCTAAACCGCTGAAGCTAATTAGATGAATTTTGGACTGTAGGTTAATTAAGTGACATAACCAGCCACTAAGAAAGAATTTTACGGAAATCACACCCTAAGGGGGTCAAATAGGGGGTGAAAGTTTGTATGAAAGTCTGTCAGTTTTGGAGTAAAATACATTAAAATAGGTATTTGACTTCTTGAAAAGAAATAAAGAATGACGTGTCTTAGGAATTTTGTCTATTATGCTTTAAAGGAGTAAAAAAGAGAAGAAGTTTTTTTTTGGGAAATCGTTATTTTTAAAGTAATAACTATAAAGAGAAATAATTTTATCGATCTATATAGATTCTTCACCAAAAATGAAGAATGACGTGTTTTAGCATTTTTTGAAAAACCTCCCGTATAGGGGTGAAATAAGGGTGGAAAGCTAAGCGCTCAGATTGATATCCGGAGGTTCAATTACCAGGACGGGCAAAGTGCCTTTCGGATTTTCTATGCACAGCCCGCAGGCTTATTATCGATCTTTAAGTGACAGTCGCAATCGCAACAATTTACAATGTGTCGCTACCAAAACACTATGTTCGTATTACGGAACGTAGAACGCTACGATAGCGCCACAAGCGAGCGATTGACGAACTAAAAGTGCATGACGGCGCTGGCTGTAGAATAAACCGATCGATTGTAGCAACCGCAACTAGTAGCAGTCGCGTTGCCATTGTGTAATTAGCAACTGGTTGCTTTTTTCGGTAATAAACCCGCCGGTTTGAGTTCACGAACCCGCGTAGCTATGATTTGATTTCAACGATGGAGGCTTTGCGCAGATGTGGGACGTATACGTCTCCCACGTCTATATCACGGTGTATACACCGTGACAGGTTAGACGACGGACGCGTTTAAGGAGGTAAACCAGTAACTTATCTACACCCCTTTTAGTTGAAAAGGTTATAGCGAATTTTAAAACACGCTAGTTTTTACGCGTTTTAAAAAAGTGAACTATCGGCATTTCGCATGTACTACACGCACGAGTAAGATCAACCGCACGCGTGGAACAAGACTCGCTAGTCGCTTCGCTCGCCCGCGTAGTAAATTGTAAATAAACAGATAGACCATTTCAGTTAGGAAAAAAGTAAAAAATTAAGGTGGTGTTTTTTTATTTTTAATGGAACAGGAATCGGCTTCTTAAACACCTTATAACGCGTCCGTCGTCTATCCAGTCACGGTGTATAGGCTATTTACTTCACTATATCGTAACCCCTTTATGTGTGAAATAAATAAAAACGTAGTTATTAATATTTTTTAATAAAAAGTTACTTAAAACTGTGTGTACATAAATATGACTAGATTTATTACAATTTCGATAAACTTAATTCACATGTCGTACCGCTGGAACTGTATAACTATCACGAGGTATGTGGTCACGGCTCCGATGATCTGTAAAAGTAAAACGAATAGGTATTTATATTGAATAACCAATTAAATAAATTATACATCATAATCATATTTTTTTTTAATTGTATTTGACTGCCCCTCTGCTGGGCAAGGCCTCCATCATTAAAATGATCCAATATGTGTGTGGAGCTATGATATACGCAAAATGGCTGGCAACAGTTGGAAGAGAATAGCCGAAGTTCGGACTTAGCGGCATGTATTTGGAAAACCCTATGTCTGGACATACTTACTGCTGGCAGTGGTCTAAATCAGGCTGATTATAAAAGGATATGATGATAATTATGTATGCTCACCGATGCAACCAACGGCCTGTCCAATATACACATGCCCATGGGTGAGTAACACACTGATCGTAGCATCAACTGCCGGGAGAACAGCTCCAGGCGGGAAGGCAGCGCTCCTGACGATGGCGCTGCGGTCATTAGCCGGCAGACCAGAGCCTCGGTCCTCTTGCCCTGGTAAGAAAAGCGCAGTACAGTACCTACAGGATAGGAAGATTCAGAAGTCGCTGACTACTTTAAAACCATGTTATAATTAATGGTGTTTGTTATAGATCAGATAGATCAGAATAAATGGAAGAAGCAGTATAATGACTTCTTAGCATGACATTTTTTTGTTAAGACATAGCGAAAGCTTATTAGCAACTAGAACATTAAAATCAGGACTGTCCAGATCACTAGCTAGGCAAAAAACATTATATTTAAAAGTGAAGAATTACAATATGATATGGATTAATGATAGTGATGTTTTAAATTATTTAGCTTTTTAAAATAAAGTTGAAATTAACGTTTTGTTTACCTCGATGATCGTGTAATGTGAGGGTTCAACGACGATCAGCATTCTAAGCAAGTGGGTAGCGCACCATAAGAATTGCAGGACTAAGAAATGTATCCTATGCGTTGATATCACTGCAATAAAAGATAGTTACATGATATTGTATTGATTGCTATTTATCTATTTGAAAAGGGGTGGTAGGGTAAGACAGAATATTAAAAAGAATGACGATATTGATATTGGGCCTATAGGCATATCTTTACAACGCCGGTGATATGAGAGGGCCGTATCAGTATACCAAGCCATTAGAACAGAACTGCCTTGAACTGGTTTGAAATATGTATTTTTAAATTTTGGGTAATATAAGAATTGCTTAAATAATTGAAAATTATGTACTCCTCGATCTCTTTGAGCTTAAGTAAAACTTTTTTAGTTATGGTATTGATCTAGTATTTTCTTAAACAAGTTAACATTTTGCGTTGTTATAGTTTTCTCTGATTGTTCTAGGCATCAGCCATTCTGTTACTCAAGAAGTGCTAAATTGGGCTTGGGTCAAGGTATAGCGAGTTTACGACTGGTCCTTTTTTAAATTATCCACGGGTAAGCATTCGGCCTTTATCTCACCTGATGTTAAATCATGATAAGGCCAATGGTGGAAGTGCTCTTCTACCGGAATCCTCAACAACTGAGGCACTGGCTATCTTATCTCTCGCTGCCGGAACAATGAGCTAGCATTGGTGGTAGGACTTGTTTGTCCACTTGGCTAACTACCACCATCTGATCTGAATTTCGCTTTAACATCTGATATTATGGCTCATAGTTGTGTTCCGGCAGCTAGAGATAAGATAGCCAGTGCCTCAGTGGTTGAGGATTCCGGGTGAAGAATCAACTGGGCAAACAAGCCCTACCACCAATCAAACCTACAAACATATACCCCCCACTGAGAATCGAACCCAAGACCTCTGGGTATGAGATCGGTGGTCTTATCCCCTAGACTACAGAGAAGGTGTAATATGTGAGATTGAGTATGTTGAATGCGCTTCAATAGTACTTACTTATTTCCATGATGAGGAAGTACGGTGTGACGATAAGATGTAACAGCGTGGAGATGAGTATGACGACGAGGGGGATGCCGTAGCTGTCGTCGATGCGGTGCACCACCTCGCAGAGGGTGCCGTGCAAGGCGCCGAGCACGTGGATCGCTTCGCAGGGGCTCACGAGTAGATGGGGCTCCCCACTCGCTGTGATACCACAAAGAACATATGTATGCTATGCGTATGTTGGTGGCTGCGCCCACCTGTTAAAACGAATGCATTAGCAATAAACAGTGAACACCCCCTGGGCCAGGCAAGGCACATGTACAGTCACGGGCTAATGCTCATGACTGTAAACGTGCCTAGATATGTTAATACATGTACTGTAAGTTTGACTCTTATTCCATTGTATCAAGAGTTATATTGTTTTCATGTAAAAGCTTTTTGAAATCGTCAAATACGTGACTGTATATTGACAATTTGAAAAGGAAACTTGGCGTAAAAGCATGGATAAGCATTGCTGTAAGTACAAAGGTATTGTCCTCTCTCGCCGGAGAGTATACAGCTGGTATAAGATGTAAATAGTTATCTTAAGTCATACCTCGTCTCCGTACAAGGACTGTCTCCTGTTTCCTCGGCACTTCCACCAGCAAGCTGATATCGTCTGCGCGCTGAGAGTCCGACGGCGTCACTCGAATCGCGAATATGTTGAGCGGTTTAGGCTTTCTCGCTGTCTCCACTGAAAAATTAAATAGTAGATTGTGAATCTTTCTAAGACCCTTATCATCATCAGTTTAAACTGCTTTAATGCAGGCTCAGGCCTATACACATAACAATAGCACATAAGGAGATAAATAATCCACCACACCAGAATATAATATTAAATAAATAAAATACAGTTACCGAGTACCTAACGATTTCTTTTTGGAAATAGCCCACATGGTTAACCCAAGCTTAAACCTTATAGATCTCGGATTCTCTTTCGTTGGCTCCAGAGATTCAAATAAGATATGAGAATACTCCTACTAAGTGAATCACCACTTGAGTAGTTCTGCCACCTAGACTTGGAAAAACAACAGTATTTCAACCGTCACTTCAGCTTACGCTGTAAGGAACATAGATGGCCACCATCGAACACAGCCGAAGATCCACCAATATTTTCCCCAATTCAGTTACATTGTAAAAGTAGGCGGCTGCGGGGGTCTATTCAAAGTGGCATGGTGACGACATACTAAGACGCGTGGTCGCTCACTAGTTATGAGCCTCATAAGAAGGCTCAATGTCACTCAAAGAGCAATGGAGATGTCATGGCTCAGGGTCTCTCTGCGTGATCGAATCAGAAATTAGGAAATCCACAGAAGAACGAAGGTTACCGACATACTCTAAGAGTTGCTAAGCTCAAGTGGCAGTGGGCAGGGCACATCGCTCGCAGGACTGATGGCCGCTGGGGCGGAACAGTTCTCGAGTGGCGACCGCATACCGAAAAACGCAGTGGGGACTGGCCGTCTTTTGGATGAGATGATGATGAAGATGATGATGGTTACTTACGTGGCACGGCGACGTTCCTAGCGGTGAGTGAGAGCGTGTCGTTGAGGGCCCTGAACCTCGCGTGCAGAGACAGCGCGGTGAACGTGAACTGGAGCTCCAGGATCATCACCACGTACCACAGCAGATAGAACCCAATGTAATTTATCACTATCTCCCCTGGAATGTGAAAAAATTGTGTAACTAGCAGAGAAAGGTGAAAAAGGCTAAGTTAAATAAAGATTTAGGCTGCTTTTCCATCAAGCTGTGCCACGACGATTAGTAAGTAAGTAAGTTTTTTATTTGACAAGTACAGTTAACAATCTTACAAAGATACCGATGTGTGATTACAAGTAGCATTTTATGGAACTCCGGTACTTATACAATTCAGAAAATATTAATAAAATGGTGTAAAAATAAATAAAATATGAGGACAACAAAAATAAAATAAAATAAAGTGTGTGTGTGTGTGTGTGTGTGTGTGTGTGTGTGTGTGTTTGTTTTAAGTACCATACGAGGACGTAGGCCTGAATACACAAGGAACATCCGAGGACGTTTTCAATCCGAGGACTTTTTTGTGAGTCCTCGGTTTGACTTGACTACTGCATCGTACTCTACGTGCGATTTTGAACCTTTCTATATACTTAATAAAGAAAAGTCAAGAAATCCTCGGATTGGTCTTGGAAATTTCTGTACACACCCCGACAGAGTGTGAACACCAGGCGGCGCCACTATCGATTTATACACACTTGCTATACACATGAGTCATGTATGTTGTACTGTCTGAGGACTAATGTGTAAATTTTACACTCAAGACCTCGGATTAGTATCAGTATCTGACAAAGTGTATTTAGGTCCTCATATGGATAGATTTTCACGTCGTTATCAAAGAGTGTTGTTTTTCCGTCCTCGTTTTGTAAGAACAAAGAATGTAAGCAAAGTAAGTATTTTTTAAATAGATGATCATAACTTTTAATGCAACCTTCATTCTCAAAGACCTCCTTATTCGAGTGGCTCGCACGCCGGTCTCTGATGTCACCATCTCCGAGGTCATCATATAGAAAAACGAACTTTTTCTATATTGTCCTAGATCTGGGTTGTTGTAGTACCGTCGTTGTTCCTGATTTTCATAACACAATTTAGGAGGTTATCAATTCGGTGGTACCTACCTATATGTTTTTTTATGTGTTTGTTCGCGCATATCTCCGTCATTTATGCACCAATTTGGATGATTTTTTTTTGATCGCTAGATATTTTTCCCGAGATGGTTGCATTTTTACAAGCTTTTATTTTGTTCCATTCACCTGTTCCGGTGTCTGTAATCAAATCTTGCAGGTTAAATATGATCTACATCCCGGTTACTGATTGAGCTAAAATTTGGCATGCATATGTAAATCGGATAAAAATGCAAAATTATTAATACATGAAGCTGATCTGATGATGAAACCGGAAGGTGGCCATAGGAACTCGGTAGTTAAACGACACAACCCCATCGAGTTTGGACTCGTTTGATCCGTCTTGATGAGTACTTTGGTGCTAGATGGTAACCAGAGTTTGATGATGGAGCTGGAAGATGGCCATAGGAACTCGGTAATTAAACGACACAACCCCATCAAGTTTGGGCTCGTATGATTCATCTTGACGAGTACTTTGGTGCTAGATGGTAACCAGGGTATGATGATGGAGCTAGAAGATAACCATAGGAACTCGGGAAAATAAGTTCGTTCGTTCGTTCGTTCCGTTTGTTATGAATGTGGATTCTGTCTTTGATTAGATGCTTCTTTGCTCCTTTCAGAGTAAAAATCTCCGGTCCTCAAATAATCATCTTCATTTCTGTCCCTCTCATACATCTGGTTTTGTTCATTGTTTTTTTCAATCCATTCTCCTGTAGAACGCGCTGCCTCTCGAAATCAGGATGGCTACATAAAGAAAGTCCGCGAGCTCTTGTTTGATAGAATCATGGCAGAATTATCTTAATAACGTCCTATTAGAACTACTTATGTATTTTATGTATGTTTATTTATTGTAGTTTACGTATTTACAATGCACGTAATTATATGTTTATGTATATACAATATTTATGCATATGTTATATACTTACATTTAAATTATTTATAATATATCTTGTTGAACCTACCAATGTTATCTCTGTATCACCCTAAAGTTGTCTGGTAGAGAATGACTCAGGCATTAAGTCCGCCATGTAATATTTGCTGTTACTTTATATGTTGCAAATGTTTAAATCAATAAAAATAAATAAATTTGATGGATTAGATGGATGACCCAATGCTAAGGTGAGCACGTGCCGAGGGCTGAATGGTATGAGGGTGTATAAACATGTCATATTGCTAACGTAACGTTGAATACGAAGAAAAGTCGTTCAGGCTCATAATGTCCCTTTCCCGGAATGTCCCTCGGTTTCAAAAAGTCCCTTTCCCAAAATGTCCCTTTCCCGAAACGTCCCTTTCCCAAAATGTCCCTTTCCCGAAATGTCCCTTTCCCAAAATGTCCCTTTCCCATAATGTCCCTTCTTACAATAACCCCTTCCTATGATAGTCTTAGTAGTAGTTTTTTCGTGAAAGAGTATCAAACATCCATACCTACTAACAAACTTTCGCATTTATAATATTATTAGTAGGATATTATTTCAATCATCTTCAACGAAACGCTGCCCAGCATACTTGAATAACTACTAGACGGATTTAGATGAAACTTTTCAGTAATATAGGTTATACATCGGAATAACATATATGCTACTTTTTACTTTTTACTTTTAAGCCGCGCGCGGAAAGCTAGTTTTATACATATAACAATGCAATCTACGAGTATCTGTCATAGGAAGGGGTTATTGTAAGAAGGGACATTATGGGAAAGGGACATTTTGGGAAAGGGACATTTCGGGAAAGGGACATTTTGGGAAAGGGACATTCTGAGAAAGGGACGTTTCGGGAATGGGACATTTTGGGAAAGGGACTTTTTGAAACCGAGGGACATTCCGGGAAAGGGACATTATGAGCCTGAAAGAGAATAGTAACTGTATAATAAAATGTAACTGTATAGTAAAATATGTAATCAAACATTATCATAACAAAAACAAAAATGTATAAGTAATTGAAAAAAAACAACGTGTTGAAAAAAATCCACGAGCGGGATTCGAACCCGCACCCCATGACATGACGAGTCATGTGTACTACCAACTACGCTATCGTGGCTCAATCCAACTCGCCGAAATTAATCAACACTATCTACTTTTACTTTATAAGCCAAAGGAGCTCTATTCAATGTCGACCACTACGTCATCAACATCCGATGATAATATTTTTACAAATATTGAAAGATCAGTTAAAAATTAGGCAAGCTATATTTATGATAATTTACATATTATTTTACGCATATTTGCGAAATATTGTTGTGATTGAGCCACGATAGCATAGTTGGCAGTGCACCTGACCTGGCATGGGTGCGGGTTCGAATCCCGCTCGTGGATTGTTTTTCAACACTTCGTATTTTTCAAATTCTAATTTGTTTGCTCGTTGCTATTTGCGTAAAATTATATGTAAAGAATCGTAAATATAGCTTGCCCAATTCTTAACTGATCTTTCAATATTTGTAAAAATATTAAGATCGGATGTTGATGACGTAGTTGTCGACATTGAATAGAGCTCATTGAACAGAAAGTCATGGGGTACGGGTTCGATCCCACTCGTGGAATTTTTCCAACACTTTGTCTTTCTTCTTACCATATTTACTTTTTATTTATTTAAATGTAACTGCATATAAAAGAAGAAATAAAGTATATAAGTTGCGAACCCCCCCGCCCGATCCTCTAAATGCCACTACACATTTACAGAATACACTAAACATGCACACCAACTTAGGCCCAAGACACCGTACTCGTAGAACAAGGGTACGACGAGCCGGTTCATATACGCTTCTCCCCACCACCACGACCCGGTCAACCCGAGCCGAGGTCCGAGCCTTTAGAAGCGCCCTCGGGTTGATCCCCCCGATCCGATCCGAACCCCTCGAAGAATCTAGTAGGGCACGGGGACAGCCACTAGTGCGTGATGCCGTTACCTCTAGAAAACCTCAGAAGGTGATAAGTTTCACACGGCTTGAGGAACCCTTTACGTTTCTCGCCGCCCCTGAAAAAAAAGCCCGGTGAAGCTGAAAATGCCATCAGCAAACTCTCCAAAAAAAAACATACCCTAAATATATATTTTTTTAAATCTTAAAATTTTTGTTTGTCCGTCTGTCTATTTGTTTGTTAGGTACTTTATCACACACAAACCGCTCAACAGATTTTGATTCAGTTTTCTTTGTTAGAAAGCATAATTATCTAAAAAAATACGGTGTTACATCTAAACCAGTTGGGTCAGATCATAGACACAGTTTAACTTCTCTGTGGTATTGTGTTCTCACACCATCACCATTCATAGTGGTGTATACGAACTTCTTATGGTAAAAAAAATATTTAATATCCTTTATAATCATTTTTATAGCTCTTACGAATGGAGTCACGGGCAAATTTTAATTATCCATAAGTTTTTTGTAATTTGTTCGCAACAAAATTTGCGTTAAAAATTATTTAAACATTTTATCCATAAGTGACTTTTTTTATAAGTAGCCATTACTTAGAGTAACTACTAACTAACTACCTACCAGAACCTACCAGAACTTCTAACTGCCGGAACACAACAATGTTGATAACATGGTTGTTATGGCGACATATTTAGATAAGATGGTGGTAGCTAGCCAGGCGGAATTAGAACAAGCCCTACCCACCGACCAAACCGAGCACAATTTGTACCCCCGCTGGGAATCGAACTAGGGACCTCTGGGTTTGAGTTCTTACCACTAGACCACAGGTGCGGTAAAAATTCTTAAATATTTTAATATTTTTTATGACAATTCTACCACCAGTTTTACCGCCTCTGTGGTCTAGTGATAAGACCACCGGTCTCAGACCCAGAAGTCTTGGTTTGATTCCCAGCGGGGGTACAATTTATCGCGGTGGCGCATTCTTAATTTAATACAATAAATATAAATAGGATAATTTATAATAAAACTTCCACGTAATATTTAAAAAAAAAATTTACGATCACTGAAGTCAGAGATTGTGCATTTCGCCTCTTTAACACAATCAAATATTTTGGTCTCAATACGAAAATAGCAGTTCACATATACCCCAACGCGAGTTATTGTAAACTTCGCCGCGCCAAGTCGAAACTACTTAATCCTTACAATTACAAGTCCTGACTAGGTATGACTAATCCCTACTTTCATAAATAGATCAGAGAAAATAAATCTAAGCTTTTTACTATTAAATGTTACATTGTTATTACAATGTTAACTAAACCTTTAAGATTTAAATGTATTATAATATTTTTAATATAAAATCATATATTACGTAAGTGAAATAGGAATCATAATAAATTATCACAAGAAGCTACCCGTAGACTGCTGTAATACGTCCGCACCGTATTGGAGTCTTGTGTGCAATCTGCGGCTACTGCGATGCGTGCGACTTTAGTCACAAGCATCGCTAGGTTTCTTTGATAAACAAAGGCCTACACTTCCACGCAACAAATTATTCGCGATTGGTCATTTTGTCAGCCAATAGTGAAAATACTGTGTTGGAGCATTTAAAAATAAAGGTTCTTAGATGGTACTTCAAACATGTTATTTTTACACATTAGTGGTCCTCGTATTGTATACGCGGGACTCGGGAAAACGTCCTCACATAGTTTGTGCAAAGTCTAACACAAGGTCCTCGCACTGTACTGGGCTCAAGAGAAAGTGTGTGAAATGAGGCCTCGGATTGTCATGTCTAGTCCGGCGATTGGGTCCTCGAAAGGTTAACACAAACGTCCTCGGAAAGATGTCTCCACAAGCGTTAGCAGTGTATTTTAGGTCCCCGCATTGGTCAACGAAAGTTAATAAACAAAATGCTGCGATAACGCTACAAGAATAGACCTGTCAATTAGCAATGTATGTTCTGTTTCTTTCTATCGTATGAAAAAAGCAATACAACGTCATTAACATAGTTTTTGAGAGAGTCCTCGGATGGGTGATATAAAACCATAGTCCTCGAAAGGCCGTCTGTACAAACAGGGGGGTGTGTGTGTGTGTGTGTGTGTGTGTGTGTGTGTGTGTGTGTATGAGTGTGTTTGTTTTAAGTACCATACGAGGACGTAGGCCTGAATACACAAGGCACATCCGAGGACGTTTTCAATCCGAGGACTTTTTTGTGAGTCCTCGGTTTGACTTGATTACTGCATCGTACTCTACGTGCGATTTTGAACCTTTCTATATACTTAATAAAGAAAAGTCAACAAATCCTCGGATTGGTCTTGGAAATTTCTGTACACACCCCGACAGAGTGTGAACACCAGGCGGCGCCACTATCGATTTATACACACTTGCTATACACATGAGTCATGTATGTTGTACTGTCTGAGGACTAATGTGTAAATTTTACACTCAAGACCTCGGATTAGTATCAGTATCTGACAAAGTGTATTTAGGTCCTCATATGGATAGATTTTCACGTCGTTATCAAAGAGTGTTGTTTTTCCGTCCTCGTTTTGTAAGAACAAGGAATGTAAGCAAAGTAAGTATTTTTTAAATAGATGATCATTACTTTTAATGCAACCTTCGTTATCAAAGACCTCCCTATTCGAGTGGCTCGCACGCCGTTCTCTGATGTCACCATCTCCGAGGTCATCATATAGAAAAACGAACTTTTTCTATATTGTCCCGGATCTAGGTTGTTGTGGTACCGTCGTTGTTCCTCATTTTCATAACACAATTTAGGAGGTTATCAATTCGGTTGTACCTATATGTTTTTTTATGTGTTTGTTCGCGCATATCTCCGTCATTTATGCACCGATTTGGATGATTTTTTTTTGATCGATAGCTATTTTTCCCGAGATGGTTCTATTTTTACAAGCTTTTATTTAGTTTCATTCACCTGTCCCGGTGTCTGTAATCAAATCTGCAAGTTAAATATGATCCACTTCCCGGTTACCGATTGAGCTAAAATTTTGCATGCATGTGTAAATCGGATGACAATGCAAAATTATTAATACATGAAGCTGATCTGATGATGAAACCGGAAGGTGGCCATAGGAACTTGGTTGTTAAATGACACAACTCCATCGAGTTTGGACTCGTTTGATCCGTCTTGACGAGAACTTTGGTGCTAAATGGTTACTAGGGTCTGATGATGGAGCTGGAAGATGGCCATAGGAACTCGGTAATTAAACGACACAACCCCATCGAGTTTGGGCTCGTATGGTTCGTCTTGACGAAAACTTTGGTGATAGATGGTAACCAGAGTCTGATGATGGAGCTAGAAGATGGCCACAGGAACTCGGTAATTAAACGACACAACCCCATCGAGTTTGGGCTCGTATGATTCGTCTTGACGAGTATTTTGGTGCAAGATGGTAACCAGGGTTTGATGATGGAACCGAAAGGTAGCCATAGGAACTCGGTAGTTATACGACACAACCCATCGAGTTTGGACTCGTTTGATCCGTCTTGACGAATACTTTGGTGCTAGATGGTAACCAGGGTATGATGATGGAGCTGGAAGATGGCCAAAAGAACTCGGTAATTAAACGACACAACCCCATCGAGTTTGGGCTCGTATGGTTCGTCTTGACGAGTACTTTGGTGCTAGATTATAACCAGGGTCTGATGATGGAGCTATAAGATGGACACAGGAACTCGGTAATTAAACGACACAACCCCATCGAGTTTGGGCTCGTATGGTTCGTCTTGACGAGTACTTTGGTGCTAGATTGTAACCAGGGTCTGATGATGGAGCTAGAAGATGGACACAGGAACTCGGTAATTAAACGACACAACCCCATCGAGTTTGGGCTCGTATGATTCGTCTTGACGAGTACTTTGGTGCTAGATGGTAACTAGGGTATGATGATGGAGCTGGAAGATGACCATAGGAACTCGGGAAAATAAGTTCGTTCGTTTGTTCGTTCCGTTTGTTATGAATGTGGATTCTGTCTTTGTTAAATGCTCCTTTGCTCTTTTCAGAGTAAAAATCTCCGGTCCTCAAATAATCATCTCCATTTCTGTCCCTCTCATATGTACATATGGTTTTGTTCATTCTTTTTTTCAATCCATTCTCCTGTAGAACGCGCTGCCTCTCGAAATCAGGATGGCTACATAAAGAAAGTACGCGAGCTCTTGTTTGATATAATCATGGCAGAATCATCTTAATAACGTCCTATTAGAACTACTTATGTATTTTATGTATGTGTATTTATTGTAGTTTACGTATTTACAATATACATAATTATATGTTTATGTATATACAATATTTATGCATGTGTTATATACTTACATTTAAATTATTTATAATATATCTTATTGAATAAAATGTTATCTTTGCACCACCCTAAGGTTGTCTGGTAGAGAATGCCAGGCATTAAGTCCGCCATGTAATATTTGCTGTTGCTTTATATGTTGCAAAAGTTTAAATCAATAAAAATAAATAAATTTGATGGATTAGATGGATGACCCAATGCTTAGGTGAGCACGTGCCGAGGGCTGAATGGTATGAGGGTGTATAAACATGTCATATTGCTAACGTTGCGCCTCAGGGTACCAGGTGGAACCCTGTTGTACTGAAGCCCTTATACCCCTACAAAGGACCTCTGGGGATGGACCGTTTTTGTCCTATACTCGAGGGAATAACATGAACAAAAAAGAAACTACTACACAAAGAAAGAGACGTTTAGAGAAGGCGAAATTGAAGCGACAGGAAATGATTGCTATGAAAGCGATATCCACAAGCAACATTGCTTCTTAGAAAAAAATATTTTAGCACTAGCTAAACATAGAGAAAACGAAAATATTAAAAAAGTAAAAATAAAATTTAAAAAAAAAACCATTTTTAAAAACAAGCTTTTAAATATGCAATACGAAATAAACTAGCTGGTTAGGTACCCATCAATAAACAAACATCTCAGACTTCGGAGATATCCTATGGATCTCCTGAATGACGAACAGTACACATATTGTGATTAGTTAATGTATTGAATACAAATGAAAGTAGTTGGTTGTATTCATCAGTGGACAAAGGATCGTGAACTACGGAGATACCCTATAGAACTCTTTAGTTATCAACAGTACACATATTGTGGTTAGTTATTGTATTGAATACGAAAGAAAATAGCTGGTTAGGTACCTATCAGTAGACAAAAGATCGTGAACTACAGAGATACTCTATGGAACTCCTCAATAAAGAACAGTACACATATTATGATTAGTTATTGTATTGAATACAAAGAATAGTAGTTGGTTAGGAACCAATCAGTGGACAAAGGGTCGTGGATTACTGAAATACCTCATAGAACTCCTCAGTGACAAACAGTACAAATATTGTGATTGGTTATTGTGTTGAATACGAAGAATAGTAACAGCATGTCGATTCCTGTTACATGTTGTTGTCGACTTCACGATTTGACAGAGTTAGGGATGTTTTTGCGGGGCCAGTACGAATCGATAACATCGATTATACTTCGTTTAGGCTTTAAACAAGAAACTATATTAAACAGAGGTTTGGCATTGATACATATATCAATAAAATAGTTAATTCAGCATTAGTCGTTGCTTAAATGTGGACTACAGCATAGTATTCTGTAAAACTCAAAAACACCGAGGGCGCCTCACCAATCAATGTGGTAGTTAAATGAACTAACCACAATTGAGTTTTTGACATTACCGTGTCAAAAACTCGTATTTTTATGTCAAATAAAAAGTAGCTATGTAGCTTGAATTTAAAAACGCTGCGAGCGCCCCAACTATCGAGGTGGTATAAAAATGTAAACGATACAGATTTGACAGTACCGTGTCAAAATCTTGAATTTTCCTCTCAAATAATAAGTAGCTATAGAGCTATCTTTTTCACGGTCTATTGACAAAAGAGGTAGGTATTCTCATAGAGGATTTTTTAATGTTATTTTGGCTTATGCATTTTTAAAGTGTTACAAAAAGTAACTTTGCTTTAAGTCGGGCTGCGAATAATTACGACTTAGAATATAGTTATACATGTACATAAATAATGTAGATAATTTTAAGATGTAGATTAGTTTAGGATGATTGCACTCATGGTCTAAGCACTCAGCAGATACTCCTTCTTGTATTGTCGTTTTATGTTGCCTAGCAACTTGCTTGTTATTTTTCGCAAAACATTTACTGTCAATATACTTTTACACACATTAAAAATCATTTATTTCTTAAAGTGGTAGCAGATTATAGTTTTCTATTTGAAAACTTGAAAATAGCGATGGTTGCCGCGTTGGCAAAGGTCATGTTGGGAATTTTTAGTCGCAAAATTATAAAACTTGGAATACCTACTAAATTCTAATAGCGCATAAGGCAATGCTGGGATTCATGGACAATATGCACAGCAAAAAACCAGACCATTCGTGGCGCCGACAGCGACAGCCGAAATGAAGCAAAATTTGAAAGAGATTTCCAAAAATATAAGAGTTTTAGTAGTGCCATAAATGCAATAGAAAGCTGAAGTACATGTCAACCAGTCACTAATGCTGTCCGCAGTAATAGCGTCTAAAGTAACAAGAAAGGAATTGTTTAGTAACAACGGCGGCGAGTTTAATAATGGCAAAGTAAAAACTATAGCTGCAAATAAGGCATTCAGAAGTGACTATAGTGATGCCCTATACTCCACAAGTCCACAGTAAGGGATAATCGAACAGTCGTTGCAACATGGCACGAAGTCTAATGAATGCTCATGCCAATATCCCCACGGGATTATGCGCTGAAATGGTTTTAACAGTGGTGTATCATCATCATCTCAGCCAAAAGACGTCACTGTTGGACAAAGGCTTGCCTCAAGAACGACCGGTTTTGTGCTGCTCGCATCCAGCAGCTTCCCGCGATCATTACCAGATCGTCGGTCCACCTTGTTGAAGGTCTGCTCAAAATGGTGTATATTCTAATTAAATCAGGTTCCACTTGTATGAATGGAAAATTACCGTACAAGTTAAGGCACCATAAGAAGCTGAGATTAAACCATTCAGGAACTTTTAAATTAGTAGGAGCCGCTGTATAAGGCAGATTGCAGCAGTTGCTGCAAGAGGAGAGCGGATGTTAAGAAGATGATTGCACTCAGCAAAATTCTCCTTGTATTGTCGTTTAATGGTGCTTAGCAGTTTGCCCTTACTGTCAATATACTTTTACACACTAAATCGTTTATTTTTTAAAGGTTTTTTGAAGTTGAGAAAACGTAAGTACCTACTCGTAGTTGAGGCACCTGTTATAGCTATCTCTCTATAGTTAGGTCCAACTCTTTTTTACGAACAGGGTTGGAACAGATACTGTTAGACGTACTGTTGAGCTGTTGAACGTTACTTACCATAGTTTTTTTCTTTTTTATGAGTAAGCACTTGACTTTCATCTCACCTGTGATAATAAGGCCGAAGGCGCTCGTCATCCGGATTCCTTATCTCTAAATGTCGGAACATAACAATTTTACTAACATTTAAATAAGATGGTGGTAGCTAGCCAGGCGGAGTAGAAACAAGCCTTTCCACCGACCTCTGGGAATCGAACCCGAAGTCTCTGGGTCTGAGACCGGTGGGTGGTTTTAACCGCTAGACCAAAAGGGTGATATGGCAATAGTGAAGAATAAATATCAAAAACGCAAATGAGTATAACAAATTAATCAAAAATCATTTATTAGGGAAAAATAAGTAGAATTCAATATAATACAGACGAAGAAAACTAAAAAAAGTACTTAAGTCAAAATCAATCTATTTCACTTTAAATCTTAGTAAAACTTAACATAACTTGATGACCATTGATGACCTTAGAGCTTAGAGCATTAAACCAAATGGAGAGGCCATGCGCACTAATTTCTATGAAAAAAAGTCTGTCATTTTCTGCGGGGGACGAGGTAACGCACACAAATACAGTTTCACACTGATGCATTTTTCAATGACGTCGCTACGCACGCAAACGACAAAATTATTAAACACTAGCATAAACTAGACGCATACTAATAAATTCACACACAGGGATAACCTGTCCGTGCACGAGTCTGACGGCAACTTTATGTCAACGTCGATAGTGCTTGACACTATCGATTTAATTTGTCGATGCCAATAATAATGACATAGCCCGAAAAGTTGCTAAGCTCAAGTGCCCCACATCGCTCGCAGGACTGATGGCCACTGGGGCGGAACAGTCCTCGAGTGGTGACCGCGTACCGTAAAGCGCAGTGTCAGCAGGCCTCCAACAAGGTAGACCGACGATCTGGTACTTAAAGATCGCGGGAAGCCGCTGGATGCGGGCTGCACAAAACCGGTCGTATTGGAGATCCTTGGGAGAGGCCTTTGTCCAGCAGTGGACGCTTATTGGCTGAGATGATGATGATGTTGAATATTAATGTGAATTTTTTTTTGTTTTAATCAGGCTCTTCAGTATGGTTAATTACGGTAGACACTTTGCTTTTCTTTATCGTTAAAATCGACAGTTATTAATTAGGATAAGTCAAAATCTGCAAAATATACCTATATAATTTTATTCCATTCCAAGGAGAACTGTTGTTTTTAAGAAAAGCTGCAATCTTATTCTTTCATTATGGAAAAATAATTTGCTACCTATCTAACCGAGACTCTCAAACAGGAGAAACCGAAAAACTGAACAACATATATAGTACTTTTATGGTTCCATAACGCAGATCAATTCTTTTTTGTAGGTACGTAGGGTCTTAATTTTTCAGATTTCCAAATGCAATTATTCGAGAGATTTTTTCTATTTCTATATATGTTTCCAAATAAGGTTGAACTTAAAAGCAACAGACTTAAATTAAAACAAACATATCAATATACAGATATGTACCGAACTCCAGAATGATATCATACAAACGAACAGCGAAATATACCTAATGCTGTCAAGGTTTAAACTGCTTTCTGAGGTTAAATCTTTGAATGATGCAAAGTTCTTTAATGCATTAAAGCTACTCGAAGTGTTCATATAGTTTAAAAAAAATTTGGAATAGAAAAAGTAATGTTATAGTTTTAAGTAAATTCTATGGTGTAGGTGTTGTTATTTCTGTCAGTAATTAACTATTATTTTGCTGCTTATAATGTTGTATTAATTTAATAGGTTTTATAGGTTATCAGTTATAGGTTTCTTTTTTTATAGGTTTTTATTTTTTTGTCATCAGTTAAGTGTTTGCGGATTTTTAATTCACAAAGGAGACATATATCAATAACTTCTTTTGATGCATACAATAGGCCACCACGACTTTTTTTGTATGTTAAACTTTTGTCATTTGGCTCCCCACATAAACCATTTATGCATGTACTGCGTTTAATTTTTTAGTAGAAAATACTACGAAGCCCGCTTTATATTCCACTACCTTTTCTCCAAATGGAGATAAGTATATTATTATTTTCCTTTTATAGCCAGAATAAACATTCTGATTAAGTCGATATCAATATTTTGTTTTTGTACTGTCGCAGCTCTAACTTTGTTGCAGTGTGGCCAATGTAATTAAATTAAAATTTCCTATTTTCGGGATAAGTGACGGGACGTAAATATAATATATTAATGAAGTAGACCGATCATAAACATACAGTTTCATAGTATTGAGAATTTTTAATGCAATTAAGTGGAAAAAAAATCTGGAAAAACAAAATAAGTTACAATTTTTAAGTGATCTATCATTAATAAAATAAGCATTTATAGTAAAAATACAGTTTTAACTTTATAGAACGTGAAATATAAATTGTAATTCAATGTTGGCTCATTCAACTTTAAAAGTTACGCAAAGTTGCAACTTGACGTTTTAGTGGCAACACTTTTTGATTAACAATATTTTTTCAGTTTTTTGCAAATTTTGTGCATTATTCAATAATATTAAAATAAAAATAGTTACAGATGAAAAGTAACGTTATCCTTTTGTACATTCGACGTTTCTGATCGCTTTTTACGTGAAAACACGCTGCAATTTGGCATTTTATGCTCAGGTCTTATCGCGTGCACCTGGAACTAGTTTTATATAACGGATATGATCGGCGGTCATTAGAGCATTAAACCAACCGGAGACGCCACTGACAGGCGTGCCCCTTTGCCAAAAGTATATGACCGCCGATCATATCGGTTATAAAAAACTAGTTCCGATCTTTGTTGTCTGAGAAATAAAAACATTTAATTTAATTTAGTTAATTATTTAATTTACACAGTATAAAATTGAAATTGAAAAAAATTAAATTACATGTGCCCTGAAAAAGAGTAGGTACATATTTTAAGTATATGAGTTTAGTGAGGATACATCTCATAGGTTGGTATGCTAACCAGGGAATAAACAGTAATGTTAAACCATTAATTCATTATCTGGAATAAAACAATTTTGTTTTATGGAGGTCATATTACTGATTAGACTAATATTATTTTAAACTTGAAATAAAACGTTTTTGAAAGTTGATGGTAGGCCTAGGTACTGGAGTATTTTCTTCAGTATTACCAATACGAGTCAAAGGTAGGCGCGCTGAGCGTATCCGGAATCACCTTAAAAAAATATTAGTTTACTATCAAAATACATAGTTACGGTTTGATTTTAACTTGTGTTCTTCTTTTAACAAATAATATGTTAATATAATTTGTTAGTAATAGGCCGATGCTTGTACAGACTTGACGACGATAGTTCTACTAATTTTGCTTGGGATCCGTCCGTCCCGTCCTTCAATAGATATTTTATGTAAGTAATATCTTAAGGATATATATAAAATGTAGCAACTAGTTTTAACTTCAAAATTAACGGCTTTTAAAAGTGAAAACATTTGGGTTCTCTTAAATAGTTTTTTTCTATTTCACTACAAAAATTATATTTTATTTATTAAGCTCTGCCGTTGGATTAAAATCAGTGTTATGCCTTAAGTACCATCACACAAACGGTATTTCCCAGAGAACTCTGCATTTTTGAGAGATGTTGGCATAGTAAAACTTTATCAACTTACTGAGATGTTGTGACTCAGATATAAATTTCAAATCTGTTGGTTTAGGGGGACGTTTTGCTGTTATGGTAGGTAACATTATCAATTTGAAAAGGATTTTGAACCCAATACTTACAAAGCAGAACCACTTCTTTACCAGCATTAGTCAATGCCTCTAAGTGATCCCTTATAACACTGTAATTGAAGATAAAACTGTCATAGGTTGCACCACCATAATGTTTGTTCAGCATGTAACGTGTTAAGAATCGCATCAGAAATCAGTAATCTAAAAAATAAAATTAAGAAGTAGAAAGCTTGTTCATAATAAGTAATTTTTTGCACAATTTTAGTTAATTTTACCAATTGGACATTTGTTGCATGGTAGACTTAGTGACAGTAAAACCGCTCTTCGTGTTCTGCTAGTCTCTTCATGGCTACAAGAGTGCAATCTATGCAACTAACTACTGCAGAAATCTTAAACTTTTCATAAAACCTGTATTTTAACATTTATAGCACAGTGATCTCGCCGGGCGTGTTAACGCCCGGCGAGAGCTGAGGTTAAGCAACTTTCGCAAAGGCCGGTCATCGGATGGGTGACCAAAAATGTCTGGACCTGCATGGTTGTTCATGGCCCGTTCTCCCTATCCGGATGGATAGGGAAGACTCGTACCCCAGCAGAGGGGACATAAAATGAGCTAATGATGATGATGATATTATTTACTAAATTTTATGCGAACACTTCACATTTAAATAAAACAACTTTTACGCATCTTTGCGTTTATTTTACACATTGACTTTATATTTTTTACCCTGACATTACGAACCCTTTGCAGGGTCGTGGTCATAGAGAGACTGCTGTGCAGATTTGCCAATATTTTTGCTTTTGAAAGTGTTTTATTTTTTGAAATTCACACTTTTGTCTAATAAGATTCCTGAAAACTCCTAAAGTTTCGGAAAGTTACGGGGATTTTCATTGTACCTAAAAACTGGTCTTTGTCGATACTTGAAGCCAGGAAGAGTACTCCTTCACTATCCTTAACACTTAGATACTCGATTTTCATGATTTTTTACCAGACTCACTCAAAATCAAATAAACTACCAATGCAATAGAAAGGTACAAAATGGGAATGCTTGCTCACCTTTATACGAGTTGAAAGCCCTTTACCCCGTCGATGGATATGAGTAGCCTTTAAAAGAGGCAGCAGTTCAAGCTCTAGTTGGTTAAATAGCTCCTCAGATAACCTGTAGACTCGTACATAGTCGTCATCTCTGGTTTACTGAGATGACGATAAAGTCCGAATTTGGTTGGCTTGTTCACGTTTTTAATTTTTGTCTAAAGCATGAGCTTCTTCCAATAAAGACAGTAACAAAACCGATCGAGACATCTTCGAAAGTAATATTGAAATTTTTATTAAATATGCGTCACTTTATAATTGACTGGTGCAATGACAAAACGTCAATACAGCAACAGCATCGGCGTAAAGACTATTTGGCTACAAATCTTTAATTTTAATTTTAAATACTGTAATTAACGTTTAAACTTAAAGAATAATGTTTAATTCACTATTTTTTTTATGTATATCTCAATGCCAAACCTCTGTTTAATGTAGTTTCTTGGTTAAAATCAAAACGAAATATAATCAATTTTATTGATTCATACTTGTCCTAAAAAAACATCCTTGACTCGAAACGTTTTCGCACTCGAATGTGCCATGTCTCCGGAATCCCACTGCTGGTTAGGTACCTATCAGTGGACGAAGAGTCGTGGATTACTGAGATACCACATAGAACTCTTTACTTATCAACAGTACACATATTGTGGTTAATTATTGTATTGAATACAAAAGAAAATAGCTGGTTAGGTACCTATCAGTAGACAAAAGATTGTGAACTACAGAGATACTCTATGGCACTCCTCAATAAAGAACAGTACACATATTATGATTAGTTATTGTATTGAATACAAAAAATATATAATAGTTGGTTGGGTACCAATCAGTGGACAAAGGGTCGTGGATTACTGAAATACCCCATAGAACTCCTCAGTGACAAACAGTACAAACATTGTGATTGGTTATTGTGTTGAATAAGAAGAATAGTAACTGGTTAGGTACCTAGCAGTGGACAAAGGGTCGTGGACTACTGAGATACCACATAGAACTCCTCAGTGACAAACAGTACACATATTGTGATTGGTTATTGTGTTGAATACGAATAAAAGTAGCTGGTTAGGGATCTATTAATGGACAAAAGATCTAGCCGTAGTCAACTAACAATCTCTTCGAAGATACTGACACCCCATGTAAGTTCGCATTGTAGAAGAAACAAAAATATGTGATCAAACATTATCATAACAAAAACAAAAATGTATAAGTAATTGAAAAAAAAAACGTGTTGAAAAAAATCCACGAGCGGGATTCAAATCCGCTCCATGACATGACGAGTCAGGTGCACTACCAACTACGCTATCGTGGCTCAATCCAACTCTCCGAAATTAATCAACACTATCTATTTTTACTTTATAAGCCAAAGGAGCTCTATTCAATGTCGACAACTACGTCATCAACATCCGATCTTAATATTTTTACAAATATTGAAAGATCAGTTAAGAATTAGGCAAGCTATATTTATGATAATTTACATATTATTTTACGCATATTTGCGAAATATTGTTGTGATTGAGCCACGATAGCATAGTTGGTAGTGCACCTGACGTGGCATGGGTGCGGGTTCGAATCCCGCTCGTGGATTGTTTTTCAACACTTCGTATTTTTCAATTTCTAATTTGTTCACTCGTTGCTTATTGCGTAAAATTATATGTAAAGAATCATAAATATAGCTTGCCCAATTCTTAACTGATCTTTTGTAAAAATATTAAGATCGGATGTTGATGACGTAGTTGTCGACATTGAATAGAGCTCATTGAACAGAGAGTCATGGGGTACGGGTTCGAATCCCACTCGTGGAAATTTTTCAACTCTTTGTCTTTCTTCTTACCATATTTACTTTTTATTTATTTAAATGTAACTGCATATAAAAGAAGAAATAAAGTATATAAGTTGCGAACCCCCCCGCCCGATCCTCTAAATGCCACTAAACATTTACAGAATACACTAAACATGCACACTAGCCTAGGCCCAAGACACCGTATTCGTAGAACAAGAGTACGACGAGCCGGTTCACACGCGTTCTATACCAGGTACAGACATGTACCTGGGCGCTTCTCCCCACCACCACGACCCGGTCAACCCGAGCCGAGGTCCGAGGCTTTAGAGGCGCCCTCGGGTTGATCCCCCCGATCCGATCCGAACCCCTCGAAGAATCTAGTAGGGCACGGGGACACGCACTAGTGCGTGATGCCTCTAGAAAACCTCAGAAGGTGATAAGTTTCACATGGCTTGAGGAACCCTTTACGTTTCTCGCCGCCCCCGAAAAAAAGCCAGGTGAAACTGAAAATGCCATCAGCAAACTCTCCAAAAAAAACATACCCTAAATATATATTTTTTTAAATCTTAGAATTTTTGTTTGTCCGTCTGTCTATTTGTTTGTTAGGTACTCTATCACACACAAACCGCTCAAAAGATTTTGATTAAATTTTCTTTGTTAGAAAGCAGAATTATCTAAAAAAGTACGGTGTTACATCTAAATCAGTTGGGTCAGATCATAGACACAGCTTGACTTCTCTGTAGTACACCACCACCATTCATAGTGGTGTATACGAACTTCTTATGGTAAAAAAAATATTTAATATCCTTTATAATCATTTTTATAGCTCTTACGAACGGAGTCACGGGCAAATTTTAATTATCCATAACTAACTTTTTTTTAGAAGTAGCCGTTACTTAGAGTCACTACTAACTAACTACCTTTACCTTTAGGTTTACCAGAACTTCTAACTGCCGGAACACAACAATGTTGATAACATGGTTGTTATGGCGACATATTTAGATAAGATGGTGGTAGCTAGCCAGGCGGAATTAGAACAAGCCCTACCACCGACCAAACCGAGCACAATCTGTACCCCCGCTGGGAATCGAACCAGGGACCTCTGGGTTTGAGTTCTTACCACTAGACCACAGGTGCGGTAAAATTTCTTAAATATGTTAATATTTTTTATGACAATTCTACCACCAGTTTTACCGCCTCTGTGGTCTAGTGATAAGACCACCGGTCTCAGACCCAGCAGTCTTGGTTTGATTCCCAGCGGGGGTTCAATTTATCGCGGTGGCGCATTCTTAATTTAATACCATAAATATAAATAGGATAATTTATAATAAAGCTTCCCCGTAATATTAAAAAAAAATACGATCACTGATTGTGCATTTCGCCTCTTTAACACAATCAAAAATTTTGGTCTCAATACGAAAATAGCAGTTCACATATACCCCAACGCGAGTTATTGTAAACTTCGCCGCGCCAAGTCAAAACTACTTAATCCTTACAATTACAAGTCCTGACTAGGTATGACTAATCCCTACTTCCATAAATAGATCAGAGAAAATAAATCTAAGCTTTTTACTATTAAATGTTACATTGTTATAACAATGGTAACTAAACCTTTAAGATTTAAATGCATTATAATATTTTTAATATAAAATCATATATTACGTAAGTGAAATAGGAATCATAATAAATTATCACAAGAAGTTACCCGTAGACTGCTGTAATACGTCCGCACTGTATTGGAGTCTTGTGTGCAATCTGCGGCTACTGCAATGCGTGCGACTCTAGTCACAAGCATCGCTAGGTTTCTTTGATAAATAAACGCCTACACTTCCACGCAACAAATTATTCGCGATTGGTCATTTTGTCAGCCAATAGTGAAAATACTGTGTTGGAGCATTAAAAAATAAATGTTCTCAGATGGTACTTCAAACATGTTATTTTTACACATTAGTGGTCCTCGTATTGTATACGCGGGACTCGGGAAAACGTCCTCACATAGTTTGTGTAAAGTCTAACACAAGGTCCTCGCATTGTACTGGGCTCAAGAAAAAGTGTGTGAAAGCGAGTCCTCGGATTGTCATGTCTAGTCCGGCCATTGGGTCCTCGAAAGGTTAACACAAAAGTCCTCGGAAGGATGTCTCCATAAGCGTTGGCAGTGTATTTTAAGTCCCCGCATTGGTCAACGAAAGTTAATAAACAAAATGCTGCGATAACGCCACAAGAATAGACCTGTCAATTAGCAATGTATGTTCTGTTTCTTTCCATCGTATTAAAAAAGCAATACAACGTCATTAACATAGTTTTTGAGAGAGTCCTCGGTTGGGTGATATAAAACCATAGTCCTCGAAAGGCCGTCTGTACAAACAGGGGTGTGTGAGAGGGTGTGTGTGAGTGTGTGTGAACGTATACAGCATGTCAACAGACGGATGGGATAAGTTTGTCCGTTTCGGAACAGATAAGGTCCATTAACCAAGATTTAATTACTCTTTTCACTTTGTGCGAGATCAGATTTAGGGACATCTTCGGTTAACAGTGTTGTAAACATATGGGTGGGGAAAATGTGGCAATCGTTTAGCAAACAAAGTACGAATGTTTGGTAAAGGGATTCTAAAAATACGCTTTTTGATTAAAACTTCGTAATTTGTGACTTTTTGTGTTGGGCACAGCATACCCGCCACACGTACACTTGTCGGACTCGAAGTATTTCGGCTTCTTTATAGAGTGAGTCCGTGGGAAACCTAAAAGGATTAAAGCACCCACTTCCTCAGTAGTTAAGGATTTCAAGTGAATGTGCTTCGACCTTCATCTCTTTACGTCACTTATGATCAGGTGAGAAATAGACCTAAATATGCTTAGCTGCTATAGAGTAACTAAGATACTTACATTGTCTGTCTATTTTCTTCGCTTGCAGAGCGTAAAAGCAGAAGTCGTCTACAATCAGGATCGTGAAGAAAATAAGGATAGCAGAGAGTATGGCGCACAGTTTGCGCTCATTTGCGACCGTGTATTGGCCGCTGATGCTCTTGTCCACCTGTAAAATATATATTTCATAATACTTCGTGTTATATTACTGAGCTGGTCAACGGCCATACGGCCCGCCTAGTGTAAAGCAAAAACCGAAGCCAATGGACGCTAACAATATCAACGCCCCCGGCTGGTCGGTTATCCCATGAGACCCAAAAGATCTGGACACTTGCTGAGTTTCTTGTCGGTTCTTCTCAGTACAAGATCTCCCGCCCAGAGTAGACTTACGAACCGATGGCATAATGACGTTCATAAGAGCTATTCGTAGCCTAAACTGAATAAATGATTTTGAGTTTTCAATTTTTGAATTTTGAATGAACTTGAGCATCATCTTCATTCTACCTGGTGTTCCATACTCCCCGACATCGCCTATAGCACCACGATTAACACATAAATCGTATCGACTTGCACCAAGATAAGCACATCGTGAGTCGTGTCGGCTTACTGGTTATTCCACTGGTCTAGGAACTAAGGAAGAATTAGAGTAGGTACTCACCGACGTCACTCTATCCATGAACTTGAGCATCTTCTTCATTCTGCCGGGTGCGCCGTACACCCCAACGCCAGCTGACAGCACTACCACCAACACGTCGCAAGTCGACACCACTTGCGACATCCGCGACGACATTCGCACGGAACGCTCCACGCCCACGTTGATCTCGGCGACTAGACCGCATACGGTTGAGATCACTGAAACGTTTTTTTTCTTTGTTTATTTTATGGCATGGCACGGCTTGCACATTTAGCCAGCACTCAAATGTTCATTGAAGAAAGAAATAAAGAAAATACATTTATTGGCACACAATTCTGTAATTATGTAAGTAATTAAAATTTAATTAATTAATTAACAAGTTAATTTTCTTGTGCCAATGATAATTTATCTATGGTATAAAAAGTGAACAATTCTGTAATATACTCGTATGTACGAGTATATTAAATAAGGTTATTTACTGCCGCACATACTCTCATAGACCTTATTTTGTGTCATAGAAGTTATAAGTTATATTTAGTAGGTACCTACGTAATTTCGAAAATTAAAATCAGTTGGTAAATAATCAAAATAGTGAATAGTTTTTTGACGTCACGCATAAGAAATTAAAAAAACAATTGAATGCACTTTAGGACTACAAATTAAACCGAACCAATAGACTTTCATTAAACTGAATTGGATCATTATTAATAAAATACAAAGATCTTGCGTAGAAATCATTTATATAGAGAGAGAGTTCTATGTACAAAGCCACTAAACCACATGATGCTAATAAAAATTTGTCTAACAAATATGTTGAGTTATACTTACTCAAAACAGTGACTAATATAAAGCTGTAGATACACATAAAATTGGATATTGATACGTATAAGCCGTTCTCCCGAGATTCGAACCGAAGGGGTGCCAGTCCGAAGAAACTTGATATCTGAAAAATAATAAATAAAAAAAGTCTGTATACTGACGTATACTGACGTATACATGACTGATATCTTTAGTAGACAACACACACATATTACATAAAATACAAAAAAAATTGAGGCAGACATTAGACACACAAGAGAAGAAATATAAAACGCGCCTCGTACACTACTAGGTGGTGTGGAAACGTGTGCATTTTATGGAGAATGCAGCTCTACCTAACTTTCGAATGGCTTTTTCTCCTAAATGGTAAATCTTAGAAAAAAAGTGTAATTACAATTTTTGTAGGTAATTATCTGATCTACAATTTTAGTTTGAGCAATTTTTAACGTAAAACTAACCGTTCGGTCAAAAAATCTATAAAACTCATTTTTGCGACCTTTGACCTTGAATAAATTTTTTTGCACACACGGTATCAATGGGGACTTTTTAGGATTTCATTAGAGTAGTATCCCTTACGTGCCTGTAAATTTTCAGCTTGTTGCGAATTAATGCAAGGGTACCCCTATTTTTTGGCCGGGCTATGCGTGCTATGAATACAGACACAATAGAATTTTAATTTGAAAAAAGACAGTGTTGAAAAAATCGTGGTCACGATAGTATAGTTGGTAGTGCACCTGATCCAGCATGGGGTACGGATTTAAATCCCAGTCGTGGATTTTTTTCAACTTTTCCTCTTTTTCAAATTGTAATTAGTACGCAATTTGCGTAAAATCAGAATTTTAATTGTTTAGTGCACCGATCAGTGCTTGCCGCAGGAGCGGAGCAGTTAAGCTAAGTCTCAGTTACTTAGTTTTAAGTCCTCAGATACAAGTTGCTGGAGATCAATTTACAATAATTATCATCTAATATCAATGTCTTCATAATTGGCTTGGTCAAACCACTACCTACCACATTCGAACTATCATATCTAATCTTAGTGGGTTAACCTTGCATTCATAGCTTAGGTTCATAGCCATCGGGATCTGTTGTGCAAGATTCAAACTAAAAAGATTGAAAAAGTGTTGAAAAATTTACACGGGTGGGATTGGAACTAGGGTTGCTAATTTTTATTAAAAGAAATAGAGTATATCTGATTTCAAAGGAGGTAAATAAAGAGTACGGACGTACAAAAAAGAGTATCATTTGTTTTATATTTTTAAAAAGGTATTTTTTGTACATTTTGCTTCACGTAACAATTTTTCATGGTTTTTAAAAGAATTGCAGGAGTTCAAACCTTCTAACTCTAAATTTATAATAGATCAAGAGCTCCTTTGGACTTTTTTTGGTCTGATAATGGGTTTGCATGACTGGCACTAGTATAGTAAACATTGTGTAAAAAAAGAGTATTTTAGAATACTCTATTAGTGTTATAGATTATAGAGTACGCCTACTTGATACAGAGTACAATACTCTATTTTAGAGTACGGTTGGCAACCCTAATTGGAACCCACACCCCCTTGACATACGTCATGGGGTGCGTTTACCAAAACAGTATAGTTGACAAATCACTTTTTCAAATAGTAATTTTTGCCTAAAATCATATCATAAAAAGGTTACTCACTCTGAGAATATAAGCATGTGCTCCCCCCACTATGCTGTGGGTGACTTGGTCAACCTGACTGGGCTTCAGCGCAGGGGCCATCGGTGTAGCATTTCCCCTTCCTTCTACCTCGTCTGCACCTGAAAAAAAACGGAACAACTACAGTCATCATCATCATAATCATCTCAGCCAAAAGACGTCCACTGCTGGACAAAGGCCTCCCCCAAGGATCTCCACAACGACCGGTTTTGTGCTGCTCGCATCCAGCGGCTTCCCGCGACCTTCACCAGATCGTCGGTCCACCTTACAACTACAGTAAAGTTAAGTAAATAAAAATCATATCATCATCCATCATCAGCTAATTTTATCTCCCCACTGCTGGGGCACGAGCCTTCCGTATAAATGAAGAGGGAGAAAGGGTCATAAAACACGCGGACCCAGTGCGGATTGGTGGTTGTTAACGACTGCGAATGGAGCCGGGACCATTGGCTTTACGTGCCTCCTGAAGCACGGAGGAGCTAAAGATGATAAATTTTTGGTCACCCATCCATTGACCGGTCTTTGCGAAAGTTGCTTAACCTCGACATCAAGCTCACCAAAAAAAATATATAAAAAACTTTTTAAGAAAAAAGCCTATAAGTAACTTGATTTTAAAATTAAGTCCTATTAAGCTACAATCGATATGTAATGGCTTAATGGCATCCTGGCAGTAATAGCAAATAAGTTTGACTGTCCCATTCTTAGGCATTGGAACCGAGTGCATAGTGGTGGGACACTCAAATTTTTAAAGTAGTGTGTTCTTTTGTGTTTGTTTGTTTTTATTTTTTAGTTTTGTATTACTAATATATTATTAAGTACCTATGTTACTAACCACTATGTATGGACTAACTGGTCTGAAATAAATGTTTTATTATTATTATTATCTCCTTTATTTATTTTCTTTCTCAAAACTAGATTTTTACAATATTTTAATATAAAAACAATAAAACATTATAAAAACCTAATCCTAGAGTACCACCAGCAGCGGGGCAGGGCCCAAGCTACCGGTGGTCAGGGCTGCAGAGTGAGGAACCTTCTGACAATACGTGCCGTGTCTAGGAGAACTGCCTTTTGCATCTGACCGAATAGTTAAGATTTTGGAACCCAACCTTTCAGCGAGAGCCTCTCTAGGTGTTGATCGAGGCTCTTCGTTATCAGACCGTTTGCCGAAACGACTATCGGTACAATAATGGTTGAATCCACATCGCACATGGCGGTAACCTCGTGAGCCAAGTCAAGGTACTTACTGAGCTTGTCCTTCTCGGCTTTAATATTATTATTATTATTAATCACCACGCTTGCCACATACGGGTTTGTAATCACAAGCCCGGGCGACGCATCGAAAAATCCGAAACACACTTTCAGGTATCGGGCCGAGCGCTTCGCCAGTCGCCACCCAGGCGTTTTATATTTTACTAGCTGACCGGCGGACTCCGTACTGCTTTGACAGTTTCCATGACAACAAAACAAACAAATCATTCGTCCGCTTAAGAACACCCGTAGCCCATGATGGACCCCTATAGCAGCGCCACCTACCGGGTCCAATTGTAAATCTTAACCATTCTCGAATCCACTTGAACACACAAAGAAAATTTCATCCAAATCGATCCAGCCGGTTAGAAAGAGTTCAATAACATTCACACGCA
This sequence comes from Eudonia mercurella, assembly GCA_963082485.1. NCBI lineage: Eukaryota > Metazoa > Arthropoda > Insecta > Lepidoptera > Crambidae > Eudonia > Eudonia mercurella. The sequence continues at coordinate 2,955,274 of OY720044.1, forward strand.
CAGAAGATTTATATATAGGTCGACTTCTTTATCACTTTTTATACAAAACATCAATATTCATTCATAAACCACCACGCGGGCCCAGTGCGAATTGGTGGTTGTTAACGACTGCTAATGCAGCCAATGACTTTACGTGCCTTCCGAAGCACGGAGAAGCTCGAGATGATATATTTTTGGCCACCCATCTGATGACCGGCCTTTGCGAAAGTTGCTTAACGTCAGCAATCGCAGACCGGGCGCGTTAACCACTGCGCCATCGAGCTCCTCCTCCTCCTCGAGGAGCTCGATGGCGCAGTATGATATTATAGCAATTCAATTAAATTTCTTGTAAGATGGCTCTCGCTATGATTTAGCCAGTGTCTAGTTTTAGGGCAGATTATTAGTGTTTTGACTTTGTCCGTAACTCTGCATACAACTTTAATAGGCGTTGTGCTTGTACAAGATAGAAAATGTCCAAAACTGAGACCCGATTTTGAGGATACAGGTAGCTACTGATTGATTCTGTTGAGATACCTGAAACAATGACAAATAACTAACTAACTGAGCGAGTTAGATAAAATAAAAATAAAATAAATTTATTAGACAATAAAGCAGGTTCGCTCGCTGCACGACAGACGTCAAAATAAGTTTATTTAAAGCGTTCTGTCAGTCTTTCTACTCGAGCGGACTGTGGGTCTCATATACGCGCCGAGCCTACAACATCCTGAGGGTTCAATACAACAACGCTTTCAGGGTGCTGTTGCGGCTGCCGCGACGTTGCAGTGCGTCAGGAATGTTTGCGGAGGCCCATACGGATGGGTTTCACGCAATCATGCGCAAGAAAGCGGCCTCCTTACTGCAGCGCTTGCATAACAGTCGGAACAGCATACTGAGAGCGATTGCTGAAAGACCGGACTGTCCAATACAGAGACACTGGGTGGAGCTGTGCTTGGGTTTAGTTAAGTAATTTAGGTTTAGTTAAGTAATATTATATATATATTTACTAACAGCACTAATGTAGAATAAGCTATTTTTGTTAACTAACTTTTAATTAACCTATTATGGACCGTATAGTCTGAAATAAAAATGTTTTATTTTATTTATTATTTATTTTATTATAAAGCACCGTTTCCTGGTGACATTGACATTGACAAACGAGGAGAATCAAAATTTTGCCTAACAAATTTAGGGTATGTTCCGAAATGCACTGCGAGCACTGTAAGGTGTGACGTCAATTTAGTATACTGCGAAGCCGTTCCTTTATAGTTAGCTATACTGGTTACTGTTTAAACAGTAATGACAGTATACTGATACTGTCATCCATGCTGTCATCCAAGTCATTTCTGGACGCTGTTGATCACGTGATGAAGCACTGACAGCACGTTACCTCGAAAATGCCAGTGCTTACAGTACAAAAATGGCGACGATTTATGACGTCATATATTTCCCTAGGATGCTGCGGCAGTATACTGTCAGTCCATAACGGAACAAATTTGTGACCAGTAAGAGTACTGGACAGTGCTCGCATTGTATATCGGAACACACCCTTAGTTTTTCACAAAAAAAGCACTTTGCTAATAAAATTCATACTAGGCACCGTGTAACACATTACACAACATAGAATTTATATGTAACTAATCATCATCATCATCATCAGCTCATTTTTGTCCCCACTGCTGGGGCACGAGCCTTCCCTATGGATGGATAGGGAGAACGGGCCATAAACCACCACGCGGGCCCAGTGCGGGTTGGTGGTTGTTAACGACTGTTAATGCAACCGGGACCCACGGCTTTACGTGCCTTCCGAAGCACGGAGGAGCTGGAGATGATAAATTTTTGGTCACCCATCCGATGACCGGCCTTTGCGAAAGTTGCTTAACCTCAGCACTTGCAGACCGGGCGCGTTAACCACTGCGCCATCGAGCTCCTGTAACTAATATTTCTTTCCAAATGTTTTAAGGTTAGCCGATGAATTGCACGAGCGCACAGCGATACATCATTTGAACTGTTCAAGATGGAAACTTTTAATTACCTAATCCAACTTCGAAATGAAACTACTTTACGGATCTACTCGTGTTTAGTTTATTTTGGCACCGGGACCCCACGGACCCTGCAAAGGGTCCTAGGTCTTAATGTTCATCCTGACGTTTATCAAATTAATGTGTGAAATTAACACGAGTATCGAGTTCTGTGAAAGTAGTTTCATTTCATTGTTTAGTGTTCGCGTTTTTTCGAGTTTATTATTGAAATTTAGTTTTAGACACCATCGAGAATTTACAGTGTTGAAAAAGGCACCTAGATATTACTTCAAAAATAAGTTGAAAGAGCTCACGTAATTTATTTAACTTAATAATTTTCCCGTACCATTACATAAGATAAGATAAGATAATACATTTATATTATTTTGAATTTTGCATGCCCAATGCTATATACATACAGGTCGACTTTTTTTATCACCATCCAAACCTTTTGAGATGACTCCCGTGATACAAACGAACAACTTTTACTATTGGACCAACTCCCTAACTCGAAAAAAAAATCAGCTGTTCCATACAAAACATCAATATTCATTCGACCAAAATGTATGGAACAGCTGATTTTTCTTCGAGTTAGACAGTTGGTCTATTAGAAAGAGTTGTTCGTTTGTATCACAGGAGTCATCTCAGAAGGTTCGGATGGTGATAAAAAAGTCGACCTGTATGCTACAAGATAATATTTTTCTAAAAAAAATTAACCAGCCTCAGGAAGCTCGAGTTGGAATCGAACCCACGACCTTTCGATAATCGGTCCAAGCTCTGACTGCTGAGCTACCAAGGCTCCGGTTGCTACAGACGGTAGCTACGGTAAGATAAATACACTTTATTGTACACCAAAAGACGTTTTGACATAAAAAGTACACGTACAAAGGGCAGTCTTATTACTAAGAGTGATCTTTTCCAGACAACCTTTGATTGGACAAGAAAGATTTAAGATAAAGGTAGGCACATATAAAGTATTAAGGGGGTGCAGCGCGGAGTTTGAAAATTTACGTGTTTTTAAGTCACCGGTGCTAGGCGCTGAATAGATCTTATACATTAAAAGGACTAGTGTAGGTTATCTTGATCCTTTCACAAGGTCATGGTTGTCTTGGAATTTGAAACAAATACCCAGAAACTGCATAAACATTACGTAAAATAATGATATCTAAAAACTTATTTCTTTAGAAACTTTGTAAATATAGCCCAAATGAAACAATGATCCGACATCAAAATGTTTGCATTGATATTCCGCAGGTCACTGTTGTCTTATTTTTCCATTAAAAACATGAATATGAAAATATTAAGACTTTTCTTATTTTTTACCGAAACGCCTATGGTTTTACGAAAGTAAACATTGCTCTAATTAAATCATCAGCCTACTCTGTACAGAAATTAGTGTGCGTGCGTATTCGTAGTCGTGCGCCGTTGCCAAACCACTGCCACGCGCCGCTCGCTTGCTATCATAAAGAAACTTGAAACTCACAGTTTTGCGTCCGCGCTGCACCCCCAAGAAGGGTAAGGAACGATGGTTTTCCTAGACTGCCTTAATGCTTAGGCATGGCTCAAGAAAAGTTTCTATTAGTAAAATTTTTTTTTTAAATCGGTTCATTAGTACCAGAGATTATCGGGTACTTACGTAGAAATACATTAATTTAGTATCACAAAAACACATTCATAATTGGTAGATACTGAAAAGGCATCTTCTCAGCATGTGTCATAGTTCTTTAGTAATGCTACGACGCTGGTCTTCCGAAGTTGCCCAGGCTAAAACTAAACTAAACTAAACTAAACTAAGAATAAAATAAAAGTAAAACACTGCTACTCACACTAACTAAATGATAGTCATACTATACATACACATGCATTTTTGTGTCATTTTTGTGATAGTTCATAAATTGTTCATAATTGTGTAGTTAATTCATTATTTATTTGTTACATGGCAAACTATTTTTAATACCTACATGTTTTATAAATTATACAAATACAAATAAGTATAAATATTAGGTCCTTACCTATGAAATTGGTGTTTTGTGTAAAGATTTTATATAAAATTACTATCTTACTAAATATACTAATACTAACGTTTTTCAATTTTCTTGGCATCTACTTAGGTCAATACTATAAAAATTGTAGGGCAGTGTGTTTGTTTCACTAGCTATAAATAGCAGACCCTAAAAAGAAAAAAAACAAGTACCTTCAAAGCTACAATGAAACAAAAAGTCAATTATGCTAACAAAAAAAGAAGTCAATTTAAAAAACTTGAATATTAACGTTATTAATATTAACATTTTTGATATTTTGGAATGGTTATGGAATAATTTTGCACGAATTGCTTTAATTATCAGTATAAAAGTACTCTCATTTATGTGGTAGAATACAATATTTATTTATTGGGCTATCGTACACAAACATGACAATTTATATTACATTAAAAAGTTATATTAAGTTATATTAAAAATTTATATTACGCCGCGCCAGCTGTCTACTCTCCATCCATCTTACGAATTTTCGATCAGGTCACGTGTCCTGACGCGAGTTTAACATTTTTTACCCATTCCTCTACTCTCCATCCGTCTTACGAATTTTCGATCAGGTCACGTGTCCTGACGGTCACGTGTCCTGACGCGAGTTTAACATTTTTTACCCATTCCAAAAAAAGTGCACAACGCCGCTAAAGAAGTTTTCACTTCAAAAAATATTTAGGCAATAAAGACACAAAATCAAAAATCATTGTTATTACTGAAGCCTAACTAATATAGTCTTAATTAAATGTGTATGACAATATTAACAACCGGTAATGAGCTTTAGTCCTACACCTATTATAAGTGAGAAAAAAACGCCAATTTCATAGGTAAGGACCTTATGTAAACCACCATAGCTAAATTGTTAGATATACTAAAATGAGTCCTTTTGCAAATTTAAAAGTAAGTTCTTATCATCATCATCATCATCATCAGCTCATTTTTATGTCCCCATTGCTGAGGCACGAGCCTTCCCTATGGATGGATAGGGAGAACGGGCCATAAACCACCACGCGGGCCCAGTACGGATTGGTGGTTGTTAACGACTGCTAATGCAGCCGGGACCAACGGCTTAACGTGCCTTCCGAAGCACGAAGGAGCTCGAGATGATAAATTATTGGTCACCCATCCGATGACCGGCCTTTGCGAAAGTTGCTTAACCTCAGCACTCGCAGACCGGGCGCGTTAACTACTGCGCCATCGAGCTCCTTATATTTGCTCTTAAAACAGCATTATGTGTACTATTAAACTTAATCGTTATCCAATATTATATTAGTAAATTTGTATCAAAGAAGTCTAGCTTCAAGCACTTTATTGTTTTACGTATTAGTAAACAGTATATCCAAGTTGGGCAACGCACTTATGTTAAATCGACGTTGTTCAAGTAAACATGTTGTTGGAAGTGAAAACACTGAGTTCTATTAATTCATGAATCATCAACTTGTTGGAACAGTTAATATTGTATGTGTTATGGCTAAACACCATTTAGTAACAGCTAGTTTTGATAAGGCAAAATTATTAATTGTAAAAACAAAGTAAAGACTTCTGGGGTGTGGGGCACGGAAGCAAAATCTTTTATTGCCAAACTAGACTCCTAGCATCGTTTAGCGGATCGTGGGTACGATCGCCGCTGCGGGTCTCCCTGGCAAATACAACGTGATAACGCTACCGGTATCATGGGAACCTATGAGCCGGGGGTGGCCCGTGGTGTTCTTTTAGATTAAGGTTTTAGATTACGATATTTAATTATTTAATTATCTGATTGTATTACATATAATCTTATTTGTGTTATTAAGAATAAAATATAAAATAATCATTATTCTATTACTTGGCAATCGCACTAAACAAGTCAATCTATTTAATTAAAACATAAAAGATTTTTAATATTGAGAACTTGGTATTACATGGATCTCACAACTTTTTACTGTACAAGAACGGAGTTGCGAGACTTGGTTTTTTTTTACAAGTTTGTTTTTGATGGTATAGAATAGAAATTTAATAGAATGATTATTGTACGGGATTGGCATAAGTCAACGATACGTATAAATGACGTTTATGTCAATCCAATATATAAATCATTCTATTTCATTTCTATTCTATTAGCGTCAGCGTTATGCCACTTGTCTAGGGGCGCTGGGAAGCACTTGGATAAGTGTTGGGTGTGACGTAATAGCTGAAGATCCACTTACGGTATTATCGTCTGAAGGCGCACTTTACTTGGACTCCTTAACTACTGAGGATCTGGCTATCTTAACTATAACTATTGGAACCCAACAATGCTTCTAATATAGTTTTTATAGAGACAGAATTATATAAATTGGTGATAAATGACCAATAATATGTACCGCTGGAATCGAACTCGGCATCTCTGGGTCTGAGGCCGGTAGTTAAACTACTGGACTACAGAGGCGGTACTGGTAACGAAATCCTTAAACTTTAAAGTGGTGATTTGCCCTAAAAGTAATTAACCTGTTTGTGAGTCGACCGCACGTTAGAGATAAGATAGTTTTAACTTTTTCTCTTGTACTACTACTTTATATATTTTAAACTAGTGGACCCGGCGGACTTCGTACCGCTTTGACCGTTTCCATTTAATCCCGTGGGAATATCGGGATAAAAACTATCCTATGTGTTAAACCAGGTTATAAACTATCTGTATGCCGAATTCCATCCAAATCCGTTTAGTAGTTTTTACGTGAAAGAGTAACAAACATCCACTTTGACAGTTTCCATTTATTCCCGTGGGAATATCGGGATAAAAACTATCCTCTGTGTTAATCCAGGTTATAAACTATCTGTATGCCGAATTTCATCCAAATCCATTCAGTAGTTTTTACGTGAAAGAGTAACAAACATCCATCCATACTTACAAACTTTCGCGATTATTATATTAGTAGGATAACAAAATACGCAAAATCATATCAAATATACGCTTTGCGGGAGGTAATAAAGCACTAAGATTACAGCGAAATGCCGACACAAACACTTCACATCAATACCAGCTTTAATCTATTTTGATACCAAACAGAAGTTACAAGATAATAGCTATATAATAAACTACATGCAAGCAAAATATGTAAATATTTCTGTACAAGCTAGCTACGTACAGAACATATTTTCTTTGGCATCACTTTTCGAGTTGACTTCAATTGCACCTTTTATTAAGGCGAAGGGTAAGGCACACTAGCGCCACCAATTGATAGTTTAATAATTACTAACGGACCGGATCTTTTTTTAAACATTGCGTACCGTCCGACAACAGAAAAGCATCCATAGTATTCATTTAATAATTGTGCATTACTTTTTGTTGCGTGGTTTATTCACAAAACGGGCTATCGCATTTATTCACAAACAATGGCCACTTTTGGTGTTAGCGATACAAAAACAAACCAAAAAGTAGTGCACAACTATTAAATAATAGATGTTTGCCTAGTGTCGGAAGGTCCGCAATGTTTGAAAAAAATCCAGTTTAGCAGTTATCAAATTAAATCCATTAGCGGCGCTAGTGTGCCTTACCCTTCGCCTTAAATTGTATTGCACAAACCAGTTCGCATTTACCTACCAAGAGTGTCGCGCGTACTCATTACCTACCATTTTACCATAATCGTAGAAATTTATGTTGTTTTTATTTTTTTTTTCTAATTACATCAGTTTCATCTTATCTTCTCTTATCATTTATTTCTACCATCGGGGCAGCCCGAACAATTTAATTATCATCATCAGCTCATTTTATGTCTTCACTGCTGGAGCAGGAGCCTTCCCCGTGGATGGATAGGGAGAACGGGGACAAGCATTCGTCTGCCGCTCGGCGCCCCAAGTAGTAGTTCTTAGAGAGTAATTCTTCACGGCCCACCGCGGTGGTCCTTGAGGTCACTCCTCAACAGAGCGGCCCCCTGGATGTGGAAGGGTTCTCTACACCTGGAGACTGACGCTGAGAGTTTGAGGAAAGTGGGGAGGTGGCGTTTCTAGTGTGACTATCTCGGACTAACCGGAACTGTGATCCATACATATTACACTAAGATTAAAAAACTAACCACGCTATTATAAATGCGAGAGTTTGTGTGTATGTGTATATATTTGTTGCTTCTTCACGCTGCAACGGATGGATGGATTTGGATTTTATTCGGCATACAGATAGTTTATTACCTGGATTAACACATATAAAGCTTTTTATCCCGATATTCCCACGGGAACGGGAACCACGCGGGTGAAACTGCGGGCGGTCGCTAGTTACTATTAAAAAATAAACACTAACATAAATCAAACAATAAAATAAGGAAATTATTCTTTTTCTCCTTAAAGTTGCAATAAAATATCTAACATTAATAAAGATTCCGGTGATGACAAGCTACAAAGTTGCGTATTAATTGATGATGGTTATATTATAGTTAGTGCTTAGGTAGTTGTAGTGTACCTTACAATTATGAATGAAACTGACATGAAACAACTATAACAACTATATAGGTTAACTGTAAGTTATTAATTAATTATAGGTTAACTATAAGGGTTCATGTAAGCACTCTATACAGAAGAATATAAATGAATTAAATTGAATTGAATTGTAAAATTACAGTTTTATTATATAAGTCCGCCGATACCGAGGGATCCAAAGTTTATAATAAAAAAAACGAGCGAGCCTAACAATAGTCGCATATGATGTGTAACATTTGACATCTCACCTTGGTATTAAGCAATTTTAGGTATTACATCATTTTATAACTCTAAAATAAATGCAGTAAATACTCATTAGAAGACATTTGACCTTTGGTAGTCAAATGACACAATATGTCACATATAATACTAATATGTCATATTCTTAATATCGATTTTTTAGAAAATGGCGCGCGCTTTCGCGCTTCCCCGACTACCTGTTACACTGTTACACATACTTCCGTCCCCATCACTCCCACAAATTGCTTATATAGAAAGCGAGCGGAAAGATGTTACACATCAATAAAAATATAAAAACGATTTAGGAGATTATTTTATGTACACACGCCCACAGACTACCACAAACTGTCAAATTTCCTCAATAGACTTTGAACTTTATGTGTATGGCATAAGATTGAACATTTGTTAAAGAAATTTGATAGTTTTGGATAGGTCGATGTACAATACTTTTCGCAAAAACTTTGGAAAACATTTTTTTTTACTGAACAGATATGTAATAATACTTACCAGCTAATGGGAATATTCCTTTGCTGTGTCCAGTTAAACTTATATCATACTTGTGTGATAATTTCCAAATGTCAACCATTTTTTAAATATGTTAAACGATTGAATCAAATCTGACACTTAACTATTCCGTTCAGATAGCGATATTACACACACAAAAGATACTGCTAAATTGAACCTAAACCCACTACTATTCCAATTAAGCCACTTAAACGGTTCCGCACACTAGGCGACACGCGACTGCGACAGCTCGGCGACTAGACGCGACGACAGGCTGTGGCCAACAATTTTCATATATTTTGTTCAAAGCTCCGCACACTTGGCGTCAGTCGCAGAGTCGCGACGACAAGCTAGGGGAGTCGCGAAACTGACGCTCACAACTATCGCACGACTGTCGCCCTTCATTTACGCGTGACAACGCGACTAGACGCAACGACAAGTCGTCCAGTGTGCGGAGCCATTAACGCGTGCTACTACTGATGACCCCTTATATTTCAAGTATCATCCTCTACCTCTAAGTCATAGGTGACGGTTGTAGTCTGACAGTCACCTAAAAAAACTAAAGGGTCACCAAAAACATTACATTACTGACGCTTTCAACCCCAATTATCATCAAAATTAAAAAAAAATCAAATATTCAAAATTCAAAATTTTAAAATTCAAAATTCAAAACCATTTATTCAGTTTAGGCTACAAATAGCTCTTATGAACGTCATTATGCCATCGGTTCCTAAGTCTACTCTGGGCTCCGAGACCTTGTACTGAAAAGAACCGACAAGAAACGACAATTACGACAATTGAATAATAATGAAGCCTTAGACAATTCGAATATTAAAACTTTATAAAAATTTGCATGCTATTTAGTAGTGAAACATGAGCACCTTCATATATTAAATGTAACTACCATTTTATACCATGTTTCTTGCAAAGAAATGTTTATATTTAACGGATAACACTGATCTACCTATTTGCCTTTATTTTATTCTGTTCTGACTGTTCGAACCCTTTACAGAGTCCATGGTCATAAACAGACTAGAACAAAACCACTCAACTACCATTTGATAGTGATATTAACATAGAAAAGTATATGGTAATATATTTATATTAGGGAAATTAAGGTTATTATCGTTAATGGCAGGCATATGTACAAGGCTTTGACTACACTTATAACCGATAGTACCAGCTAGCTTCTTTCATCACCATCATCATCATCAGACAATAAACGTCCCACTGTTGGGCTCAGGTGATCCCACATGAACAATTACAACAATCATGGGCCATCAATATTAGATAGGATAGTATTCATCCATCCGGTTAATTTAGCATGACTAAACTTTTGCATTTTTTGTCAAAAGCAAGTGATCGACCACAGAGTTCTACGTCATCCTTCTCGAACACATGGGAAGTTCAAGCTACAACCCACCACTCAGGGCCTCGATTCTCTGGATCACTGGCGCCAGCACGTGAGGGCAAGTACTTACAGGAGTTTTCATTTCAGTGCCTCCCTACCCCCTTGAGAGGTATTGAGTAGAGTCCCACATAACCATCTGCGTCTACCCGATCCGATTCAAACCTCTCGGAGAATTGAAGTAGGGAAGGGGAACACGCACTAATGCGTTATGCCATTCCCTCTAGAAAACCTTTCACACGGCTGAAAATGCCGTTGTGGCAAAAGAAATCTGCGTATTCCGTACTTACCACTGCCCCCAAGAGCGCAGCAGTATTCTAAGGCTTGTGTTTAAACGCCTGCCAAAAATGTATCAATTCTACTACCAATAAAATTCGAAACGCTTACCAAAACGGATAAATGCTCACCAAATTGTGTTTCCTAAAATATTATAAAAAGGATACAATTTATATTTTTATTAAATGCAATAAAAATATATAAATAGGTACCTTTTAACTGCATTTCAGACCAAATATGTTATTTTGTCACCAAATAGATAACACCAATATTTTATGCCTCGAGTTTCAATTTGGTAATTTTTGCTTTCTGTTGTCTAATAAAAAAATAACCTAACCTATCACGTGACCTACAGGAGTAGGGCAGCTAGGTATCTTCAATCATTTGAATAATAGTGTATAAATTTGGTGAGCATTTATCCATTTTGGGAAGCAAAAATAATATTTGTACAGTCATTTAATTTATTTGGTACTTAAGCTTAGGGTCTAAAAAATATTTCTGGTGAGCGTTTAAAGTATACCCGTATTCTAATATCTAAATTAAGCTACTTGGAGTAGAAGACTACAAGCCCTGGTAAGTATATAATACAAGGATAATATATTGAAAATAATATAATTTAGATAGTAGATACTTAAGACACAACATAGCTGAGTCCATTCAACACATCAGATTATGTTGTCTATGTCACACCAATGTTAAGTTAAACCTATGCTATGTAACCAATAATTGATTTGTTTGTAGGCCAGTTGTGTATATTTTGCGATGTTTGACAAAAAATAAAAATACATCCTAATAAATGTACATAAGTGAGTGTTTTCTTTGGTATAGATGTAGTTATCTCTCTTTTGTTTCTCTAGGTTTTGATGGCATTGTGACATTAATTAGAGATTATTTTTATAGCCATATAACTAAATAAATTATCTTAAATTTTGATCATCGACTTTTACTGTTGACTGTTCCTATATTAAAAACATTAAGTAATTAGATAATAACACCCTGTGATAAATTTGTAAAGCAACGTAAACCTTTTTAGATTTGATTTATCAAAAGATATCCTGTAAGATCTTGTGTCTCCCTTACACGTAAGTAAATGTGAATGACCTGCTAAATGCAGCGTCACACTAAATATAACCACAGCTATAAAAGTGACCTTAATATGTTGTCATAAGGTTGCTTTTTACGCACTAGCCAAATATTAGGTCCTTACCTATAAAATTGCCGTTTTGTATAAAGATTTTCTATAGAATTATATTTTTCATACTAACGTTTTTTTAAATTTTCTTACCATCTATTTATATTAACACTATAAACATTGTAGGGCAGTTTTTTTTCACAAGCTAAATATAGCAGACCTAAATAGAAAAAAAACAACTCTCTTCAAAGATACAATAAAAGAGAAGATTAATTCCGCTAACAAAAAAAAGTAAATAAAAAAAAAAATTGGGCCGTAAAAACTCAAAACTAAAAATCATTGTCATTACTGAAGCCTAAGTACTTAACATAGTCATAATTAAATGTGTACAATAATATTAGCAACCGATATTGAGTTTTAGAAGTAGTCATCATCATCATCAGCTCATTTATGTCCCCACTGCTGGGGCACGAGCCTTCCCTATGGATGGATAGGGAGAACGGGCCATAAACCACCACGCGGGCCCAGTGCGAATTGGTGGTTGTTAACGACTGCTAATGCAGCCGGGACCAACGGCTTAACGTGCCTTCCGAAGCACGGAGGAGCTCGAGATGATAAATTATTGGTCACCCATCCGATGACCGGCCTTTGCCAAAGTTGCTTAACCTCAGCACTCGCAGACCGGGCGCGTTAACCACTGCGCCATCGAGCTCCTCGAGTTTAGAAGTAGTATGTACACCTATTAATGAATGAGTAAAAAACGTCATTTTCGTAGGTAAGGACCCAATATTTGTTTAATCGACAGTTTCGTTGATAAATTGCCTATAAGCCGACCCACGTCATTCATAAGGTAAAAGCTAGATTACCCCGCGTCTTCCAATCAATCAAGCGAGAAAATAGTGGGTAAATTTTGGACAATCTTGTTGATGTTGGTGTAACCAGTCTTTTTCCACAACACCAGTTCAGCTGATGGTAAGTGGCCATCAGGGGTCTTGCCATAACCATACATGTCAGATGTTCATTAGGTGACGTAAAAATGCTAAATCACTTCATTCAAATAATTTTTTTTATTTTGATTTTCTATCTCTAATTACTAGATATGTTTTTTTTTTCATTGGCGGCGCTAGTGTACGGCGTAAACGCTCTTAATTGAGCGTCGATCGACCACCAGGGGGCCGACCGCCTAACTCTCTCGCTTTCGATCGCTTTGAAGGCGAGGCGAGGAGAAGGCGTCATATTGTAATTTCGAAAGGAATATGAAAGCAATATCGAAAGCTATAGGCTATAGCTTTCGATATTATTCGTTATTATATTTCGATATTATATTAGAAGGCGCCTTCAAAGCGATCGAAAGCGAAATAGTTAGGCGGTTGGGGGGGCTGGTGGCCGATAACAATTAAAATTCTATTGTGTCTGGTATTCGCGCGCTCGAGCTCTTAAGCAACGTTCACTAAGGTCGGTCATCGGATGGCACGTAAGCTGTTGGTCCCGGTTACATTAGCAGTCGTTAACAACCACCAATACGCATTAGTGGGGGTTTACGGCCCATTCTCCCATTCTTCCTCATACAGAGCACCTGCTTCCAAGTTGTCATGACAAACACTGGGCTTAAAGAGTCGAAAGGGGTGGTCACTAATGCCACCACCTATATGTAAGTATGTATGTATGTATGTATGTATGTATGTATGTATGTATGTATGTATGTATGTATGTATGTATGTATGTATGTATGTATGTATGTATGTATGTATTTATGTATACATGTGTAAAACAATAAAAGTAAAGGACTTATAGTAAAACATGTAAGTACTTCTCCAGACACTCCTTCAATGCTAACTGTTTCTCTGTCCTATTTATTTGTTTTGTTTGGGGCGGGTTAACTATGTATGTTCGTGACGTGCAATACTGTTTGTTTACCGTAATAAAGTAAACTTATACGCATATGTCGTCAGTCGGTGATTTATAATTCATTGAGCTCAAATCCGATGTTATTTTTGTTAATCGTACAATCGTACTGATTTTATGGACTAGTGGTATAACTGGACTTTGATTTGGAGGGCCCGGGTTCGATTTGCATCAGAGGTACATATTATGTTTGGCTTTGATGGTGGTAGAGCTTGTGGATCGAGAAAGACTGATGATGATGATGTGGTAGCTCGATATTTGTTTTATCACATTACGACATGAGCCACGGTAGCCCCGTGGCAAACCGCTTGGCTTGATATCCGGAGATCCTCGGTTCAATTTCCCAGGTTGGGCCAAAAGTATCTCTAATTTTCTAATGCATAATCCGGTCAGCATTCTGATTCGATCCGATTTCCGATTTCGGAAAGCCACCAAAACATGGTTATTATTCCCGTTAACAATTGCATTGAAAGGTTGCTAGTATTTTGATAATAGCCTATACTTATTCTATGAACTAATTTAACGATTTTCAGTTTGTAACACAACATTATATTATTAACAAAATATTATGATAGAAGCAAGGACAAAACTCATCGCGTGGCGGTGCATGATAAGTAGATCGCTAAATTGGTTCATAATACAATAACGATGTACATTTCTAACGCTATCTTCATAAATGTACAAAAATATCTATCACGTTATTGTATTTACAGACAAATAGTAAACAGAACAGTTATTTCGGAAACAAAGTAGCGTTTTTTCCCCTCAATTTGTGGTTTCCCTTGGTTAGTACATTTAGCCAATGTAAGAGTAATTTTTCTTACAAGTTATATTACATACTCGAGGAGCTCGATGGCGCAGTGGATAACGCGCCCGGTCTATGAGTACTGAGGTTAAGCAACTTTCGCAAAGCCCGGTCATTGGATGGGTGACCAAAAATGTATCATCTCGAGCTCCTCCGTGCTTCGGAAGGCACGTAAAGCCGTTGGTCCCGGCTGCAATAGCAGTCGTTAACAACCACCAATCCGCACTGGGCTCGCGTGGTGGTTTATGGCTCGTTCTCCCTATCCATCCATAGGGAAGGCTCGTGCCCCAGTAGTGGGGACATAAAATGAGCTGATGATGATATTACATACTACAGACATTATTTTTGTTAATAGATGACTAAACCCTTGCAATATCAGTAAAGATGGTGGGCCTTTACTAATCTCACGCGTACTTTTTGAGAGAATTTGAAAAGTGACGTTGCACTGTTTGGTTTGATTTGCCAACACTCATGCACGCTCACGAACATTTAACGTTTAATAACCCATTAATACTACATACGTAAAACCGTTATTTAACATTATTATTACATAACATTAATTTTAGAATTTAGATAAAACAAAACTGCAAACATTTCTCTTCACTTTCATTCAGGAGTCAAGAGTCATTTGCCCAGCAGGAGAACAGTAACCCCCTTATTCATAAAAACTATTTAAGTATTATTTAGTTAAATATTGTTTTGTCTCTTTATCTCAAATTCAAAATGACGTTTGTGTGATGTTGACAAAACAATATTTAACTAAATAATGCTTAAATAGTTTTTATGAATAAGGGGGTTCGTATATAGCCTATTAACAACTACTAAATTAAGGAATACATACCCATGTGCTTGAGATATCTTTTCACAGTGTCACTGCCATTATGAAATGTTCGTAAAATTCTCCTTTTTCTCTTCTTACGAGACTTGACTTGTTGTTCGTATACAAAACCCGTAATTTAAGACAACTTTGTGATAAATTAGTCCAAAGGTTTCAGATACCAGACTGAGGTACTAGGGCATCAGAAATCATGTAGCAGTTCGACACAGTTGTAAATTTAAGGCTTGTTACTTTTACTTCAGAACTAGTATAAGATACAGAGGGAAGCAGAGATCACGTAGAGTTCATATGACATAGTTCTTATATTTGGCGAACGTTACTTTTAATACATGACTACTGTAAGGTACTAGGGCAGCAGAAATCACGTATAGATACGTCGCTGTATCAGCGTGAACTGACGCAACAGATTGGAGATGGCTGCTGGGTGGTACATAGGGCGAAACATCAACGGTGATAGACGCTTCGCAAATATGATAATATCCTTTAGTTGATTCACTCCTTTTTTTATAACATTAAGTTCTTTATAGTTAAGTAAGTGACTTTAAGATGTTGTTGGTAATACTGTTTTAAACTTTATTTTGTGTCTAACAATTTCACCCTACTTACATGACGTCAAGTAGTTGCGTTTCAAATTTAAGAAAAAAACTGCTAAACGCAGAAAAGAATTGACGCAGCTGTTATCGGAGTAACGATATAAACAAAAAATACGGTGTAGACATGATTAAAAAATACTAGAATAAATCACCCAGTAGTATCGGTAGCTCAGCGATCAGAGTATTGGAACGGTAAATCCAAGGGTCAGGACTCGGGTTTCATTCCCACTCGAGCTTTCAGAGATTGGTTCAGGGCCGTAGCGTACCTTAAAATACCAATGCCTTACCTTAATAAAATACCTTAATAATCAACTAATAATGAGCAAAGTACTGTAAAGCAGATTTAAGACGGAAAAAAATACTAGCGTATAGTGGCATCCAGTCTTACAGTCGAAAAAAAAACAAAACAAAATGCCGAATAGGGGTTATTCCACCCATTAATACGAACAAATTTAATTTTGGCACCAACTTCGAAATCGCAATTTAAGGGAATTTTGTTACATTCTGTCTATCACCCCGACAATTACATAAGTATTAACCTGACTCGCACATGTTCACAAATCAAGGACACCAAAATTCGATTGACCAGAACAGATTAGCAGAACAGATACCCTACCTTAAATTCAAGTCTAGCTATGGCCCTGGATTGGTTATTGTTTTCTAATATATTTTTTAACTTGTAACTACATAAAACATTGTGAATACAAAATTTAAATTATAAAAACATTTAGTCATACATTTTAGACATGCATTTTAAGCGCTACGAGTATTAACTTTAGTACACATGAAAATACTCGTATTCTTGTATTTTAAGATTACTTAGAAATAAAACTATTTCCGGGATTCGAAAAAAAAATAAACAACATTTTGGTGGTTTTAACCACTCTTAGTATTATTTTGTCGACATATTTAGGTAAACACAGACATCGAGAAATTTCAAACACACTTTGCCCGACTTGGAAATTCAACACAGGACCTCCAGATACAGAGGCGACAAACCTGTGAAGAAAAAAATGCAGTTGTAATCAAATAGGTTAGTTCCTTTGTCTCCGGTTAATGCTAATAAAGTTCTATCTCTTAGCAAACACATAGTTTTGTCTGTATACAGTTAAAAAACGTATACTGAAAAACTTTGAAAAGATAATTCAAAAATTATCTGTCATACAAAAAATAGAACTTTCAGTGTAACAGCCAATACAAGATAAAGACTAGTAAGCACTTCCTTTATGTGCACTACCTATTAAGATAACGCAAAATGGTGAATAAATTATTATCAATTACATCTTATCTATACGTAAATATAAATAACCCTATTTGCGAAGGCATTCCAAAAATAGTAGTCCCTTGGATTCTACAACAACTGAACATGTATCTGAATATTTTCTTAATATTTTTCTCGCTAAAACAAATAAATGCAGGCTTCATTAAAGGTACGTCAAACCCAAAACAATTCGTATCTGGAGACAAAACAAAAGTGGAAATATTTATAATGCCCGTCGATCAGCTAATCATGACAAATGACAATCAACAATATTCGAAATTAGAAACGAATAATTTGATAGACGACGATACTTTTTCCAAGAAACGCGCAATTGAAGATTTACTGCCAGTATCCAGTAAATACTTTATGGAAAAAATTAAGCAAAGTCGCAGCAAAGATAATGAAGGAGGTTTTAATGAAAACGACATATTTTTCAAGGAATTATTGGCAGACGATGTGAATGTTGATTCAGCAGAATCTGATGAAAATTCAACCCTTAGGCTGAAAAGGCAGTCGGGCAGTGGTGACAGCCAGATGGTAATAGGAACATTTCAAGCTATGATGAGGCCCATGAGCATGCCTAGCGCCCCTGGTCTACCAAAACCAAATTCCATGGCTGAAACTGGTGCCGAAAAAAAAGAAGATGAATGAAGAAAGTTTGATTAGTTTTTATGAACCTTAATCATTATTAACATTTAAAACCTTATACAAACCATATGTTGGAGAGACAATAGAGAGATACTATATGGATAGATACTATTATATATTACTATGGAAAATCTTTCGGATGGGTGACCAAAAATTTATCAACGAGGAGCTCGATGGCGCAGTGGTTAACGCGCCCGGTCTGCGAGTGCTGAGGTTAAGCAACTTTCGCAAAGGCTGGTCATCGGATGGGTGACCAAAAATTTATCATCTTGAGCTCCTCCGTGCTTCGGGAGGCACGTAAAGCCGTTGGTCCCGGCTGCATTAGCAGTCGTTAACAACCACTAATCCGCACTGGGCCCGCGTGGTGGTTTATGGCCCGTTCTCCCTATCCATCCATAGGGAAGGCGCGTGCCCCATCAGTGGGGACATAAAATGAGCTGATGATGATGATGATGATGGAAAATCTAGCTAAATGAGATTTTTTTATATTGTTTACATTTTAGATCTCTGTTGGTTGGTTTTTTGGTTTGAAAAACTTTTGACACAGAAGTTTGTACGTATAAAATACCGAAATGTATATCAGTAAGGGTTTTCAAATTTATATTAAAAATGTAGCGTCAGCTCGGACTTTGTATCTAGAGCACACACATTTGTTGTTTCCAGCTGACACACATACTTAAGAATTAGTAATAATTAGTATATAAGATATAAAATAAAAATACAAAACTCTCTTAGCTCTCAGCTTACGAAGCTATCGACAAGATACGTGATTCCCACGCTAGGAGCTAAATTGATGATCCCATAGCAACGTCTACAGCGGCGCTGGTGCCAGAATTATCAGTTATATCCGTACGTCACGGGTACTGGACTTTCGGCGGGAGCAACCTCGTCTATGGTTTGTCATATTTGAATGTGCGATGGCTTCCAAAAAACAAGGTGATGACAGCAAGTACCACCTAGTCTGCAGTTTGGGCTATTTTAACAGTAAACGACAGCAAGGATGTGGATACGCTGGCGAAGATCGCTGATAAGATCGTCGACAATATGAGACCTTTAGAAGTTGCACAAGTCTCATCTGAAGTTTCTATAAAAAAGGCTTTGGAAGAACGGCTGTTGAAAGGGATTGATCGACTTACGCAAGAATAATGCAAGATATCTAAGCGGTATATGTCGAAAGAGCAAGGTAGACAGAGACGCAGATCACCGTACCGCTCATACTCCAGGCAGTCGCCATATTCAGGATTATACAGCTATTACCAAACATAAGTAAACCCTAGACCTAGCATGACTCTAAGAAGCCAGTTGCAATACACTAAGAACTTTATCTTGTGAAACTTCTTCTCTCTGTGTTAATTCTTTTGTTCTTTCTGTATAATATATAATCGTCATAACCATCATCATCTTGGCCAAAACATGTCCATTGCTGGACAAAAGACTCCTAAAGATCTCCAATACGACCGATTTTGTGCTGTTGCGAACAAATTACAAAAACACAAATGTTGAAAAAATTTCCACGAGCAGGATTTGAACCTGTACCCTTCTGACATTCCAATTCTGATTTTTTCAACATTTGTGTTTTTGTAAATTGTTCGCAACAAAATTTGCGTTAAAAATTATTTGAACATTTATAAATAGCTTGCTTACTTCTTAACTGATCTTTAATATTTGTAAAAATATTATGATCGGATGTTAGTGACGGTAGTTGTTGGCATTGAATGGGCGCCTTTGGCTTTTAAAGTAAAAAGTGTTGAATAATTTCGGCGGGCTGGTTAGTACCACGATAGCTCAATTGGAAGAGCACCTGACCCGGAATGTCAGAAGAGTGCAGGTTCAAATCCTGCTCGTGGAAAATTTTCAACATTTGTGTTTTTGTAAGGTTAATTAACATTATATTAAAATTGCATTTTAATACTTTTTCTATTATTTTAATGAGCCGGCGGCAGTGGCGAGCGGTGAGCCCATACAAAAAACATTTGTTAAAACTATGAGTTTCCAATACTCTTCAATTTCTCTTGTAAACACATAATTATATATCCATTCTTTTCATGAACATTATTTTGATGACAAATCAAACATTGGACGCGGCGAGGTAATTACTATAACAATAAAATGAAGTCAATAATATTGTTTATTTTTCATAGTTTGACCGAGCACGCTGACAAGTGTGCTTAGTGGGGTTTGCTAGACGGAAGCGATCACTACATAGAAAATGTGTAGTGTTTACAATTAATCTTTAGATATTTCGTGTTTTATTTTAAAAACTTATTAATATTATCTAGATACCAATAGCTGGATGAGAGTAGCCGCGGATCGTGCTCAGTGACGTGCACTTGGAGAGGCCTATTGCCAGCAGTGGGCTAGTGTAGGCTGATGATGATGATGATGATTTAAATACCGTTATAAGTTAAAAGGTCTTTGACAGTTATGTTTTATTAAAGGAATACCTAACAATTACACTTTGTGTATGTCTGTCGACATACTCTTGTGATTTGTGAAGCCATTAATTGCCAGTTCCTCGGTACATAATATATATCCCCCTGCATGTCACACGTAAGCGAGTAACAGCTACAACTCCATGCAACGGCCTGCCTGTGGACCAAAAACTGGGCAGGAGCAGCGAAAAGTAGGAGCAGGGCATAACAGATGCGAAGTATTTTGAAAGCCAATACAACACTCACAACATGCAGAAGCAGTGCGGAACACGGCACACTGCAGCAGACGGCAGTTTCGGGGAAACTGCTCTGCGTCTGCTCTGCGCTGCCTTCATCCCCTGCCGTTGTGTTGTATCACTGTGGCCGCAAAATTGACAATTGTAATGCAGGTTTGCTTTGAAACTGCCATTTACCCGCAGTATGCCGTGTTCCGCACTCCTTTTGCTTCTCTCCCGATCTGATCCAAACCCCTCGCAGAATCTAGTAAGACGCACTAATGCGTGATGCCGTTCTTTCTAGAAAACCTCTGACGGTGCTTCGTTTCACACGGCTTGAACCCTTTAAGTTTCTCGCCGCCCCCAAAAAAGTCCGGTAACGCTGAAAATGCCGATTGAGGCAATCAGCAAGCTCTCTCTCAAAAAAAAAGCTTTTGCTTCTGCAACGCGCTGCTCCTAACCTACTTTTAGTGTGTGGCAGCTAACTTTACTTGTTTCTTAGTTAACAACTAATGGAAAATTACTATGAAAGTATTAAAATCGTTGCGTCGCTCTACTTGGTGTAAGCATGAGGAGTGTGTGGTGTCGGGCGCACTTTGCTTGGTGCTTCGTGTGTCGCAATTGAGCGGACTCGCATCTATGCGATTTAAAAAAACTTCCGGAGGCTACAAAGTTACTGTGTGGCCATGGCTATGCGTGTTCGATTACGTGAGAGCATCATTAACGAGTGAGTAGAGACACGGATCTCGTTACAGCTCGGGACAGTCCGTGAGAGGTTGTCTATGTGTGGTGTCTTGCTCCGTTGCTGGCGGTGTTCTAGGTTTACGTTTTGATTTTTTTTTATAAAAGTAGTATTTTTGTATGATATTTTGTTAAATTTGACTTTTTGTATAATTTTTATAAAACCTAAGTCTAAGATTAAAAATAAATAAAGGGAATAATAATAATATATAATAATAAAATCGAATAGAATCTCTTTACTTTAACTACGCACGCACTTACGCACCGCTTCGCTCCGCGCCGCTCCCTTCTGCCCAGCTCGTGCGATGAGACAGTTTTCCTTAGAAATATGACGCCGCTCATGTCTGCTCCGTAAACCACCGTTCACTGGAGTGGAGCTGAGAACAGCTATATGAGACATTATAGCTCCATGAGCAAATGTCTCACTGAGTACTGAGTGTTTTTTTCTTGTTGTCTGTATTTAATTGTATATAATGTATATAATAATGTAATATGTTTACATTGAGTGCATGTTTTGTTGCAAATAAATGATTTATCTACCTATCTATCTGATAAATCTTTTAACATTTTTAGTTAATTGGTCACTAAAAGAGATTTAATAATCGCAGGACTTTCAAGATTTCTATTTTCAGGCTTGACACAATAAAACATCATCGTGTATTTTTTACAGTCATATGTACGCCTACAATTTTTTATATAGATTTCACTGAATTAGTGAATACAAGTTACTTTGGAGATACTGTCTTATTCACGTACGCGTCTGCAGTATGCTTTCTCGCCATGTATGCAGGCGCATGCGTAGCGTTCCTTGGAGCGAAATCAAGAGCAAAGCAGATCATCAAGTGCGTACTCCAAATGCAAAAGGTAAGGTTGACGATAAGACTGAAGATTGAAACGTATTAGTCCCGATCTTGTCTCCATCGGATGACATACAACAATACTTAAATAATATACTTGTTTTGTAATTATGGATATACAATTTTACGCAAATTATGTTGCGTAGAATTTGGAAATTGTTGGCATTAAATTAGCCTCTTTTCACTTACATAGTAAGAGAGATAGTGGTGATAAATTTCGGCGTGTTATTGCAGAGCAAAGGTCCGTTATATGGTGTGATGTATCAGTATATATCAGATAATAAGCAAGCAATAGATAATAGAAGAACATTACCCGCTTGATCCGAGCGAGCGAAGCAAGCGTGTCGCGGTAGCGAAGCACCAAAAACGAACTTCATTTTTATATTAGTTTAATTGATTGTTACGTTAAAATAAAACTTAAAATTATAAAAAAAATAATTAAGCAAAATTGTATTTCGGACAGTTTTAATAACAATAGCCATATTTTTCCCACCGCTCAGAATTATTATATTTTTAAATATGTTGAAAATAAAATAAATGAGGGAGACATTAAGGGTGCAGCGCGGTTACTTTTTTCGAATGACACTATCGCTCCGGACTGCCCAGAAACCCTCACTGCCTTGAAAAGCAAACACCTCCCATCTACTAATACTATTAATCTTACACAGTTTCTTGCCGATATCAACACCGACGATACGACAACACCATCACCTGTACAAGCTTCAAGAAACATTCCGCGGGGCTATCAACTCTTTTCTTCCGGGTTCAGCGGGGGGTCTCAACGTCTTCACCCCGCAGCATCTTAAGGATCTCACCAGCGGGTGTTGCGGTGAAGCTGCAGAGACGCTTCTTGTGGCATTCACAAGTCTGTGCAATCTGATGCTGCGTGGTGAGGTAGCACCATGCCCAGATATTTTATACGGGGCTAATCTCTGCGCCCTGAAGAAAAGGGATGGTAGCATTCGTCCTATTGCTGTTGGCTCTTCATACCGGCGCCTCACTGTCAAAATTTGTTGCAAATCAATTGATTTTCTGAAATCGTACTTTCAGCCTAAACAGTTAGACTTTGCAGCAAAGGGGGCTGTGAGGCGGCAGTACACTCACTCAGATCATCTTTGATTAATAAAGGTGGTGAGGTGTTATTAAAAGTTGATGTTAAAAATGCCTTCAACTCCGTTAACAGGGCCGCCATGTTGGCACAAACAAAATTAAAGGCCCCTGCAATATTAGGTACCATTGTTATTGCAGTGTTACAGAGAGCCATCAAACTGTTATATAAGAACCACCTCCTTTCATCTGCCGTCAGATGCCAACAGGGCGACCCTCTGGGCCCAGCCGTTTTTAGTCTCGCCGTCCAACCCGGTCATCGAACAGATAAATTCAAAATTTAACGTTTCTTATCTGGATGATGGACCTACAGGTGACGCGTCAACTGTCCTTTCAGACTTTTTAACCCTAGTTCGTGAGTTTCGAGCCATAGGCTTGGAGCTTAATTTCGGTAAGTGCGAGCTTTTTCTGTCGGACAGTTAAGTATTTGGTTGCAGGCGTTACCCTCTCTTAATACGATACTCTGCTGGACTGCAGTAGTTTTTGCCTTGCCACTGCCCTGCGTCTTGGTCCCCCAGTCGTCCCCCAGTATCGCCCCTCATCAATGTCGTTGCGGCGCGCCCGTGGGCAGCCTCGTACACCACGGGCTGTAATGTGCTAGAAGTGCTGGTCGCATTGCTCGTCATCATAACCTCAACGACGTCATTAGACGGGCTCTTGTCACCGCTGAAGTACCAGCGGCGGTACTCGAACCTTTCGGTCTGGCACGTGATGACGGCAAAAGACCGGACGGCATAACCCTAGTTCCTTGGAGGGTGGGACGGGCTCTGGAATAGGATGCTACTTGTGTCGACACGCTTGCACCGTCCCACATTTCAAGCACTTCTGTTTTAGCTGGCACGGCTGCAAATCATGCAGAGAACCACAAACGGCGAAAGTATGAGAATCTGACTGAGGATCTCATATTTGAGCCGTTTGGAGTAGAGACTTTAGGTCCATGGGGCCCGGGTGCTCACAAACTCTTTAAAGATATTTCTATTAAATTAGTAGAAACCACCCGGGACCCCAGAGCTAGCAGCTACTTGGGCATATAAGCATAGCTATCCAACGTAGCAATGCTGTTAGCTTACTGGGCACTCTGCCTGATGGGGATGATTTGGCAAATTTTTATTTATAGTTAGTAGTAGTTATAGTTTATAGTTTTTTGTAAGTTTCATTTTAAGTAGTTTAATTATTATCTTGTTTTTGTCCTTGTTTGTAAATAAATAAACGTAATTAGTTACGCGAATAGTATTCTGTTTAACATAAACACACCCATTGTTTATTATATTAAAGCTTTCAATCTGACCAAAATATCATAGGTAATCATAGGTAATATTTCTTATATTTGATATTTCAGTCATATTGTAATCATCTCCTAGAATGTAAATGATGGTTCCAGTATCCACATTTTTCAGATAAAAGCTGCATTGGTTTGTAAACGTGAACCGATTTCAGTTACAAATTTAATTGAGAGAAAAAAGTGTGCATTGTTCATTTCGCTCTTGGCATATCTATTATCGTTCATCATTTGGGACTTTTGCTTACGAGTACTAAGTACTAGCGAAGAAAATACAAAACCGCGTAAGTACCTACCAAACGAGCCATCCAAATAAGGTTTTGATAAATGACTTTTCTAGACATCATCATCATCATCGTCTCAGCCAAAAGACGTACACTGCTGACCAATGGCCTCCCTCAAGGATCTCCTCAACGAACGATTTTGTTTTTTTCTTAAACGTAATAACCCAATGTCAAATGATGATTTGCCAATCGACATATTTACGTATTTTTATTTTTCCAGCAGTGGACTAGGATAGGCCGATGATGATGATGATGATGATGATATTTACGTAAAGTTGTTTGTAAAATGCTAATCCTTTTTTTTAAATAAGGCCTTGGTTTTTTTCTTAGATATGTTGGATTGCCTGTTTTACCAATCTCACGTTTTGATTTACTTGTCGATGATGCAATTCGTGTTAAGTACATTAGAGATCCATGGCACTTGGAGGCAGCTGAATGATCAGCTCGACCAAGAGTTGAGTTCGATAGATGCTAATGGTAAAGTATCAATATCATCGACGTAGTTATACATATCTTTAAGAGTTATATGCATTTTGGAACGCACTTAAAACCATTGGTCCACGCTGCATTAGCAGTCGTTAAAAACCACCAACCCGCACTGGGCCCGCGTGGTGGGTTATGGCCCCTTCTCCCTATCCATCCATAGGGAAGGCTCGTGGCACACTATGAGCTGGTGATGAATGCATTTTGATAATTGCAAAATCCGTTTCAACCCTTTGAGCCATTGCATTTTCAAGAAACTTAGTATGCTGAATTAAAATACATTTATGTACTTATATTTATAACTGTTGTGTTTTTGTCACTAGCATAATAAAGTATTTATTATTATTTTTTTATGTATATTTGGTGTATAAAGATTATATCGATTTGCTGTAAATTATTGTATAATATTAATTACTCATAGAGCACCGACGACGCCGACGCGACAATGAGCCCACTTTTTTATCTTTAATTTTTCTTGCCTATCCAAAGGTTGTCTGGAATAGATCACTCTTAGTAATAAGACCGCCCTTTGTACGTGTACTTTTTATGTATTTTATGTCAGAATGTCTTTTGGTGTACAATAAAGTGTATTTATCTTATCTTTATCTTAGTGGCCGAGTAGCAATACGCTCGACTCAATATGCAGAGGTCCTGGGTTCAATTTCCATGTCAAGCAAAGTGTGATTCGGATTTTTGATGCATAGCCTAGGTTTGTGGTCAACAAACCGCACTTGGCAAAATGCCAATGCCCATTAACATTAGCCATGACTTAATTTGAATGATGGAGGCTTTTTTTCAGCAATGGGACAGTAAAGCTATTTGCTGTGGTGATATATGCCAATTTTAGAAAGGACCAGGGCACCTTTAACAGCTACTGTATTGACTTAACTTTTTATTATCTCATCATCATCACCATCATCATCATCATCAGCTCAATTTTATGTCCCCACTGCTGGGGCAAGAACCTTCGCTATGGATGGATAGAAAGAACAATGCAGCCAGGACTGACGACTTTACGTGACTTCCGAATCACGAAGGAGCTTGAGATGATACATTTTTGGTCACCTATCCGATGACCGGCCTTGGCGAAAGTTGCTTATTGCCTTGTTGCTTATTTGCTATGAGCTTG
The DNA here is from genome assembly GCA_963082485.1 of Eudonia mercurella. Lineage (NCBI taxonomy): Eukaryota > Metazoa > Arthropoda > Insecta > Lepidoptera > Crambidae > Eudonia > Eudonia mercurella. The sequence continues at coordinate 2,981,860 of OY720044.1, forward strand.
AGCGCGCGAATACCAGACACAATAGAATTTTAATTGTTATCGGCCACATGGTGGTCGATCGACGCTCAAGCGGGTATTATTGCCTACTGCCTTATTATTATTGTTCTTAGGTTGCACATCAAGAACGGTTCAGTTGAGTATCTATCCGTATTCATCAATGTACAACACACTTCTTCATGAATCAAGAGAGATCAATAAGCTTTTTGAGTTGAGCTTATTACTAGAAATCATAATCATATTTTGCAGTGCAATATTACTAAACTATGAGTTTTTTAGATCTATCAGCATGCGTATAGCATGTAAGTATATCAATAAATTTATAATATTTTCACATTACTAAATCGAAAAAAAATTAATAATATGCATCTACCCTAGACCTAGACCCATTTATTGTAAACTATAAAAAACTTAAATGATAAACTTTGCTTGTCATTTTCGTCGTACATAATATCTACGCTCCATTCTCTCTTTGCCAGCATCTTTATTTAATTATTTATTATAACACATAACAGATTACAATCAGTAAGTACAATAATATTGGGGAAACTGAAAATAGTTGGATCAGACTATAACCTATAAATCCGTCTGTAACATGCACTTGTTTGCAAATGAATCTTCGGAATACCGTCAGAGGCTTTGCTTTATTCTAATAGGAGTAGGTATAAATATTATAGTTAGTGTATTAAGGCTATAGTTTCAAAAAAAATTTTGCTTGGAACGTCCGTAATATTTAAAAAAAATGTTTTTGTTACAGTCATATCAAGCATGGCAGTACACCTGCTAATGTTGCTCATCTGGTTATTGGTAATTGTCGAAACGTTGCATACCGCAGAACAGGAGGTATTTAAAACATTGTTCTTGGTTAGATAAGATAGTAAGCGCCACACTGCCCTGCACACCGATTTGAGCATTCTATACAACGTGTAACAGAAAGGTGTGGTAAAAATGAAAAGATTCAAAGTGTATCCGATCGAGATCTCGTATGCAGTGAGTTACTAAGACATTATTATTAACTTTAATTTATTAAGGCGAAGGGTAAGGCACACTAGCGCCACCAATTGATAATTTGACAATTACTAACGAACCGGATCTTTTTTTAAACATTGCGTACCGTCCGACAACAGGAAAGCATCCATAGTATTTATTTAATAATTGTGCACTACTTTTTGTTGCGTGGTTTATTCACAAACAATGGCCATTGTTGTTGTTAGCGAATGAATACAAAAACAAACCTAAAAGTAGTGCACAATTATTAAATAATAGATATTTGCCTAGTGTCGGAAGGTCCGCAATGTTTGAAAAAAATCCAGTTTAGCAGTTATCAAATTAAATCCATTAGCGGCGCTAGTGTGCCTTACCCTTCGCCTTAAGTATGCATCTTTTAATTAAACATTTCTATTGCGACGTAACATCAAAATAAACCAGCCACAGCCCTAGTTGTTTAGTAAACTCTGTGTACTTACATTTATGATGTCTGCTGCTTGCTTATGCGCACCTGACGCGCATGACTTTAATAATATAAATATTTAACTTACAATAAGTAACAACTTCCCATCTCCTCCCGTGGATGTCGTAAAAGCCGACTAAGGGACCATTCCAGAGGATGGGCAGCAGCATCTCTCTGAGTTTAACTCTCAATCAACTTACTGCGATCGCCAACCCGCCTGCCAAGCGTGGCGATTATGGCAAATCCCCTCATGTATCCTTATGTATCCTTGGGGGAGGCCTTTGTCCAGCAGTGGACGTCTTTTGGCTGAGATGATGATGATGATGAAGTAACAACTTAGTCACAACACATACAAGATCTAGATCGGATACACTTTGGATCTTTTCATTTTTACCACACCTTTATACACGTTGTACAGTGCCCAATTCGAATTTTATTCATCATTCACGAGAATATATATGGCATTAAAGCAATGCCACCTGGTGACATCCAAGAAGAATAAAATTATGCCATTTGGTTGCACACTGCCTAATTCAAATGCTACTACAAACCCACACACCATGGATATCAAAGCGCTTTTTTCCCACACACCACACATGCCCTCGCCCGATCCTCTAAATGTCACTACACATTTACAGAATACACTAAACATGCACACTAGCTTAGGTCCAAGACACCGTACTCGTAAAACAAGGGTACGAAGAACCGGTTCACACGCGCTCTATACCAGGTACAGACATGTACCTGGGCGCTTCTCTCTCTGCTCCACGGCCCGGTCTACCCGAGCCGAGGTCCGAGCCTTTAGAGGCGCCCTCGGGTGGTTCCGCTCCCCGATCCGATCCGAACCCTTCGGAGAATCTAGTAGAGCACGGGGACGCGCACTAGTGCGCGATGCCGTTCCCTCTAGATAACTTCCGAAGGTGATTCGTTTCACACGGCTTGAGGGACCCTTTACGTTCCTCGCCGCCCCCAAAAAAGCCCGGTGAAGCTGATAATGCCGTCTGAGGCAATCAGCAATCTCTCTCCAAAAAAAACAACACATACACGTTCTATGTCTGATTAGTTGATCATTACACTAAATAAATACAACAGTTACTTGAAGAGTGAAAAGACATCTAACTTTTTTTTATTGCTATATAAGACAGCTCTTGACCTCGATCTCGCCTGATGGTGAGCGTAGATGAGGTCTAAGATGGAGCGAGCTGCCCCAGAAGATGCCTACTAACTCTCGCCTTGAAGGAATTCAGGTTATAAGTTTTTGGGAACACAGACGATGGCAGAGAATTCCACTCCTTGTCAGTGCGCAGTAAAAAAGATGACTTGAAGCGCTTAGTGCGACATAGTGGAATTTCTACTAGGTGGGGATGATATCCTGCAGTACGTCTGGAGGTTCGGTGGTAAAAGGGCGATGGTGGTATAAGCTCGAAAAGCTCCCTGGCACACTCTCCGTGGTAAAGTCTGTAAAAGACACACAGGCAGGCGACACGACGCCGGTGTGCGAGGCTGGTAAGCTTGGCCTCGACAAGCACGTCATCACCGATGAGCCTTATAGCTCTGCGTTCCACCGAGTCGAGTGCGGCCAACTGGTATTTGGCAGATCCGTCCCAAAGGTGACTGCAGTATTCCATGCACGACCGGACTTGAGCCTTGTACAGGCTAAGGATCTGCTCTGGTGTGAAATACTGCCGCACCTTGTTCAGGATGCCCAGCTTTTTGCTGCAGTCTGAGCTTTGGACTCGATGGTTAAGCCGAAGTTGAGATTTGCAGTCAACTCCATGCCTAACTTTAATTTTGAATGTGTTGAAGTAAATTAAATAGCCTGTAACTGTCCCATTTCTGGGCATCGTTGAAATTAAGTCATCACTACAATTGATGGGTAATGGCTTAATCACCACGCTTACCAATGCGGATTGGTGATCACAAACCCGAGCTATGCGTCGAAAAATCCGAAACACACTTTGCCTAACCTGGGAATTGAACCCAGAAGCTTCGGGTATCCGGCCGAGCGCCTTGCCACTCGGACGAGGTGTTGATGTTAAATAACAAAATTATAGTAGACAACACGTCATGTTCACTCGATAGTAGCTGATAGCGATTTCGCTAAGTCAAATAAAATCAAGTGAACTTGCTGTGCTTCGCTTCGCTCTCCGCTGCTTCGGTGCACTTGCTTCGCTCTCCTGACTCGCGCTTATCACTGCTCCTACCTAACCACACGCTCGCCGCTACGCCTTAGAATTCCTCATACTTATTTCTCTTTTAAAACTTTAAATATCAAACAACGACTCATATTTCAGCATAACCGAACCAGACGTCTCGTCAGCCATATAATGCTCCGAAGCACCGAGGAACAAACTGTAACGGAAATGGTGAAATTCTCCCGAAGCATTCTTCTAAATAGCAACAGAACTTCGTCTCTGGGCTTCAGCAAGATCACACGTTCATTCGTTATGCAGGCGAGTCCAATTATAAACGCCAATCTATACATATAATAAAGCTAAAGAGGGTCGAAGGTCTGTACATGGAAGATATTCGAAAAAAAGTTGGCTGAGGATTCTTAGAATCGATAACAGAACACGTTCCAACAGTTTTTAGAATTTTTGTCTGTTTGTTTGTTTATCTGTTTGTCTGTTTATATGACCGCGCATCACGTGAAAATGGCTAAACGGATTTGGATGAAACTTTGCACATAGACAGACCATGGCCCGGACTAGGATATAGAATACTTTCTATCCCAGTAACAGGTTCCTGTGGGATAGTGTAGTCTTCGCGAACGAAGTCGCGGGCGAAAACTAGTGGAAAAATATGTTGGAAAAAATTAAACTAAGGTAATGGCACCCGTATTCAACATTTTAAGACCAGTGCTCGACACGATTTTCGTTGCCAAAAATAACATAGATTTTTACAAAAAAAATACGGGATTGCAGCTAGGAAGCAGGTGGGAGAACGGGCTATAAACCACCACGCAGGCTCAGTGCGGGTTGGTGGTTGTTAACGACGGCTAATGAATGCGTTTTTAAATTATGCATAAAAAATACATTAAATCAACAAAAACAACATTACACACACTACCTTGTATTTGACACACACTCATATGTACACATATGACACACAGGTATTGTCTGTCTTTAATGCGGCCGACATCTGTCAATGCCAATCCAAACTCACATTCTATTTTTTTAAATTCTTAAGCCTTAATAAAATTACGGTCGAATTTCGACCACTATGCGACCAACTAGTATAATATTATTGCATGTTAGTTTTGCCACAAGTCAGGCTCGTCCTAGTGTGGGAGCCGCTGGCAACTTTATTCTTTTGGCATGTATAGGTACTCTGGTTTTCTGGTAAATCCATTATGTTATTTACTTGTCAAATAGTATGTAAGTTTTAATGTTTAATAAAGATTATTACTATTTCTATTTTTAAGTATATTTTCATTTTCAGATGATTGGTGCAACGACCACCTACTTGATGATAGTATTACAATTTGACGCGGAGCTAAGAAAGTAAACGATGTCGACTTTTTCCTTTCCATGCTTATATACTACTCAAAACAAAATAAGGGCCACGAGGGATTTTTTCATTTTGGTGTAAATTATTAAACATTTACATATTGAAAGTAGTAAAATATTGAGTATACAAACTCTTTGATACCTAAACTTTTTAATATTGTAGTATTCATCTAATGCTGGCAACAATTTTAAATAAAATTTGATTTAAAATTATTTTTGAAAATTTTGATTGCATCTTCTTTGACGTTTTGCTTTCCTTAGCTTCTTGGTTTATTAGAAATTATCAGAGTTCATTAATATCTCGAGTCAGAAACATCTTTTGCAATATACCACAAGCACGCAGGCGTCATATGGACTCGCTGACAGCAACCAGAGCCGTTACAATGATTGAAGAAGGTCATTCGCAGCGATCTGTGGGTTTGCAATTGGGATTTTCTCGAAGAGCTATTCAAAATCTATGGAATCGTTTCCAAGAGACCGGCAGTGTTAGAAGAAGACCTGGTTCGGGCAGAGTTCGCATTACAACAGCTCAAGAGGATCGTTACATTCGATTAAGTGCGCGCCGAGATCGCACAACGACGGCCCGCAAGCTGCAAAATCGTTTACGGCTCACAACGGGTACTCGTGTCAGTGACCAAACTATTCGTAATCGATTGCATGAAGACCAGCAGGCATCAAGAAGGCGAGTTGTCCGTATTCCATTAACCAGAAATCATCGTGCATATCGTTTAAGATTTTCCCGTCAACATTTGGACTGGGACATAAACCAATGGGGCATGGTGCTCTTCACAGACGAATGCAAAGTTAAATTTTTTAACGACGATCGGCGTATTAGAGTATGGAGAAGACGCGGCGAGAGATTTTCAGAAGCCTGCATCCATGAAGTCGATCGTTTTGGTGGTCCAAATGTAATGATTTGGGGCGGGATAAGCTTACACGGCAAAACTGAGCTCGCTATTTTAAATGAGGGTACTGTTACTGTTCAGCGGTATATTGAGGAAGTCGTCAGACCACATGTGATCCCATTTGCCCAGCGAGCGGGTCCTGGAATCATCTTGATGCAAGACAATGCTCGTGCACACACGGCTCAAGCGACTCGGTTTGTACTGGAAGCGTCTCAAATTCAAGTCTTGCCGTGGCCGGCGAACAGTCCGGACTTAAATCCAATAGAGCACATGTGGGATCAGTTGAAACGAAGAGTTAATGACGGTGATCAGGAAATCCACAACCAACAGCAACTCATCAACGCTGTTAAAAGAGCCTGGGAAGAGATTCCAATGGAAAATGTCAGGCATTTGATTGCGAGCATGCACTCCAGGCTTCAGGAGTGCGTAACGAAACGAGGGGGGCATACCCGTTACTAAAAGATGAGCATGGAGTATTTTCTTTTGTTTTCAGTAACTTTACATTGTTTTTATTTTTAACCTTAAATGTGTTTTTTCTTTCAAAAGCAAATAAACTTTTTAATCATTATTATTGGAATAAATTTATTGGTCTACACGGTAAAAACAACATTAGTTTCCGTTATGAAGACAAAAAAATTAATATTGGTTTTATTATTTTCATGGTACAGACAAAATACCTCGTGGCCCTTATTTTGTTTTGAGTAGTATATAATATATCATAAAGATGCATTAACTAGTGTTTTTTTCTTTAAAAAACACAAAAACCTCAGCAAATTTTTTTCGAACCAATATTTATGCCAATATTATTATTTTATTTGTGTATTCTTTTTTAATTTAACCCCCCTTATAATAATAATAATAATTAATAATAACATGTGGGATGTGGATTCCACGATCATTGTCCCCATAGTCGTATTTGCAAACGGCCTTATAGCGAAGAGTCTCGACCAACATCTCAAAAGGCTTTCGTTGGATGGCTGGATCAAGGGTCAGATACAGAAGGCAACACTTCTGGATACGGCACGCATTGTAATTAATCGCCGGTAGCTTGAGTCCTGCTCCGCTGCTGGAGGCGTTCTAGGTTTAGGTTTTTATAAAAGTTGTATTTTTGCATGATTTTTGTTATATTTTTGCATGATTTTTGTTATATTTTACTTTTTATATATTTTTATAAAAAAACCTAAATCTAAGATTTAAAATTAATAAAGAGAATAATTATTGCAAATAAGCTTGATATCGCGTTGACAGATCGATTGACGCGCCAGGCAATGCTCATCGATATCACCATTCCGCATGACGAGAACCTTGTGAAAGCCGAGAAGGGCAAGCTTACTAAGTACCTTGACCTTGCTCACGAGGTGACCGCTATGTGGGATGTGGATTCGACGATCATTGTTTCCATAGTCGTATCTGCAAACGGCCTTATAGCGAAGAGTCTCGACCAACATCTCAAGAGACTTTCGCTGGATGGCTGGATTAAGGGTCAGATACAGAAGGCAACACTCCTGGACACGGCACGTATTGTCAGGAGGTTCCTCACTCTGCAGCCTTGACCACCGGTAGCTTGGGCCCTGCCCCGCTGCTGGTGGTACTCTAGGATTAGGTTTTTATAATGTTTTATTGTTTTTATATTAAAATATTGTAAAAATCTAGTTTTAAAAAAGAAAATAAATAAAGGAGATAATAATAATATTTATTAAAATTCAGATAACATGATCCATTTTGTTAGTAACATTTGAACTTAAGACTGTATTAGTTCTTTAAGTACTCAAATGTTTCTTTTGCATGATCTGTTTACCTTTAAGCGTTTGCAACATAATGTTACTTAGTTTGTAAGAATTAATCAGAATATTTATGTGTTAAAAATGTTGGTAAGCCTATAAATAAAATCAAAAAATAAAATTAAAATATGCCCAAGCACATGTCCTGCCTGAAGACAGTTGCATTTTGAGAAGCATTGGTTTTGTGTTATTCTCGTAGTATCCTATCAAGGCTTCTAATGGTGACGTACTTAAAAAAGAATAACTACTCAAAACAAAGCTAGTGTAAAATCTGTGTTCTGATGTGAATTTCATCAGCTGTTTTGCGATGGAAGGTGTCCCACCACCAGACATACAGCAGAGACAGTTGAAAAACTCAATGTGTAAAAACAGTCGGATACCTCTTTTTTTCTAAACTAGTTTCAATTCCTGCTCATCATCATACACTAGCAAATAAGGCTTCATCATTAGCACTTTTTATCTATTTATTTTAATAGTTGACTAATGCTGAAATATTATTTTATACTGGTAAACTTAAGAAAGTCAGCATACATCTGAAATTAAAACAATTAAAAAAAAATTTATTAATTATAAATGTAAAGTGTTTATAAAACCATACACAAATTATAATAACAATTGGGCCCAAGTGAGAGCCTTGCGGCACTCCAGTTGATATGTGACAGAAACGATTACATTTTTATTTGTGATAAAGAATATACTTTGGTATTCTGACTAAACTTACAAAAAGGTATAAATAATATACTTAATAAAGCATTAAAATTTTGATAAAAAATACCATTTTTGTTTTCTATCAGAAATCAGGAATAAAAAAATGTAAATAATTTTTTTAAACATTTATTATCTCTAAAACATGAATTTCAAAACATTGTGTAGGCACTAGGCAGGTTATTGAAATGTATAAGGGTAAGCCATGCGTTGTTTTTCAGCTTTTTCCTGGTAACGAAGGAAGATTGCTGCATAATTCACAGAGGAGTACAAACAGAGGTGTAAATTCTTTTAACAATGTATTTACGAATCAGTTTGTTGAGATAAGAAGAAGTAGTAAAAATTCGTACACAAAAAACAGCAAAACGAGAACCACCACAAGAACCGCCAGTCTGGACGCTTAGTTGCCAGCATTTCCCATAGATTCAAACTGGATGACAATGACAAGGTAACTGATGACATTCGTGGTCATCTGAAACATACTTAATATAAGTCTGTAATACTGTTTCACTATTCCACTGCTGAGCAAAGACCTCATTGAATTCACGTCTTTCGCTATTGGCTTAACTAATCACCACACTTGGCAAATGCGGGTTGGTATTCGATCACAAATCAAAATCCGAAACACACTTTGCCCGAAATGTTAATTGAACCTCTAGATATTCCGCAATTAAGATTTGCAACTCTTGGTTTTATTTTACTTATTAACACAAGTAAGTTTTATTCCTATCTTTACTTGTGCTTACCAGAATTGAGTGCTAATGCGAGGTTCATCCAGTATTTATCAGGTTAACCTTACATACCCATCATAAAATTTGAAGGCTCATTTCTTGATCGATATTCATTACTTTCAAAAGATGGTATAGTCTATCAGCAAACGTTTTTCATCCTTCTCATGACATGGATACACTACACGCAATCGACTGTCATTCCATCCACATCACCTTGATGGATGGTGGTTTACTACTGTGCGTTTTTCACGAAATTTCTTGCCTCGAACTACAGTGCTGTGGAACCAGCTCTCGGCGGCGGTATTTCCGGACCGTTACGATATTGGGATCTTCAAGAAACGAGCCTATTCCTTCCTTAAGGAAGGAAACGCGTTGCCGGTCTTTAAAGACCGGCAACGCGTTTGCGATTCCTCTGGTTTTGCGAGTGTCCATGGGCGGCGGTGATTACTCTCCATCAGGTGACTCACCTGCTCGTTTGCTTCCTTCTTTTATTAAAAAAAAATGGATGGGGCCCTTCAAACGAGGTGTGAAGTGGCACCTTGTGGGCCGGCAGGGTGAGGGTGACTGATGCTGCGATATTTCTACGCTGCAGCAGTTGTCTTCGCGTCTGGACTACATTTCTACTTAACATCAGGTGATTCTAACGTCACTTACCGTTGATATGAGTGAGCGGGACAACGTGAATATTCCCATTGGAGAGTAAGCCACTCTGTTCAACGTAAGGTACTGGGAAAACTTTTTGAGCTCAACAGAGATGGGCAGGTCTGTGTACTTGTTGACCAGTCTTGTGACTAGATGGTTGGTACGGTCGATCTGGTGATAAAGTCAGTAGATTAAAAGCCTCTTCACACTAGTGTTTGTTTTGCACTGGCGTTTGACAATGTTTCACCCGCCGCGACAACATCAAACGCCCTTTGATGGAAGGAAGAACATCATACAACTACACGTCTTTGTAGTTGAATCGTTGTGACCTTTAAAACATTCATCATCACGTCTGGCTGGCTTAAATGCCGCCGTAATATTTAAATTGACTGAATTTGTACGTTTCTCAGCCACCGCAGTGCTAGATTCGTTTTTATTAATTCAAACTATTAATAACTGGAAGACCGAAGAGCTGAATATTATCTAATTCAGACATACGTATTTATTGTCCAAAGTAATTTTAAGTAAAACATTGTCAATGATTTGTTGTTCTTTTGTAAGAACTTTGGAAATTAATTAATATTACAAAATGGCTGCTATTTAATATAGATTTTACAATATCTCTCTCTCTCTCCACAACATGAAATTATGTAAAATCATACAGAAATGTAGTGAAGCGGTTAACGTACTTCTGTCAAAGTTCGGTAGCTAGATTCGATAGAGTTCACGTGCCACAGGCCATACATACTGACATAGGTGAGATGCATCACAAGGTTGTATACCAAATCCCGCTTTACAACTGAAACCGAATAAATGCATCAGGTATATTAATTGAGAATATTATATTAGTTAGTTATAAAAAGGTTGCGTGCTTCGGAAGGCACGTAAAGCCTTTTTTGTTTTGACAGACTTTTGTATTGTCACTAAGCATTTTCAACTTCACCGGGCTTTTTGGGCGCGGCGAGAAACTTAAAGGGTTCCTCAAGCCGTGTGAAAAGAATCACCGTCAGAGGTATTCTAGAGGGAACGGCATCACGCACTAGTGCGTGTCCCCGTGCCCTACTAGATACTCCGAGGGGTTCGGATCGGATCGGAACACGTAAAGCCGTTGGTCCCGGCTGCAGCAGTCGTTAACATCCACCAATTTGCACTAGGCCCGCGTGGTGGCGTATGGCTGTTGTGTTTGCATCAATAGGGAAGGCTCGTGCCTTAGCCAATCAGAGCTACAATTGCAAAGCTAGATTTCCTTAAAAATATGTAACAATGAGTGCTCCCCCTTTAAATACACAAGCCCAAGTATAGTAGAAATCTGAAATGATTTTGTACATCCATAAAAATAATCAAGGAGGGTGTTGTGATAGATTGATAATACTTCTATGGGGACACCAGAAAAAACAAATGCTAAGTCCCAAATCAACGGTCTTTAGAGAACAGCACTTTGCCCGCGACTTCGTCCGCGTTGATTTGGTATTTTAAAGACAATCTCTACCCTAGGCGACTGTTTGACCACAGGTCAATATGGAGTCTCTTCACGCCTAAAAAACGTGGTCGTCAAAATTATTGTAAGTATCTCAGGTTTGTTTTGACTTGTAAAAAGAATGTATTAATAATTGGCACCCACTTAAACTTTTTTTTCTTTAGTTGATGGCTTCGTGCGATTAGCACATTCAGCCAATGTCAAGTAATTTATCTATTTATCAACTAATACATAAATAAACAATATTTCTTTCCTGTATGATGATGATGATGAATGATAATAAAAATGAGAAATGAAAAATAATATACCCCCAACTCCTCAAGTATCTCAGTAAAGATGTGGGGCTACGTGATAGAATTTGAAAAGTAACGTTGCAAACAAAACAGTTTGTTTCATTTGCTAAAACTCATGCACAGTCACGAACACTTAACGGTTAATAATCCACCATTATTTCACATTAATATTCGACATAACACAAATTTTAGAAAATAAAACAAAACCGCAGCCATGACTCTTCATTTTCCCGCCAAGAAGTCGCACTTAAACCTTAAAAACGATACCCATATTTTTATTTTTTCAAAAGATTACGTCTGCCATCTTGGATCTCGTAATAGATGTCATATTCTTATTTGGCACCTACGAAAATCTTCAAAACGATACACCCACAATGACCTTCAAAAAATATCACGACTGCTATTTTGGATCTCGAATTAGATTTCATGTACATTGGCACCCACGAAAACCTTAAAAACGATACCTATATTTACTTCTTTTAATCACGTCCGCCTTCTTGAATTTCGAAACAGATGTCATTTTTATATCGGCACCCACAAAAAAGCGATACCCATATTGAATTTTGGATTACTATGGATTATATCCTAAGCAATAAAAAATAAAAAATTATAGAATGTGAGTTTGGATTGGCATTGACAGATTTCGGCCACTCCCCTTCCATATTTGAAATTTTTGAAAAATGTATTAAACCATGTTTATTTAATTTAATGTATTTGTAAGACATTTTATACATATATTTTGACGATTGTGAGATCTAAAATGTTCAAAATGATTTTTAAAGCAAATTTTGTTGCGAACAAATTACAAAAACACAAATGTTGAAAAAATTTCCACGAGCAGGATTTGAACCTGCACCCTTCTGACATTCCGGGTCAGGTGCTCGCTTCGGCGGGCTGGTTAGAACCACGATAGCTCAATTGGAAGAGCACCTGACCCGGAATGTCAGAAGGGTGCAGGTTCAAATCCTGCTCGTGGAAATTTTTTCAACATTTGTGTTTTTGTAATTTGTTCGCAACAAAATTTGCTTTAAAAATCATTTTGAACATTTTATAAAATAGTTTGCTTATTTCTTAACTGATCTTTAATATTTGTAAAAATATTATGATCGGATGTTAATGACGGTAGTAGTTGTTGACATTGAATGGGCGCCTTTGGCTTACAAAGTAAAAAGTGTTGAATAATTTCGGCGGGCTGGTTAAAACCACGATAGCTCAATTGGAAGAGCACCTGACCCGGAATGTCAGAAGGGTGCAGGTTCAAATCCTGCTCGTGGAAATTTTTTCAACATTTGTGTATTTGTAATTTGTTCGCAACAAAATTTGCTTTAAAAATCATTTTGAACATTTTATAAAATAGCTTGCTTATTTCTTAACTGATCTTTAATATTTGTAAAAATATTATGATCGGATGTTAATGACGGTAGTTGTTGACATTGAATGGGCGCCTTTGGCTTACAAAGTAAAAAGTGTTGAATAATATCGGCGGGCTGGTTAGAACCACGATAGCTCAATTGGAAGAGCACCTGACCCGGAATGTCAGAAGGGTGCAGGTTCAAATCCTGCTCGTGGAAATTTTTTCAACATTTGTGTGATTGTGAGATCTACTCATTATAAACTTTTACTATACCAAATCTCACACTCCTCCATGCGCGCAATTGGCTTAAAAAGGGGATCCAAAGAATTTGCTTCACGTTTAAATAGATGATACTTAGTATATAAATTTTATAAAAAGTCTACGTTGCATGCCGTGACAGCCTCATTGAGACAACACATGTTCTCCCTAGTTACCTATTGCATAAATTTGTATTTGTCTTGTTGGTTGTCCTAATAAATTATTACCTAATTAATAAATAAAGAATTAGGACATTTTAAAATCGGAGTAAACAGTAAACTTACATAGTGACATGGCTATAAAATAATTCAACCTAAGGAAATGCATGAAGTTGACCATTAGGAAGATCAGCAGGTCCAGCCCAAAGGTGGAGTCCAGCAGTAGCACCACGTCACATAAAGAGACGAACATCAGAGAGAGATGGCGAATCGATTCGTCGATCGTCACCGATTCAAAGTATCCTGGAACATCGTAATCATCATCATCATTTCAGTCCGTGAACACCTACATGTCAGCTGGAACTCCGAGTCCAGTTGTCTTTCAAGGATATCACGGGATCCTGAGCCCGCTGCTTGTTATACCCTCACTGACGTCTCCGGAGGAACTCGATGGCGCAGTGGTTAATGCGCCCGGTCTGCGATTGCTAAGGTAAAACAACTTTAAATAACAAGCTTAATACATATGTACCGCGGCATGTAGTCTCTTTATTTGTGCATGTTTCAAGCAGTATTATAGTAAGTTATGTTATTGAGTAGTAAAAACGAAGATTATCTAGTGCGGTTTTGCCAGTCCGCTTATAACAGTTACTTAGCTTACCAAGCATAACGTTACCTTCTTCGTATAATAGAGTTAACGTTACCAATTTTATTACGTTATTTAAAAAACTGGTATTATACTCACTCGGTTTGCGTAATTTATTTGAAGGAATTTGCAAAATATTATCTAGCTGGTCACTGATTGCTTTAAAGGTTGAATGCACCTCTGTCGCTATCCAAGTGAACAAAGTTACTATAATTAATGCATCCCACTGAGCGATGTTAAGTATTGGATATTTGTACATGTTTCCGACTGAAATAAGTAAACTAACGTAAGTACTAAGTACTAATTAAAGTTCCTCCGTTTTTTTTGTAGAGAGTTTCCTGGTTTGGCATTGCGGCATTTTCAGCTTATGCGGGCTTTTTTAGGGGCGGCGAGAAACTTAAAGGGTTCCTCAAGCCGTGTGAAACGAAGCACCGTCAGAGGTTTTCTAGAGGGTACAGCATCACGCACTAGTGCGTGTTTCTCTGCCCTACAAGATTGTCCGAGAGATTCGGATCGGATCGGGCGTTCCTTCGTGAATCGGAAGGCGCGTATAGCCGTTGATCCCGGCTGCATTAGCAGTCGTTAACAACCACCAACCCGCTCCGTCAATCGAGCCAATTTTAAGAAGAAGGAGAAGAAGAAAATCTTTTATTGACACTCACACACGCATACGATACACATAAAATGATTATTAATAAAATAAAATACAGCACAAAACAAATTAATTACAAAAAAAGAATAACAGAAAAAAGTTAAAAAATTAACAACAAATAAAGTGAAGTGTGTGAGGCCAACAAGGACCGACCCTGTCTCAGCATAATACCGCACGACACACAATTTTGAAGTCGTTCGAGCGCAGTAACAACCAATCGTTTTCAAATCTACCGTATACGGTTTGTTGAAACTTCGTTCGAACAACTTTGAAATCGGATGTTAGTATGAAAATGGTTACAACGACTTAGTTTCGTAACGAGAATCAGAGTACCTAATAGTGTGAGTTTTGTTTACTATCCGTATTCATTCGATTACGTTTACGAAAACGACAATTTGTATGGCTTTTTTTTTAACTCTTCTCGTATGTCGCCAGGAGGCGCTGCTTCAATGCCATATTCTCATTTAATTAATTCTCGTTTTCGTAAACGTGATCGAATAACAGATGAAATTCACAACAGCCACCCTGGCCATTGGACTTCACATTGTTTGGCGTAACACCAGGTCAGGCAGAGTAATTTGTCCAGTCAATAATCCTTACTAGTAATTATACTAATATTATAAATGTGAATGTGAGTTTGTTTGTTACGCTTTCACGCATAAACTACTCAACCGAACATCATGGAACTTTGTACACATATTCTCAAAGATTAAGTTAGGTTATTGGGAAGGATATAGGATATTTTTTATTAAAAAAAATATATATAAAACACTAAAAACGACAATTTAATTTTCCCAATACAATATGATTTGCTTGTTTTGTTGTCATGGAAACTGTCAAAGCGGTACGAAGTCCGCCGGGTCAGCTAGTAAGGATATAAAAATCAAACCGAAACGAGCTCTGGCAGTTATTTTACTTAAAATAACTTTGAATTGCCTGTGTGGTCTAGTGGTTAAGACCACCGGTTTAGACCCAGAGGTCCCGGGTTTGATTCCCAGCGGGGTTACATGTTTGTGTACTCGGTTTGGTTGGTATAGGACTTGTTTACCCGCCTGGCTAACTACCACCATCTTACCTAAACATGTCGCCATAATATCAATGTTTGTAGCATTGTTGTGTTCCGGCAGCTAGAGATAAGATAGCCAGTGCCTCACTAGTTGAGGATTCTTGGTGAAGTGCGCTTCAACCTTCGGCCTCATCATCACTTATCATCAGGTGAGATGTAAACCAAGTGCTTACCCGTGAGATAATTAAAAGAAACTTAACTTTACTTATTTTCCCACTTACTGCCAAACTGCTCAACAGTTTGGCAGAATTATACACTGTTTTAAATAGTAATTATGAAATAACTAAATAAAATATAAATATTTTAAAAAATACTTACAAGTAAGGTTTGGTTCGGTAATTATTACCCTGCCGTATAGTAAGAAACCGCTTATGATGGCAACCAAAATTGCCATCCCGCTAAGCGATAATAAAGCGAAATCTTTTTCGGTCGATTTGTGGTACACATCGAAGAAAGTCATTTGTACCTAAAAAAATATCAGTTGTTTTTAGTATTTTTGAATCTTTGCATTCAAAATCCTATCTATCTATATAGTTACCAGATAATTTTTTTCTAGAAAAAATCAACTAGCCTCATGAAGCTCGAGTGGGAATCAAACCCACGCCCACGACCTTTGCATAACCTGTCAATTTTTTCCAAATATACTTCCAAATATACTATAAATTCACACACAGTACCTTATGAAGTTGGTTTAGGCTCCGAACTAATTGCCGTTGTCTTGTCAGGCTCCTAAACACTATTACATTGGCACTCCCCATGGCTAACAAGTAGTGCGATAACAATGCTATCAGGCTGACACTCTTATCATTCATAAGTGTCTCTGCCCAAATCAGTTTGATGAACCATGGAGCAATTATGGCCAGATCTGTTAATAAAAAACTAATGCTTTTCAATAAGGATGTTGACAACAGGTACAAATAATTGCAGAACATTAAAACAAATAAATGAAATCACGTCACAGCTCTTTAAAGCATTGACCTATTTTTTATTTGAACTAAGCATGAGTTTCTGTAACGTAAAACGTTAATAATAAACTCTGAATTGACTAAACAAAATGGTGACGTCATAGTTTGCTATTCCCATTTCTATTAAAGAAAATCGTTTTGAAAGTTGCTAAAAAGTTTCACTATTGACTAACCAATCAACTACCCAATAGTTATTATTACAGAGGCTGGATTGACTTTTGGTATGTTCCGATATGCACTGCGAGCACTGTAAGGTGTGACGTCAATTTAGTATACTGCAAAGCTATTTCTTATTTATTTATTTTTATTTTATTTTATTTTATTTGGAAAACGATACAGTAACGAAAAACACAGATAGACATAAAAAAACATAACAGAGTACACAATTACAATGTTTTCACATATAGAAACTTACTTAGCTCATTTCACATAAAATAAAAAGAATACACTTGGGCCACTTCCTTAGTGACCATATAATAAGTAATATATAAATAAATATAAATATAATCTTAATCAATTATACATCAAACTAAAAAAATAAAAATCAAACCTAGAAGTATTGAATATAAATATTTGACAATACTACCATCACTATTGAATTACAATTCGACATCGACATCAAAAGTCAACAGTCAAGGAATTACATTGAACCAATGTTTAGAAAGAATTTGTTTAGCACTATTAGGTTTGCTAAAGAAGAGATCTAAATCGGAAGCTTCTGCTAGATTATTAAAAGAATTTGCTGATCGAATAATAAAAGAATTTTGTCTATAGTTGGTGGCATTAGACGGTACAGAAAGAGTGATCGGTCGTCTCAGCTTTCTGTTAGGAATTCGTAGTTTTACCATAGAAAGAAGATGAGGGGAATCTATTAATGACTGGGCTATTTTTAATAAGTTATTGTTAGTTATACTGGTTACTGTTTAAAACGGAACGCAGTTCAGTATACTGTCATCCATGCTGTCATCCATGTCATTTTTGGACGCTGTTGATCACGTAATCAAAGCACTGAGAGCACCTTACCTCAAAAATACCAGTACGACGATTTATGTCGTCATATATTTCTTTAGGACACTGCGGCAGTATGCTGTCAGTCCATAACGGAACAAATTTCTCACCAGTAAGAGCACTGGACAGTGCTCGCAGTGTATATCGGAACATACCTATGTTATCACTATCATGGACAAACAAATCTTCTGGTCAGGGACTTCTTGTGCGGGAAAGTGAAGAGCCAAGTCTGCGGTTTCGTTTTTTTTTCTTAAATTTGTTTTATGGCGAATATTAATGTAAAAAAAATCTGTATTTTAAAATGTTAACTATTCGTGAACTTCCATGAGTATTGGCAAATGAAATATAATATTATATAATTGTCATCCGTTCAAAAATACCTGAAGAATCCTCTTATGAACAAGAAGCCTTGACTAAGAATTTTCATTACTTACCAATAGATATTATGAAGAGTATTCCCAAATAAAAAACGGAAGTTGAGACTCGAACACGCCATCTTTCCCGATGCTTTTCAAAGCACACCGGTGCGATCCCCAATATTTGTGCCGTTCGCATAATACGATACAGTCCTCCCCACACAAAGCATTCTGATGATTCGTTGTTACCACTTTCCAAGGAATGGGACATAGATGATTGTAGTACGCTCATGGTTGCTGGAAAATTTACACACGCAACTGAATAGCATATCATCATGATCAACATCTCAGTTAAAAGATATTCACTGCTGAGTGCTGGACAAAGGCTTTCTCCAAAAATCTTTGGGGAAGGCCATTTGGGAGAACGGGTAATCACCCATTTTGTGCTGCTCGCATGCAGCGGCTGAAATGTGGTGATTCTTACAAGGACTGAGATTACCGGCATAGGCGAAGAGTTTCTTAGCTCAAGTGGCACATTGATAAGTGATATTTTGGCATCATAAGTATGATAAGTCATGATATTTTGGCATCATAAGTGTCAAAAGACAAAGTTGAAGTTATCAATTTCTCAAAAATATTTACCCATTTGCCTATCAAGTGACTGTTTGCTAGATGCAGTTTCTTTGTAGCTTTCCGTACTGTACTAAATACTGTTCAAATTATAAATAAATTATTTATATGACTACTTTTTGAACAATGGCAGTCATGTTTGAATAGCTAAAACAATAAAGAATATATCCTGAGCTGCTTACTGAACAAACATAATTGTACTATCATTATGTTCTTCGGTTGTATTGATAGTAGATAACATCAGATAATTTCAAATAAGTTATTTCAAATGTATTTACTTACTAACAGTAAACAATAAGGGATAATTTCCCTGTTCCGGGTCAAGATAATGTATTATTGCTTATACCTATAAACTTTAACTACTTACATCGAACAACGTAACAAACGGTTTTAAAATATATATATATATGTGCCGACTGACTGCACCGGCGGAGCGCGGCGCCACCGATAGATTATGCCGAAGGGTCACTTTTTGCTTTGCACACCGCACGCACCCTGCGAGGCCACGCCTTCATCCCCGCCTCGCGGCGCGTGCCCCGGCGCGTACCCCGCCGCAGGCAGTCTGCACCATATTTTTTATTTGTTTATGTTTACCCAGGCATAAACTACCATAGGATTAAATATGCCCTCATGTTAACTAACACGCTGTATATTATTATTATTATTCTCTTTATTTATTTTCTTTCTTAAAACTAGATTTTTACAATATTTTAATATAAAAGCAATAAAACATTATAAAAACCTAATCCTAGAGTACCACCAACAGCGGGGCAGGGCCCAAGCTACCGGTGGTCAGGGCTGCAGAGTGAGAAACCTCCTGACAATACGTGCCGTGTCCAGGAGTGTTGCCTTCTGTATCTGACCCTTAATCCAGCCATCCAGCGAAAGTCTCTTGAGATGTTGGTCGAGACTCTTCGCAATAAGGCCGTTTGCAGATACGACTATGGGGACAATGATCGTCGAATCCACATTATTATTATTATTATTATTATTATTTATACGTAGCACGGCAAATGATTCCAATTCACATGATGTTAAGTTAATATGGATTCCAGATGCGACGACAACTGGTGCAGCGTGAAAACAACGCAGCATCAGTTATCTTCACTTTGCCGGCCCACAAGGTGCCTCTTCACGCCTCGTTTGAAGGACCCCATATCATAGGAAGGAGGGAAAACGTATTATACGTATATACGTGGATTATACTCTCTTCTTAGATCTTAAGTAATTAAAAGCGGTCTCGATGGTGCAGTGGACCCGCTGACTTATTACCGAAAAAAGCAATCAGTTGCTAATTGCACAATGGCAACGCAACTGCTCCTAGTTGCGGTTACTACAATCGGTCGATTTATTTTAGAGCGCCGCGCCCGCCCGCGCCGTCGTGCACTTTTAGTTTGTCAATCTCTCGCTCGCTTGTGGCGCTATCGCAGCATTCTACGTTCCGTAATACGGAATATGTGTTTTGGTAACGATAAATAGCAAATCGTTGCGATTGCGACTGTCACTTAAAATTCAGCAATAAGCCTGCCGGGCCAGCAGAAAGCCTCTTGGCTCTCTTTTTACTCTCCATATTAATTCGATTACGTTTACGGAAACGAAAATTATTATAGCATTGAAGCAGGCCCCTGGCGGCATACGAGTGGAGTTAAAATGTTGCCCTACAAATACTCGTTTTCGTTAACGTGATCGAATGGTGACTGAAACTCGCACTAGGCACCCAGATGGCCCTTTCTTAGGACACTGGCTGTCACTAAACGGACCAGCGTCCCAGTATCTCCCAGATCTCTATGTATTTATTTATTTTATCTTTTTAAGAAAGACTGTACTGTCTTAAGTAACTACTAACAGAACATTGTATTGATGAAGTGAATTATAATTATCTGAAATAAATGATGAATAATAATTAAGTAGCTAGGGACATACTCGTACATGCACCAAAGCTATTTACAAGCTTGTAATAGTAGCTGTCTAATCATTTATACATAAATGTGCGTATCATTGAAATCTTTAAAAAAACAGCTACTTTATTTGAACTCTTTATTTACTCACATAGAAACATCGAGGCTCGTATTTTAGTATGTACATTATAAGATAAAATGGACTTAAAACTTATAAATAAATAACATATTTTTTCGCTTAATATTGTAATAAAATAATAATCAAGGGATCAAGGATCAGATTCAGAAAGCAGTACTCCTTGACACGGCACATATTATCAGGAGGTTCCTCACTCTGCAGCTCTGATCACCGGTAGCTTGGGCCCTGCCCCGCTGCTGGTGGTACTTGGATTAGGTTTTTATAATATTTTATTGTTTTTATTTTAAAATATTGTAAAAATCTAGAGAAAGAAAATAAATAAAGAAGATAATAATATTTATTAAATTCAGATAATATGATCCATTTTGTCAGTAACACTTTAACTTATGACTATATTAGTACTTACAGTATAATTTCATTCAACAGCATACGGATAACAGTTCATTTTTATTAAATAATACGAGTCTTTAAGTACTGTACTACAAATATTTCTTTTGCATGATGTGTTTACCTTTAAGCGTTTGCAACATTATGTTACTTAGTTTCTAAGAACTAATAAGAATATTTTTGTAATTATTATTAGTAAATGTTGGCAAGCCTATAAATAAAATTAAAATATGCCCAAGCACATGTCCTGCCTGAAGACAATTGCATTTTGAGAAGCATTGGTTTTGTGTTATACTCTTAACATCCTGTCAAGTCTCCTAATGGTGACATACTTAAAAAGAATAACTACTCAAAACAAAGCTAGTGTACAATCTGTGTTCTGATCTGAATTTCATCAGCTGTTTTGCGGAGGAAGGTGTCCTACAGCAGAGACAATTGAAAAACTTAATGTGTAAAAACATTCGGACCCCTCATCTTTTTCTACACTAGTTTCAATTCCTGCTCGTCATCATACACTAGCAAATAAGGCTTTCATTAGCACTTTTTATCTATTTATTTTAATAGTTAAATTTTGATAAAATATACCTTTTTTGTTTTCTATCAGAAATGAGGAATAAAAAAATGTAAATAAATTTAAAAAAAAACATTTATTATCTCCAAAACATGAATTTCAAAACATTGTGTAGGCACTAGGCAGGTTATTGAAATGTATAAGGGTGAGCCATGCGTTGTTTTTCAGTTTTTTCTTGGTAACGAAGGAAGATTGTTGCATAATTCACAGAGGAGTACAAACAGAGGTGTAAATTCTTTTAACAATGTATTTACGAATCAGGTTGCTGAGATAAGAAGAAGTAGTAAAAATTCGTACAATTTTAAATACAAACAGCAAAACGAAAACCACCACAAGAACCGCCAGTCTGGACGCTTAGTTGCCAGCATTTCCCATAGATTCAAACTGGATGACAATGACAAGGTAACTGATGACATTCGTGGTCATCTGAAACATACTTAATATAAGTCTGTAATACTGTCCCACTATCCCACTGCTGAGCTCATTGAATTGACGTCTTTCGCAATTGGTTGGCTTAACTAATCACCACACTTGGCAAATGCGGGTTGGTATTCGATCACAAATCAAAATCCTAAACACACTTTACCCGAAATGTTAATTGAACCCAGGACCTCTAGATATTCCGCAATTAAGATTTGCAACTCTTGCTTTTATTTTACTTATTAACACAAGTAAGTTTCATTCCTATCATTACTCGTGCTTACCAGAATTGAGTGCTAATGCGAGGTTCATCCAGTATTTAACAGGTTATCCTTACATACCCATCAAAAAATTTGGAGGCTCATTTCTTGGTCGCACTTTCAAAAGATGGTATAGTCCTATCAGCAAACGTTTTTCATCCTTCTCATGACAAGGATACACTACACGCAATCGACTGTCATTCCATCCACATCACCTTGATGGATGGCGGTCTACTGCTGTGCGTTTTTCACGAAATTTCTTGCCTCGAACTACAGTGCTGTGGAACCAGCTCTCGGCGGCGGTATTTCCGGACCGTTACGATATTGGGATCTTCAAGAAACGAGCCTATTCCTTCCTTAAAGGCCGGCAACGCGTCTTACAAGTAATACATAAATAAACAATATTTTTTTCCTGTAAGATGATGATGAATGACAATCGTTTTCGTTTACGTGATCGAATGGTGGATGAAACTAGCACTAGGGACTCTGGGCGACTTGATTCTAACGTCACTTACCGTTGATATGAGTGAGCGGGACAACGTGAATATTCCCATTGGAGAGTAAGCCACTCTGTTCAACGTAAGGTACTGGGAAAACTTTTTGAGCTCAACAGAGATGGGCAGGTCCGTGTACTTGTTGACCAGTCTTGTGACTAGATGGTTGGTACGGTCGATCTGGTGATAAAGTCAGTAGATTAAAAGCCTCTTCACACTAGCGTTTGTTTTGCACTGGTGTTTGATAATGTTGCACCCGCCGCGACAACATCAAACGCCCTTTGATGGAAGAACATCATACAACTACACGTCTTTGTAGTTGAATCGTTGTGACATTTAAAACATTCATCATCACGTCTGGCTGGCTTAAATGCCGCCGTAATATTTAAATTGACTGAATTTGTACGTTTCTCAGCCACCGCGGCGCTAGATTCGTTTATATTAATTCAAACTATTAATAACTGGAAGACCGAAGAGCTGAATATTATCTAATTCAGACAGACGTATTTATTGTCCAAAGTAATTTTAAGTAAAACATTGTCACTGATTATTTTGTTGTTCTTTTGTAAGAACTTTAGAAATAAATTAATATTACAAAAAGGCTGCTATTTAATATAGATTCTGGAAAAGAGAGTGGAGCGAGGCAGTGACGGATGGCACTCATGCCCAAACAACTGACCCCACATCTAAACCAAAGGGCTTTGATCTGCCGCGTAAATTGTGGTGCCGTTTCAACCGGTTAAAAACAGGGCACGGTCGTTGCAACGCCTGTCGGCACAAATGGGGATGGTCAGACAGCCCAATCTGCGAGTGCGGTGAGGAGGCCCAAACTATGGAACTTATTGGGCAGCGATGCCCTATTCGCGCGTATCCAGGACCTAGAAGTGATATGAATGAGCTGCCACCTGACTTCATCAATTGGCTCCGGGATCTGGACATTGACTTATAATTATCTTATAATTTGAATTTGAATTTTATGATATTTAAGCAATTTTGATATGTATATTCCTAAAATGTTTTAAATAATTTTAACGCAAATTTTGTTGCGAAACAAATTACAAAAACACAAATGTTGAAAAAATTTCCACGAGCAGGATTTGAACCTGCACCCTTCTGACATACCGGGTCAGGTGCTCCTCCAATTAATTTGTTTTGCAACAAAATTTGCGTTAAAATTATTTAAAACATTTTATAATAGCTTGCCTACTTCTTAACTGATCTTTAGTATTTGTAAAAATATTATGATCGGATGTTAATGACGGTAGTTGTTGACGTTGAATGGGCGCCTTTGGCTTTCAAAGTAAAAAGTTAATAGTGTTGAATAATTTCGGCGGGCTGGTTAGAACCATGATAGCTCAATTGGAGGAGCACCTGACCCGGTATGTCAGAAGGGTGCAGGTTCAAATCCTGCTCGTGGAAATTTTTTCAACATTTCAAAAATCAAATCAAAAAAATCAAAAATTGTTTATTTCTTTTCAAAACAGTTGTATACAACAGTTGTCGGAGCCCCCTTTTAAGCTTGTAATTGCCTTTACCAGGGGATTCCGCTCTTTCTATACAATACAGACTTGACTAATTAACTTTTTTTTTAAATATATTTTAAGTAATATTTTAAGCGGTTACCAATCAGTTTTATAATAATGTAAGATGGACTTCAATTTATAGTTATATAAACAATATTTTAAGAGAATCAATTTTACAATCATTTAAGTTATACTACGAATTTTAGTTATAAACAATATCCCAAGAATGTATTAAACATATTGATTCTTAATTTTAAGATTCACCAAGCCGCTTTTATCAGTTCACAGTGTTATTCCATGATATGTATGATATAACTATGCATGTGTGTGTGTGTGTGTGTGTGTGTGTGTGTGTGTGTATTTATGTGTAAATGTTTGTATATGTATATGGAAATGAATATAATATAATATGCGTCTATATATTATTGTACATGTGTATTTATCTGTATATTTAATTATTTATAAAATTTTCCGTTTCATCGTAGCTTAAGTTTTTTACCCAATTACTAATTATAGATTTACACTCATGAAAAGATTTATTGTATATTAGTATTTCTTTGTTTACTTTGTTATATAGAACAGCTGTGCGTGATTCAAATTGTACCTTAGCAAATTGAGTTTTTCTATGAGGAACGTTGACTATGTTATTCTTTCTTCTTCTTCCCGTTATACATGGTTCATAAATTAGATTTTTGTGTTTTTTTAAAATTGTTTGTATAATGTATAATTTGCGTACCGATAGTAGGTTACTAATTTGGTATAAATTATGTGTTGAGAATGTTCTTTTTTTGAAATACATTATTTTTAGTAAAGTACGTTGTGCTCTCTCTACTTCTAGGAAACGTGTCTTGAGTGCTCCACCCCAGATAGGGATACAATAGGTTATTATTGATTGTACTAGCGAGGTGTAGATTTCGTTTAATAAGTTTCTAGAATTGTTCGAACTGTTAGTCACATCTTTTGGGGCTATATATCTTAGTGATTTAAATATCCAGTTAAATTTACGTATTCTTGATGTAATTTGTTCAATTTGAGGATACCATGATAACCTTTGGTCCAACATCACCCCCAGATATTTTACATATTGTACTTTATTAATTTGAGGACATCCACACCCATCATTGAAACCATCCAATGCCCCACAAGTGTGTATTTTTATGTTGAAGTCTTGGCAAGGCTGAGAACTATTATAAATACTGAAGCAAATGTAGTTAGTCTTGTCAGTATTGAGGGTACGTAGATTATTTCTCATCCATATGGCCACCTGGGCTGTACCCTGCTCCGCATTCATTTTTAAATCAGACCAGCTGCTACCAGTGAAAACGATTGCTGTGTCCTCAGCGTAAGAGTATATTTTCGCGTTAGGAATAGACATGTTGCAGAGATCATTTATGTAAATGAGGAACAAGGTAGGGCCCAGGACACTAACATTTGTGTTTTTGTAATTTGTTTCGCAACAAAATTTGCGTTAAAATTATTTAAAACATTTTATAATAGCTTGCCTACTTCTTAACTGATCTTTAGTATTTGTAAAAATATTATGATCGGATGTTAATGACGGTAGTTGTTGACGTTGAATGGGCGCCTTTGGCTTTCAAAGTAAAAAGTAAATAGTGTTGAATAATTTCGGCGGGCTGGTTAGAACCACGATAGCTCAATTGGAGGAGCACCTGACCAGGTATGTCAGAAGGGTGCAGGTTCAAATCCTGCTCGTGGAAATTTTTCCAACATTTGTGTTTATGTATATTCCTCCTTCGCCTATTTAATATTATCATACGATTAAATAAATATAGATTTTACAATAGATCTCTCTCTCTCTCCACATCATGAAATTATGTAAAATCATACAGAAATGTAGTGTAGCGTTAACGTACTTCTGTCAAGGTTCGGTAGCTAGATTCGATAGAGTTCACGTGCCACAAACCATACATACTGACAAAGGTGAGGCGCATCACAAGGATGTATACCAAATCCCGCTTTACAACTGAAACCGAATAAATACATCAGGTACATTAATTGAGAATATTATATTAGTTAGTTATAAAATGGTTGCGTGCTTCGGAAGGCACGTAGAGCCTTTTTTGTTTTGAGAGACTTTTGTATTGTCATTAAGCATTTTCAACTTCACTGGGCTTTTTAGGCGCGGCGAGAAACTTAAAGGGTTCCTCAAGCCGTGTGAAAAGAATCACCGTCAGAGGTTTTCTAGAGGGAACGGCATCACGCACTAGTGCGTGTCCCCGTGCCCTACTAGATACTCCGAGGGGTTTGGATCGGATCGGAACACGTAAAGCCGTTGGTCCCGGCTGCAGCAGTCGTTAACAACCACCAATTTGCACTGGGCCCGCGTGGTGGCGTATGGCTGTTGTGTTTGCATCAATAGGGAAGGCTCGTGCCTTAGCCAATCAGAGCTACAATTGCAAAGCTAGATTTCCTTAAAAATATGTAATAATGAGTGCTCCCCCTTTAAATACACAAGCCCAAGTATAGTAGAAATCTGAAATGATTTTGTACATCCATAAAAATAATCAAGGAGGGTGTTGTGATAGATTGATAATACTTCGATGGGGACACCAGAAAAAACAAATGCTAAGTCCCAAATCAACGGTCTTTAGAGAACAGCACTTTGCCCGCGACTTCGTCCGCGTTGATTTGGTATTTTAAAGACAATCTCTACCCTAGGCGACTGTTTGACCACAGGTCAATATGGAGTCTCTTCACGCCTAAAAAACGTGGTCGTCAAAATTATTGTAAGTATCTCAGGTTTGTTTTGACTTGTAAAAAGAATGTATTAATAATTGGCACCCACTTAAACTTTTTTTTCCTTAGTTGATGGCTTCGTGCGATTAGCACATTTAGCCAATGTCAAGTAATTTATCTATTTATCAACTAATACATAAATAAACAATATTTCTTTCCTGTATGATGATGATGATGAATGATAATAAAAATGAGAAATGAAAAATGATATACCCCCAACCCCAGGGGCAGGCGTCTATAACAACGACTTCAAGCATAGTCAAAGCATGGGAAAATTTGCTACTGTTTACCAAGCCGAAACTTTCGCAATTCTCCTATGTGCAAAGCAGAATATAGAGTTAGCTATGAAAAAGCGCAATATATTCATCCTGAGTGACAGCCAAGCAGCGCTCAAATCACTCAAATCGCCCCGAATCGACTCTGGCCTTGTTCTAGAAACCACCAAAGCTTTAAACAAGCTAGATGGACATAACAAGGTGCGATTGATCTGGGTCCCAGGCCATATGGGAATCCACGGCAACGAGATGGCGGATGCACTTGCCAGAGAGGGCTCAGAGACCCAGCTTATTGGTCCAGAGCCGTTCGTGGCACTTGCACCGAGTACCATCAACAAGGCCTTAAAAGATTACATCAAAAACAGGCACGGCATCGAATGGAAAGAGCAGCCGGGTATGAAACACTCAAAATCCTTCCTAGGTGAAAACGCCTTAGGACGGAGTAAGTTCATATGCGGAGGCAGTAGAAGGCAGGCCCGATTAACCATCGGTGCCTTGACAGGGCACTATGCCACAAAACAAATGCTCCACAGACTGCATCTTTTAACAAATAACTTGTGTAGGGCATGTGGGGAGGAAACGGAGTCAATGCAGCACCTACTGTGTGACTGCGACTCTCTGGCTAGGAAAAGAATGGGACTCCTGGGGTCGGCTTTTCCGAGACCGGAGGACTTCAGGCTCTTCGCTCTTAAGGACGTGGCCAAACTTATGGCATCTATCTATCTTTACAGAGGAAGAAGAGTGAAAGGACGGGGTTGCACAAAAGATCCCGATGGGTCGAAGTTCTACTGCAAGAGGGAAACCTCAGCAACCTACTTACTATCTTATTAGTCCTTCTGAATTAACTTTGATTACTTAGAAATATTTTATCTTTTATTATTATACCTGATTTGACTGAATAGTGCTAATGGAAGGTTGCTGGTGCTTATAGCACGGGTTTTTCCAGTTTAAGCACCAGCTGCAAAAAATCTGATGTTTGTACCTAGAACATAAGTAGGATAAGCTATGATGTATGTTACAAACTGTATGTACCTATGTATTGAAAGAAATAAAGATTTATTATTATTATTATTATTATTTTTTTTTTAAGGTTTTTAGTTTTAGGTTCATTGTTCTTTTAATAATTACTTTTGTATGTGTATGTATGTACGTATTATATATGAATATGACTTTTCTATACAGAATCTGTCATTATGTCAAAATTATTCATTGAAAAACTAAATAAACTTTTTAACGATTGTGAGATCTACACATCATAAACTTTTACTATACCAAATCTCACACTCCTCCATTCGCGAAAGTGATCCAAAGAATTTGCTTCACGTTTAAATAGATGATAGTATAGAAATTTTATAAAAAGTCTACGTTGCATGCCGTGACAGCCTCATTGAGACAACACATGTTCTCCCTAGTTACCTATTGCATAAATTTGTATTTGTCTTGTTGGTTGTCCTAATAAATTATTACCTAATTAATAAATAAATAAATTAGGACATTTTAAAACCGGAGTAAACAGTAAACTTACATAGTGACATGGCTATAAAATAACTTAACCTGAGGAAGTGCATGAAGTTGACCATTAGGAAGATCAGCAGGTCAAGCCCAAAGGTGGAGTCCAGCAGTAGCACCACATCACATAAAGAGACGAACATCAGAGAGAGATGGCGAATCGATTCGTCGATCGTCACCGATTCAAAATATCCTGGAACATCGTAATCATCATCATCATCATCATCATTTCAGTCCGTGAACACCTACATGTCAGCTGGAACTCCGAGTCCAGTTGTCTTTCAAGGATATCACGGGATTCTGAGCCCGCTGCTTGTTATGCCCTCGCTGACGTCTCCGGAGGAACTCGATGGCGCAGTGGTTATATAATGCGCCCGGTCTGCGATTGCTAAGGTAAAAAAACTTTAAATAACAATTTAAATACATAGGTACCGGCATGTATTAAGCTTACATTTAGGGTATCCTTATCTAAGCAAGCTTCAAGCAGTATTATCGTAAGTTATGTTATTGCAGTAGTAAAAACGAAGGTTATCTAATGCGGTTTTGCCAGTCCGCTTATAACAGTTACTTAGCTTACCAAGTATAACGTTACCTTCTTCGTATAATAGAGTTAACGTTACCAAATTTTTTACGTTATTAAATAACTGGTATTATACTCACTCGGTTTGCGTAATTTATTTGGAGGAATTTGCAAAATACTATCCAACTGGTCATTGATTGCTTTAAAGGTTGAATGCACCTCTGTCGCTATCCAAGTGAACAAAGTTACTATGATTAATGCATCCCATTGAGCGATGTTAAGTATTGGGTATTTGTACATGATTCCGACTGAAATAAGTAAACTAACGTAAGTACTAAGTACTAATTAAAGTTCCTCCGTTTTTTTTGTAGAGAGTTTCCTGGTTTGGCATTGCGGCATTTTCAGCTTATGCGGGCTTTTTTAGGGGCGGCGAGAAACTTAAAGGGTTCCTCAAGCCGTGTGAAACGAAGCACCGTCAGAGGTTTTCTAGAGGGTACAGCATCACGCACTAGTGCGTGTTTCCCTGCCCTACTAGATTGTCCGAGAGATTCGGATCGGATCGGGCGTTCCTTCGTGAATCGGAAGGCGCGTATAGCCGTTGATCCCGGCT
Source organism: Eudonia mercurella (assembly GCA_963082485.1). Taxonomy (NCBI): domain Eukaryota; kingdom Metazoa; phylum Arthropoda; class Insecta; order Lepidoptera; family Crambidae; genus Eudonia; species Eudonia mercurella. The sequence continues at coordinate 3,011,803 of OY720044.1, forward strand.
GCATTAGCAGTCGTTAACAACCACCAACCCGCTCCGTCAATCGAGCCAATTTTAAGAAGAAGGAGAAGAAGAAAATCTTTTATTGACACTCACACACGCATACGATACACATAAAATGATTATTAATAAAATAAAATACAGCACAAAACAAATTAATTACAAAAAAAGAATAACAGAAAAAAAATATTAACAACTAATAAAGTGAAGTGTGTGAGGCCAACAAGGACCGACCCTGTCTCAGCATAATACCGCACGACTTTCAATTTTGAAGTCGTTCGAGCGCAGTAACAACCAATCGTTTTCAAATCTACCGTATACGGTTTGTTAGAACTTCGTTCGAACAACTTTGAAATTGGATGTTAGTATGAAAATGGTTACAACGACTTAGTTTCGTAACGAGAATCAGAGTACCTAATAGTGTGAGTTTTGTTTACTATCCGTATTCATTCGATTACGTTTACGAAAACGACAATTTGTATGGATTTTTTTTAACTCTTCTCGTATGTCGCCAGGAGGCACTGCTTCAATGCCATATTCTCATTTAATTACTTCTCGTTTTCGTAAACGTGATCGAATAACAGATGAAATTCACAACAGCCACCCTGGCCATTGGACTTCACATTGTTTGGCGTAACACCAGGTCAGGCAGAGTAATTTGTCCAGTCAATAATCCTTACTAGTAATAATACTAATATTATAAATGTGAATGTGAGTTTGTTTGTTACGCTTTCACGCATAAACTACTCAACCGAACATCATGGAACTTTGTACACATATTCTCAAAGGTTAAGTTAGGTTATTGGGAAGGATATAGGACATTTTTTTTTTAATATATAAAACACTAAAAACGACAATTTAATTTTCCCAATACTTACAAACAATTTGCTTGTTTTGTTGTCATGGAAACTGTCAAAGCGGTACGAAGTCCGCCGGGTCAGCTAGTAAAGATATAAAAATCAAACCGAAACGAGCTCTGGCAGTTATTTTACTTAATAACTTTGAATTGCCTGTGTGGTCTAGTGGTTAAGGCCACCGGTTTACACCCAGAGGTCCCGGGTTTGATTCCCAGCAGGGTTACATGTTTGTGTACTCGGTTTGGTTGGTATAGGATTTGTTTGCCCGCCTGGCTAACTACCACCATCTTACCTAAACATGTCGCCATAATATCAATGTTTGTAGCATTGTTGTGTTCCGGCAGCTAGAGATAAGATAGCCAGTGCCTCAGTAGTTGAGGATCCCGGGTGAATTGCGCTTCAACCTTCGGCCTCATCATCACTTATCATCAGGTGAGATGAAGGCTTACCCGTAAGTAATAAAAAAAAACACTTTACTTTTTTCCCACTTACTGACAAACAGTTTGGCAGAATTATATACTGTTTTAAATAGTAATTATGAAATAACTTAATAAAATATAAAGATTTAAAAAATACTTACACGTAAGGTTTGGTTCGGTAATTATTGCTTTGCCGTATAGAAAGAAACTGCTTATGATGGCAACCAAAATTGCCATCCCGCTAAGCGATAATAAAGCGAAATCTTTTTCGGTCGATTTGTGGTACACATCGAAGAAAGTCATTTGTACCTAAAAAATATCAGTTGTTATTTTTAGTGTTTTTGAATCTTTGCATTCACAATCCTATCTATCTATATAGTTACCAGATAATTTTTTTCTAGAAAAAATCAACTAGCCTCATGAAGCTCGAGTGAGAATCAAACCCACGACCTTTGGATAACCTGTGAATTTTTTCCAAATATGGAGTATATTACGGACTCCTAAACCGAGCCACCTAGCATAATGAGTTTGTATCGTCAATAACGTTAAAAAATGTATGAATGACCAAAAAATTCAGAACAACAGCACATGAGCCTAATGTTGAATATGCCAGCTACGAAACTGCATAAAAACTTTTTGGTCATTCATACATTTTTTAAAGTTATGGACGATACAAACTCATTATGCTAGGTGGCTCGATTTAGGAGTCCGGGGGTGTATATTTTTTATAAAAACAATAAAAATATTTAAAGGTATTACTTCTTTATCGATTGTTAAATGCTTGCAAAGTGTTCTGCCGACTGTGAGGGTAATAGCTTCACAGTGACGTCATAGCGCTGGCTTGCTGCGTAAATCACAAACTACTAGAAAAATTCAACGTGTCTTTTGGGGCCTCGGTAGCTCAGCGGTCAGAGCATTGGGCCGGTTATCCAAAGGTCGTGGGTTCGATTCACACTCGAGCTTCCTGGTTTTTTCTAATAAAATTTTATTTTGTAAATATCAGTTGTTCTTATACTAGCTAGTACGAGCTAGTTTTCCTAGAATCGGCCTTCAAAGACAGCCACGTGGTATTTTTTTTAAATAATCCATGTGATTAAAACAAAAAGTCTTGCTATTTTATGGTTCCTAATGTTAAATTGGTTTGTTAACTAACCAAAAAATGCCTAAAAAATTGACATTTTGTTTAATTTTAGTTTTAAATTTTATCAATTCTGCGCGTTGCATTCTTGCGAATCATGGGTTGTAAAAGTGAACGCGATTATTTTACCTGCAATAACAATAGGTCGACCGCGAGGATAGAGACGGAATAATTGCCATCTCTCTCACTCTCAGTAGCGCGGGCGACAACCCAAGCCAACGCCAAAATGTTATCTCAGTCGTACTCACTTTGTGTTTACTGCTACTCGTGTCGCCATCGCTCACCCCAAATTTGCTTGCCCTACTTTTTTGACTACTTTGCTCGTTTACTGGACTGTTTTGCTTTCTGATTTGGACTTTGTTTACTTGGAAGTGAAAGAGATGAGTTACACATTAAGTGAATATGCAGAAATGCATTATTTTTATGGAGTTGCACAAGGCAACGGCCGTGAAGCAGCGCGATTGTATCGCGAACAACTTCAACGACGTGGTGGGCCGCAACCTGCACATTATCCCGACCATCGTGTTTTTATTAACACGCACAACACGTTGATGGCAGGTCACATTCCTGGTCAACGCGGTGGTCGTGAAGGAATCCCTCGAGTCGATCCAGATTGCAGAGAAAGAGTGCTTGAAGAAGTTCAGCGAAATCCGTCCACGAGTACGAGAAGAATGGCTCGTGCTCTGGGCATCCCAAGAACGTCTATTTAAGCCATACTTCACGATGAAGGATATCACCCTTTCCATATCCGACGAGTTCTAGCTTTGCTACCTGCAGACTACCCATTGCGCGTTGAATTTTGCCAAACCATGTTACGAAAACAGCAAGAAGATCCTGGATATTTCGATAAAGTTTTGTGGACCGATGAGTCACGATTTGAGCGATTTGGAATATTCAATATTCATAATTACCACTCGTGGGCAATCGAGAATCCACACGAAACGAGAGATTCATCTTTTCAACACCGGTTTAGTGTTAACATGTGGTCGGGTATCCTCAACGGCGAACTTATTGGCCCGTTTGAATTGCCATCCAGACTTAATGGAGAAATTTACAAAAACTTTTTAGAAAATGAACTACCATTGCTGCTGCTAGATGTGAATCTTTAGCTTCGACGCACCATGGTTTTTCAAAATGATGGCGCCCCGTGTACTACGCAACGCAAGTCCGAAACCACTTAAATGAAACTTACCCCAACAGATGGATCGGACGCAGCGGACCAATCAGATGGCCTCCACGCTCACCTGACCTTAACCCAATCGACTTCTTTGTGTGGGGCTATTACAAGGAAATCGCTAACGCCCGAGAATGTTCGAGTGAACAAGAACTTAGAGAAAAGATTACAGAAGCCGAACGTGTTGTGAGAGAGAATAGGGAAGCTTTTAGACGATTAAAAGGCAATTTTTTACGAAAGTGTAGAATGTGCATTGCTGCTGGAGGTGGCCACTTTGAAAACCTTTTGTGAATTTAAAAAATAAATTTTCTTTCTGATTACCATCTCTGATTTGTTGACAAAACCACCTCTTACTTAAAACGTTTGTTAACTAATCTCGTAAGAATTTTTTGTTATCAGCAAATTGACAACCTTAAAATTAAAAACTCAAAATGTTATCTAATCTTAGCTTTTTTGCGGCAATTTTTGGTTAGTCAACAAACCAATTTAACATTAGGAACCATAAAATAGCAAGACTTTATGTTTTAATCACATGGATTATTTAAAAAAAATACCACATGGCTGTCTTTGAAGGCCGATTCTAGGAAAACTAGCTCATTAAGTACTACTTTTTTTTAATGATTATGAAAGCTGAGAGTATGTCGCATGTTTTAGGATCACTAAAAAACCATGCAGTCATCTGTTTAGATTTTTAATTTTAATCTTAATGTTCTAGTCATAATTCAATAATCGTATTTTTTTAATTCTTGAGACCTGCATTTCCAAATTTTCATCAAAGTTACGAAGCTAATTGTTTTATGTATAAAAGTACAACTTATGAAAATTTCGTTGCAAAAAAAAAAATACAAAAAAGTCTTCTACTTTTTTTTCTAGAAAATTTTTAAGTTGATCGCTCGAAAATTCTCAAAAATTTAGAAAAAAATTCACAACTCGAAAACCGTGAAAAATAGCGGAACATACATGGGGGTGATTCGGATACCCCACGACACGAGAGACCTAATTTTTTCTTTTGGACGTCAATCTTCCGGCCACCTTGTATACAATCGTTGAAGCCACATTCATATCAATTTCTAAAAGAAGAGTTTAAAGGTTTCTGCCCGATAGACCGTATCATACCATGACCGTGCTAGGGACGTGTCACGAAAAAAAATTCTTTGTATTGAGAAGTATGAGACTATGTCCACTAGACCGTTCCGTCACCGACGAGCGTATCGGCATCGTCAAAATATTTTCGCCAATGGTTGACGGTTTGATACGCTGTTGATACGTTGTAGTAGTATGCGTCGTGTTACTTTCCGTGCCTGATACGTTCCTAGCACGGCTATAGTATGAACAGTCTAGTAGGCAGAGATATTAAAGCGTGGTATCTATACTAATATTATAAAGAGGAAACCTTTGTATTTTTGTATTTATGTTTGCAACGAATAAACTCAAAAAATACTAAACCAATTAAAAAAATTCTTTCATCATTAGAATGCTACATTAGCGCTAAGTAACATAGGCTATATTAAATAAAAAATAAATGCAGTATTTTTTTTGTATGTTGTGTTGTTACTTAGTATATTTTTTTTTCCTTTGTGTATAACTATTTGTCTCTCAATAAATCATGAAAAAATTCACACACAGTACCTTATGAAGTTGGTTTAGGCTCCGAACTAATTGCCGTTGTCTTGTCAGGCTCCTAAACACTATTAAATTTGCACTGGTTAACAAGTAGTAATATAACAATGTTATCAGGCTGACACTCTTATCATTCATTAGTGTCTCTGCCCAAATCAGTTTGATGAACCACGGAGCAATTATGGCCAGATCTGTTAATAAAAAACTAATGCTTTTCAATAAGGATTTTGACAACAGGTACAAATAATTGCAGAACATTAAAACAAATAAATGAAATCACGTCACAGTTCTTTAAAGCATTGACCTATTTTTTATTTGACCTAAGCATGAGTTTCTGTAACGTAAAAAGTTAATAATAAACTCTGAATTGACTGAACAAAATGGAGACGTCATAGTTTGCTATTCCCATTTCTATTTAAGAAAGTTGCTAAAAAGTTTCACTATTGACTAACCAATCAACTACCCAATAGTTATTATTACAGAGGCTGGATTGACTTTTGGTATGTTCCGATTTGCACTGCGAGCACTGTAAGGTGTGACGTCAATTTAGTATACTGCAAAGCTATTTCTTTATAGTTAGCTATACTAGTTACTGTTTAAAACGGAACGCAGTTCAGTATACTGTCATCCATGCTGTCATCCATGTCATTTTTGGACGCTGTTGATCACGTGATCAAAGCACTGAGAGCACCTTACCTCAAAAATACCAGTGCTTACAGTACGACGATTTATGTCGTCATATATTTCTTTAGGACACTGCGGCAGTATGCTGTCAGTCCAAAACGGAATAAATTTCTCACCAGTAAGAGCACTGGACAGTGCTCGCAGTGTATATCGGAACATACCTATGTTATCACTATCATGGACAAACAAATCTTCTGGTCAGGGACTTCTTGGCGGGAAAGTGAAGAGCCAAGTCTGCGGTTTCGTTTTTTTTTCTTAAATTTGTTTTATGACGAATATTAATGTAAAAAAAATCTGGATTTTAAATTGTTAACTATTCGTGAACTTCCATGAGTATTGGCAAATGAAATATAATATTATATAATTGTCATCCGTTCAAAAATACCTGAAGAATCCTCTTATGAACAAGAAGCCTTGACTAAGAATTTTCATTACTTACCAATAGATATTATGAAGAGTATTCCCAAATAAAAAACGGAAGTTGAGACTCGAACACGCCATCTTTCCCGATGCTTTTCAAAGCACACCGGTGCGATCCCCAATATTTGTGCCGTTCGCATAATACGATACAGTCCTCCCCACACAAAGCATTCTGATGATTCGTTGTTACCACTTTCCAAGGAATGGGACATAGATGATTGTAGTACGCTCATGGTTGCTGGAAAATTTACACACGCAACTGAATAGCATATCATCATGATCAACATCTCAGTTAAAAGATATTCACTGCTGAGTGCTGGACAAAGGCTTTCTCCAAAAATCTTTGGGGAAGGCCATTTGGGAGAACGGGTAATCACCCGTTTTGTGCTGCTCGCATGCAGCGGCTGAAATGTGGTGATTCTTACAAGGACTGAGATTACCGGCATAGGCGAAGAGTTTCTTAGCTCAAGTGGCACATTGATAAGTGATATTTTGGCATCATAAGTATGATGTCAAAAGACAAAGTTGAAGTTATCAATTTCTCAAAAATATTTACCCATTTGCCTATCAAGTGACTGTTTGCTAGATGCAGTTTCTTTGTAGCTTTCCGTACTGTACTAAATACTGTTCAAATTATGAATAAATTATTTATATGACTACTTTTTGAACAATGGCAGTCATGTTTGAATAGCTAAAACAATAAAGAATATATCCTGAGCTGCTTACTAAACAAACATAATTCTACTATCATTATGTTCTTCGGTTGTATTGATAGTAGATAACATCAGATAATTTCAAATAAGTTATTTCAAATGTATTTACTTACTAACAGTAAACAATAAGGGATAATTTCCCTGTTCCGGGTCAAGATAATGTATTATTGCTTATACCTATAAACTTTAACTACTTACATCGAACAACGTAACAAACGGTTTTAAAATATATATATATATATGTGCCGACTGACTGCACCGGCGGAGCGCGGCGCCACCGATAGATTATGCCGAAGGGTCACTTTTTGCTTTGCACACCGCACGCACCCTGCGAGGCCACGCCTTCATCCCCGCCTCGCGGCGCGTGCCCCGGCGCGTACCCCGCCGCAGGCAGTCTGCACCATATTTTTTTATTTGTTTATGTTTACCCAGGCATAAACTACCATAGGATTAAATATGCCCTCATGTTAACTAACACGCTGTATATTATTATTATTATTATTATTTTTATACGTAGCACGGCAAATGATTCCAATTCACCTGATGTTAAGTTAATATGGATTCCAGATGCGACGACAACTGGTGCAGCGTGAAAACAACGCAGCATCAGTTATCTTCACTTTGCCGGCCCACAAGGTGCCTCTTCACGCCTCGTTTGAAGGACCCCATATCATAGGAAGGAGGGAAATCGTATTATACGTAGGGATTATACTCTCTTCTTAGATCTTAAGTAATTAAAAGCGGTCTCGATGGTGCAGTGGACCCGCTGACTTATTACCGAAAAAAGCAATCAGTTGCTAATTGCACAATGGCAACGCAACTGCTCCTAGTTGCGGTTACTACAATCGGTCGATTTATTTTAGAGCGCCGCGCCCGCCCGCGCCGTCATGCACTTTTAGTTTGTCAATCTCTCGCTCGCTTGTGGCGCTATCGCAGCATTCTACGTTCCGTAATACGGAATATGTGTTTTGGTAACGATAAATAGCAAATCGTTGCGATTGCGACTGTCACTTAAAATTCAGCAATTAGCCTGCCGGGCCAGCAGAAAGCCTCTTGGCTCTCTCATTACTATCCGTATTAATTCGATCTGGGGGCACGGCCGTGCCCCCACCAAGTCGAGCAAAAAAGCGTCACGGCCGTACCATCCTTTTCTCGAAGCAATTCAGACCATTTTCGACCCCCTGTAACTTCGTTGTGGATAAAACTAGAAGACTGAAATTTTCAGTAACCATGCAGGCATTGTAAAGACACGTATATTTCAAATTTCATTCAATTTGAACCAGTATTTTAAGAATTATAACGGGTCAAATTTCTTAATTTTGTCACTCACTGACTGACTCACCGATCATCAAAATTCTAAGGCACTTCTAGCAAACCTAGAAGCTTCAAATTTGGAATATAAGTAGTGTTTGGTGTATGAATCAAGGAAAAACTAAAATATTTTGCAATTTCGGTCCAGTTTTCTAGATACACCAACTGCATAAATAGCTTTGTAATCCCATATAAATGTATAGGATTACAAAGTTACATGTGCAGTTAATGAATCCACTGATTCATGTATAATATAATGGAATAATAGGTTCAGTTAAATTTTTCAATATTGGCTTTATTCGTAACGATGTTTTATTTTATTTATTTTACGGCAATTATTATTATTGCGTGCGAAGCCGCGGGTTTAAGCTAGTCCCATATAAATATAGGCGCATGGTAGTGCCCCTGCCAAATCGAAAGGAAAAAAGTAGAACTGTCTCTACAAAATACAAAAAGAAATGAGATCCCATCAAAAACAATACTTGTCAAAAAAAACCAAGTCTCGCAACTCAGTTGTTCTGCGGTAAAAAGTTGTGAGATCCATGTAATACCAAGTCGGTTATTAATTTATTCAGTCTCTACTTAAGCGACTTTCTGTCTTAATACGTCCAGTCTCTAAGACCACGATCGTGGTCCATAACATTCTTTAATGTTTTATATAAATATATTGAGACTTGGCCATCGCCTGAAAACACGTGTAAATTCAATCGCCTGAAAACACATGTAAATTCAATTATTTAGTGCGATGGCCAAGTCTCAATATATTTATATAAAACATTAAAGAATGTTATGGACCACGATCGTGGTCTTAAAGACTGGACGTATTAAGACAGAAAGTCGCTTAAGTAGAGACTGAATAAATGAATAACCGACTTGGTATTACATGGATCTCACAACTTTTTACCGCAGAACAACTGAGTTGCGAGACTTGGTTTTTTTTGACAAGTATTGTTTTTGATGGGATTACGTTTACGGAAACGAAAATTATTATAGCATTGAAGTAGCGCCCCTGGCGGCATACGAGTGGAGTTAAAATGTTGCACTACAAATACTCGTGTTCGTTAACGTGATCGAATGGTGACTGAAACTCGCACTAGGCACCCAGATGGCCCTTTCTTAGGACACTGGCTGTCACTACACGGACCAGTGTCCTAGTATCTCCCAGATCTCTATGTATTTATTTATTTTATGTCTTTATAAAAAGACTGTACACTAACAGAACATTTTATTGATGAAGTGTATTATAATTACCTGAAATAAATGATGAATAATAATTAAGTAGCTAGGGACATACTCGTAAATGCACCAAAGCTTTACAAGCTTGTGTATTAATTTATACATAAATGTGTGTATTATTGAAGTCTTAAAAAAACAGCTACTTTATTTGAACTCTTTATTTACTCACATAGAAACATCGAGGCTCGTATTTAAGTACATTATAAGATAAAATGGACTTAAAACTTATAAATAACATATTTTTTCGCGTAATATTGTAATAAAATAATAATCAAGGGATCAAGGGTCAGATTCAGAAAGCAGTACTCCTTGACACGGCACATATTGTCAGGAGGTTCCTCACTCTGCAGCTCTGATCACCGGTAGCTTGGGCCCTGCCCCGCTGCTGGTGGTATTTGTAAAGTTTTTGAGTGTTTTTTTAAAGAATAAAATGCTAGTTAATGCATCTTCATGATATATTATATAAGCATGGAAAGGAAAGAGTCGACATCTTTTACTTTCTTAGCTCCGCGTCAAATTGTAATACTATCATCAAGTAGGTGGTCGTTACACCAATCATCTGAAAATGAAGATATACTTAGAAATAGAAATATAAATAGTATTTATTACACATTAAAATTTATATACTATTTGACAAGTAATTAACATAATAGGTTTACCAGAAAACAAGAGTAGGTACCTATACATGCCAAAAGAATAAAGTTGCCAGCGGCTTCCACACTAGGACTAACCTGACTTGTGTAATTTGCATCTAGAATGTAGTGTACGACAAGAACCAGTGAACGATATTTTTTCTCCCAGCAACAATTGAATGAGGAGCTCGATGGCGCAGTGGTTATCGCGCCCGGTCTGCGAGTGCTAAGGTTATGCAATTGTCGCAAAGGCCGATCATCGGATGGGTGACCAAAAATGTATCATCTCGAGCTTCTCCGTGCTTCAACTATATGATTCCACTAGCTGTCTACACTATCAGACAGGAACCTGTTACCGGAATAAAAAGTATCCTATATACTAGTCCGCGTCATGGTTTGTCTATGTGCAAAGTTTCATCCAAATCCGATCAGCCATTTTCACGTGATGCGCGATCAAATTAACAGACAAACAAATAAACTGACAAAAATTCTAAAAACTGTTGGAACATGTTCTGTTATCGGTTCTAAGTATACCCAGCCAACTTTTTTTCGAATATCTTCCATGTACAGACTTTCGACCCTCTTTAGCTTTAATAAATGTATGGATTGGCGTTTATAATTGGACTCGCCTGAATAACGAATGAACGTGTGATCTTGCTGAAGCCCAGAGACGAAGTTCTGTTGCCATTAAGAAGAATGCTTCGGGAGAATTTCACCATTTCCGTTACAGTTTGTTCCTCAGTGCTTCGGAGCATTATATGGCTGACGAGACGTCTGGTTCGGTTATGCTGAAATATGAGTCGTTGTTTGATATTTAAAGTTTTTAAAAGAGAAATAAGTATGAGGAATTCAAAGGCGTAGCGGCGAGCGTGTGGTTAGGTAAGAACAGTGATAAGCGCGAGTCGAGAGAGCGAAGCAAGTGCACCGAAGCAGCGGCAAGCGAAGCGAAGCACAGCAAGTTCACTTGATTTTATTTGACTAAGCGAAATCGCTATCAGCTACTATCGAGTGAACATGACATGTTATCTACTATAACTTTGTTATTTAACATCAACACCTCGGCCGAGTGGAAAAGCGCTCGTGGTTCTTTACCATGGGTCTCATAAGAAGGCTCAAGGTCACCCAGCGAGCAATGGAGAGAGCAATGCTCGGTATTTCCCTGCGCGATAGAATCAGAAATAATAGTAGTCTGGTTCGGTTATGCTGAAATATGAGTCGTTGTTTGATAGTTAAAGTTTTAAAAGAGAAATAAGTATGAGGAATTCAAAGGCGTAGCGGCGAGCGTGTGGTTAGGTAAGAACAGTGACTATACTTCTGGGTTCAACTCCCAGGGGGTCGACCGCCTAACTCTCTCGCTTTCGATCGCTTTGAAGGCGAGGCGAGGAGGAGGCGTCATCTTGTCATTTCGAAAGCAATATTATGAAAGCAATATCGAAAGCTATAGGCTATAGCTTTCGATATTATTCGATATTATGTTTCGATATTATATTAGAAAGCGAGGCGAGGGCCTCGCCTTCAAAGCGATCGAAAGCGAGAGTGTTAGGCGGTTGGGGGGCGGGTTAGGCAAAGTGTGTTTCGGATTTGTCGATGTATAGCCCGGGCTTGTGGTCACCAATCCGCATTGGTAAGCGTGGTGATTAAGGCGAAGGGTAAGGCACACTAGCGCCGCTAATGGATTTAATTTGATAACTGCTAAACTGGATTTTTTTTCAAACATTGCGGACCTTCCGACACTTGGCAAACATCTATTATTTAATAATTGTGCACTACTTTTAGGTTTGTTTTTGTATTCATTCGCTAACACCAAAAGTGGCCATTGATTGTGAATAAATGCGATAGCCCGTTTTGTGAATAAACCACGCAACAAAAAGTAGTGCACAATTATTAAATAAATACTATGGATGCTTTCCTGTTGTCGGACGGTACATTACGATTACATGACGTAAACATTGCGTTTGAAAAAAAAATCTGGTCCGTTAGTTATTCAAATTATCAATTGGTAGCGCTAGTGTGCCTTACCCTTTGCCTTAAGCCATTACCCATCAATTGTAGTGATGACTTAATTTCAATGATGCCCAGAAATGGGACAGATATAGGCTATTTAATTTACTTCAACACATTCAAAACTAAAGTGAGATATCTTTTCACTGTTCAAGTAACTGTTGTATTTATTTAGTGTAATGGTCAACTAATCAGACATAAAACGTGCATGTGTGGTGTGTGGGAGAAAAGCGCTTTGATACCCATGGTATGTGGATTTGTAATGGCATTTGAATTAGGCAGTGTGCAACCATATGGCATAACTTTAACTCCTTTTGGGTGTCACCACGTGTCTCGTGAACGATTAATAAATTTCGAACTAGGCACTCTACAACGTGTATACAGGTGTGGTAAAAATTTAAAGATCCAAAGTGTATCCGATCTAGTTTTTGTATGTGTTGTGACTAAGTTGTTACTATTATACATTAAAAGTCTTGCGCGTCAGGCGCTCATAAGCAAGCAGCAGACATCATAAATGTGAGTACACAGAGTTTACTAAACAACTAGGGCTGTGGCTTCTTTATTTTGATGTTACGTCGCAAAGAAATGTTTATATTAATTAAAAATTGCATAACAAATTATAATTAATAATAATGTCTTAGGAACTCACTCAGCATACGAGATCTAGATTTGAATCTTTTCATTTTTACCACACCTTTCTGTTACACGTTGTATAGAATGCTCAAATCGGTGTGCAGGGTAGTGTGGCGCTTACTATCTTATCTAACCAAGAACAATGTTTGAAATACCTCCTGTTCTGCAGTATGCAACGTTTCGACAATTATCAATATCCAGATGAGCAACAGTAGCAGGTATACTGCCATGCTTGATATGACTGTAACAAAATCATTTTTTTATGTGTAACATCTTTCCGCTCGCTTTCTATATAAGCAATTTGTGGGAGTGATTTCGTGATATGGGACGGAAGTATGTGTAACAGTGTAACAAGTGTGTAACAGGAAGTCGGGGAAGAGCGAAACTGCGCGCCATTTTGTAAATTAAAAATCGATATTATGAACATGACATATTATTATTATATGTGTCATTTGACTATCAAAAATCATTTTGATATGTCAAATGTCTTCTAACGAGTATTAACTTATTTTAAAAATATACGTAATCGTTAATTATATATTCTATTTTCTATTGTAATATTGTTTTCAACCGTTTTCATAATATAATCAGTAAGCTTTTTTAAATTTTGAGGTTAATTTCTGTCACTACTTAATGGAAAAGTTTCCGTATTTTCAGAAAATAATGTTAAAATTGCTTATTACTAAAGTGAGATGTCAAATGTTACAACACATCTTATGCGACTATTGTAAAGCTCGCTCGTTTTTTTTTAAACTATACATAGGTATACATTAACATTTATAAAGCAAATAAGGCAAAACCTCTGACGGTATTCCGAAGATTAATTTGCAAACAAGTGCATGTTAAACACGCATTTTATTCGGTTATAGTCTGTCTGATATAACTATTTTAAGTTTCTGTAATATTATTGTATCTCTATATGCATAAAAAATGATTCAGTCATTTAGTAATATTATGAATTTATTGATACTAGTGGTCGCCCAGTGATCGAAATTCGACCGTAATTTTATTAAGTCTGCACGGATTGTATCCTAAGTATTGAAAAATTAAAAAAGATAGAATGTGAGTTTGTATTGGCATTGATAGATGTCAGCTGCATTAAAGACAAACAATACGTGTGTTTCAAATACATATGCGTTTTTGTTAATGTATTGTATTTTTATGCATAATTTTTAAAAAATATTAACATTCGGATAACCTTCTCTATATAAACTATAAGTGTGCGAAATTTCATACTCCTCCGTCCCGCGCAAGTTTCGTAAAAACGGGTACAAAGTTTTTGCTTCACATATTAATATATAGATACTAACGAGCTATTTGTAGCATGCTGACAGATCTAAAAAACTCATAGTTAACTATTATTGCACTGCACAATATGGTTATGATTTCTAGTAATAAGCTCAACTCAAAAAGCTTATTGATCTCTCTTGATTCATGAAGAAGTGTGTTGTACATTGATGAATACGAATAGATACTCAACTGAACCGTTCTTGATGTGCAACCTAAAAACAATAATAACAAATAAGCAACTAGACAATAAGCAACTTTCACCAAGGCCGGTCATCAGATGGGTGACCTAAAATGTATCATCTCGAGCTTCTTCGTCAATCGGAAGGCACATAAAGTCGTTACTCCCGGCTGCATTACCAGTCGTTAACAACCACCAATCCGCACCACCCGCGTGGTGGTTGAGCCCGTTCTTCCTATCCATCCATAGCGAAAGCTCTTGCCCCAGCAGTGGGGACAATAAAATTGAGCTGATGATGATGATGATGCAATAAAAAGTTAAGTCAATATAGTAGCTGTTAAAAATGCCCTGGTCCTTCCTAAAATTGGCAAAAATCACCACAGCAAATAGCCTTACTGTCCCATTGCTGAAAAAAAGCCTCCATCATTCAAATTAAGACATGGCTACAGTTAATGGGTATTGGCTTAATCACTAACTTTGCACAAGTGCGGTTTGTTGACCACCAACCTAGGCTATGCATCAAAAATCCGAAACACACTTTGCTTGATATGGGAACTGAACCCAGGACCTCTGTATATTGAGTCGAACGCATTGCTACTCGGCCACTAAGATAAAGATAAGATAAATACACTTTATTGTACACCAAAAGACATCTATACTAATATTATAAAGCTGAAGAGTTTGTTTGTTTGTTTGTTTGTTTGTTTGAACGCGCTAATCTCAGGAACTACTGGTTCGAATTGAAATATTCTTTTTGTGTTGAATAGTCCATTTATTGAGGAAGGCTATAGGCTATATTACATCACGCTATAACTAATAGGTGTGGAACAGTCGCTAATTAACGCGGGTGAAACCGCAGGGCACAGC
The DNA here is from genome assembly GCA_963082485.1 of Eudonia mercurella. Lineage (NCBI taxonomy): Eukaryota > Metazoa > Arthropoda > Insecta > Lepidoptera > Crambidae > Eudonia > Eudonia mercurella. The sequence goes on from OY720044.1 coordinate 3,026,973, forward strand.
TAGTTCTTACATAAAATACATAAAAAGTACACGAACGGGCGGCCTTATTACTAAGAGTGATCTATTCCAGACAACCTTTGGATTGGCAAGAAAAGTTAAAGATAAAAAGTGGGCTCGTCGTCGCGTCGGTGCACCATGAGTACCTAATTAATATTATACAATAATTTACAGGAAATCTATATAATCTTTATACACCAAATAATATATATATAAAAAATACTTCATATGCTAGTGACAAAAACACGACAGTTATAAATATAAGTACATAAATGTATTTTAATTCAGCATACTAAGTTTCATGAAAATGCAATGGCTTATAGGGTTGAAACGGATTTTGGTGATACCGAAATGCATTCATCACCAGCTCATAGTGTGGCACGAGCCTTCCCTATGGATGGATAGGGAGAAGGAGCCATGAGCCACCACGCGGGCCCAGTGCGGATTGGTGGTTGTTAACGACTGCTAATGCAGCCTGGACCAATGGCTTTAAGTGCGTTCCGAAATGCATATAACTCTTAAAGATATAACTACTTCGATGATATTGATACTTTACCATTAGCATCTATCGAACTCAACTCTTGGTCGAGCTGATCATTCAGCTGCCTCAAAGTGCCATGGATCTCTAATGTACTTAACACGAATTGCATCATCGACAAATAAGTCAAAACGAGAGATTGGTAAAACAGGCAATCCAACATATCTAAAAAAAAACCAAGGCCTTATTTAAAATAAAGGATTAGCATTTTACAAACAACTTGACGTAAATATATTGATTGGCAAATCATCATTTGACAATGGGTTATTACGTTTAAGAAAAAAACAAAATCGTTCGTTGAGGAGATCCTTGAGGGGGGCCATTGGTCAGCAGTGTACGTCTTTTGGCTGAGACGATGATGATGATGATGTCTAGAAAAGTATTCATTTATCAAAACCTTATTTGGATGGCTCGTTTGGTAGGTACTTACGCGGTTTTGAATTTTCTTCGCTAGTACTTAGTACTCGTAAGCAAAAGTCCCAAATGATGTATAATAATAGATATGCCAAGACCGAAATAAACAATGCACACTTTTTTCTTTCAATTAAATTTGTAACTGAAATCGATTCTCGTTTACAAACCAATGCAGCTTTTATCTGAAAAATGTGGATACTGGAACCATCATTTACATTCTAGGAAATGATTACAATATGTCTGAAATATAAAAAATATAAAAAATAAATAATTTAAACTATAATATTTTGGTCGGATTGAAAGCTTGAATATAATAAACTATGGGTGTGTTTATGTTTACCAGAAATACTATACACTAATTACGTTTATTTATTTACAAACCAAGATATAATAATAATTAAACTACTTAAAATCTGGGGGCACGGCAGTGCCCCCGCCAAGTCGAGCAAAAAAGCGGCACGGCCGTACTATACTTTTCTCGAAGCAGTTCAGGCCATTTTCGACCCCCTATAACTTCGTTGTGGATAAAACTAGAAGCCTGAATTTTCAGTAACCAAGCTGGTATTGCATAAACATGGTATATTTCAAAGTTCATTCAATTTGAACCAATAGATAAGATAAGATAAGATTAAGAATTATAAATAAAAAAAAATAATAAAACACAAATTTTGAAAGAATTATAACTAGTCAACAGATTGACTTGGCCATCGCATTAAAACACAATGTATCTCACATGTAAACATTATTATATTAAATTAGATTGTTTAGTGCGATTGTCAAGTCGACTACCTGTAATGAAAGACGGCTTGCTAGTTGAATACTGACTTTTATTAATTTTTGTGTGCCTACCTTCATACAAACTTACCCTACCATATTGACGTTACATACTACACTACCAAATGTCCTCTTTGGTAGCGGAGTCTGAAAGGACAGTTGACGCGTCACCTCCTAGGGTTCCATCATCCAGATACCAAACGTAAAATTTTGAATTTATCTGTTCGATAACCGGGTGGATGGCGAGATTAAAAAATGGCTGGGCCCAGAGGGTCGCCCTGTTGGCATCCGACGGCAGATGAAAGGAGGTGGTTCTTATATAACAGTTTTGACTGCAATAAGAATGGTTAAATTGCAGGGGTCTTTAATTCTGTTTGTGCCAACATGGCGGCCCTGTTAACGGAGTTGAAGGCATTTTTAACATTAACTTTTAACAACACCTCACCAACTTTATTAATCAAAAATGATCTGAGTGAACTGCCGCCTCACAGCCCCCTTTGCTGCTAAAGCCTAACTGTTTAGGCTGAAAGAAAGTACGATTTCAGAAAATCAATTGGTTTGCAACAAATTTTGGCAGTGAGGCGCCGGTATGTGGAGCCAACAGCAATAGGACGATTGCCACCATCCCTTTTCTTCAGGGCGCAAAGATTTGCCTTATAAAGGCCGTTGAGACCTCCCGCAGAGTTCGGAAGAAAAGAGTTGATAACCCCGCGGACTGTTTCTGGTGAAGCTATAAGGATAAAGATAATTTATTGCTGTATAAAAAAAAAACTTAGCCTAGATACAAAAAGTTTATGTTAAGTAATTGGGTTAGTGTATATAATAATATATATTACGTAATACCTATGCTAAGCAAACTATATTGCCTGTGTATTAGGTATCTATCTATAACAGAACGTTAGTGCTTATTCTACAATAAAACATTTACACAATAATAATGACTAACTATTTTAAATGCGGAACTGAAAAGTACTCTAATAATATGATTAATTGCTCTACTTAATTAGCATTTTCTACATGGTCTTAAAAATTATGTAATTACTAATAATAATTTTTCTGTGTCATCATATGTTTTCCCTTTTAGCCACTCTTGTACAGTTTTTTTACATTATACTTTGTTCAAGGGGTAAATACATAAAGAAAAATGTATTCTGTTGTACAGAAAACTACTCAGATGACAAAAGAATCTGTGCGTGTTTGATCTTCTGAATCGTTCAGTAGAACAGACAATATCTGCACGTCTTCGGCTGGTTTCGAGCGCAGGGTTAAAGGGCATTAATGAGTGACTTTTAGTGATTGTTAGTAATATGAATAGCTGGCGTACAGATAGGACATTGCATTTGGTAAGGAGCTCTGCCGTCGGGAAGCGTATTGGTCGGAATGTGCTGACTTTTAGAACTGCTCTCTGTGCAATTTCTAAGTTTATCATCAAAGTTTTGTGTGCACCGCCCCATGATGTTATACAATATACAAATAATGACTGACAAAGTGTCAGATATATTGATTTTATTAGTCTACCGCATGCAACGTGACGAAGATTTTTAAAGACGTAGATTAACTTTCTAACTCTAGATATAAGGGCTTCAATATGTGGTTTAAATTTCAAATACTTATCAATTATTACCCCTAGGTATTTAATATTGTCAGTGCTGCTGATCTTAGGGCAAGAGCAAGTGCCAGGCGATGGTGTTTGTACAGGTGATGGTGTTATCGTATCGTCGGTGTTGATATCGGCAAGAAACTGTGTAAGATTAATAGTATTAGTGGTGGGGGGTGTTTGCTGTTCAAGGCGGTGAGGGTTTCTGGGCAGTCCGGAGCGATAGTGTCATTCGAAAAAAGTAACCGCGCTGCACGCTTAATGTCTCCCTCACTTATTTTATTTTCAACATATTTAAAAATATCATAATTTTGAGCGGTGGGAAAGATATAACTATTCAACACTTTTTACTTTGTAAGCCAAAGGCGCCCATTCAATGTCAACAACTACCGTCATTAACATCCGATCATAATATTTTTACAAATATTAAAGATCAGTTAAGAAATAAGCAAGCTATTTTATAAAATGTTCAAAATGATTTTTAAAGCAAATTTTGTTGCGAACAAATTACAAAAACACAAATGTTGAAAAAATTTCCACGAGCAGGATTTGAACCTGCACCCTTCTGACATTCCGGGTCAGGTGCTCTTCCAATTGAGCTATCGTGGTTCTAACCAGCCCGCCGAAATTATTCAACACTTTTTACTTTGTAAGCCAAAGGCGCCCATTCAATGTCAACAACTACCGTCATTAACATCCGATCATAATATTTTTACAAATATTAAAGATCAGTTAAGAAATAAGCAAGCTATTTTATAAAATGTTCAAAATGATTTTTAAAGCAAATTTTGTTGCGAACAAATTACAAAAACACAAATGTTGAAAAAATTTTTTGAGCACCTGACCCGCCCCCCAACCGCGTAACACTCTCGCTTTCGATCGCTTTGAAGGCGAGGCCCTTGCCTCGCTTTCTAATATAATATCGAAATATAATATCGAATAATATCGAAAGCTATAGCCTATAGCTTTCGATATTGTTTTCATATTGCTTTCGAAATGACAAGATGACGCCTCCTCCTCGTCTCGCCTTCAAAGCGATCGAAAGCGAGAGAGTTAGGCGGTCGACCCCCCGGAATGTCAGAAGGGTGCAGGTTCAAATCCTGCTCGTGGAAATTTTTTCAACATTTGTGTTTTTGTAATTTGTTCGCAACAAAATTTGCTTTAAAAATCATTTTGAACATTTTAGATATAACTATTTTTATTAAAATAAAAATAATTAAGCGAAATACAATTTTGCTTCATTATTTTGTTTTTACAACTTTAAGTTTTACTTTCTCGTAACAATTAAGCAAACTGATATAAAAATGGAGTTCGTTTTTGGTGCTTCGCTACCGCGACACGCTTGCTTCGCTCGCTCGGATCAAGCGGGTAGTGTTCTCCTATTATCTATTGCTTGCTTGTTATCTGATATATACTGATATATTACACCACGTAACAGACCTTTGGCCTTTGTTATTGCACACGCCGAAATTTATCACCATTATCTCTCTTACTATGTAAGTGAAGAGCCTAATTCAATGCCAACAATTTCCAAATTGTAATGTTTGCAACATAATTTGCGTAAAATTGTATAGGTTTATCCATAATTACAAAACAAGTAAGTTATTTAAGTATTGTTGTATGTCATCCGACGGAGACAAGATCGGGAAGATTGAGATACGTTTCAATCTTCGTCCTATCGTCAACATTACCTTTTGCATTTGGAGTACGCTCTTGATGATCTGCTTTGCTCTCGATTTCGCTCCAAGGAACGCTACGCATGCGCCTGCATACAAGGCGAGAAAGTATACTGCGGCCGCGTACGTGAATAAGACAGTATCTCCAAAGTAACTTATATTCACTAATTCAGTGAAATCTATATACAAAATTGTAGGCGTACATATGACTGTAAAAAATACACGATGATGTTATGTGGTATTGTGTCAAGCCTGAAACTAGAAAACTTATAAGTCCTGCGAATATTAAATCTTATTTAGTGACCAAGTAACTAAAATGTTAAAAGATAAATCAGATAGATAGGTAGATAAATCATTTATTTGCACTCAATTGAAACATTATTATACACATTATATACAATTAAAACAGACAACAAGAAAAAAATAAATAATAAAAAATCAATTAAACAAAACTATTACAAAGATTGGTTATCGATTTGTGTGCCTTAGAGCTTGTGTGCCGTAGCGATGAAAAAAGGATGTACTCAGTGAGACATTTGCTCATGGAGCACATAATGTCTCACATAGCTGTTCTCAGCTCCGCTCCAGTGGACGGTGTGGTTAGCGGAGCAGACATGAGCGGCGTCATATTTCTAAGGAAAACTGTCTCCAAGAGTGGTCTGAGAGCCTTTGTCTCAGAAAGTTGTAAATTTGTTGAATTTACAAATTTCCCCCGATATAAATGCATAACCGCACATTTGTCTACACCGAACTCCATCCTGATAGAACTATTGAAATCTTCTGTGACTTTCAGTAGCTTTAGTATTTTATTATTATTTTCTTTATTAAACATATATCTTGTCACCGGCAGCGGGGATAGACCCAAGCTATCGGTGGTTAGGGCTGCAGAGTGAGGAACTTCCTGACAATACCTGCCGTGTCAAGGAGTACTACTGCCTTTTGCATCTGACCCTTGACCCCACCTTTCAGCGAGAGCCTCTCTAGGTGTTGATCGAGGCTCTTGGCTAAAAGACCGTTTGCCGAAACGACTATCGGTACAATAATAGTTGAATCCACATCCCACATGGACGGTTACCTCGTGAGTTAAGTCAAGGTACTTACTGAGCTTGTCCTTCTCGGCTTTCACGAGGTTCTCATCATGAGGTATGGTGATATCAACCAGTATTGACCGGCGCTGGGATCGGTCGACCACCACGATATTAGGTTTATTGGCGACAATAGTCTATTATTATTATTATTCTCTTTATTTCTTTTTTTTTCTTAGCCTAGGTTTGTTATAATATTAATATAAAAATAAAATACAAAAGCACATACAAAACATAAAAATATTATAAAAAACCTAGCCTAGGGTGACACCGGCAACGGGGCAAGGCTCAAGCTGCCGATGGTTAGGGCTGCAGATACAGGAACCTTCGGACTATCTATTATTCTAACCAATAGAATCTCCTTACTTTAACGTCGGCTCATGTCGGCTCCGCACCACCACAAAATAAAGAGACAACAGAGGGTAAGCTTTATATAAACGCGCTCAAGCAACGCACACATAGACAACCTCTCACGGACTGCCCCGAGCTGTTCCGAGATCCGTGTCTCTACTCACTCGTTAATGATGCTCTCACGTAATCGAACAAGCATAACCATGGCCACACAGTGACTTTGTAGCCTCCGGAAGTCTTTTTAAATCGCAGAGATGCAAGTCCGCTCAATTGCGACACACGAAGCACCAAGCAAAGCGCGCCCGACACCACACATTCCTCATGCTTACACCAAGTAGAGCGACGCAACGATTTTAATACTTTCATAGTAATTTTCCATTAGTTGTTAACTAAGAAACAAGTAAAGTTATAGGCTGCCACACATCAAAAGTAAGTTAGGAGCAGCGCGTTGCATAAGTAAAAGCTTTTTTTTTTGAGAGAGTTTGCTGATTGCCTCAGTCGGCATTTTCAGCGTCACCGGACTTTTTTGGGGGCGGCGAGAAACTTAAAGGGTTTCTCAAGCCGTGTGAAACGAAGCACTGTTAGAGGTTTTCTAGAACGAACGGCATCACGTGTTAGTGCGTGTCCCGGCACTCTACTAGATCCTGCGAGGGGTTTGGATCGGATCGGGAGAGAAGCAAAAGCAGTGCGGAACACGGCACACTGCGGGTAGATGACAGTTTCAAAGCATTACTATTGTCAATTTGGCGGCCACAGTGATACAACACAACGGCAGGGGATGAAGGCAGCGCAGAGCAGACGCAGAGCAGTTTCCCCGAAACTGCCATCTGCTGCAGTGTGCCGTGTTCCGCACTGCTTCTGCATGTGGTGAGTGTTAAATGAATTGGCTTTCAAAATACTTCGCATCTGCTAAGCCCTGCTCCTTTCGCTGCTCCTGCCCTGTTTTTAGTTCGCAGGCATGCCGTTGCATGGAGTTGGTAGCTGTTGCTCGCTCACGTGTGGCATGCAGTGGGATATGTATTATGTACCGAGGAACTGGCAATTCATGGCTTCACAGATCACAAGAGTATGTCGACAGACATACACAATGTGTAATTGTTAGGTATTCCCTTAATAAAACATTACTATCAAAGAGCTTTTAACTTATAACGGTACTTAAATTATCATTATCACCATCATCATCCTATATTAGTCCACAGGACATAGGCCTCTCCAAGTGCACGCCACTGAGCACGATCCGCGGCTACTCTCATCCAGCTCTCGGTATCTAGATAGGTTACCTATTTTAAATCCGATTTTTTTTAATACGAATTTCATTATCCCGAAAACGTTTTGCCACATTTTTGATTCCCATATTTTCATTTTACCGAAAACACGATTGACATATTGCTAATAATCCGATTTTCAAATATATTTTTTTTAATTCTATACGGTTTGAAATTTACTTAACGTTTGATAAATATATTAATGTTAGACGATTTAGTTTCCAGAAAAACGTTTACTATACAATAAAAAGACAAATATTATAAATAACAAATACTTACAATCCATCAAATTTGTAAACACGCTAACGCTTAACAGAAAAAATAATAGCAATTTCATCTTTTGTCGCATTACTCCAACAACAATATTAACAATTTCAAATGTCAGCTTTTGTAGGTATGACTAAAAGGTATGGTCATAAAGGTAAGGTCTAGAAATACTGTGGTCTAGGTATATAAAAATACGTCGCACGTAAAAAAACGTCGTTTCTGGCGCTTCACCGGTCGCTGCCGCGGCACGCTCGCGCGTTTTTGGTCACCATACTAACCTAACCTAACCTAATGAACTCTTTACTTTTTTTATGGTGGAAAAAGTAAAGAGCGAACCCCTTTTGCAGGGGGGCTGCAAACCCCCCGCCCCCCATCCCGTCATCCCGCTTCGGTTCTGTATGGCGGCGTGACCACAGAATAGGTAAAATTTTAATTACTACGTAAATGACGTTTCTCTTATGACAACTAAATAATTGAAAAAAATAAAAAAAATATGTAGGTACCTCTCCGGCAACCAAAACCGATATTAGGGGTTTCACAGTAAGTAAATGAGGGAGCTCGTTTTTAAATCCAACCCTATTTGTTTTTTATTTTATTTCGATGAATAATAGGGGAAAGATTACTTCGATATTTAATAATAGAAATCTAGAAAAGAAAATTATTGTAAGCAAAACAACTGATAACTGGCACGGCCAGCAATGTTGTTTTTGACGGAGACACAAATAATCTGTCCAGCTGACACCACCTACCTGCACTATCCCGGCTTTGTGCTTGAAGAATCCCTTAAAGCCAAAGCCGGAGTTTGCTTGTTTGTTCGGACGGACGTTTGCTGTCGCCGTCTGCGCTGTCTGGAGGACCCTTCCTTTTCCCTCCTTGTGGTACACGTCGACTTGGGCTCTCATAGCCGTGTCTACGTCTGCGTCTACCGATTACATAATGGCGACATGGAGACAACTCGACTTATAGAACACCTTAGTCGGGTGGCAGATGAAGCGCAGGAGCGGTTTCCTTCGGCGGGATTGGTGTTTTTGGGGGACTTCAATGCTCACCACGAGTTGTGGTTAAGTTCCTCCAAAACTGACCATGCCGGTAGAACTGCCCACGCATTCGCTCTCACGCACGACCTGACTCAATTGGTGAACCAGCCCACCAGGATCCCAGATATAGTCGGTCACGCGCCCTCTTTGCTGGACCTTCTGCTGACGAGTCGCCCAGCTGGTTACCGAGTGGAAGTTCGAGCTCCTTTAGGATCTTCGAACCACTGCTTGGTATCCAGCAAAGCGCCTCTGGCCCCGCTACCGCCCTCAGCGGTATCGAAACGCCAAATTTGGCACTACTCGTCGGCAGATTGGGATGGTATGCGGGACTATTTCGCATCCGTTCCTTGGGGGCAGCGCTGCTTCAGTGGGAAGGACCCGACAGCCAGTGCGATTGCAGTTGCTGATGAGATAGTGTTAGGTATGGAATACTATATTCCGCACTCCTATCTCGTCAGCAAAGGCCGGCGCAACCGATGGTTCAACCGTGAGTGTGCCAACACTGTCGATAACAGGCAGGCGGCATACCGCGCTTGGATCAGAGGTAAAGCTCTTGGGGATCCCGAAACTCGCTCGCTGAAAGCAGCCTATAATAATGCCACCAAGTCTTGCAAAAGAGCCTACATTAGAGCGGATGCCCAGCGCGTTGCACGGGTCGGCCAAGAACTTCTGACGCATCCTACGGGCAGCCGTAGCTACTGGCGTCTGGCCAAAGCCGTGCAATCCAATTTCTGCCAACCCTCGCTGCCACCACTGAGATGTCCTGACGGGACTTTAGCTCACAAGCCGCAAGAGAAGGTCGATCTCCTGGCCAAACTCTTTGCAGCTAACTCCCGAATCGATGACTGCAATGCACAGCCACCTTCAATTCCTCACTGTGGCCACACAATGCCTGATTTTAAAATCAGGCAGTGTGATGTCCGTGCGGAGCTGCAGTCAATCGATGTCCGGAAAGCTAATGGCCCTGATGGCATTCCAGCAATAGTCCTGAAAATGTGTGCAGCGGAGTTGTCCCCCGTGTTAACGCGCCTTTACCATCTCTCGCTCTCTTCTGGTTGTGTGCCGGAATCTTGGAGAGAAGCTAATGTGCAACCGGTCCCGAAAAAAGGAGATCGGTCAGACCCATCTAATTACCGCCCCATAGCCGTTACTTCAGTTTTGTGCAAAATCATGGAACGTATTTTAAACAAACAACTAGTCCACTACCTGGAAGAACACTCCATAATTCATGATCGCCAATATGGGTTTCGGCCGAAACGATCAACGGGTGATCTTCTAGCGTACGTTGCACATCTCTGGGGTGAGGCTATTGACAAGCGTGGTGAGTCGATGGCTGTTAGCCTTGACATAGCCAAGGCTTTTGATCGGGTCTGGCACAAAGCTCTTCTCTCCAAGCTCCCGGCATACGGTCTGCCTGCTCAGTTCTGCAACTGGGTCGCTGGCTTCCTACATGAGCGGAGAATCCGTGTCCTGTCTGATGGATGCGCTTCGCGGTTCATGTCAGTGAACGCTGGTGTCCCTCAAGGTTCCGTTCTGTCCCCCACGCTGTTCCTTCTGCATATCAATGATATGCTTCCACTTGGAAATATTCATTGCTATGCAGATGATAGCACAGTGCATGGGGGATATAACGGTCACCCAGCGGCCGGGCGGGTCGAAACCGAAGTTAACCGGGTGAATCTTGTCATTGAGCTCAATCGGGTATTGGACCTCATATATAAATGGGGCTCCAATAATCTTGTTGAGTTCAATGCCAAGAAAACACAGGTGTGTGCGTTCACGGCAAAAAAGTCACCATTCCTTCCCCTTCCAACTCTTCAGGGTACATCTCTAAGCCTGCAGAGCAGTATCAACATGCTCGGTATGACGATTCGCTGCGATCTAAACCAAAGAGACTACATCGAAGCCGTGATCAAAACAGCCTCACGAAAACTCGGTATTCTGAACAGGGTGCGGCGATTCTTTACGCCTGACCAGTTGTGCCTTTTGTACAAGACACAGGTACGGTCTTGCGTGGAGTATTGCTCGCACATCTGGGACGGTTCCGCAAAGTACCTTCTCGATGCTTTGGACAGATTGCAGCGTCGCGCTGTACTCATTATCAGCAACGCAGAAGTCACAAATACTCTCGAAACTCTGCAATTGCGTAGAGATATTGCGTCACTCAGCGTGTTTTACCGTTTATACCATGGCGAGTGCTCTGAAGAACTCTTTGACCTCATCCCTCCTTCTCCCTTCCTCCATAGGAGTACGCGTGCTGCTCTCCGGAGTCACCGCTTCACTGTCTCAAATATTCCATCACGCACTAAGAAATTTGGTGACTCATTTTTTTGTCGCACTTCCAAAACATGGAATAGTTTGCCTGCACACGTTTTCCCTCCTTCCTATGATATGGGGTCCTTCAAACGAGGCGTGAAGAGGCACCTTGTGGGCCGGCAGAGTGAGGGTAACTGATGCTGCGTTATTTTCACGCTGCACCAGTTATCATCGCATCTGGATTCCATATTCACTTAACATCAGGTGAAATGGAGTCATTTGCCGTGCTATGTATAAAAAAAAAAAAAAAAAACTGTAAAAAGAAAAAAAATGGTTTTGATAATCGGCTTTTAGTTTTTCTGGACAATGAAACATATGTAAAATAAATTTATTACTTACAATATTATGTAAAAAAAAATATATCTGCGATTCATAACTTCGTTAAACCGTTTTCGAAGTTTTGAAATTCGAACAAAAAGTTTCGAAAGTAAGATAGGTTACCATCTAGATATTAATAAGTTTTTAAAATAAAACACGAAATATCTAAATGTTATTTGTAAACACTATACATTTACTATGTAGCGATCGCTTCCGTCCAGCAAACCCCACTAAGCACACTTGCCAGCGTGCTCGGTAAAACTATAAAAAATAAACAATGTTATTGTCATTTTTTTATGCCTATGTCTATAATAACTTCATTTTATTGTTAGTAATCACCTCGCCGCATCTAATGTTTGATTTGTCATCAAAATAATGTTCACCAAAAGAATGGGCATATCATTATGAGTTTACAAGGGAAATTTAAGAGTATTGGAAACTCATTTAGTTTTAACAAATGTTTTCTCATGGGCTCATTAAAAGAATAGAAAACGTATAAAAGTGAAATTTTAATATAATAAATAAACATATTAAATATTGTAAAAATCTAGTTTTAAGAAATAAATTAAATAAAGAGAATAATAATAATAGCGTTAATTGTCATTTTGCTTTGGGATACAGCATCTAACCATTGTCACCCACACATCTTTGAAAATAAACGAATACACACATATGTAAATAAATTAATATAAAATAGCATGTAAATTAAAATAAAGTACATTGGTAACCAGACTTCAGACGTGTTGTGATTCTATGTACCAATCGTCACCTCTCACTGCGGCCAAGACACCTTTCGCCGTCAGATATCTGATCAGTCCTGTGAGCCTGCTTGACTGGCAGTGAGAAAATCCATCCTTAACCTTATTCCTTCCACTATCCGCTTGTTACCTTAGGTCGCACGGTGCAAGCATCCTTATTTATTTATATGTGTATTTATTAACTTATGGTTAGGGCTAGGGCTGTTAGGGCGCTATGGCTGTTAGGCAATAGGGTATTAACCGTTCTTCCCTTTCCAATATATATATATGTGTAGTGTGTTAGGAAGATAGCTAGCTCACTATACAATGTTGAAGACAAATCTTAGAACAATTTGAGAACCTGCATGGCAAAACTAAAGAGTTTTGCCATGCAGGTTCTCAAATTGCTTCTGCATAAAGAAAACTCTTTTTTCATAAGTATCTGAAGTATCTATATCAGCATCCATGGCTGATTCTGGCTCTCTGTTGTCCATATTTAACCAAAACGAGATGATCTTTTCATTTATTATTTGCATCTCATCATGGTGTTTAGACAACTTTTCAAATAGAGCTGCAACTGTTACCTTATTATTTAATTCAATTTCCGCCTCTAATTCATTAGTGCATAAGGTAAATAAGCGGCGCATAATTTTACGCTCTTGCCTTGCGCGATCCATCTTATTATTTATTTAGTAGTCACGGTCGCCACTTATTATTATTATTATTCTCTTTATTAAATATACACCTTAAGAAAAATTACAATATTTTATATGAAAACATATTTACAATACAAAATATTATAAAAAACTTAACCTCGGTTGCCAGCGGCAGCGGGGATAGACCCAAGCTATCGGTGGTTAGGGCTGCAGAGTGATGAACCTCCTATTGTTATAAGGGGAGTTAAATGAAAAAAAAAATCACAAATAAGATAATAATATTGGCATAAATATTGGTTCCAAAAATTTTTTGATGAAGTTTTTGAGTGTTTTTTTAAAGAATAAAATGCTAGTTAATGCATCTTCATGATATATTATATAAGCATAGAAAGGAAAGAGTCGACATCGTTTACTTTCTTAGCTCTGCGTCAAATTGTAATACTATCATCAAGTAGGTGGTCGTTACACCAATCATCTGAAAATGAAGATATACTTAGAAATAGAAATATAAATAGTCTTTATTATACATTAAAACTTACATACTATTTGACAAGTAATTAACATAATGGGTTTACCAGAAAACAAGAGTAGGTACCTATACGTGCCAAAAGAATAAAGTTGCCAGCGGTTTCCACACTAGGACGAACCTGACTTGTGTAATTTGCATCTAGAATGTAGTGTACGACAAGAATCAGTGAACGATATTTTTTCTCCCAGCAACAATTGAATGAGGAGCTCGATGGCGCAGTGGTTATCGCGCCCGGTCTGCGAGTGCTAAGGTTAAGCAATTGTCGCAAAGGCCGATCATCGGATGGGTGACCAAAAATGTATCATCTCGAGCTTTTCCGTGCTTCAACTATATTATTCCACTAGTTGTCTACACTATCAGACAGGAACCTGTTACCGGAATAAAAAGTATCCTATATACTAGTCCGCGTCATGATTTGTCTATGTGCAAAGTTTCATCCAAATCCGATCAGCCATTTTCACGTGATGCGCGGTCAAATTAACAGACAAACAAATAAACTGACAAAAATTCTAAAAACTGTTGGAACATGTTCTGTTATCGGTTCTAAGTATACCCAGCCAACTTTTTTTCGAATATCTTCCATGTACAGACTTTCGACCCTCTTTAGCTTTAATAAATGTATGGATTGGCGTTTATAATTGGACTCGCCTGAATAACGAATGAACGTGTGATCTTGCTGAAGCCCAGAGACGAAGTTCTGTTGCCATTAAGAAGAATGCTTCGGGAGAATTTCACCATTTCCGTTACAGTTTGTTCCTCAGTGCTTCGGAGCATTATATGGCTAACGAGACGTCTGGTTCGGTTATGCTGAAATATGAGTCGTTGTTTGATATTTAAAGTTTTAAAAGAGAAATAAGTATGAGGAATTCAAAGGCGTAGCGGCGAGCGTGTGGTTAGGTAAGAACAGTGATAAGCGCGAGTCGAGAGAGCGAAGCAAGTGCACCGAAGCAAGTGCACCGAAGCAGCGGCAAGCGAAGCGAAGCACAGCAAGTTCACTTGATTTTATTTGACTAAGCGAAATCGCTATCAGCTACTATCGAGTGAACATGACATGTTATCTACTATAACTTTGTTATTTAACATCAACACCTCGGCCGAGTGGAAAAGCGCTCGTGGTTCTTTACTATGGGTCTCATAAGAAGGCTCAAGGTCACCCAGCGAGCAATGGAGAGAGCAATGCTCGGTATTTCCCTGCGCGATAGAATCAGAAATAATAGTAGTCTGGTTCGGTTATGCTGAAATATGAGTCGTTGTTTGATAGTTAAAGTTTTAAAAGAGAAATAAGTATGAGGAATTCAAAGGCGTAGCGGCGAGCGTGTGGTTAGGTAAGAACAGTGACTATACTTCTGGGTTCAACTCCCAGGGGGTCGACCGCCTAACTCTCTCGCTTTCGATCGCTTTGAAAGCGAGGCGAGGAGGAGGCGTCATCTTGCCATTTCGAAAGCAATATGAAAGCAATATCGAAAGCTATAGGCTATAGCTTTCGATATTGCTTTCATATCATTTCATATCGCAATATAATATCGATATATTTCGATATTATATTAGAAAGCGAGGCGAGGGCCTCGCCTTCAAAGCGATCGAAAGCGAGAGTGTTAGGCGGTTGGGGGGCGGGTTAGGCAAAGTGTGTTTCGGATTTGTCGATGTATATATATAGCCCGGGCTTGTGGTCACCAATCCGCATTGGTAAGCGTGGTGATTAAGGCGAAGGGTAAGGCACACTAGCGCCGCTAATGGATTTAATTTGATAACTGCTAAACTGGATTTTTTTTCAAACATTGCGGACCTTCCGACACTTGGCAAACATCTATTATTTAATAATTGTGCACTACTTTTAGGTTTGTTTTTGTATTCATTCGCTAACACCAAAAGTGGCCATTGATTGTGAATAAATGCGATAGCCCGTTTTGTGAATAAACCACGCAACAAAAAGTAGTGCACAATTATTAAATAAATACTATGGATGCTTTCCTGTTGTCGGACGGTACGCAATGTTTGAAAAAAAATCCGGTCCGTTAGTTATTGTCAAATTATCAATTGGTAGCGCTAGTGTGCCTTACCCTTTGCCTAAAGCCATTACCCATCATTAAACAAAGAATTAAAACGGGTATTAACGCAAACTAATTAGTAAAAAGGTATCATACCTTCTTTATACCCGACGTTTCGACCGAGTTACAACGGCCGTGGTCACGGGTTGACCCGTCAGTCAACCCGTGACCACGGCCGTTGATACCTTTTTACTTATTAGTTTGAGTTAATACCCGTTTCAATTCTTTGTTTAATTATGGAACGCGAAAGTTTAAAAGTGTACATTACCCATCAATTGTAGTGATGACTTAATTTCAATGATGCCCAGAAATGGGACAGATACAGGCTATTTAATTTACTTCAACACATTCAAAACTAAAGTGAGATATATTTTCACTATTCAAGTAACTGTTGTATTTATTTAGTGTAATGGTCAACTAATCAGACATAGAACGTGCATGTGTGGTGTGTGGGAGAAAAGCGCTTTGATACCCATGGTATATGGATTTGTAGTAGCATTTGAATTAGGCAGTGTGCAACCATATGGCATAACTTTAACTCCTTTTGGGTGTCACCAGGTGTCTCGTGAACGATTAATAAAATTCGAACTAGGCACTCTACAACGTGTATACAGGTGTGGTAAAAATTTAAAGATCCAAAGTGTATCCGATCTAGTTTTTGTATGTGTTGTGACTAAGTTGTTACTATTGTACATTAAAAGTCATGCGCGTCAGGCGCTCATAAGCAAGCAGCAGACATCATAAATGTGAGTACACAGAGTTTACTAAACAACTAGGGCTGTGGCTTGTTTGTTTTGATGTTACGTCGCAAAGAAATGTTTATATTAATTAAAAATTGCATAACAAATTATAATTAATAATAATGTCTTAGGAACTCACTCAGCATACGAGATCTAGATCGGATACACTTTGAATCTTTTCATTTTTACCACACCTTTCTGTTACACGTTGTATAGAATGCTCAAATCGGTGTGCAGGGTAGTGTGGCGCTTACTATCTTATCTAACCAAGAACAATGTTTGAAATACCTCCTGTTCTGCAGTATGCAACGTTTCGACAATTATCAATATCCAGATGAGCAACAGTAGCAGGTATACTGCCATGCTTGATATGACTGTAACAAAATCATTTTTTTATGTGTAACATCTTTCCGCTCGCTTTCTATATAAGCAATTTGTGGGAGTGATTTCGTGATATGGGACGGAAGTATGTGTAACAGTGTAACAAGTGTGTAACAGGAAGTCGGGGAAGAGCGAAACTGCGCGCCATTTTGTAAATTAAAAATCGATATTATGAACATGACATATTATTATTATAATTGTCATTTGACTATCAAAAATCATTTTGATATGTCAAATGTCTTCTAACGAGTATTAACTTATTTTAAAAATATACGTAATCGTTAATTATATATTCTATTTTCTATTGTAATATTGATTTCAACCGTTTTCATAATATAATCAGTAAGCTTTTTTAAATTTTGTGGTTAATTTCTGTCACTACTTAATGGAAAAATTTCCGTATTTTCAGAAAATAATGTTAAAATTACTTATTACTAAAGTGAGATGTCAAATGTTACAACACATCTTATGCGACTATTGTAAGGCTCGCTCGTTTTTTTTTAAACTATACATAGGTATACATTAACATTTATAAAGCAAATAAGGCAAAGCCTCTGACGGTATTCCGAAGATTAATTTGCAAACAAGTGCATGTTAAACACGCATTTTATTCGGTTATAGTCTGTCTGATATAACTATTTTAAGTTTCTGTAATATTATTGTATCTCTATATGCATATTATTTAAAAAAAATGATTCAGTCATTTAGTAATATTATGAATTTATTGATACTGGTGGTCGCCCAGTGATCGGAATTCGACCGTAATTTTATTAAGTCTGCACGGATTGTATCCTAAGTATTGAAAAATTAAAAAAGATAGAATGTGAGTTTGGATTGGCATTGATAGATGTCAGCTGCATTAAAGACAAACAATACATGTGTTTCAAATACATATGCGTGTGTGTCAAATTCGTGTGTGTAGTGTTGTTTTTGTTAATGTATTGTATTTTTGTGCATAATTAAAAAAAAATATTAACATTCGAATAACCTTCTCTATATAAACTATAAGTGTGCGAAATTTCATACTCCTCCGTCCCGCGCAAGTTTCGTAAAAACGGGTACAAAGTTTTTGCTTCACGTATTAATATATAGATACTTACGAGCTATTTGTAGCATGCTGACAGATCTAAAAAACCCATAAATAACTATTATTGCACTGCATAATATGGTTATGATTTCTAGTAATAAGCTCAACTCAAAAAGCTTATTGATCTCTCTTGATTCATGAAGAAGTGTGTTGTACATTGCTGAATACGGATAGATACTCAACTGAACCGTTCTTGATGTGCAACCTAAAAACAATAATTAGGCAGTAGACAATAATAGCAAATAAGCAACTAGGCAATAAGCAACTTTTACCAAGGCCGGTCATCGGATGGGTGACCTAAAATGTATCATCTCAAGCTTCTTCGTCAATCGGAAGGCACGTAGTCGTTACTCCCGGCTGCATTACCAGTCGTTAACAACCACCAATCCGCACTGGGCCCGCGTGGTGGTTGAGCCCGTTCTTCCTATCCATCCATAGCGAAGGTTCTTGCCGCAGCAGTGGGGACAATAAAATTGAACTGATGATGATGATGATGCAATAAAAAGTTAAGTCGATATAGTAGCTGTTAAAAGTGCCCTGGTCCTTCCTAAAATTGGCAAAAATCACCACAGCAAATAGCCTTACTGTCCCATTGCTGAAAAAAAGCCTCCATCATTCAAATTAAGTCATGGCTACAGTTGATTTTGACACTAATTTTGCCAAGTGCGGTTTGTTGACCACCAACCAAGGCTATGCATCAAAAATCCGAAACACACTTTGCTTGATATAGGAACTGAACCCAGGACCTCTGTATATTGAGTCGAACGCATTGCTACTCGGCCACTAAGATAAAGATAAGATAAATACACTATATTGTACACCAAAAGACATTCTGACATAAAATACATAAAAAATACACGAACGGGCGGTCTTATTACTAAGAGTGATCTATTCCAGACAACCTTTGGATTGGCAAGAAAAGTTAATGATAAAAAGTGGGCTCATCGTCGCGTCGGTGCACCATGAGTACCTAATTAATATTATACAATAATTTACAGGAAATCTATACTATAATCTTTATACACCAAATTATATATATAAAAAAATACTTCATAATTATGCTAGTGACAAAAACACGACAGTTATAAATATAAGTACATAAATGTATTTTAATTCAGCATACTAAGTTTCATGAAAATGCAATCGCTTATAGGGTTGAAACGGATTTTGGTGATACCGAAATGCATTCATCACCAGCTCATAGTGTGGCACGAGCCTTCCCTATGGATGGATAGGGAGAAGGGGCCATGACCCACCACGCGGGCCCAGTGCGGATTGGTGGTTGTTATCGACTGCTAATGCAGCCGGGACCAATGGCTTTAAGTGCGTTCCGAAATGCATATAACTCTTAAAGATATAACTAAGTCGATGATATTGATACTTTACCTTTAGCATCTATCGAACTCAACTCTTGGTCGAGCTGATCATTCAGCTGCCTCAAAGTGCCATGGATCTCTAATGTACTTAACACGAATTGCATCATCGACAAGTAAATCAAAACGTGAAATTGGTAAAACAGGCAATCCAACATATCTAAGAAAAAAACCAAGGCCTTATTTAAAAAAAATAGGTTTAGCATTTTACAAACCACTTTACATAAATACATTTGACGACCTCCTTGGTCGAGTGGCTTGCACACCGGTTTTTATGGTGTCGCTATCTCTGAGGTCCCGGGTTCGATCCCCGGTCGGATCAATTTAGAAATACCTGTTTTTCTATATTCTTTCGGGTCTGGGTGTTTCCTATGTATAATAAGTATGTATTTAAGTATATTACGTATGTTAATCCGTTGTCTAGTTAACCATATAACGAGTTTCTTAAGGAAGCTTTTCTTGGGGCTAGATAATGGGTGTGAGTGTGGGAAACATTTATTATTTATTTATTTTATTTACATTTACATTGATTGGCAAATCATCATTTCACAATGGGTTATTAAAACAAAATCGTTCGTTGAGGAGATACTTGAGTGGGCCATTGGTCAGCAGTGTTCGTCTTTTGGCTGAGACGATGATGATAATGATGATGTCTAGAAAAGTATTCATCTATCAAAACCTTATTTGGATGGCTCTTTAGGTAGGTACTTACGCGGTTTTGAATTTTCTTCGCTAGTACTTAGTACTCGTAAGCAAAAGTCCCAAATGATGTATAACAATAGATATGCCAAGAGCAAAATAAACAATGCACACTTTTTTCTCTCAATTAAATTTGTAACTGAAATCGATTCTCGTTTACAAACCAATGCAGCTTTTATCTGAAAAATGTGGATACTGGAACCATCATTTACATTCTAGGAGATGATTACAATATGTCTGAAATATAAAATATAAGAAATAATTTAAACTATAATATTTTGCCGTGTGGTGCCGGCCTAGAATTGCACCACCCCAACTCTTCCCGTGGGTGTCGTAAGAGGCGACAAAGGGGCAAAACCGGGGGGCGGGCAGCAGCGCCCCCTGTAGAACAACTCCATCACCACACACTAAACTGCGATCCCCAACCCGCATGCCCAGCGTGGGGATTATGGGCACTACCCCCCCTATGAAAATACAAAAAAGGCAATGGCCCCTAGTTCCCGGCCGCCTCGCTATTCCTGGCCATGGCAGCGGCCATGGTAACGGCGGGGCAGGGGGTGCTAACAATCACCGGCTACCTCAGGCTGCCACAAACAACTGACCCTGGCAACGTTCAACGGACGCACTCTGAGGCTTGACCACCACCTAGTGCAGTTGGAAGTGGAGTTAGAGAACATAAAATGGCATGTTCTGGGGTTATGTGAAGTCCGTAGAGAGGGGGAGGACACCGTAACCTTAGACTCGGGCCATCTTCTCTACTTTCGCGAGGGTGATAAAACATCCCAGGGTGGCGTAGGCTTCCTCGTCAATAAGGTCCTCTCTAACAACGTTGAAGAAATCTCCAGTGTGTCGACCAGGGTAGCGTACCTGATCATTCGGCTGTCAAAGCGTTACAGCATGAAGGTCATTCAGGTTTACGCACCGACCTCGACACACTCAGATGATGAAGTGGAGGATATGTACGAAGACATATCCAAAGCCTTGCATAACACCACTAAGGCTCACTTCAACGTTGTTATGGGGGACTTTAACGGCAAGGTGGGAACCCAGACTGGCAACGAATCCCGGATAGGACCGCATGGTTATGGAGTTAGGAATCACAGGGGGCAAATGCTTGTGAACTTCCTCGAGAAAGAGGGGCTGTTCTTAATGAACTCCTTCTTTAAGAAACAACCTCAAAGGAAGTGGACATGGCAAAGCCCCGACACTGTGACCAAAAATGAGATCGACTTCATCATGACGGATAGCAAGCACATATTCAGAGATGTCTCAGTGATCAACAGGTTCAATACCGGATCTGATCACCGACTCCTCCGAGGCTCTCTGAATATCAACTTGAAGCTTGAAAGAAACCGTCTGATGAAGTCCACGCTCCGTCCTAACCCAATCCAAATCATGGCGGGCGCCGAGAAATTCCAGCAGATTCTCGGGGACAGATTTGCTGCCTTGGAACCCACTGATGACGCTAACGAGACCCTACACAATCTGGTCGAAACGTTGAGGGATGAGGGCATTAAATTCTGCAAAAAACAGCGTACTGGCAAGAAATCCAAACTCTCGGCTGAGACTCTCGGGCTCATGACAAGAAGACGGGAAACCACCCAAGCGCCTTCGTCGGAGCGGTCAGACCTGAACAAGCGAATTGCGAAGATGGTACGGCGCGACCTTCGGAGCTCCAACACACGCCTCATTGAAGAGGCGATAGAGCGAAACCGAGGGTCCAAAGTATTCACTCAGCAGCTTGGCAGGAGCCACCTGACGAAGCTTAAAACGCATGACGGGAGGACCGTATTGTCGAAGCCGGAGATCTCCACCGAGATAGAGGATTTCTATGGCCGACTATACGCTGCACATGCCCCTCATTTCCGACGAGATGACCACGATTCCAGAGCCACCCTGACACGCCACTACACCGACGAACTGCCAGACATCAGTCAAGACGAGATCGTGTTAGCTCTGAGACAACTTAAAAATGGAAAAGCCCCCGGTGAGGACGGAATTACATTAGAGCTTCTGAAAGCTGGAGGAGCCCCTGTTATACAGGAATTGCAGAAGCTCTTCAACGCCGTCCTTCACAGTGGGAGAACTCCTAAGGCATGGAGCGGGAGCTTGGTGGTGCTGTTTTTTAAGAAAGGAGATAAAACTCTTCTTAAAAATTACAGACATTACATCTCGCTCCTGAGCCATGTCTATAAGCTTTTCTCACGAGTGGTCACGAATCGTCTCGCTAGGAGACTCGACGAGTTCCAGCCACCGGAACAGGCCGGGTTTCGCGGAGGATATGGTACCATAGACCACATTCACACAGTGAGGCAGATTATACAGAAGTCTGAAGAGTATAATCAGCCCCTGTGTCTAGCTTTCGTGGACTATGAGAAGGCCTTTGACTCAGTCGAAACCTGGGCTGTTCTGGAATCCTTACAGCGATGCCAAGTGGACTATCGTTATATCGAGGTGTTGAGATGTCTTTACGAATCCGCCACCATGAGTGTCCAAGTACAGGGCCAGCAGTCCAAACCCATCCAATTGCGCAGAGGAGTGAGACAGGGGGATGTAATATCCCCGAAACTGTTCACAAGCGCGTTGGAAGATATGTTGAAGACGCTGGACTGGAAAGGAAAGGGCATTAACATAAACGGTGACTACATCTCACACCTGCGATTCGCTGATGACATAGTTCTAATGGCGGAGTCGCTAGAGGAGCTGAACCAGATGCTGGACGGCCTAGCTTCAGCCTCGCGACGCATCGGTCTTGGCATGAATTTGGATAAAACCAAAGTCATGATCAATGGCCACATTGATCCAATACCGGTCGTCGTACATGGTCACTTTCTCGAAATCGTTTCCGAATATACCTACCTTGGGCAGATTCTGCAATTAGGTAAAAACAATTTTGAGAAGGAGGCCAAGAGGAGGATCCAGCTGGGCTGGGCAGCGTTTGGAAAACTACGTCGAGTCTTCTCGTCATCCATACCGCAGTGCTTGAAAACGAAAGTTTTCAATCAGTGCGTCCTACCCGTCATGACCTACGGAGCTGAGACGTGGACACTCACGGTAGGGCTGGTCCACCAGTTTAAAGTCGCTCAGCGAGCTATGGAAAGAGCTATGCTCGGAGTTTCTCTGAAGGATAGGATTCGTAACGAATACATCCGACAGAGAACCAAAGTCATCGACATAGCTCTAAGAATTAGCAAATTGAAGTGGCAGTGGGCCGGCCATATCTGGCGAAGAACCGACAACCGCTGGGGTAAACGTGTTCTTGAGTGGAGACCACGACTCGGTAAACGTAGCGTAGGACGACCTCCGGCCAGGTGGGATGATGACCTGCGAAAGACTGCAGGCAGATGCTGGATGCGTCAAGCTGAGAACAGGGCGCTATGGCGCTCATTGGGGGAGGCCTATGTCCAGCAGTGGACTAAGATAGGCCGATGATGATTTTGGTCGGATTGAAAGCTTGAATATAATAAACTATGGGTGTGTTTATGTTTACCAGAAATACTATACACTAATTACGTTTATTTATTTACAAACAAAGACATAAACAAGATAATAATTAAACTACTTAAAATCTGGGGGCACGGCAGTACCCCCGCCAAGTCGAGCAAAAAAGCGGCACGGACGTACTAAACTTTTCTCGAAGCAGTTCAGGTCATTTTCGACCCTCTATAACTTCGTTGTGGATAAAACTAGAAGCCTGAATTTTCAGTAACCAAGCTGGTATTGAAAATTGAACCAATTGTAATGTAATTGTAATTGTATTGGTAATTTGAACCAGTACTTTAAGAGTTATAACTAGTCAAAGTTTCTAATTTTGTCACTCACTCACTGACTGACCGATCATCAAAACCCTAAGGCACTTCTAGCAGACATACTCGTAGAAGCTTCAAATTTAGAATACAATTAGGGATTACTGTATAAATCAAGGAACAATTAAAATATTTTGCAATTTCGGTTCAGTTTTATAGATACACCAACTGCATAAATAACTTTGTAATCCCATATAAATGTGTAGGATTACAATACATTTGCAGTTAATAAATCAGTGTACCAGTGTGACACTGCCGCACAATTTATGAATGCAGTAAGTACAACTTACTGTGTTTGTGATTGTGATATTTGAGATGCTGTCATTACGACCTATTTTCTCGAAACTGTTCACATGTTCTTATACTGCGTTCATGAATTGTGCGGCAGGACATACATCTTCTAATGAGTATTTACTGCATCCTCTTTATGATTGTGCGCGCCATTTTGTAAATTTAAAATCACACTAATATTATGAATGCGAAAGTTTGTGTGTATATGTGTGTGTATATTTGTTGCTTCTTTACGCTGCAAGGGATGAATGGATTTGAATGAAATTCGGCATACAGATAGTTTATAACCTGCATTAACACATAGAATAGTTTTTATCCCAATTTTCCCACGGGAATGAATGGAAACTGTCAAAGCGGTACGAAGTCCGCCGGGTCCACTAGTTGATAATAAGAACAAGACATATTATTATTTTAATTGTTCGGATGTACCTAGAAATCTTACCTATAAGTTTGCGATTTTCGTTTATAATCTTTTTGAACTTTGGAACGAATAGTGAATAACGTAACAAAGTTAAAGCCATGTGACTATTTGTTTTAAAAAGGCGATCTAACGTATCACTAAAATATTGTAAATTTACTTTTATAAAATCTCAGAGGGAATCGTCTAAAATAGGGGACCCCAAAAGGCGAAGAGACCTTTTGTCAATCACATTAAATTGAGGCGCCACTTCTCTGAAGCTAGAAATAATGGTGTCCCTATCCACGCAAATGTCCGACAGAAAATGCTCGCACATACTGAAATTAAGCTCCAAGCCTATGGCTCGGAACTAGCGAACTAGAGTTAAAAAGTCTGAAAGGACAACGCAGCTACAAAACGACTTTAAAGTTTATACTGTCACCCCCTACCAACCGTCAGGTTACAAAGTAGGTGTCAGACATCCTTGTGCAAACACAAGGGACCATCTACGTCAGGTCATAACGCCAGATCAGGACGCGCCGAAGCGCATTCTTCATCCGGTACTTTTAAGACTAGTGTCTCGAGCCAGTTGCCCCGTGGACACGTATAGTCCACTACCTTAATAGGTAATAACCTGGATAATTCCAGATAGGTTACCGGAGCTGTAAGCTCGCTCACTTCTCGTTGCACTAAGAGCACAACTCGCAGATTCCACTGCTCGGGTCGTCGACTCTAAAGTCGACTACCAAATGTCCTCTTTGGTAGCGGAGTCTGAAAAGACAGTTGACGCGTCACCTCCTAGGGTTCCATCATCCAGATACCAAACGTTAAATTTTGAATTTATCTGTTCGATGACCGGGTGGATGGCGAGACTAAAAACGGCTGGGCCCAGATTGTCGCCCTGTTGGCATCCGACGGCAGATGAAAGAAGGTGGTTCTTATATAACAGTTTTGACTGCAATAAGAATGGTAAAATTGCAGGGGGTCTTTAATTTTGTTTGTGCCAACATGGCGGCCCTGTTGACGGAGTTGAAGGCATTTTTAACATTAACTTTTAATAACACCTCACCAACTTTATTAATCAAAAATGGTCTGAGTGAGTGTACTGCCGCCTCACAGCCCCCTTTGCTGCCAAAGCCTACCTAACTGTTTAGGCTGAAAGTACGATTTCAGAAAATCAATTGATTTGCAACAAATTTTGGCAGTGAGGCGCCGGTATATAGAGCCAACAGCAATAGGACGATTGCCACCATCCCTTTTCTTCAGGGCGCAAAGATTTGCCGTATAACCTGAATTCCTTCAAGGCGAGAGTTAATAGGCATCTTCTGGGGCGGCTCGCTCTATCGTAGACGTCATCTACGCTCACCATCAGGCGAGATCGAGGTCAAGAGCTGTCTTATAAGGCATAAAAAAAGGCCGTTGAGACCTCCCGCAGAGTTCGGAAGAACAGAGTTGATAGCCCCGCGGACTGTTTCTGGTGAAGCTTGTACAGGTGATGGTGTTGTCGTATCGTCGGTATTGATATCGGCAAGAAACTGTGTAAGATTAATAGTATTAGTAGATGGGGGGTGTTTGCTGTTCAAGGCGATGAGGGTTTCTGCGCAGTCCGGAGTGATCGTGTCATTCGAAAAAAATAACCACGCTGCACTCTTTATGTCTACCTCACTTATTTTATTTTCAACATATTTAAAAATATTGTTATTAAAACTGTCCGAAGTACAATTTTGCTAAATTATTTTGTTTTTACAACTTTAAGTTTTACTATCTCGTAACAATTAAGCAAACTAATATAAAAATGAAGTTCGTTTTTGGTGCTTCGCTACCGCGACACGCTTGCTTCGCTCGCTCGGATCAAGCGGGTAGTGTTCTCCTATTATCTAATATATACTGATATATTACACCATGTAATAGACCTTTGGCCTTTGTTATTGCACACGCCGAAATTTATCACCATTATCTCTCCTACTATGTAAGTGAAAAGAGCCTAATTCAATGCCAACAATTTCCAAATTGTAATGTTTGCAACATAATCTATATACAACGTAAAATTATATAGGTTTATCCATAATTACAAAACAAGTAAGTTATTTAAGTATTGTTGTATGTCATCCGACGGAGACAAGATCGGGAAGATTGAAATACGTTTCAATCTTCAGTCCTATCGTCAACCTTACCTTTTGCATTTGGAGTACGCACTTGATGACCTGCTTTGCTCTCGATTTCGCTCCAAGGAACGGTACGCATGCGCCTGCATACAAGGCGAGAAAGAATACTGCAAACGTGTACGTGAATAAGACAGTATCTCCAAAGTAACTTATATTCACTAATTCAGTGAAATCTATGTACAAAATTGTAGGCGTACATGCGACTGTAAAAAATACACGATGATGTTATGTTGTATTGTGTCAAGCCTGAAACTAGAAAACTTATAAGTCCTGCGATTATTAAATCTTATTTAGTGACCAAGTAATTAAAAAAGTTAAAAGATAAATCAGATAGATAGGTAGATAAATAATTTATTTGTACTCAATTGAAACATTATTATACACATTATATACAATTAAAAACAGACAACAAGAAAAAAATAATAATAAAAAGTCAATTAAACAAAACTATTACAAAGATTGGTTATCGATTTGTGTGCCTTAGAGCTTGTGTGCCGTAGCGATGAAAAAAGGATGTACTCAGTGAGACATTTGCTCATGGAGCACATAATGTCTCACATAGCTGTTCTCAGCTCCGCTCTAGTGGACGGTGTGGTTAGCGGAGCAGACATGAGCGGCGTCATATTTCTAAGGAAAACTGTCACTTCGCACGAGCTGGGCAGAGGGGGGCGGCGCGGAGCGAAGCGGTGTAGAGCTGAGCAGTGCGGAGCGGAGCCGTTAAAGTAAAGAGATTGTATTCGATTTTATCATTATTTATTTTTATTATTGTTCACTCATTAGCAGATCCACATCGGGCCCTGTTAAGACCCGGTAGTACCGCCCGTGGAACTCCTTACTCTTCCATATGTTCCAAGCATGCGATGCGTTGTGAGCTGTTGACGGACTCTTCTATCCAGAGCGTCTAACTCAGTCTGAGTCCATCTTAGTATGCCAAAGGAGTACGTGAGTAGAGGCATAACTCAATCGTTGAAAGCGCGCACCTCATTGCCCCCCGACAGAAGGCTTTTAAGTACTTTTGTCAGACGACAGAAGAAGACCTTCACCGCCTGCTTATGAAATTTTTTTTAGAATATTTTATATAAAAACATATTTACAATATAAAATATTATAAAAAATAGACCCAAGCTATCGGTGGTTAGGGCTGCAGAGTGAGTAACCTCCTGACAATACCTGCCGTGTCAAGGAGTACTACTGCCTTTTGCATCTGACCCTTGACCCTACCTTTCAGCGAGAGCCTCTCTAGGTGTTGATCGAGGCTCTTGGCTAAATGACCGTTTGGCGAAACGACTATCGATACAATAATGGTTGAATCCACATCCCACATGGACGGTTACCTCGTGAGTCAAGTCAAGGTTCGAGACATTGCTTCTCTCAGTGTCTTCTACCGGAATTACTACGATGAGTGTTCTGAAGAACTTTTTGATCTAATCCCGCCTTCTCCTTTCCTCTCCCGGACTACACGTGCTGGTCTTAGGAACCACCATCATACTGTACAGACAATCAGTACTCGTACCAAAAAATTTGGCAAGTCGTTCCTCTGTAAGACCATTCGGCTTTGGAATTCTTTGCCGGCTCATGTGTTTCCCAGCTCCTATAGTCCCGGGTCTTTTAAGCGGGGCGTGAAATGGCATTTATGCAGGCCGTCATGAATGGGTGCGCTTGTTACCGTGCGTGTTCTACGGTGAGGAGCGCTCTCATTATTTTGGACTGCATCGTCTGCTTACCATCAGGCAGGATGTGGTCACTATGACGTGTCATTATAAAAAAATTAAAAAAATAAAATAAAAAGGTACTTACTGAGCTTGTCCTTCTCGGCTTTCACGAGGTTCTCATCATGAGGTATGGTGATATCAACCAGTATTGCCCGGCGCCGGGATCGGTCGACAACCACGATATCAGGCTTATTGGCGACAATAGTTTATTATTATTATTATTATCTTTATTTCTTTTTTTTCTTAGCTTAGGTTTGTCATAATATTAATATAAAAATAAAATACAAAAGCACATACAAAACATAAAAATATTATAAAAAACCTAGCCTAGGGTGACACCGACAACGGGGCAAGGCTCAAGCTGCCGATGGTTAGGGCTGCAGAGACAGGAACCTTCGGACTATCTATTATTCTAACCAATAGGATCTCCTTACTTTAACGTCGGCTCATGTCGGCTCCGCGCCACCACAAAATAAGGAGACAACAGAGGTTAAGTTTTATACAAAAGCGCTCGAGCAACCCACACATAGACAACCTCTCACGGACTGTCCCGAGCTGTTCCGAGATCCGTGTCTCTACTCACTCGTTAATGATGCTCTCACGTAATCGAACACGCATAACCATGGCCACACAGTGACTTTGTAGCCTCCGGAAGTCTTTTTAAATCGCAGAGATGCGAGTCCGCTCAATTGCGACACACGAAGCACCAAGCATAGCGCGCCCGACACCACACACTCCTCATGCTTACACCAAGTAGAGCGACGCAACGATTTTAATACTTTCATAGTAATTTCCCATTAGTTGTTAACTAAGAAAGAAGTAAAGTTATAGGCTGCCACACATCAAAAGTAAGTTAGGAGCAGCGCGTTGCAGAAGCAAAAGCTTTTTTTTTTTTGAGAGAGTTTGCTGATTGCCTCAGTCGGCATTTTCAGCGTCACCGGACTTTTTTGGGGGCGGCGAGAAACTTAAAGGGTTCCTTAAGCCGTGTGAAACGAAGCACTGTTAGAGGTTTTCTAGAACGAACGGCATCACGTATAAGTGCGTGTCCCCGCACTCTACTAGATTCTGCGAGGGGTTTGTATCGGATCGGGAGAGAAGCAAAAGCAGTGCGGAACACGGCACACTGCGGGTAGATGACAGTTTCAAAGCATTACTATTGTCAATTTGGCGGCCACAGTGATACAACACAACGGCAGGGGATGAAGGCAGCGCAGAGCAGACGCAGAGCAGTTTCCCCGAAACTGCCTTCTCCTGCAGTGTGCCGTGTTCCGCACTGCTTCTGCATGTGGTGAGTGTTGAATCAATTGGCTTTCAAAATACTTCGCATCTGTTATGCCCTGCTCCTTTCGCTGCTCCTGCCCTGTTTTTAGTTCGCAGGCATGCCGTTGCATGGAGTTGTAGCTAATATTATAAATAACAAATACTTACAATCCATCAAATTTGTAAACACCCTAACGCTTAAGGGGGTGCAGCGCGGAATTTGAAAATTTACGTGATTTTAAGTCACTAGTGCTAGGCGCTGAATAGGTCTTATACATTAAAAGGACTAGTGTAGGTTAGCTTGATCCTTTCACAAGGTCATGGTTGTCTTGGAATTAGAAACGAATACCCAGAAACTGCATAAACATTACGTAAAATTATGATATCTAAAAACTTATTTCTTCAGAAACTTTGTAAATATAGCCCAAATGAAACAATGATCCGACATCAAAATGTTTGTATTGATATTCGGCAGGTCACTGTTGTCTTATTTTTCCATTAAAAAACATGAATATAAAAATATTAACGGTATAACTTCGTTAAACCGTTTTCGAAGTTTTGAAATTCGAACAAAAAGTTTCGAAAGTAAGATAGGTTACCATCTAGATATTAATAAGTTTTTAAAATAAAACACGAAATATCTAAATATTATTTGTAAACACTATACATTTACTATGTAGTGATCGCTTCCGTATAGCAAACCCCACTAAGCACACTTGCCAGCGTGCTCGGTAAAACTATAAAAAATAAACAATGTTATTGTCATTTCTTTATGCCTATGTCTATAATAACTTCATTTTATTGTTAGTAATTACCTCGCCGCGTCTAATGTTTGATTTGTCATCAAAATAATGTTCATCAAAAGAATGGACATATAATTATGAGTTTACAAGGGAAATTTAAGAGTATTGGAAACTCATTTAGTTTTAACAAATGTTTTTGTATGGGCTCACCGATCGCCACTGCCGCCGGCTCATTAAAAGAACAGAAAACGTATAAAAATGCAATTTTAATAGTAGAATCCGGTTATAACGACAGCGAAGGGACCGGTGATATTAGGTCGTACTAACTGGAAGTCGTACTAAAGAAAATGACAATTTTTGTTTTTTTTTTTCAAATCACATTCATAGATTCTATTTTGTGTTTATTTTTCTTAATTGTTGATATTGTCGATTGATTTACACCGAATTTCTTCGCAATCGTTGCATTCGACTCGCCAGCTTCTAAACGTTGTATTATAACACTTTTTTCTTCAACAGAGAAACTTTTTCGCTTTGTAGAAGCCATTTTTGTACGCGAAAGCACGCATAACCCGCTAATTAATGCCGAAAACTAAACAGTCACATACGAATCACTGACGTGCAGGCAAGGGGGAAACGCGGGGCGGAGATAGTTTCTTATCTACGATTTATTTGTAAATACGTCAACGTTCGTCGTCGTTGTAACCGGTCAATTTTGTGTGAAATTCCGTCGTTAAAAGCGGCCGGTCGCTGTAAGCGGAGTGGTAATAAACGGATGTACTTTCATAGTGGCTCATATGAAAACTATATGTAAACTTACGTCGCTAAAAACGGTTGGTTGTTATATGCGAAGTCGTACTAAACGGACTACACTGTAATGGTAATACCATTTTTTTGAGGTGCGACAAAGAAACAATATAATGTATGACGTGTTAAAGGAGAGGCTGATACCCAGCAGTGGGTGCTTTCGGGCTGAAATGATGATGATGATATAATTTATATGATCTGGTGAAGGTCGAGGGTAGCCGTTGGATGCAAGCAGCACAAAATCGGTCGTATTGGAGATCCTTAGGAGTCCTTTGTCCAGCAATGGACATGTTTTGGCTAAGATGATGGTGGTGATGACGATTATAGGAGCTGGCGAACAGAACATTTTTATTTTCATTAGTTGTGTTTCAGCTAAAGGGTTGTCGACAAAGATTCACTTTAACGATCTGGTATTGCTCTGGTACTATACATCCGATATATTTATTTATTGCCCAATATGTATATAATATTTATTTACAACATAAATTAAAGAAAAAGGAAATAGAAATAAAAATATACACATAATTTTTACCAAATAATAAAGGGACTCCAAATCGCTGCCAAGCGGGAGAGTGCCCAGGATGCTGGCGGCGTTAATAAAATAATATTTATTTATTTATTTATTTATTTATTTAATCGGACACCAACACAGTGAACACCAATACAATTTACTTAACAAAAATGCACATATAATAACACAATCCAAATGTCACTGCAATTACAGGTGAGGACTACATGCAATAAAATGAGCGAGTAAACTAATAGGTATAACACAAATATCAGACGAAATTACTAAATTAAATTAAATTGATACTTGAATGACTGTTTACAAAACAAAATTAAATGACTAATAAAAATAAGAATATATTAAATTAAATTATTACAAAATAAAATTAAAATCGTAATTTTCAATTGGATTCAGATTTAATACAATTAATAGATTTTCCATATAATTTATTGCAACTAAAATAACTTTTAGTCTTCATAGCATTATCAGCGAAAATATCGATAGTTTCTGCTTTAGAGAGAGCGTTGTATTGCCTGACAAGTCTAGACATAGGTGCGTGGTATCCCAGACATGACTTAGAACCCTCCTGTTTAAATAAGTTGAACCTAGATGCTCTTGGTAACCTGGACGGTGCGCATAAGGAAACCAAAGCCAACAAATCGGGAGCATCAAGGACACCGTTCACTAGTTTGTGAAAGAATGTGGTGTCATGCATTCGTCTACGATCCGACAAGGATAACATTTTGAAGTAAAGCAGCCTGTCATCGTAGCTCAGCAACACCTTACCCAAATGGCAGGAATACGTAAGGTGCCACAGGAAGCGCCTTTGGACACTTTCTATCCTTTTTTTGTGGACATCATAGAAAGGGCTCCATGCTACACAACCGTACTCCAAGCCACTACGCACAAGTGAATTGTATAGTAGTATATAATAATTACGAAAAGAAAAAAGAAAAAAAATAAATATCAAATATGTATATTCACAATATCTACGTTACATTTTAAAAATATTGATTTCCGATATTGTCATGTACGTCGGCACTTCGGTAGGTAGGACCTTTAGCGCCGCCGCCATTGATGGAAAGTGTGGTCACATTTATAAAGTTAGCGTAATTTGGGGTAATTTGAGCAATTTCGGTACAAAAACCTTCACAGATCTGAAAGAGCTCTTTGTTACACACTGTATTAATATGTAGTTACTAGCTAACCCGGTCATGAACCCGACGGACTTCGTACCGCTTTGATAGTTTCTATGACAACAAAATAAACAAATCGTTAAACAGTTTACTCGTGAAAGCGAATCAAACAAACAAACTCACTTTCGCATTTATTATTAGTTCTTAATTTCTATGCATAAGAGTCAAAGTCAAAGTCAAAGTCAAATATTTTTTATTCAAATAAACTTTAGAAAAGTGCTTTTGAATCGTCCAAACATATTTTACCTACTACCCATTCAGTACGTCTATTTTTTAGCTGTGGAGAAGAATGGGCGTAAGAAACTCCACAGCTTTAATAGCAGATGTATATA
The DNA here is from genome assembly GCA_963082485.1 of Eudonia mercurella. Taxonomy (NCBI): domain Eukaryota; kingdom Metazoa; phylum Arthropoda; class Insecta; order Lepidoptera; family Crambidae; genus Eudonia; species Eudonia mercurella. Next base: position 3,060,072 of record OY720044.1, read on the forward strand.
TACTACTCAAAAGAAAATAAGGGCCACTTACATATTTCTGTTTTTGAGTAAATTTTTAGATGTAAACTAATTAATAAGTGACTAATTAATGATGTCCGGCCTCCTTCAGTATCCAACCTCTTTAATGCTGGTGTTTAAGTCTTACAGCTGGCCAGAAATTGAAGCAAATAAAAAAAAACGAGTTTCAGGTCAAATTCCTTTCAGATGGAATCACAATTTTATTCTGTTAAAAAACTATTTCTGTCCATCTTTTGCTTCTTTTAACATCTTTTGTTAATAATGCCACGTCAACGAAGGCATATGGATACCATTACTGCCACCAGAGCCGTTACATTGATTGCTGAAGGTCATTCACAACGGTCTGTAGCTTTTTCGTTGGGTTTCTCTCGCCGAGCCATCCAAAATGTGTGGGATCGGTTCCAAGAGACTGGCAGTGTTGCAAGAAGACCTGGATCGGGCAGGGTGCGAGTGACTACGGCACAAGAGGATCGCTACATCCGATTGAGTGCCCGTCGAGAGCGCTCTGTGACGGCACGTAAGTTACAAAATCGCCTACGGTTGACAACGGGGACTCGTGTTAGTGACCAAACGATACATAATCGACTGCATGAAGACCAGCAAAGGTCCAGACGCCGAGTAGTACGAATTCCTTTATCTAGGGTTCAACGTGGAAATCGTTTAAGTTTTTGCCGCGAACATTCAGATTGGAGCATGAATCAATGGGGTATGGTGCTCTTCACAGATGAGTGTAAAGTGAAGCTTTGTAGTGATGATCGGTGGATTAGAGTATGGAGACGACAGGGTGAGAGATTTTCCGATGTCTGCATCAAGGAAATTGACCGCTTTGGAGGTCCTAGTGTGATGGTTTGGGCTGGGATTAGCTTACAATGCAAAACTGAGCTGGTTTTCTTAAATCATGGCACAGTAACTGCACAACGGTACATCGATGAAGTCATCAGGCCTCATGTGATTCCATTCTCACAGAGAGTGGGGCCAGGGTTCTGGTTAATGCATGACAATGCCCGCCCACACACAGCTCGGGCCACTCAGACTGTACAGGATGACTCCCATATTCGTGTCCTACCATGGCCAGCGTATAGTCCGGATTTAAATCCAATAGAGCATATGTGGGACCAATTAAAACGAAGGGTTAGGGAGCATGAGCAAGAGGTTCACAACCAGCAACAGCTTATGGATGCTCTGATACGTGCGTGGGAAGAGATACCTGATGAAAACATCAGAAACTTAATCGAGAGTATGCATTCAAGGCTCCAAGAGTGTGAAAACAGGAGAGGAGGACACACCCGTTACTAAACCATTAAAAAAAACAGCTTGTGTCAGTTTTTGTTTTGTTTTGCAAAGAGTTTCTGTTTAGTTTTTGCTGTTGACAATGGACTAATTTCATGTTAATTGAAATAAGTGAAACAATTGACTACACAATTAAATGGTTATTAGCATAAGTTAAAACAAAAGCTTTGTTACATGTTATTTTAATAAATATACATTACTGTTTACTATATTTTTCACGTAGCAATCAAAATACTTAGTGGCCCCTATTTTCTTTTGAGTAGTATATATATGTGTAGTAAATGGAGACTTGTTTAGCAATATTTATGGTGTATTTTTTTACTAGACTTTTTTGCTGTAAGACTCCCGAACACAAATAAATCAAAATAATTATGGCTATGATATAAAAATGCGAGAGAGAAAAAACCAACTGCTAAGGTGGCTATTAAATTTGATTTCCATCCAGTGTCTGAAATTGGATAAGTATGACTAAGTAGGTAGTAACGCTTGCAGTTATCTGGAAAAGAAAAATATCTGTTATTAACTACATTGATGTAATCGCTACTATTTCAAAAGTTTACAGTCGTGTTTTAGTGGCCTGGTTTTGACATATTCCTTATAGTTCCAGTATCAAATTCACGCCACTGAGACACAACTGTACACGCTTTCGAATAGCAGAATCGAGAAGCTGAAGATTGCTGGGTGCCTATCGAGTTTCATTCGACATACGAACGAGTTACGAAAACAAGAACTTGTATGGCAAAATTTCAACTCTTCTTATTAGTAGTTAATGACTGCTTATGCAGCCGGAACCAACGGCTTTACGTGCTTTTCGAAGCACGGAGGAGCTCGAGCTGATCGTTTTTTTGTCACCCATCCGATGACTGGTGTTTGCGAGAATCAGACAGGCGCGTTAACCATTGGCCATCGAGATCTTCAAAGAATATTTATTTAAAATTTTCATTTAAAATTATACAGTCACTTACAATAAAAAAATAACAATTCAATGTTGTTAGCGTCATGGCACCAGTTTTCGATCATTTAAGGGGGTGCAGCGCGGACGCAAAACTGCGAGTTTCAAGTTTCTTTATGATAGCGAGCGAGCGGCGCGTGGCAGTGGTGTGACAACGGCGCACAACTACGAATACGCACGCACACTAATATCTGTACAGAGTAGGCTGGTGATTTAATTAGAGCAATGTTTAGGGTAAGGTGGTGTAAGAGTGCGCAGTCGATAAGAGTGCGCATCAAACGTCATGCCGGCTCTGTACGAGGTCTGGGGCTAACTTCATTTGTGTTTTGGTTCATTAGTGATAAGGGTTGCGCTGCCGAAGAAATATCGTAATTGGTTAAAAAACGGAGATGCTACGTAAGTCAATAGATTTTTACTCATTTTGATCTAATTTTCTTGCGTTTTGCAAAGATATCTGTTCCGAAACTGTTAGTTTTACAAGAACATTCATTGATTATCCAAATAACGTATTTACTTGGCTAACCGATTCGTTCGAAAAACTTTGCTCATCTTTCAATAGATTGCGCCAGTGGTTTAATACCTACTTTCGTAAAATCATAGGCGATTAGGTAAAAAATAAGAAAAGTCTTAATATTTTCATATTCATGTTTTTTTATTGAAAAATAAGACAACAGTGAACTGCGGACTATCAATACAAACATTTTGATGTCGGATCATTGTTTCATTTGTGCTATATTTACAAAGTTTCTGAAGAAATAAGTTTTTAGATATCACTATTTTACGTATTGTTTATGCAGTTTCTGGGTATTTGTTTCAAATTCCAAGACAACCACGACCTTGTGAAAGGATCAAGCTAACCTACACTAGTCCTTTTAATGTATAAGACCTATTCAGCGCCTAACACCAGTGACTTAAAAACACGTAAATTTTCAAATTCCGCGCGGCACCCCCTTTTAAGACAGTTATCGAAAGTTTTCGTGACAAAAATATTACGAGATGACATCAAGAAAGCTGGTGGTATAAAATGGTGCCGGAATGAAAACGTTGGTTTGCTTTTGAGATGTTTAATGTAGGGATAAGTAAACCCAAAAAAGAAAAGAGACCGCGGACTATCGCCCGCCCCTTTTATATGCATAATCCCAACAGCGCCCCACATAGTTGAACCAGTATTCATCATCTCAGCCAAAAGACGTCCTCTGCTGGACAAAGGCCTCTCCCAAGGATCTCTACAACGTACCAGTATTATTAAAATGTATTTGCGAATTTGCTGAGTAAGCGCGTGAGAGCGAATCTGTTTCAATTGCAAGCCGTTTACCCGCGATTCGGCTAGATGGCGCTGTTTTACAGGTGGTCTGTAGACAATTGTTGCTAGACTAAATCAGTCGCTGGCTCCTATTTTTAATGATTTAAGGACATACGTGTTGATCACTGGTTCCTGTCGATCACTGGTGATACTAACTGTCCAGTAGTAAGCAGATGTATTGGGATTAGAAATCATCTTTCACGACATTTACTCGTTAGAATTTCACAACCAAAAGGATAACCTATTGTTTAAGAAACAAATTTTTTTTCAAACAACAACAACGACAGATTTTTAAGGTTTTCGTGGGTGCCAATGTATATGACATCTATTTCAAGATCCATAATGGCGGTCGTAATATTTTTTTATGTTAAAAGGAGGGAAACGAGCAGGCGGTCACCTGATGGAAAGTAGGTAATCACCACCGCCCATGGACACCCGCAAAACCAAAGTAATCGCAGATGCGTTACCGGCCTTGAGGAAGGAGTTGGATCTTGAGGAGGGAGTAGAATTGGGAAGGGGAGGGGTGAGAGATATGCCTCCGGTACTTTCACTCACCGGACAAAACACAATAGCAACGAGTGCATTGTTTCACCCCGATATTCTGTGAGAGGGTGGTATTACGCCGGGCGAGCCGGCCCATTTCGTGCTGCAACGCAGCGTGGCTCTACCACTCAGACAGTGTCAATCATTTAGCACCACCCAAGGGTCACGTATAGGGTCTCAAGGGTAAACCTACGGACGCCACGGACTAAGGACAGATTGCCAAATTGCAGAAAAACAAAAAAAATCATCTTTCAAGTACGTTTGAAGTTAGAAGTTTTTTTTTTAGTTTGCTGGGCGATTCCAGCTTCACCAGTCTTTTTTGTGAGCGGCGAGAAATTGAAAGGGTTCCAGAAGCCGTATGAAACGAAGCATCGTCAGAGGTTTTCTAGAGGGAACGGCATCACGCACTAGTGCGTGTCCCCGTGCCCTACTAGATTCTCCGAGGGGTTCGGATCGGATCGGAGGAAGTTCGATTTAATCGGAGGTTTGGTTTCCCTTACCGTGGCAATGAGAGGACGGTCAAGCGTGCAGATCTCCATCGGGGAGAAGGAGACCTTGTAGAGTAGGAGGTATTGGTGGAACTTGTCCAGCTCTTCACCTGAGAGTCGGTCGGTGTACTTCATGGCCAGCTTGCTCACCAAGCAGTTGGTACGGGACATCTGGTGGGAGAGACAATAATCTTATTCTTAATCCTAATAAAAACATGGATGTAGATGATTTTTTTCGAATGTCTTCAAAGTGGACAAAAACAGTGGTTTGTAAACTTTAAAAGTGGAACACTTAATTAAAAATGAATGTAAGTTTGGTAATAATAATAATAATTGGACCCTGCCCCGCTGCTGGTGGTACTCTAGGATTAGGTATTTATAATGTTTTATTGTTTTTATATTAAAATATTGTAAAAATCTAGTTTTAAGAAAGAAAATAAATAAAGGAGATAATAATAATGATAATAAATAACTTTATTTGCCTCTAACAAAAAACACAGTAGATATACACAATAGTTATAGTTTGAAAATCTCGTAGAATTTCCAGCTTCCCTTTTTTTCTTTATTTCACGAACATTGCGTTTCCGTCAAGTTTTTTTAAATATTCTCAGCTCATTTTATGTCCCACTGCTGGGGCACGAGCCTTCCCTATGGATGGATAGAGAAAACGGGCCATAAACCACCTGCGTGGTGGTGGAATTCGAGCAATGCGTCTGCATTGTGTCTACAAGTGAGAGATGTTAAGTCACTTTAAGTTTTTTCTTTGTAGGTTTGGTATTTACTTAACTATGTAGTTTATCATCATCATCATCAACTCATTTATGTCGCCACTGCTGGGGCACGAGCCTTCCTTATGGATGGATAGGGAGAACGTGCCATGAACCACCACGCGGGCCCAGTGCGGATTGGTGGTTATTAACGACTGCTAATACAGGGACCAACGGCTTTACGTGCCTTCTGAAGCACGGAGGAGCTCGAGATGATAAATTTTTGGTCAGCCATCGAATGACCGGTCTTTGCGAAAGTGGCTTAACCTCAGCACTCGCAGACCGAGCGCGGTAACCACTACGCCATCGAGCTCCTCTTTTTTAAATACTCTAGCTAAATACTTAGCTCCATACACTTTCACTTGATCTTATGTACTACTCAGAATTAGATCGTACATAACAACAGTGCCAATTTGTTTTGTATCTTATCTTATTATAGTAAGCCCTGCAGTGGTTTCCCGCTCTGACCGATTGTTAGAATCTTTTGTACCGCTTCTTCATTCTAATTTGCTTCATCAGTGAAGACAAATGCCATAAGATTGGCAATCTCTTTGAGGGTGAAGAGCCTAGTCTTCTGGTTTCGAAAGGGAACCAATTCCAATAATTAATTGACATTGTGAAAATTAAAATTGGTAGGTACCTGATGTAATTTTTGCAAACATAGATTTTTTTTATTTTGTTGTGTTTTTGGGTGTTGTGATTGTCCTTTTTTTTGTGTGTTTGTTTGTGATGGAAAGTGTCCTTTTATGATAGGGCATTTTCCAATATTTTTAACGCTGTAAAGGAGAAAGAACTTGACACTTGCTGAGTTTCTTGCCGGTTCTTCTCAGTACAAGGTCTCCCGCCCAGAGTAGACTTACGAACCGATGGTATAATGACCTTCATAAGAGCTATTTGTAGCCTAAACTGAATTAATGATTTTGAATTTTGACATTTAGACGTGTTATTGAATGCCACTGTTCAATCAAAGAGCTAGCCGTGCAATTACACTTATTAACGATTTGGCTCCGAAAGATACATCATACATTTCAAAATGATATACCGGATTCTTTAATATGGTAATTAAAATATATTTACCTCGACATTGGTCCGATGGCACGGCTCTATAATCGCGACCATCCATAGCACGTAATTCATTATCCAGTTTGCAGTCGCTATGACATGAGTGGGACTAAGCACCGCATGTACTGGGAAGAGATATAATTTGTTTTTGTTAAGATATCTAAGTTCATCGTTAGATGGCGCTTTACTAGTTTGTAGAAAAACGAATTTAAATATCATATAGTGAGTGATTTTTATTATTATTTTGAATTTTGCATTTACAGTGCTATATATTAGGTCACATTTTATCAACTTCAAATATTTTAAGGATAAATTCAACAACATATATAAACTATTTTTATGAAAAGACCTTAAACTTTTGTACGCTAGTTTTCAAGAAAAACGCCAAAAGACATTTCAATTAAAAAGAAAAATAAAGCACTTTCGGTAGTTCCAATTCAAGGAGCCGAAACAGAGAGGCCGCAATGCCTTCACCGCTTACACATGCACCTAATTTCATTCAAAAGAGCCGACAGAGAGGCCGCTCTTAAAAATATTACAATTTTTGTGTCACAAAAAGTAAAAAAAAAAATAGTCAAAATTTTTTTTAAAATGCTAGCGACTTATTTCTCTGATTTAATTAGATGTTTTGTCAAAATATTTGCAGTTGATAAAAAGTGACCTTATATAGGTAGTTACTAGATAAAATTGTACTGCTGCTACCGCTGAGCTATCGAGACCCCGGTCAGAGCATTGCACCGGTTACCCAAAGGTCGTGGGTTCGATTCCCACTCGAGCTTCATAAGACTGGTTGTTTTTTTTTCATATCTTATGAGTAAGCTCTTAGCCTTCATCTCACCTGATGTTAAGTGATGATAACGCCGAAGGTGGAAGCGCACTTCATTCGGAATCCTCAACTAGTAAGGCACTGGCTATCTTACCTCTAGCTGCCGAAACACAACAATGCTACAAATATTGATGTTATGGCGACATATTTAGATAAGATGGTGGTAGCTTGCCAGGCGGACACACAAGTCCTGCCACCAATTAACAGCCACAAATTAAATTTACTAGAAAGAAGTTATTTCTAGAAAAATTTAATCTTATAAAGGGTAAAATCATGGCACTTTTAGCCGCTTCTGCTTCTGCTGGTCTGACACAAGGTCTCCGCCGAATATCAGCGTTGCAGGACTTGCAGGTGATGTTCATGCTGCAACATGAGCTTAGTGGTAGTGGGGTACTTTTCGGTTGTTAGGTATTGGGTATCTTGAAATTGAATAGATATTTTTGTTAACATAATTGAGTTTGTTTAACCCGTGGTGATGAGATGAGTAGATCCAGATCCAATAAGATATGAAGATAATTTCAATAATTTTTCTAGCCATTGTTTTTTGCAGTTTTTCTAAGCACCGCTGGAAACATATACCCATGTAGGTTCACCCAGCAATTGTGAACATTCCCAGACAATTAAATAAACGACTTACTAAACGACGCTATGAGAGCGTACGGTGTTGTGATGAGTGCGAGGAAGCAGGTGACCAACACAGCCATGTTGGAACAGCCGGTGGCCTCGTTGAGTTCCCTGACCAGGTCGCAGATGCCGCTGCACTTCAAAGACAGATGGTGGACAATTTGATCTACCGATTCGGTTTCTTGCCCTGTTGGAAATAAATGTCAATGTCTATGTCATATCAGCATAATTCTTCCGCACGCGTGTGATAGTCAATGAACTCCTCCTAAAAGATTTTATGAAACTTTTTGTGTGTACGTTTTAGTGGGAATCCTGGATGGTTAAGATTCACAATTGTTGAACCCAGTAGGTGGCGCAATATGGTTCTAAGATATATTTTTAAACCATCATGGGTACCTCTAATCACTCACAAGTGTGTGATATAAAGCATTGTCAACTTTAACTAGTCAAATCAAGAATTCTGTCCCTGCTATTGACTTGGGATTACGCTCAATCCGAAGAAATTTTAAAAGTTACGGCCTAATTTGGCCTTCCATCAGGTAGTGGACGGCATTGGTACTTATCACTGCTGTCCGATCCCAAGATTAAATCGCAGGGCTACCTTGAGCTACCTTGAGCCACACACGCACTTAACTCATTCCTACATACATGCACTCCACATCTGCGCATTGCACCGTCCGATAATTAATAATTAATAAATCTATGATTTGTTATTGTCAGAATCATGCTGTTAATCATAATTGTTTGTAATGAATAGCCACATTGTTACCCTTGCTAACCCTAGAGAATTGACCCCCACGAGCCAGGCCTAGCCTAGTGTGGGAGTCATTGTACACTCCTGTAACACCGCTTACTATTATTTTTGGTAAATAAACATTTTCATTTTCATTTTTCATTTTCATTTTCACTCAAGGGCACGAAGTCGAAGTCGAAGTGTGTCTATTTATTGTTTTCTGAAGTTTAAACGAACACTACACATTTAAATTAAACAACTTTACGGATCTACCCGCGTTTATTTAACATATTGATTTAGATTATTTTATCCTGAAGTTTCAAACCCAGGGTCTGTAGTCACACACAGGAACACTCGTCTAATCAATATGTAAAATAAACGCGAGTAGATCCGTAAAACTTGGTTTATTTAAATATCTATATATTTGTTCCAAAACTAGCTTACCCAAGAGGCCTTTGATTTGGCTAACTTCTTTTTTGCCATACAGTAAGGTTTCGAGCAAGTCGTTGGTTGCTCTTAAGACCGAATTGATTTCCAGAACAACAAATATGAACTGCTGTATCGACAGTAACACCGCGAAGACCTGCACGTAGCTGACGAGGTGTAAAAAGGTGGTGTTAACTGAAAAAAAACAGGCAATGTAAAATGTTTCTTTACACGTCACCATTAAAATCTAAATTGCAACTGTCTCTGGAATTCGCTTCCAGTTGCGATCAGGCATGCGAAATCCATTCACACATTAAAAGAGCTCGTGAAAAAATTCTACCTTTCCGTTTAACTCTGTCCTGCTGCAAAAACTGCCATATTCACTACTTTCCTACCTGAGACTACTATTAAGTTTAAGTAGGTTTTTATATATATTTATCATTATCATTAGGTAAGTATATATTTATCACTAGCTGTGCCCGCGGCTCCGCCCGCGTGAAATTAGGTCTGTGTCAGTAAGCGGCTAATTCACCCCTAATTTCTCTCCCACTCCCCTGGAGACGGAGCTTGAAGTAGAGTTGAGAGATGGATATGTGAGAGAACTGTAGACCAGATAAAATATTTTGTTGACGTAATTTAATGTATATTGGACGATACAGTGCCACTTTTGTATTTTTACGTCCTTGACTGTACCTATACAAATCATGTCCATGGCAAATATCATATATCATCTAAATCGGTAGGTACTCCAATCAAATCAATTAGAGGAAAGGAGAATAAATATTTAAAATGTGTATTTATATTTTATTTTGTTAATATGTACATATATCATATATTATTTATAATATTTCTTTGTACACCACATTGTGAGTCTTTTTTGCGGGCATCAGCACGAACAGCTCCGTGCAGCTGGTGACGCGCGAGCACGCCACGTAGAGCTGCCCGTGCGAAATGCAGCCCGTGCGCAGGTCCACGCCGGCCGGCGGTACGCAGCGTCTGTCCCTGCGACTTGTTGATGGTCATAGCGAAGCAGACGCTCACGGGGAACTGTAGGCGCTTGAAACGGAACGGGAAGTTGCTTGGGATGAGGAGGACGTGCGGGAAGAACATGGCTTCTCCAGCGCCGCACCTCGTCAGGATTTGTACCTCGATAAGGTTTCATTGCAGCTGTACTACTTTTAACCGGGTTCCGTTGCATAATTTCGGAGGCGACAAATTACGAAGAAGCATGATCGGAACTCCAACTTTCAGGGTTAATGTGTGTGTGCTGGGAGTCCTGAAGCACTCAATGAGTTTAGGAACTCCACCGGGTATGTTGTGACGTTACTTTCATCCAAGACAGCGTTGATGGAATTATATACTGCTTGTTCATCTTCGATTTCCGCCAATATCCATGCATTAACTGCCGTTGCCTGTTCATTTTTCGGCGTGAGTATGGCTCTCTCATAAACCCAAGAGTTCACATGTCGCGTCACCTGGCTGAGGTCTCCATATACACTCCGAATGAGGTCTTCAATGGACAGAACGACCCTGCATAACGTCTCTGATAATCGAACCAGGCCGTTAGTTTCCTTTAGAAGTCCTTCTCCAACCTGAAGCAGTACCTGGGCGAATTCTTGGACATGTGAGCCTCCTCCTTGTTGGACTCGTATATTCTCAGTCAGGCGCAGCTTCTCATTCCTGTAGAACTCTAGCTTTATCACAGTTTCTTGATACACCGCAGACAGGAGTTTCCGTGCTGTCCAAATCTATTGGGATCTTGAAAGTTGTGTGAACCGTTTTGTCACCAGGCAGCAATGTAGCTGCGATTCCCGAAGAAGCCACAGCTAGCGCGATTTTTCCTTGTTTCCTCGTTTCTGCCAGTAGGATACCAGTAAGGAACGTCATTCGCGCGTCCAAGAAAAATATTTTACCGTTCAACACTTCGGACGACTCTGTCGAATATGTGCCGTTGCTCTGTATTCAGCATGGGGATGTTGGCCTTTTGCGAAAGATTAGTTTTTTCGGGAAGGCATTTTTTTTGTGGCTTTTGTGGATATGAAATCTCTTGTGGTTGAGATGTATTTTGCCAACATGGTAATGCGTACAAAATGCGAGTCCCAAATCGTTTGTCATTTACTCCGTAAATGTCAGAGAAAAATGTTTATTTTTCAAAGACATTCGTGGCCATTATTATTATTACGATTAGGTATAATAAAAATTAGGTTTAATAATAATTCATAATGGAACACGCGTTGATTTACCACTACGTAACTATGTAAACTTATTTTTAGTTTTTTGATTACCTACTTAATGTTTACATGTCACAACATATTAGTTTCAGCGCCATCTGTTAGTTAAGCAGGGTACTCGAACATGTTTGAAAAAAGTCTGCACATCCTTCCTAAGTAGGCGCCATTTCTGGCCCTTTTAGAAGTTGAATTTTTATAGCCTACAACCTGGCCGGGGATTTTATCGACAGAGTAGTAAAGTTTGCATAAAAATCCGTTCAGCCGTTTTGACGTGATGCGCGGTCAAATAAACAGACAAACAGATAAACAGACAAAAATTTTAAAAACTGTTGGAACGTGTTTTGTTGTCGATTCTAAGTATCGCCAGCCAACTTTTTTTTGAATATCTTCCATGCACAGACTTTCGACCCTCTTTAGCTTTATTATATGTATAGATAGATTATTATTATTATTTTGCTTCATTTATAAAATACAGAATATTCTAGTATGTTTTAATAGTTTCACCTCTGATTACAGTTTATTAGCTCTCTCTATCCGACTGGTTATCTAGAAAAAATCGCTTGAAAGCGCGATAAAACCGCCAAATTGTCACTTTGTAAATTATTTATTTTTTGTTCATGTTTATGTTTTATAGTGTTGCAATAAAAGTATTATCTATCTATAATGATGCTGAATGTGTCTACGAAGAGAGGGTGTGTTTCAGCGTCTCTTGAGCTATTTTATTTATATAAACAGTATTTTTTTAATATTAATCATATCGGCTGATTACTCTAAAACATGATAAAAACATATTTTATCAAAAATGGGTTATGAATGCAGATATCTGTAATCGACGCTCTGTCCACTGGTAAAATGGGATAAACGCTAAGACTTTTCAACGCAAAGATACATAAGTTAAAATATGGTAAATGGCAAGAAATACCAATAATCATTCTGTTGAACAGAAGTAAATCAAGTTATCACTGAATTCGAGCAATGCGTCTGCATTGTGTCTACAAGTGAGAGATGTTAAGTCACTTTAAGTTTTTTCTTTGTAGGTTTGGTATTTACTTAACCATGAAGTTTATGGTAAAGTAAAATAATATGAACTCATTTATTAACCTTTATCATTAGCTTGTCATTTTTATTCTAACTACTAAGACCTTGTGGAAAATATAGATTTAATATTTTTTTTTTCAATTACAGCTTAAATCATTGTTGTCGCAGAAGTGGCTGCAAAATTATTAGTGATTTTTTATTTGTGTTTCATTTAACCCCATTAATACCCAGTTTTTTTTAATATTTTTATAATTAATACTTAAATGTTTCTATTGCATGAGGTGTTTACCTTTAAGTGTTTGCAACATTATGTTACTTAGTTTGTAAGAATATATAAGAATATTTATGTTAGCAAATGTTGGTAAGCCTATAAATAAAAAAATAAAAAAAAAAAATAAAAATAAAAAAAAACAGATAAGGGTGTGCCCTCTGTCAATAATATTAATTTATAGATAACTTCTCCGCAAGTGATGTTGCATAAAAGGAACACAGATAAAGTAGAATATTTAATCAATCAATAGGCATGTAAAAGTTCGCAACAATTCAATTGAACGATAGTCCACTTGAACCTTTAAACCTTATTATCTCAGTTCAACGAAATAACCAAACAACGAAAAACGTTTTGGGACTGTCTTATGATTTTTTTCCATTTTTATCTGTATGTTTGAATTGTTTTGTCCCAAATAAATTTATTTTGATTTGATTTGATTTTGATTTGAAATGTACACTAGGGGCACAAAACAAACAATCTAATTTAATATAATATTATATGTATTACTTGTGAGATACATTGTGTTTCCATGCAATGGCCAAGTCAATCTATTATATTTTATATTTAAACCATAAACGATTTTTAATTTTGAGAACTTGGTATTACATGGATCTCACAACTTTTTACGGTAGAAGAACTGTGTTGCAAGACTTGGTTTTTTTTACAAGTTTGTTTTTGATGGTTTATACTTTACCAGTAAGCAGACGATACATAGATTAAAACTAAGCGGTTAAGGACAAATACTAACCTCATTTTATTGTGTAATTTAGGACGTGATGGTAACAGATTCAGTATACTTACGATGTCCTTGTTCATCGGTCCAACAATTGTAATAATCTACCGCAAAACTTGCAAACGTGTATAAAAACCACAATACAGAGACAATTTTATATTTTTTTAAATTGTCACTTTCAATTTTCAGGGTTGCTTTGATCTGAAAAATCAGCAGAAAACATTAAAATAACGGAAGAAAGATTTTTTATGCAGTTATACGAAAGTTTGGTAGGATAATTATGCCAGTGACTAAGTTTCCTTTTCCTCGAACGCAAAGTGCTTACACAAGAAGAATTTTTTTTTAAAGACAAATTATCTACGTAGTCTAATCTTTAGGTGCTATTAAAAACGATTCATATTCGCTGACAAGTATTTCTTTTTTATATAGTAGAAGGAGGCAAACGAGCAGGCGGGTCACCTGATGGGACGCAATCACCGCCGCCCATGGACACCCGCAAGACCAGAGGAATCGCAGATGCGTTGCCAGCCTTTAAATCAAGTATTGGCAATTTTGGCAAATCACTCCGCTGACTGGCATTAAGCAGGAGCGGACTCCAGGTGCGAAGACAGGTAGTGGAGCATGTTTGTGGCCCCCACCCCTACGACCTGGTCAACCCGAGCAGCCTTCAGAGGCGCCCTCGAGCTGTTACACTCCCGATCTGATCTGAACCGCTCGTAGAATCTAGTAGGAAATTTGAGAACACGGGAACCTCTAAAAAACCTGTGACGGTGTTTCGTTTCACACGGCCTGAGGAAACCTTGAAGTTTCACGCCACCTGGCCCCCAAAAAGGCCAAGAGACAATCGGCAAACTCTCTCAAAAAACAAAAGCATTTTTGTCTCACTAGCCATCGTCACCTTACCAACCCGCAAGTTACTATTTCATTATACGTTAATGCGCTGGGTCTACGATTGATAAGCTTAAGAAACTTTTACAAAAGCCGGTCATCGTATGGGTGACCACAAATTTATCATCTCAAGCTCCTCCGTGCTTCGAAAAGTACGCAAAGCCGTTGGTCCCGGCTGCATTAGCAGTCGTTAACAACCTTCAATCCGCACTGGAAGAAGAAGAGAGACCAACACTCAAAACGTGCTTACAACAATGGACCTTGACAGTGTTGCGTCAAAGTCCATTGTTGTTGGCACGTCTTGAGTGAATTCTGTATCGAGTTCGGCGGTGATTTTGTTTCAGAATCGCACGGCAGGTTTCTAAAGATCGATAGGTCCGAGTTGGCATAAAGAAGGAAAGAATGGCGTGCTCTTTTGTCGGAGGCCAAGACCCACTTCGGGTCCCTGAGCCAGAGCAATAAGTAAGTAAGTAATCCGCACTGAGCCCGCGTAATAGTTTATGGTCCATTCTCCCTGTCCACCCATAGGGAAGCCTTGTGCCCCAGCAGTGGAGACATAAAAAATGAGCTGGTGATGAGATGATGATGACCTCTTCGACGCCACTGTACCTTTTGAATCTTGTGCAAGCAATTTAAAATCCCCTTCGTTCTCTTCGAGGCTGTGACTCCCACGATACTGGATGAGATCATTACTATGATATAGTTAAGTGCCCACGTGAAATATCCAATATGAGATCGGTAGAGTGTTCTCATTTTGCCCATCGGATCGGATAAGGCCAAGAAAATTAGAAGAAGCGCGGCTGTAACAAACGTAAAGTAATTTAAGTTCAATTTAAGCACAATGATATGTATTCAATTTGAACAAGAACAAAATTAAAACATGTAAAGCCTAACTAGATAATCTTAGAGTAGTCGTGTTTTGTTCCAGTCATGTAAACTTCATTTCAATTTAAAGTAAAAAAAAACAAAACACGCTTTATCTATTCGAAGCTCTTATTAGTAAGAGTGGGCTAATGTAGTAACGTACCACAAATATAGGGTGTTTCCTTGCTGAATAACTAAGCTGATTCTATATACAAAAAGAGCCAGCTTTTGTGTTATCACAGTAACTCAACCGTTATGCGAATTTTTTTAATAAAGAGGAAGATAGTGAGAGTGAATCCATTCAGCTCCTGATACAGCAAACCAACCTTATTCCCAGAACAAAGGGCGTTGACGTGACAAACATGATTGATGATACGTACACGCACATTCTTCTACTGTCCCATGACATCTTGTATTTTAAAACATCCACAATGTGTGAGAAGCCTGATTATGGCATTTGGACACTCATTGTCCAAATGTCAAAACCAAATGTCAAAGTCAATATCAAAATCAAGCCACTGAGACATGATTGAAGTCGTTTTAAAATAGCAGACTCGAGGCACAGGGGCCTCCTTATGAACTAACCTTTCTTGAGCTAACCCTTCTCATACAACTACCATGACTCATGAAAGCAGTATTATAGCAATGTTATTTCATTCGTGAAAACACTGCATTAATACTGCTTTAGAAGCTTAATGATTTCTCATGAGCTTTTAAAGCAGAAAGCCCCAGGTCTAATGCCGTCGCCACATACATAATTGACAAGACACACTTACTGGTTAACGCCAAGAAAACATAACCAAGATAACTCAGTATCGGCGAAAACCGGACACGCCAACCTTCATTCAGCCTTTGGAACCGCACCGGCGCTAGTCCCAGCACTTGGCCTATGCGAAAGATCAGATATAATGCCCCGGACATCACGCATACGTCTTCGAGCTCGCTGACCGTTTGGGAAATAGGTTTCACTTCCACAATTTTCGGCGATGCTGGAAAATAGGTCATGTTATCGACGTGGTAAGGTGCTAAACCGAATATATCCTCTACCATGTTTTGTTGGACGAAGGTACCGAGGACCTCCTCGAACCGATTACCGTGGCCACACCTCCTTCGCGAACGAATAGAACTTTGGTAACTCATTTTTTTATCCTTCCTTTAATGTGAGGTCCTTTAAGAGGGATGTGAAAACTTGAGGGTCGGCAAGATGAGGAAGGCTAGGGTGACACAATCCTGTCTTCACATCTGACCTCTTCTTCTGCTTAACATCCAGTAGAGTGGAGTCAGTACCCTACTCTTCGATGTACATTTTTTTAAATGCGCACTCTGGCAAAACATTTGTATTTATTTATTTAGTCAGCGATCGATTTACATTCGGTCATCAATGTGTGTCTGACTACGGCCGAAGACAGCGCCACAGATAGTGACAGGGTCTGTGTTTGGTTTGTGTTCGATACCACGATAACATACAAAGCATACGATGACACAATGACCTGGTGTGACATGACAGCCGGCTGTCAATTATGGCAGGCATGTAAAAGGACACGTCGTACGATAGCCATTGTCTAAAAGCTGGTTAGCTGACTGTCCCCGACTTTGTCTGAATGGAATAGTAGCTAATGTCTACTAACCTCTGTATTTTCCTAGAGTCTAGATAGTTTCATAAGAATTGGCTAATTGATTTTTTTTACTGAAGAGTAGGTAAGATATTCTTCCTGATGATAAATACGCTTCTATTTGAAGTCTAGATGCGAAGGCAGCTAATGGAGCAGGATTCTCAGAAGCCTTACTACCTGTCCTCAGTATTAAGGGGGTGCCGCGCGGAATTTTGAAAACTTACGTGTTTTTAAATCACTGGTGCTAGGCGCTGAATAGGTCAAATACATTAAAAGGACTAGTGTAGGTTAGCTTGATCCTTTCACAAGGCCATGGTTGTCTTGGAATTTGAAACAAATACTCAGAAACTGCATAAACAATACGTAAAAGTAATGATATCTAAAAACTTATTTCTTCAGAAACTTTGTAAATATAGCACAAATGAAACAATGATCCGACATCAAAATGTTCGTATTGATATTCCGCAGGCCACTGTTGTCTTATTTTTCAATAAAAAAATATGAATATGAAAATATTAAGGCTTTTATTATTTTGCGTATTCGTAGTCGTGCGCCGTTGTCACACCACTGGCACGCGCCGCTCGCTCGCTATCATAAAGAAACTTGAAACTCGCAGTTTTGCGTCCGCGCTGCACCCCCTTAATGAAATCACCTAACAGTTCTTTAAAATATTAACCTATTTTTATTTGACCTAACTAACTGGCTTACCAGTCCACTAACCATTTATAGCTCTTAAATCTCATGAAACATTTTATTAATTAACTAGTCATAGTTACTTACTCATTGTCATTGTAGACGATTTTCATAAGCAACTTTTGAACAACAATTGTACTTAAACTAAACCCAACTACTATTGCGTGACTTTCAGCTTTTTAGTGGCATACCGTAATTAGTACACAAATATTATTTCCGTTGTTAAAGATCAGTTTACAAATACATTATTTTCTATGATTGACATGTCAATTAAGTTTACCAAGGGCGGCAACGCTTTAATGCTTTTCCAATAATTGTTGTCTGCGAGTATGAAATAACTTATCTCTATATTTTCCTTAAGGATAGAAAGTTTCATTAGAATTGTTTTAATAGTTAAAAGTATTGAACATTGGGGCTTTTAAATAAAATAAACGTTGATGACGTAGTTGTCGACATTGAATAAGGCTCCTTTGGCTTATAAAGTAACCCCCTTATTCATAAAAACTATTTAAGCATTATTTAGTTAATCATTGTTTTGTCTCTTTTTCTCAAATTCAAAATGACGTTTGTGTGACGTTGACAAAACAATATTTAACTAAATAATGCTTAAATAGTTTTTTATGAATAAGGGGGTAAAAATATATAGTGTAGTTTAATTTCGGCGAGTTGGATTGAGCCACCATAGCATAGTTGGCAGTGCACCTGACCCGGCATGTCATGAGGTGCGGGTTCAAATCCCGCTCGTGGAAGTTTTTTCAACACTTTATCTTTTAAAATGTTCAAATAATTTTTAACGCAAATTTTGTTGCGAACTAATTACAAAAACACAAATGTTGAAAAAATTTCCACGAGCAGGATTTGAACCTGCACCCTTCTGACATTCCGGGTCAGGTGCTCTTCCAATTGAGCTATCGTGGTTCTAACCAGCCCACCGAAATTATTCAACACTTTTTACTTTGTAAGCCAAAGGCGCCTATTCAATGTCAACAACTACCGTCATTAACAATTAAATTGCTTTCATTTATTTTAATAATTCCTTCATCATTTAAAAACAATACAATCCAGGTTTAACATTTGTTGATGTGAAATGATTGTTTATTTACACATCACAGGTTTATCCCCGATCCGATCCGAACCCCTCGGAGAATCTAGTAGGGCACGGGGACACGCACTAGTGCGTGATGCCGTTCCCTCTAGATAACCTCCGAAGGTGATTCGTTTCACACGGCTTGAGGAACCCTTTAAGTTTCTCGCCGCCCCCAAAAAAGCCCGGTGAAGCTGAAAATGCCGTCTGAGGCCATCAGCAAACTCTCTCAAAATAAAATATCACAGGATTCACAAGCATGCTTTTAATAGTAAAAAATCACAAACAATACTAATGAACAGTTTGAGATTCTGATAATTGAAATTGGATGATTATCACTAAGTACGTCGCAACGCTGCCAACAATCTGTAACAGAACAGTAACACGTGAGTTGATAATTTAGACATGAAATGAAATTATACATAAAATATTCAGGTTTATTAGACAGTGCTGAGCAATATTTTTTTGTAAAAAAATAAGATCAAGCTGTTAAGTCGATCGAGTCGATAGGGCTGTGGTAAACGCGCTCGGTCTGCGATTGCTGAAGTTAAGCCACTTTAGCAAAGACCTGTAATCGGATGGGTGACCAAAAACCTGGCACGTTATGACGTTTTTGCCGATTGCGTAAGGAGTCGTTACCAACCACCATTCCGCACTGGGCCCTCTTGATGGTTCAAGGTCCGTTCTTCCTGTGGTGTTCCCTTGCATAGACTGCCCTAGTAGTGACGTCATAGATCGAGTAATGATGGTAATTAAAAAATCATCTTACCGAAGCCACTAAAGACCGCGTCAGCGTGCAAATGCCAAGAGGGCTGTATGTAACCTTGTTTAAAAGTAGAAAGGTAGAGAATTTGTCCAGTTCCAATGACATCAGTTCATCGTTGGACTTTAAGATCATGCGGCTGACGAGCAAGTTGGTACGGTTGATCTAGAAGGTAAATAACTTCATTAATACCTCTAAGGGTCTACATACCCGGACTGCTCAAGCAGTTAGCTAGTTATCAAAATACACGGACCGCTTGAACAGTCATAGTGAAACTGCCATTTCACCAAGCGGCTGACCGCCCGGAGCAGTTGCAACTGCATGAGCGGTTCCATGTATGTTTGTGAATAGAAGACTGTAGCTAGTCGCAGCTCGCAGCTTGAAGCAGTCAATCTTGACTGCTTCAAGCTGTCCGTGTACGGCCACTATAAAGGCCTGGCCACGACTTTTGGCTTAGCTTTTTGCGGCTCCTCGGCAAAAACCGCTCGCCGCTGCCGTCGGCACGTTGTGGCATGCTTCATACGTTTCTGTACATTTGTTTTTACCGCTCGTCGCTTTCGAGCTTTGGAGCCGCTCACCGTGGCCGAAACGTATTCAAAATGCGAATTCAAAGTTTTTATTTTGTTAACTAACGAATACCTCTAGCTGCGTTCTGTGACTCGGCTCGACCACTATAACAGTGCAGCTGAAGTGCAGCCCGCTCCACAGCAGCTGCATACACACTCCGAACATATCCTCGTTTTTGTCTGGGGTGCAAATCGAAAGGAAACTTGTATCACACATTTTGTGTTTTCGTGAAATTTGTTTAAACTTTCACACAAAAATTTATTTAGATTTATTTCTGTTTTTTTTAATACAGTAGGTAGATAAACACTTGATCTCTCATTAATGTCACTATGCCATTAATCCGCAAATCTGCGGCGCGGCGGGAGAAGTTTTACTGAGGAGATGCGACGAAAAACCCTGCAAGGGCATTTCTTTCCTCCCTGCTGGGTATAAAACCTTTATCACGCAAACTTCTTTTCGATAGGCATAATTTCAATTGGCATACTTCATCACACTAATATTATAAATGAGAAAGTTTGTGTGTATGTGTGTATATTTGTTGCTTCTTCACGCTGCAACGGATGGATGGATTTGGATCAAATTCGGCATACAGATAGTTTATAACCTGGATTAACACATAGAATAGTTTTTATCCCGATATTCCCACGGGAATGAATGGAAACTGTTAAAGCGGTACGAAGTCCGCCGGGTCCACTAGTATGCCATAAAAATCAAAAAGCATAGTATTGAAGAACAAGAAGAAAAAGAAGAAGAAGAAAAAATAATAATTAATTTAAACACAGACAAGATACAATCTATACTAATATTATTATATTATTATTTAATTTAATAATTATTATTATAGTATTTTTGTATGTATGTATGTATGTATGTATGTATGTATGTATGTATGTATGTTTGCAACGAATAAACTCAAAAACTACTGGACCGATTTTAAAAATTCTTTCACCATTAGAATGCTACATTAGCGCTGAGTAACATAGGCTATATTAAAATATATAAAACGACAATTTAATTTTCCAATAAAAAATGATTTGTTTGTTTTGTTGTATAATTGTGCAAAGGCATAATATTAAAAAATCATAATAGTTATTATCCATTATTCTATTTGGCATAACTTAAAAAGCATAATTTAAAAGCATAATCACATTATGTATTTTAGTATCTTATTAGTTACTTTTTCAAAGCTCAAAGCGTCATGTTACAAACATTACTACTGAGAGGATGCGAGCGAGCTAAGCGAGCGTGTCGAGACAGCTAATAAAGTAGGAACTGAATTTAGCATCATACATAATGCAAATTTCAAAAGTATTTTAGATGATACATACATATATGTAGGATTAAATGGTACGGCGTTATAATTAAATGCAGAAGGAAGGAAAGCAGCAGAAACATCACGCCAACACCGTGACAGTCATCTAGCTGTCTCACCGCGTCGCAGACTTCGCTGCACATTAAAGCGAGACAGCGTATAGTTTTGTTGATCGACTTTGGAACTGGAGGTGGAGGTACCTTAAAATCTGTTTCAGAAAAAAATAATGTTTAAACGATTGTCGTGGACGAATTGAAGTGTTTAAAGGATTCTTATCGAAATCAAACTTTGAAATGGTTCTCAAAAACCAAAGAAAACCAAAACATGGGCATGTTTATGTTAGGTTCTTATATGACTATGACTTTCTCATTTTTCTTTATCTTATTGTTCAACGCTAATTAACAGAAGGCTGTTACTCTACAGTCAAAATTACAGAGAATTATCCCAATATTTTTTAGTTTTTTTCTAAATCTTAGCTAAATATCTTACGATTTTTCCGACTGTCACAAGCCGTCTTTTTATCTGTTTTAATGAATTATTCTTTAATCACTTGTATATTACTTGAATACTTTCTTGAATATTTCGACGGGAAGGCACATTATTAAATATAACTTAAACTTTTGATCACCTATTATTAGATTAACATTATAATTGTTAACGAGGTAAAATGCTTTGCGCATACGCCGGAGGTAGGGACGACTCCGGGTTATGTGTTCCTCATCTTCCCTCGTTCAGCCACTTATAGCTCGACGAAGGGAAGGGAGGTATACCCACTTAAAAACTTAGGATCATTCGCTCTCTGCCTCAGGGATGGTTCGGGATCACGAACGTCAAGCACCGAGTTAAATCTGGTCTTTACCTGCATCATATTTGATCGTGGCCATCGAGTCGATTATCACGTTGACGTAATTGTTTGGTATTTTTGATGGATAATCTGATACTGCAGTGTCCATAGATTCACCTGTCAGAAAAACAATTGTTATAGTATTCATACACAACGTAAATACACGTACTATGTGTGGCATAAAGTCGTAAGGAAATGAACAGGCAAATGCTTCTTTATTTCTTCACGTCACGTCACGTTCGTGAGAAATCCAGAATAAAGCCAGATCAAACTCAGACTGGTTTCATACGCTCGCTGTCCCAAGTGCTTTGACTCTTTTCCCTCGAACCACTCAACCCGAGCGGAACTCCTAGCCTTTAGAGGCGCCCTTGGGTGGTTTCGCTCTTGATTCCTTGACTCAGGATACGCTTGCGTGATGATACACTACCCTCAGGAAACTCTCTGAGGATGTTTGCTCACTATACCTTAAGAAACCTTTAGTTTATATCCGCCCGCCCCAAGTCCGTTTACGTTGAAAAGGTCATGAGAAGCCTATAGCAATTTCTTTTCAAAGAAAAGTCATTAATGATCTTACTATGTCTACTTATCAATTCTGAGACTTCTTCGACGATATTGTTGACAGCAATCAAAGATTTGGTCACCTCCAAAGCGCTGAAGACGAACTGCATCTCGAGGAGGACCAGCAGCAAGTACCCGTAGTAGAAGAAAGAGTAGAGGCACGCTGCTTTAACTAAAAACATGTTATTATCAGCATTTCAAATCAACGTCAAATGCTACAACTAGAATGCTGGTACCGGGTAAAGGGGGTCAATTAAGATGAAGGACTGAGCGAATCAAGACAATATATTAAAAATGATTTTACAAATCATTTAATAAGTAAAATCACTCAGGCACTTAAAGACGAAGTTAAAAACAAAACTGTACACCATATGGCAAGCGTGGTGATTGTGAAAATGTCACAACTAGGGAATGAAATCTCGAGACGAGATCGACAAGTCGAGATCTCGAGGGATTAGAAATTCTATCTCGGCGAGATCTCGGCATTTTCGAGATGTCGAATGGTTTTTAAAAAGATTGAAACTGCTTAGTTGTGATTATGATACAAGTAAAATACAACATTAATTATTGAAAAAAAAATATTTTTTTCTTTATTTACTTATGTTAATGAACATATAAATCACAATTCAGACCCGTAAAAAAATCTCTTAAGAAAGTACGCATTTTAACAAAAAATAATGAAAGTGAAACAAACAAATAACAAATAGTTTTAGGAGTGATTTTGGAAATAGCTCCTAAAACAAATAGTGCTTAAAGTGCTGTCGGATAAACGGCATCTTTTGTCAGTCGCTATGTAGCCAGCGGCTGAAAACGCCCTCTCAAGCGGCTGAGAACGCCCTCTCAGATTCAACACAGTTAGTACCAGCAGCGTGAGCAAGCTATTGTAAGAAAATTGCAAAAAAAACACCCCTCGATCGTCCACACTCAGAGATCCATCTCTTTTTAATCACGGACACAAATGACAATAACAGCACAACTAAAACAATTGTAAACAAACAAGTGCCTGCACGCACTCGAATATCTCCCGCTCACTTACTCTGGTCAAAACTATATTTTATCCTTTTCTATTCCGCTCGCCCAACATCGTGAATACTCGGAAATAGTGGTACGCGATATAGCTACGCGATTCGACTCCGATACTCCTTCGCCAGTCAAGTCAGCGAACCGCTCGCGCGCCGAGCTTGATGCGTCGCTGACTACTGCCGCTCGATTTCGTCAATCTCGGCCGAGATCTTGTAAATCTCGGCCGAGATTTCGTCGTTTTATGCTTCGAGTTTGATCTCGAAAAATGAGTCAAGATCTCGCGAGATCCCGATCTCCCGATCGAGATTGCATTCCCTAGTCACAATCTAACCATGAATTTTAGCGATGACTTGACTTGACTTCAATGATGGAAGCATTTGTCCAGCAGTTTCTACTGCAGTACTTACTCATTTACAGAGGCAGCTTATTGAAATTGATATAAATAGAATGAGGAAAGAATATGGAATAACACAAAGCAGTAACAAATTGATTTAATTTAAAGAAATGAAAAATAAAATTATGTTGAGCTAACGTAACTTACATTCTCTGGTGTTTGAAATAACATAATTGAAAAGATCCCAGTACTGCGCCATAAAAAAGCTTACGACAAATGCGAAATACAAGACAAATGCCAAACTTGTTTTCCATTCACTCGATGATTTGTTGAAACCAACCGTCGCCATATTTATCTAAAAAAAACCGTTAACATTTTGTTTGTCCACACTATACCTTTGCTTTAGAACAAATAAAGAAATAGTAGATTGTACAACAAAAGCATAAAACGAGCCATTTAAAATGGGTTTTATACTCGAGAGTTTTACACCCTGCTTTTCACTTCGATTGCAAGGAAATAAAACAAGGATTAAGCATTTATACAAGAAAATTTAATTAATCCACCATAGCTAGGTACAATTTTTTCTTAATTTTTTTTTTAATTTTCAACTATGTGACGTTTGACTACGGTCTGAGCCGTAATGCCAAGTTATTATAAATATTTGCGTTATATTTTTTTACGTAAATGCACGCCCGTATTAACCGTAAATTTGTATTTAGATAGTAATACATATGTCGTAATTAAATTAATATCTAACCTATAAATAAATTAAATTAAGATATAACCTAAATCTCATAAAAACATATCAATTAAATGAAGGTGTATGTGGCTGTAAGGCCTAATTGCCTTAGTCTTAAAAGAAGAAATTACTTTATGCACAAGAGCATAAAAACCCATTTTATGCAGCCTTCTCTCGACATAAAGAACAACTTTACGAGCATGAGAAGTGAAAATATAGTATAGTACAATGAAAACTTGTGTGAAAACGGCTATGAAGTTAGCTGCTAGCGCATATCGCGGAACTTCGTACACCTCGCCCATTGATTGACACCTACATTTTGTTACTGCGACTGGACTTGCGCCTTACTTCACGACCGCTAAGAAATTTGCATTTTAACATAACCGAAAACCCTATTCACATTTGATAAATATAAGTTAAAATTTACAGGATCTGTTAAACGATTTCATATTAAATTGTTTATTGCATGTAATTCGTATTCGTTTTGGAGAACCTTGGTTGAGGCCTTTGTCCAGCAGTGAAGATCTTTTGCCTGAGATAATGATTATGATGATGAATGCATAAAAAAGGCATATGCCATGATCCGAGTGGCTAGTACAAGTTTTATTAGTATTCAATTACAAAAATAAAAACAAGAATTTGTATGGCATTTGCACAGAGTCAACTAGTGGTAAGGCAAATAAGGATAATTACTTTTTCCAAACAAATGCTTATATTCGATAACGTGATCGAATCGCTATTAAAACTTCACTTGGCACAATGGCCTTGTACTGCGTCTGTAATTCTGTATATTAATATAGCTAGCTACATGGATATTTTACCTTTTGGATCCTGCCCAAGCATATAATCGTCTGCCTAAGTCGTCTGGGCGCACCATATGCCGCGACACTGGCAGTGATCATCACTATTAGGAAGTCAAATATCCAGACGACCTTCCGAGTGGGGGAGGGGACGTTAGCTGACTGCGAAGGCTTCGCGTTCAGGTCGAACAATAAACCAGTCAAGGCTCCTGCGTCTAAAAAGAAAAATTTTGGTTTTTATTTTTATTTTTTTTTATTTTTGCATTATGAGAAACATACAGCACGTAATAGTTCAAATTACAGTACACAAAATATAATACAAAAGCCAATTAAGTTTCTACCAAAAATTTTACATAAGTACTGAGTTTACACAACTGTTAAGAAAAAAAAATTCACTACACTACAATACAATATTAAAAAACTTTGACAAAAAAAATTATATGTTAAATATGCAGTTACCCAAATCAAAAAAAAATAATAATAATGACAAAAGAAATTAACAAAAAATATTTTCATTACGTATTAAAAACTTTACACCTTATTGAGTATTTATAACTCAACAATGACGTATTAAAAATATCCAAATCTACATAGTTTTTGTTGTAGCAATCACACGAGCGGACTAAGAATCTACTTTTTGAATATTGGGTCCTACACAGTGGCGGTGTGAACAAATTCTTGCCTCTTGATCTGACATTTGGACATCTAAAGTTTATTCTATGCAAAAGATATGGGGCATTTACAATGTTATTTAATATTTTAAAAAGAAATATCTGGTCACGGTGAGATCTACGACGTTCAAGTGATTCGAAAACAAAATCTTTCCTCCAAAATTTATACTTTAGTACTTTTTTAAATTTGTTTTGAATTCGCTCGACGGTATCGATATGCACCCCATAGTGTGGGTTCCACACCGACGATGCATACTCGAGCAACGGGCGAACCAAAGAGTCAAAAAGAATGCGGTAAGTTTCATCCCTCCTAAATACATTACCCTGTCTAAGGACGAAACCAAGCATTCTATATCCTTTCTTAGTGATCCAATCAATATGAGGCTCAAAGGATAATTTTGAGTCTAACAACACTCCCAAGTCCCGCACCACATCCACCCAATTCTTTATTATGTAATTTATAATTAAATTTTATTGGATTTAATTTTCTACTGAAAGTAATAACACAGCATTTTTCAACATTTAAAAAAAGTTCATTTTTAGTACAATAACTGCACAGCGCGTCTAAGTCGTCCTGTAGCGCTAAACAATCAGTTGGTTTTTTAATTATTTTGAATATTTTTTTATCATCAGCGTAAAGTAGCAAGTGAGAATGACGAACGCTGTGTATTACGTCATTAATGAATACATTAAACAATAACGGACCAAGGTGGGAGCTCTGCGGGACACCAGAAGTGACAGGAACAAAAGAAGATGTAAATCCTTTAACTGTCACAGCTTGGCTTCTTTCTCTTAGGTAGGATGACAGCCATCTGAGAAGGTCACCGTGTATACCGATGCCTCCAAGATTCTGAATCAGTATATTATGCGAAATTTTATCAAAAGCTTTGGAGTAATCGGTATACATGACATCCACCTGATATCCCCCCTCCATTGCCTGTGATATTATGTCCACCAGTTCTAATAAATTAGTTTCGGTGGAACGTCGAGTGACGAAGCCATGCTGGTTTTCAGTCAGAAGCGGTCTTATCGATGGGAAAAGCACATCATGTACCAGTTTCTCAAACAGTTTGGCGATTATTGAAAGCTTAGATATGCTTATCTTATCTTAATGCAGTTGTGATCAACCCCACACACAACCCGGTCAAGATTTCGATTACGTAGAAGTAATAAATAGTCAAACAGATCACGATTTCTCACTTCTCATTGGGCCTGGCTGCAAATTGGTGGTATGTGGTAATGTTCTGTGTGTGTGGGGGATGTGTTAGTTCCTGAGCCAAGCAGTGGAGCGATTTTAAGCTAATGATAACGAGACTCACTCATAACAGACGCAGCGATGTAGCTGACCAAGCATTGGGTCGGTGATATAGTAACTGTCCAGCCTTGGTTGCTCCTCCTGAACCTCAGTGGTGCTATCCCGACAAATTGGGACACCCGCAGCACCAGCCCCAGAACGCCTGATACCAAGCAATCCACCGGTTGGCTTATTCCAACCTTTTTCATTCTTGACATTGATTTGTTATGCAATATCTATATGGATAACTTATACTATGGAAAACAGATAAAAGTTTAATGCCCGTTTTTACTAAATATCCCTAAATTTTAGCTAACCCCTTAGTCCAGTTCGGTGACGGTTGCCTGAATAAAACGGTCATATGGCTAGACTAAAGGGTTTTTTTAAATAGAAAGCTAGGCAAATGATTCTGCTCTACCTGATGTTAAGCAGAAGCAGAGTCCAGATGCGAGGACAGCTGGTGAAGCAGAATTCCGCCTCACTAGCCGACCTCACCTTGCCTGCCCACAAGACGCTTCTGTTTACCCACCACACCCCATGTTGTAGGATGGAGGAAATACGTGCTCTGGGAGGGAATTTAATTTTATTGGCAGTGCGATAGAGAAATGTTTCTCCAAATTTCTTCGATCGCGATGGAATAGTTTCCACAGTAAATCGGGTTACGTAAAACTTAAGGGTCATTGGTGAAAGCATAATGTTGTTATTATTTTCGTAGGCTACGCGATCACTATATATACATTGAAACGAAAATGTAGTCTATGTTATTTATATTTTTAGATAGGTTAGCAAACGACCACCCTCCACCTGATGTTAAGCAAAAGCAGATTCCAGATGCGATGACAGCTACTGGAGTAGTACAGGGTGCCTAGTGTGAGTTTCATTTGAGATTCGATCACTTTAACGTTAACGAAAATTAGTATGGCATTAAAGGAGCGCCTCATGGCGGGTTCCCTATCCATTTGCATAACATTTTAAGACATATTATAACATGGCATACTTTTGTTTAACCTAATTACATTTACGCATAACATTATTTACGCATAACAGCTTACGCATATTTTTTAAAGCATAATATTGTTTAAGCATAATATGCTAAAGCATAAATTTGTTAAATACCTATGCCTACGCATAACAAAACTCCTAAAATGTTAGACACTAATACACATTTTTAACTCTGAAATTTTCTTGAAGCTGCAACTTATGCTGAGAGGAGTGCAGTTCGTCGTAGCATTTTAATTTGGGTTTTATTTAATCGATCACCAAACTAACCTAACCTAACCCACAAAAATACTAAGTTAGCACCTAAAAATACAAAGTTAGCACCTAACTACTATTTAGATGCTAACTTGGCATTTTAGATGCTAGCCTACTATTTTTTTGTGGATCAATTTATTATTTCTCTTTTAATTTTAACTTTATGTATTAGTTTTATTGTTAGAACCTACGCCTGCTACGCCGAATAAATATTTTAAATTTAAATTAGAGAAAAAATAATTACTATTAATTAGGCATAAAATCAATAGGAAAAACAATTTACCTTTTTTCTAATTTAAATTTAAAATATTTATTCGGCATAATAGTATTAGCATAATAGCATAATAGTATGCTAATAGTCATTATGCCTAGAAACATTATACGAATTTAAATTATGCCAAAACAAATAAGACTAAAAGACAATTATGTCAACATAAACTGTATGCCAAAAACAATTATGGCAAAGTGTTATTAATATTATTATACCAAAAAAATTAGGCCAAAATAGGTATACCAAAGTATATTAGGGAAAAAAACATTATGCGTAAAGAAGGTGATCCCCTACTGGCGACATACGAGAAGAGTTAAAATTTTGCCATACTAATTTCGCTTTCGTAAACGTAATCGAATGAATACGGATAGTAAACATAACTTACACTAGGCAGTTTGATGCGATGACAGTCTGCCGCACAATTTATTAACGCAGTAAGTACCACTTACTGTGTTTATGATGGTGATATTTGAGGTGCTGACATTACGATCTATTTTCTCAAAACTGTTCACATGTTCTTTACTGCGTTCTTAAATTGCGCGGCAGAGGTAGTGGAGCAGGTTGTGCCTCACTGGCCGCCCTCACCTTGCTGATCCAGAAGTTGCTTCTTCACACCTCGTTTATGTATTGGTCCATGGTCACAAGAGAGACTGAGGATTCTCATAATTGATAAAATATCATGATAAACTCAAATAACATATAAAAAATTAACGCAAATAAGTAGATTTGTGAACAGTGTCTTATGTTAAAACTAATTACATACATACCTACATAGAAGTTAATATTTACTAGAAACATAACATAACTAAGAAATACAAAATATTTATTACTTAACTTTTTTTTCCCAGCTTTGGCAACTTAATGTTAATGAATTAAAATATATTTTATATTTTACTAAGTGACCCGCTCGCGACTTGGCCCGCTTCAGTGAACACCTGTATCCCGTGATGGTTTCACCAGCTCAAAAACTATTTTTAAAATCTTTTTTTATTCAAACTTTGCCCTGAAAATTATGAACACAACAAAAAATTTATCAGCCAAATCGGTTGAGTCGCTCTCAAGTAATGCTCTGACATATAGTCAGGAGCATCAACATGTAAGCAATGTAACTCTTAACACCATGGAATAAGAGTTAAAATTCGTCAAAAGTGTATGTTAATGCTCGTGACTGTACATGTTACGATTGATTTTTATCTATATATTAATACGTGAGGCAAAAACTTTGTATCCTTTTTACACAAATTGCGCGGACGGAGGAGTATGAAATTTCGCTTACTTATAGTTTATATAGAGAAAGATTGCAGAATGTTAATTTTTTTTTTAATTATGCTTAAAAAATACATTAAATCAATAAAACAAACATTACACACACTACCATGTATTTGACATACACGCATATATACTCTTTTCAAAAATTTCAAAAATGGAAGAGGAGCGGCCGAAATCTGTCAATGCCAATCCAAACTCACATTCTATCTTTTTTAATTTTTCATTGTTTATGATGTATCATCCGTACAGCCTTAATAAAATTACGGTCGAATTTCGACCACTAATAAATAAATTAAAGAAAGACGCGTACTAACGCAAGCATATAAAGCGCGAGCATATAAAAGTGACTAATAAAGACTGATTACAGACTGAAAATCACCTGAACAATAGGAAATGTAGTGAAAGCTAGAACACTATGTTATTAGATTAACCATCTCCTTTGACCATTATCCAATTGGATACATTAGTAAGAAATATGTGTTTATGTGATTTGCTGTGTCTACTGTCAATAAGTAATCATCGATAATTCGATATACTAGACCGGACTCTAATGATATATAAATTACCACTTATAAACCGGCTTTGTCAGGAACACTTTAGGCACAACATAAGGAGACCGCAGAATGTAAGCTTCATAAGACGCGCTCGAGCAACGCTCATACAAGGTCACTTTTTATCACCGTCCAATCCAAACCTTCTGAGATGACTCCCGTGATACAAACGAACAACTCTTACTATTGGACTAACTCCCTAACTAGAAAATAAAATTCAACTGTTCCATACAAAACATCAATATTCACTCTACCAAAATGTATGGAACAGCTGAATTTTATTTTCGAGTTAGGGAGTTGGTCCAATAGTAAGAGTTGTTCGTATGTATCACGGGAGTCATCTCAGAAGGTTTGGACGGTGATAAAAATGTCAACATGTATAGACAACCTGTCACGGACACGGAATCCCGCAGCAGCACTGTTCCGAGCTGGTAGGCTACTCTTGACGCAAACTCAATCTCAATACAATTCCAATGCGATTAATATGTATCGATATTGGGATAAGTTTCGCAATTTCGGAACGCCCCATCTCGATAATAATTTGTTCACTCAATTTCCACGCAATTTAATTCCAATGTGGCGCTATTATCGCTTTTAAGAGTGCCATTTGAATTTTTTAGATTTGGGATTGGAAATTGATTATTGCAATTGTGTTTCAAGAGTAACCCACCTGTTCCTAGTGTACGGTGTACCGCACATCAAGCAATACCTAATAATTGCAATATTTGTAATTTGCTTACATGCATTTATGTTTGCACACGCGCCGGTATTTTATTCAATAAATTAGTTCAACTACGGTTATCACTCAACACGGTTGTATCATTTCCGACATCCTAATATTAGTTCCTAGCAGCATTTTATCATATCAATCAGCTATCATAATTATCATCTAAAGTGTGTAGAGCCAGTCCCTACATATTGTGGTCCTTCGAGCCGGATGGGCCGTGGTTAATGTCAGTCACGGTATTCAGGAGCGTTGTCTGAACGCGTTGAAGGCTTCCTAAAATTAGATTTGCTGATAATTCCTTATCGGTGAAAGGGTTTATCGAGGATTGCTCAAGCGGTATGTATTAAGCTTACTTTCTTGGGTCTCCTTATTTGTGCTTCTTCTCCTTATCTGTGAATTTCTAGTTCACTGCGCGTTAAACTACGGAAGTCTTAAGTCAAAGGTCATAGAAATAACGCAATGGGTAAAGAAGCCGCGCGCCGCAACGCAAAGTGGTCGTGGCCGAGCGGTTATTTAATTTTATAATAACTATCTATAACTACATAAAATATCAACAAAGTTATTACCTGATTATTTACTTTTCCTTCACGGTTGTGACATAATTGAACTGCACAAACCAGCTTAATGGATCTTCTTTTACACAACAATGCGTCATGAAATGATTAAGGGTGTAATTTAAACGCTCACCAGAAATAATTTTTAGACCCTAAGCCTAAGTACCAAATAAATTAAATGACTACAAATATTATTTTTGCTTCCCAAAATGGATAAATGCTCACCAAATTTTTAGGCTATTAATAATTAATTTTTATTAATTATTCAAATGATTGAGGGTACTAGCTGCCTTACTCGTGTAGGTCACGTGATATGTTAAAAATTTAAGACAATCATTATAACATCATAACATCATCATAACATTCTTTTAACTATCATCTTTAACCTTTTATCTTTCATCATCAGCTCATTTTTATGTCCCCACTGCTGGGGCGCGAGCCTTCCCTATGGATGGATATGGAGAACGGTAATGCAGCCGAGACCAACGGCTTAACGTGCCTTGAACTTGAAATGACAAATTTTTGGTCACCCATCCGATGACCGGCCTTTGCGAAAGTTGCTTAACCTCGGCACTCGCAGACCGGGCGCGTTAACCACTGCACCATCGAGCTCCTCTTTACCATATCCTTTATCTATAACTTCATGATTTAAACACGTATATAGGTAACCATTCATATAAACAAAGAATAGTTAATTTTAACGGTGGCCGTCAGGTACAACTCACCCATGTGGAGATGTATGGTGCGCAGGGTGATTGTGATGCGTGATACCGATCCGATCTAAACCCCTCGGAGAATCTAGTAGGGCACGGGGACAAGCACTAGTGCGTGATACCATTCCCTCTAGAAAACCTTCGAAGGTGATTCGTTTCACACAGCTTGAGGAACCCTTTAAGTTTCTCGCCGCCCCCAAAATAGCCCGGTGAAGCTGTAAATGCCGTGTGATGTGTAGTTTATGAATATGTCAAATAATTTGACTAACACTTAAGTCTGTAACCTTTTTGAATTTTCTAACCCAATATGATCCATGTAAAGTTAATTGAAATAAATGCTTTTTACTATATTTTTTATTTTTATAATCCCTAAAATATCCTTTATGATATCTCTATCTCTGACAACGAAAACTCTTTACTAACTTACCCTAAATTGACTGTAGAAGAAAAAGTTGTTCTATTGAAAGGAAAAATAAAACAGCTTTTATTTAACACTTTATTTGTACACAATGTCAACAATTAAACACGTACACTGCTATGATTAATTGTACCTGTATATTTCGTTTAAATCGCTAAAGGATCCAGCATACTGAAAGCGGGAAAAAACAGCGCAGGTTGAACGCATTGAAGGCCCGCGCGCATTTATTACAAAGAACGATATGAATAATATATGTTCATACATTTACTTTAATAAGTGTCATTATCCTACACCTTCCAATTAATTAAATAAATATTAATAATAATAATAAATAAAACAGCTTAAGGCCGCGGTGAAACTGCATCTGCCCTGCCCCCCAATTCTCATAACATAAACCGTCACGACATCGTAGCGATTGTAAATTCGTTCTAACGAAGGTCCAATTTACCGTATATGGTAGATCTAATACGGTTAATTGGAACTTCGTACGAACGAGTTTAACATTGGCTCGATTGACGGAGGAGAATACAAAAACGGTTTCAGTGACTAATTCGCTACGATATCATTAATGGCTCAATGCTTGCCAGGTGTGCCTGGTCTACCTACGCCTTACCGAATGTCAATTGGTCGAAAAATCAAATGATCAACAACGATTCATCAAAAGAAAAATAATTGTTACGTTACACTGCCACGATTACGCCACTAACTTTAAAGATCGATTTAATATGCTTAAAATATACACGACGTATTCTTCCCAAAATTTTACTGCAAGAATACAAGTAACAAGGATGTGACAATAGTTAAAAAAATAATCGTCGGTAGTGAATTAAAATCATTGAAATGATGAGGGATGTTTTGGACTGCGCCGCTTTCAAACTACTTTTGGTGTCTGGAAGCCTTTAGATAACCTTCCTTCTAGTCAGAGCTCAGTAAAGCTTTCGTATCTATCGATGTTCTGTTACTTGAAATAAACCACTTTAACATCACAAGAACGAAAAAAATCCTAAATGAAGGGTTTGGGAAAACACTATTTATTATATAGGCGATAAGAATTATTTTTTACTATTTTACGGGTAAGCACAGTGCTTTGATATCACCTGATGTTAAATGATAATAAGGCCAATGATAGAAGCGTACTTCACCCGGGATCTTCAACTAGTGAGGCACTGGCTATCCTAGTCTTTGAGGAAGTTAAATATAATCTTTTTATATACCGCGAATTTATCATTAAATACTCTAATATCAATGTCTATGTGTTTGCTACTAAGAGCATACGACTATGAGCCAGTTCATTCAAGTGCGGCACATTCTAATCTTACTAGCAACGCCTTCTGGTGACTTGTGAAGGCGAAGTGACGTAAGGCCGCTAATGGATTAATTTGATAACTGTTAAACTAGAATTTTTTTCGAACATTACGGACCTTCCGACACTAGGCAAACATCTATTATTTAATAATTGTGCACTACTTTTAGGTTTGTTTTTGTATTTATTCGCTAACACCAAAAGTGGCCATTGTTTGTGCATAAATGCGATAGCCCGTTTTGTGAATAAACCACGCAACAAAAAGTAGTGCACAATTATTAAATAAATACTATGGATGCTTTCCTGTTATCGGAGGGTACGCAATGTTTAAAAAAAGATCCGGTCCGTTAGTAATTGTCAAATTATAATTGGTGGCGCTAGTGTGCCTTACCCTTCGCCTTAAGAGAGGAGTTAAAATTTTGCCATACAAATTCTCATTTTCGTTAACGTGATTGAATGGCGAATGAAACTCGAAACAAGTTGATGCACAACGATGACAGTAAAATAACATGAGGCAACCCTTTCACTGGTACAGAATAATATATTCTCATTAGTTTTCAGTCCTATTGCAACCACATAAAGTTTAAATTATGGTGGGATCAGGTGGTTAAAGTGCCTAATAAAAAAAATATTCACTATTCTGATAGTTGAAATTGGACGATTATCACCAAGTACGTCGCAACACTGCCTACAATCTGCAACAAAACATTAAAACGTGGGTTGATAATTAGACATGACTTACAATATTCAGGTTTACTCGGCACTGCTGAGCCATGCCCCAAAAATCACATGGAGATATACATAACAACAGATTTTTGACTCTATATTAGTAACAATTGAATACAGAATTGAATACAGACGCTTCCTAAGTCTCATCCAGTAGATTATAAATTTATAATTAGCCATTACTGTCCCACTGCATGGCAAAGGCCTCCCCTCCCTAGAATAATGTCGTCGTTCAGTAAAATTCAACTAAACTCTATGCTATTTTTTATTATGAAAATTGGTGTTCAAGACTGGGTTATTGTGTCAAATATTAGTGCCACTATGACCGTACGAAAGCGCGTAAGTTGCATTGGTGCATACCAATCTCAGCCAAAAAGACGTTCACTGCTGGACAAAGGACTCCCTCCCTCAAGGATATATATATATATATACATTTTGAGGGGAATTTGCCATAATCGCCACGCTTGGCAGGCGGGTTGGCGATCGCAGTAAGGTGAGAATAATTACAGAGAGATGCTGCTGCCCATCCTCTGGAATAGTCCCATAGTCGCCTTCTACAATACCCACGGGAAAAGATGGGGTGGTGCAATTCTTTAACCCCGGCACCACACGGGGGTTCTTCAGTAGGAAGACAAAACTGATGATATTTAACTACTTTTTTGGTGGTTTTACGTACCAATTAGTTAATGGCATTACTACATGCAGGGGCATGTATATAACCTTAGATTAATAAGTATATTTCCTGTCTAAGCATACCACCTTAGGCCACATCCCGCTCACCAAAAGGCAGGTTGGTGGCCAAATGATTAGACAGTTTGCTTTAAAAAATATATATAACTATGAAGTTGTTTTCTATATAAAGGCACTTAAGTTTGCTTTTTCCATATTAAGGTGATAGTTACGCGATATTGACCAATGCTACTTACGCGCTTTTGAACTATCCCCGATAACCCATCATGCTGGCCCAATGAATAAATGCCTGATGGGTGGTAGATAAAATATTTTGAGACGATTCAAAAGCGCTTATCTAATAAGTTTACTTGAATAAAGATTATTTCATTTTATTTCATTTCAATGTGAGTGGTTGGTGGACCAATGCACACAAAGATATGAAAAAAAACAGACAAAAATTACCTTCAAGAACCAACTCCCAACTTTATTAAGGGAGATACTATTGTGATATAAAAAAGAGGAACTCGATGGCGCTATTATATACGCGTTTAATCTGAGATTGCTGAAGTTAAGATATCTTGCGAAGACCGGTCCTCGGATAAACGATAGGATAACGTCGTTAACAAAACCAATCCGCACTGGGCCCGCTTGGTGTTTTGTGGGTCGTTTTTCCTGGTTAGAGAAGGGTAGTGCCCCAGTGGTAGGGACATAATCGCTGCAGATTATAATGATGGTAATAAAAAAATCATCTTACCGAAGCCACTAGAGACCGCGTCAATGTACAAACGCCGAGAGGGCTGTATGTGACCTTGTTTAAAAGCAGATAGCTAGAGAATTTGTCCAGTTCCAATGACATCAGTCCATCGTTGGACTTTAAGATCATGCGGCTGACGAGCAAGTTGGTACGGTTGATCTAGAAGGCAAATAAGTTCATTAGTACGTCTTCATCATCATCAGCTCATTATATGTCCTCACTGCTGGGGCACGAGCCTTCCCTATAGATGGGTAGGGAGAATGGACCATAAACCACCACGCGGACCCACTGTGGATTGGTTATTGCTAAAGACTGCTAATGCAGCCGGGACCAACAGCTTAAAGTGCCTTCCGAAGCACGGACATAATACCTCTTAGAGCATTTAAATAGCTTCAAATGTTAAAATAGCATAATAAATGAGCATTTCATTGGTGGTAACTAATTTGTTATTTTTTTATTTAGGTAAACTACCGAATCAGGTAATGTGTGTGGAGCTGTGGTCAATCGATGTCTAGTAAGCTAATTGCCCTGATGGCATCCCAGCTGCATATCAATGATATGTTTCCACTTGGAATCATACCATCATATATCATCTGATAGTACACGGTACTGCAGAGCAGTATCAACTTGCTCGATATGGAGATTCGCCGCGATCTGAACCAAAGGGACTACACTAGCATCAAAGTCGTGATTAAACAGTCTCATAAACTAGATGTTCTAAACAGGATGCGGTGATTCCTTATATCTGATCACTTGTGCCTTTGCCTTGGGTCTTACGTGAAGTATGCTCGCACCGTTGGAACGGGACGGCTCCGCAAAGCACATTCTCGATGCCTTGGACAAATTGCAACGTCGTGCTATACGTATTATTGGCAGTGCAGAATCCACTTATACTCTTGAACCCCTGCAATTGCTTAGAAATATTGCGTCACTCAGCGTATTCTACCGCTTATGCCATGGCGAGTGCTCTGAAGAACTCTTTCTCACCTTCTCCTTTCTTCCATAGGAGCACGCGTACTGCTCTCCGGAGTCACCGCTAGACTGCCTCGAACATTCCACCGCACAAACTAGGTTTGGTGACAAGTTATTTGGCACACTTCCAAAAGATGAAATATTCTACCAACACACGTTATCCGTCCTTCTTTTGAAGAACCTAATGGGTTCTTGGCACCTTGTGAGACGGCAGGGTGGTGGTGACTTATGCTGCGTCGTCTTTACTCTGCACCAGTTGTGGTCGCGTCTGGACTCAATTGGAGTGGAGTCACTTGTCGTGAAGGCATTAAAAAGAGAATACCTCTAGCTGCGTCCTGTGACTCGGCTCGACCACAACAAGGGTGCAGCCGAAGTGCAGCGCGCACCACATCAGCTGCATCCACACTGAGAACAGGTCGTCGTGCCTGTCTTGAGTGGAAATAGAAAGGAAATACGTATCACTCATTTTGGATTTTCGTAAAGTATGTTTAAATTTCAACTCAACTTCAAATTATAAATACCACTTTGCTAAATATGTTAGAGTACTCGTATATCAAAATGTATAAAAAAGTGAGAACTATTTAAGAAATGTTTTTCTTACCATACATATGCTAAGTACTAAAATAAGCATAATTATGCTGTTTGTATTCCTTAAATAAATAAACGCTTTCCATTTCTTATTTATTACTTTTTCAAAATTGCGTTTTGTTGTTGATTATACAACACTAAATTATAGAGTTATGCTTATCAAAAGTATGTTTTTGATTATAATGTCTTTTAAATAATATGCCAAACAAAATTTAGGCTTATGCTTACTGTTACTTTTTTTTCCAATGTTTATGCTATACAAATTTTGGCCTTTGACGTTATGCGTATTAAAAATTAGGCTATAAAAAGTTATGCCAAATGCGTGCATCACTCTAGTAACCACATTCAATGAATAAATTTTAATGTAGGTAAAACTAATAAAGTAGGATCTAAATTTAGTATCATACATAACAAACTTCTAAATTACTTACATATATGTATAATTAAATAGTACGGCGTTATGATTAAATGCAGAAGAAAGGAAAGCAGCAGCAACATCACGCCAACACCGTTACAGCCATCTAGATGTCGCACCGTGTCGCAGACTTCGCTGTACATTGAAGCGAGACGGCTTATAGTGTTGTGGATTGACTTTGGAGTAGGAGGAACCACAAAATCTGTTTCGGAAAACAAAAATATTTAAAGTATTTCCATGGACAAATTGAAATAGGCAATGGATTCTTATCAAAATCATATATTATTGCTCCCAGCTAGTCATATAGCGTGGTTATAAATCTCTTGCCAGATCTGTACCGTTGGATGTCGCTCGCATATTTTGACAAAATTACTTATTTATAAAATGACCTCAATACCCTAAGTTTATGGTGTCGGAATAATTTTATGATTCATCAAAACGCATGCACTTTAAATTTACTAGAAAAATAAATTTGTATAGCGTAAATCACTTTATTAATGGCGCAGCACTGAACAAAATTTTAACACGCGATTTGGAAGATATTGTGGATCAAAAGTTGAACTTTCGCGAAGATACATCACTAAAGTAGGATTCAAACTATCGAGTTTTGTCGTGAGGCAAACTAAGCCCTTCAAAGATGCTGAAATTCCTATAATTTCATTTAACAATATTTGAAGCCTTCTGGAATATTGTAGTCCTATTTGGAGCCCGTCTTATGCGGTTCATATCAATAAAAAAAGAGGCTGCAAAAAAAGGTTTTGTATCGTCTAACCTTTTTTATCTTATCTTATCTTAGTGGGGCCTGCTGAGGTTTCCCTCTTGCAGTAGCACTTCGACCCATCGGGATCTTTTGTGCAACCCCGTCCTTTCACTCTTCTTCCTCTGTAAAGATAGATGCCATAAGTTTGGCCACGTCCTTAAGGGCGAAGAGCCTGAAGTCCTCCGGTTTCGGATAGGCCGACCCCAGGAGTCCCATTGTTTTCCTAGCCAGAGAGTCACAGTCACACAGTAGGTGTTGCATTGACTCCGTTTCCTCTCCACATGCCCTACACAAGCTATTTGTTTATAGATGCATTCTGTGGAGCATTTGTTTTGTGGCATAGTGCCCTGTCAAGGCACCGATGGTTAGTCGGGCCTGCCTTCTACTGCCTCCGCATATGAACTTACTCCGTCCTAAGGCGTTTTCACCTAGGAAGGATTTGGAGTGTTTCATACCCGGCTGCTCCTTCCATTCGATGCCATGCCTGTTTTTGATGTGGTCTTTTAAGGCCTTGTTGATGGTACTTGGTGCAAGTGCCACGAACGGCTCAGGACCAATGAGCTGGGTCTCTGAGCCCTCCCTGGCAAGTGTATCCGCCATCTCGTTGCCGTGGATTCCCATATGGCCTGGGACCCAAATTAATCGCACCTTGTTATGTCCACCTAGCTTGTTTAGAGCTTTGGTGGTTTCTAGGACAAGGCCAGAGTCGATTCGGGGCGAAATGAGTGACTTGAGCGCTGCTTGGCTGTCACTCAGGATGAATATATTGCGCTTCTTCATAGCTAGCTCTATATTCTGCTTTGCGCATAGGAGAATTGCGAAAGTTTCGGCTTGGTAAACCGTGGCAAATTTCCCCATGCTTTGACTATGCTTGAAGTCGTTGTTAAAGACGCCTGCCCCTGTACCCGACTTCATTTTTGATCCGTCGGTGTACCAGATTAAGCTGTCTTTTTCCGGAGACGGTGGCCCTCGTTTCCATTCGTCCCTGGTTGGAACATAAACTTTAAATTTCTTTTCGAACATGAATATGGGGGATATTTTATCGCACCCCATTTCCATGATCCTGTCAGGAATGTCGCTCGTTTCCCATTTTGTGTGTCTAGTCAGAGGTTTAGATGCGTCCCACAGTCCGGCCACCTTTAGTCTATGTAACGCTTTCTTTGCCTCTGTTTCTATTACGATGTGCAGTGGTGAAAGGTCCGTGAGGACCTCCAGCGCTGCCGTTGGAGTGGTTCTAAAGGCACCAGTGATCGCCAAACAAGCTGTTCTCTGAAGTTTGCTCAGAGCATTCTTACAGATTTTCAGCCTGGTTCTGGGCCACCAGACGATGCTGCCATATGTGAGGATCGGTCTCACCGTCGTAATGTAGATCCACCTAATGATTTTGGGGTTGAGTCCTCACATCTTGCCATAGGTAGACCGACACATGCCAAAGACTCTGTAAGCCTTGGCTACGGTCGTGTCCACATGCGGTTTCCAAGTAAGTTCCCTATCTAGCGTTAAGCCTCCATATTTCACTTCCTAAATTAAACAACTTTTACGGATCTACTCGCGTTTATTTTACTTTACACATTATTAATGTTTATCCCTGATAATCCCCGGAATCCATATCAATTGCTGTGCCTCCAACTTGCAGTCGTCTCCATAACAACAAGACATTCACTTTACTCCAGCATTCCTCACTTAACCGCTTGTGTTTATAATTTTAACGATAATTGCAAAGAGCTCGAGGTTTTTAATGCATCAGCTAGCTCTATTAAAACGTTTTTTTGGCGACCCCGAGCTATGTGAGACTATATTCCTTTTCCGGGAGGGGCGGTATACCTACTAAAACTCTAAAAGCACTTCCTAACCTTTTCCTTCTCTGCCACACTCGGTATTACGAACGACAAGCACTGAGTTAAATCTGGTCTTTACCTGCATCATATTTGATCGTGGCCATCGAGTCGATAATCACGTTGACGTAATTGTTTGGTATCATTTTTGATGGATAATCTGATATCGCAGTGCCCGTAGATGCACCTGTCAATAGAACAACTATTATAATATTTTCACACATTGTGCATGTAGGATGTGTAACATCAATTCGTAAGAAAGTGATTAGGCGAATAATCCTTTTTTTGTTCGCATCACGTCACGTCAAAGGAAGTCCAGAATACAGTCAGATTAATCTCAGACCCCGTTGATACGCACGCTGTTCCAGGTGCTTAGGCGCTTTTTCCCACCCCTTTGACTCGGTCAAACCGAGACGAGGGCCTAGCCTTTGGAGGCGTCATTAGGTGGTTTCACTCTTGATTACAAATCGAACGCTTTGAGATGCGCTTGCTTGATGATGTATCTCTTCCGGAAACCCTTTTGGGATGTTTGGGGACCTATACTTTTTCACCGTTGGCCCCGAGTACAAACATTGTAAAGGTCACTGAAGGCCTACAGCAGTCTTTTTAAAAAAAATCTTTAATGATCTTACTATGTCTACTTATCAAATGTGAGACTTCTTCTAGAATGTTGTTGACAGCAATCAAACATTTGGTCACCTCCAAAGCGCTGAAGACGTACTGCACTCGAGGAGCATCAGCAACAAGTACCCGTAGTAGTAGAAACAGTAAAGACACGCTGATGTAACTAAAAACACAACATTATCAGAGTTTCAACGTACAACTGCTACAATAGCACTAGAATGCTACTACCGGGAAAATCGGGTCAAAACAGACGAAGGAGCGAATTAAAACAATAAATCGAAAAGGGATTTCAAAGTCAAATACATTCAATCACCTAATGACGTCTTTAAAAACAAAATTGTTGATTTCATATGGCAAGCGTGGTGATTTTACTATACAGCCTACCTATCAATCGACAACTAATCGCGAGATTTGTTGATTTATTTATTCACTATGATGACTGCGTATGAACACACCAATTATAATAATTCAAGAACATTATTAAAACAATTTTCACAAAGAATAACGACAATAGATTGACAATTGATGACTTGATTATAATGATGGAAGCATTCCTTTAGGCTGAAGCAATGGGATATTTAACTTTTGTGTAGTGCCCTTAAGTATAAGCTTTTACTTAGTCATTTAGAGACAGTTTATTGAACTTGTCATAAATAGGATAAGCATAGAATATGGACAACACAGAGTAGAAACACGTTGTCTTAAATAGTTATAGTTAAACATTGAACTAACGTAACTTACATTCTTTGTTACTTTGCATTACACCAATAATAAAATCACAGTAATCCACCGAGAGTAAGCACACGATAAATGTGAAATACAAGACAAATGCTACACTTGTTTTCCATTCACTCGATGATTTATTGTAAGCAGCCGTCGCCATATTTATCTAAAACAAATCAAATTAAAAAAATTATAAAATACAGTGAAAAAATTAAACGCCTACCCGACCCAGCCAGGAGTCGAACCTAAATCTTCCGCAATCCGGGCGGCTGCCCTGACCGCTATGCTACCGGGAAGGCTCACGCAGGCGTTGAATTTTGTCACTGCTTTTTTAATTTTTTCTGCTAATAGCGGCACATTGCGCCATCTATCCAACGGTTATTGCAACCGAGGGCTATGTAGATTCATCTTTGCAGATGACATATCACAAATTTGATAACACAACGCTATAGTAAATTTTTACTTTTTATTTTTAAATGCTAATTGCTGCACTGAAGCAAAATTTTTTTTTTATAAAATACAGTGAAAAAATTAAACGCCTACCCGACCCAGCCAATCGAACCTGGGTCTTCCGCAATCCGGGCAATTCGGGGAATCTGCATAGCCATCGGTTGCAATAACCGTTGGATAGATGGCGCACTGTGCCGCTATTAGCACAAAAAAATAAAAAAGCAGTGACAAAATTCAGCGCTGAATAAAATGCGGTAGTCCGCCGGGTCAGCTAGTTTCTAATAAAAATGTTTAACTTTAGGCTGGATCATGGAATCATTTAACCACTGCTCTGTTGAAAACCCCAAAAAACAAATGCCAATGCCAAGGTAAGGGTTAAGTGCTACTACTTGACATATTACATACGATTCACAGAATCAGTTATCAGATAAAACCATCTACAATTAGTAAGTAAGTCATTATTTATTCAGTGCTTCCAATACCTTAACATTACAATAGGTTTCTTATATCT
Organism: Eudonia mercurella; assembly: GCA_963082485.1. Lineage (NCBI taxonomy): Eukaryota > Metazoa > Arthropoda > Insecta > Lepidoptera > Crambidae > Eudonia > Eudonia mercurella. Next base: position 3,103,514 of record OY720044.1, read on the forward strand.
AAGGTATAATGAGAAACGACTGAAAGGGCTTACCAGCTGAGCTCATGGTGTAGCTTGTAGTCACAACGCTGATTTTCAACTGAACCTATAGCTAATAGGACCAATAAATAAGACATGTGCCATGAAAATCAAAAGTGTAAAATAAACGCGAATGAGTTTACTTAGCGAACTTTAAAAAACAATATGTGCCATGATCAGCTGAGTGCCTGATAGATTAGCTCTTGAGAAACGAAAATTTTAATTGCGTAGACGCAGCAGTATCTGGGTGCAAATGAAGGTAATTTAAAAATCGCGTTTGCGTTAATAAAACAAATCCAATCGCAAATAAAACTAGCATTCGGTTTGGCATCCTGGCCTTGACCTGTATCTGTATATTACATTTTAATGATTAGGTCAGGAATGTACTGTGTACATTTATTTTACCTTTTGAATCCTGCCTAAGCATACAATCATCTGCATAAGTCTTTTGGGCGCACCATATGCCGCGACGCTGGCAGTGGCCATGACGATGCTGAAGTCAGATATCCAGACGTATTTGCGAGTAGGCGACGGGACGCCAGCAGACTCTGCAGGTTGTACTTGCAGGTCGAAGAATAAACCAGCCAAGGCCCCTGCATCTAATAAGAAAATGTTTGGTTACCACCTTATTACAGTTTTTTTCTTAAACAGCTTAATAATGTATTTATTATCATTGGGATACAAACTATTAATCAAAACTTTTTTTCGCACAAATTTTAACTTATCCTAAACTTATTTGACTATTTTTACTTCGCTTAATTGTCATTAGGCTCAACATTAATCATCCTTAATATTAACATAGACTAAATTACATTTCGCTTAAAACGGTAACGCCCACTTAATCGTTTTTGTATAAATGTAATGTGGAAAATAAACGCGAGTAAATCCGTAAAAGTTGTTTCATTTCAATTTTTGTATAAATTTAGCAAAATAGCTAGACAAAAGTAAATAAAAAAATAGTTAGTATGCACCTAGTAAGAGCAAGCATTGTTTTGCTCCGCTTGTTTCTTTTCGCGTGGTCTCAAGTCTAACTTAGCCTAACCGACACCAACGACCTAACCTCCCACTGGAAGCCCCCATATGTACTATAATGCTAAATGTTACCTAACGAACTAAGAGTTGTCAGATGCAATTCCCATAATTAACAATGTCAGGGTTAAAAATACTTCGGCATATTCATCGTTGTCTAAAGAAAACGTATGCCTAAAAATTTAATTTTTTCGGCCAAAGTATATAAGTTGTGCATAAAAAGATTAGACCAATGAGGTTTGGCAAAATAAAATAAGGACCATTGATTTTAGGCGATTCAAAAGGCACCTGAAGTTCTCCCCATGCTCGCTGCCCAACTCCGAGAAGTGGGCATACCCACAAGTAACGCAGCACCGAGTACCTACCAGTTCGTGCAACCTTATCGAAGCCTAGGGTTGAGCCTTACCATGAGCTCTTAAAGCAGCCTACGCGATCCTCAAAATGCAACTACACAATTACAGAATACACTAAACATGCACACGCGCATAGGCCCAAGTCACCGTTCTTATAGAACAAGAATACGAAGACCCAGATAACACGCGTTGAATACCAGGTACAGACATGTATCTGGGCGCTTTTCCCCACCCTTACGACCCGGTCAAGCCCCGGTGTGTGACCAAAGCATTTAAAATTTAAAATACTCTAAAAAAAAAGGCAGCAACGTGGTAGTATATGGCCCGATCTATATGCTAATGTTCCTGCGGGAATTCCTAAGCCCGACAGTGTGATATTTTATGCTTTCAAGACTCACTCATAATAGAAGCAATGATGAAGCTGACCCAGCATTGGGTCGGTGATATAGTAACTTTCCAGCCTTGTTTGCTCCTCCTGAACCTCAGTGGTGCTATCCCGGTTAGTTGGGACGCCCACAGCACCAGCCCCAGAGTGCCTGATACCAAGCAATCCACCGATCGTTTTCTTCGAACCTTTATCATTCTTGACGTTGATTTGTGATACATACCTATCTATCTTTTAGGTTTGAATTTTAAAATTCATTTCCCATGCCCTTTTGGCGCTTCAACAGTTTGCCCTTATCACCGACGATAAGGATAACCTAATTTATTAGAACATGAAAAAGACTAATGCCTTTTTTCACCAACGCCCTCTAGGTTTTAGATAGCCTCTTAGACCAGTTAGGTGACGGTTGCCGGAGTAAAAAAGGTCACCTCATTTGGCTAAGGGGTTACCTAAATTTTAAGAGTCGTTGGTGAAATCGGGCATTAATTTTGTAATTGGTTACCTATCTATTGAAACGCATACTTAGTTTTGCTTTAAGGCGAAGGGTAAGGCACACTAGCGCCACCAATTATAATTTGACAATTACTAACGGACCGGCTCTTTTTTTAAACATTGCGTACCCTCCGATAACAGGAAAGCATCCATAGTATTTATTTAATAATTGTGCACTACTTTTTGTTGCGTGGTTTATTCACAAAACGGGCTATCGCATTTATTCACAAACAATGGCCACTTTTGGTGTTAGTGAATTAATACAAAAACAAACCTAAAAGTAGTGCACAATTATTAAATAATAGATGTTTGCCTAGTGTCGGAAGGTCCGCAATGTTTAAAAAAAAATCAGTTTAGCAGTTATCAAATTAAATCCATTAGCGGCGCTAGTGTGCCTTACCCTTCGCCTTAAACTGACAAAGCATAATGTTCATTACCATAATCATCATTTGGCATAACTTTTTATAGAATAACTTCATTATGCATAACGTCGCAGTTTGTATGGCATACACATAAAAAGGCATATGTTCAATAAGCATAAGTAACAAAAGGCATAATTTTGTTTGACATCTTTACTAGAAATATAACATATTTAAAATAACAAAAAAATATGAATTAAAAAAAAGTCAAGAAACGCTGTGAAGTTCCGACAGCAAAACTGAAATATAAAATATTTATACTTAACTTTGTTTTTCCAGATTTGGCAACTTATGACGTAGTACTTAAGTAGTAGATTTAAGTTAATTTTATTCTAATTCTAATTTTGCTATGCCCTTACAGGGCTCATGTAACTTACTAACAATTTATATAAGACCTTAATTTTGTGTACATGACAGCTGAATATAATACAATATAATACTAAAATTAATTATATACTTTATTTATTAATAAAGAAATACATACTAACGCAAACCGAGCATCTAACTAAAGTCTTAAATGAAGACTGATAACAGAATCAGACTGAAAAAAAATATAAATGTAGTGAAAGATAGAACACTATGTTATTATATTAACCATTTTCTTTGACCATTAACCAATTTGATACATTACAAAAAATATGTATTTATAGTATTTGCTGGGTCTACTGACAGCTTTAGTTATCGATAATTCGGTAAACTTCACTAGACTTTAATGACAAATAAGTTACCACCTATAATCTATAATAAAAAAGCGAAGATACCACTTACATACCGACTGTCTTAGGAAAACTTCAGGTAAGGACATATATAGTCTAAAGCTTGGGCCACAAGCACGAGCGTCTTGCGACGCGGCAAGCGAATTTCTAGTTTATCATCATCATCATCATCATCATCATCAGCTCATTTTTGTGTCCTTACTGCTGGGGCACGAGCCCTCCCCCTATGGATGGATGGGGAGAACGGGCCCTAAACCGGATTACTAATGTTTGACCAAAAAATTATTGACAAATGGTCATTCGACAAACAACGTTTCTTTGAAAAATGTTCATTTGGCAAACGAGACATTTGACAAAAGTATCATCTTACAAAAACTCACTTAGCAAATGATCCATTAGCAAACACTACACTTGTTAAATGTCATCATCTCATCTCATCATCTCTGCCAAAACGACGTCCACTGCTGGACAAAGGCCTCCCTCAAGGGTAAATAATTTTGAGGGGAATTTGCCATAATCGCCACGCTTGGCAGGCGGGTTGGCGATCGCAGTAAGGTGAGAATAATCACAGAGACACGCTGCTGCCCATCCTCTGGAATGGTCCCATAGTCGCCTTCTACGACACCCACGGGAAGAGATGGGATGGTGCAATTCTTTACCCCCGGAACCACACGGGGCCTCGGCACCACACTGTGTTAAATGTGTTAAATATTAAAATGTAAATTGATCTTTTTTAATTTCAGCAAATAAAATAAAAAATAACCTCGAAATTCAAGACAAAAATTACCAAAAGGAAACTCTTTCTGTTGTCTAATAAAAAAAATAACCTCGAAATTCAAGACAATCGCTACGCTGCGCTTCTCGATTGTCTTAAATTTCTAACCTATCACGTGACCTACAGGAGTAGGGCAGCTAGTATCCTCAATCATTTGAATAATATCCACTGCTTCAAAGAAATTTCGACTAGTTGTAGTCGTGTTTAGACCAACAGTAGTTTTGTCTTATAACTTAGTTGCTAAATGGATTGGATGGATTGGAAAAGTGAGTCATTTATAAAATGATCAATCGGCGAAATCATTTTTTTGCTAAACGTTGTTTGTCAAGTGTAATTTTGCCAAATGATTTTTGGTGAAACAGCAGGACCCCCCGTAAACCAGCACGCGGGCCCAGTGCGGATTGGTGGTTGTTAACGACTGCTAATGCAGCCGGGACCAACGGCGTTACGTGCCTTCCGAAGCACGGAGGATGTATGTTCCTCCGTAGGTTATATACTTTTTTAAATATAAGACAACATCCTGATCCCAAGATAAAGCACTCGTTATAAGGAAATCAGAAAAAACGACGGTACCACAACCACCCAGACCCGACACAATATCGAATAATTCTTTTTCGACATTGACCCGACGGGGAATCGAACCCGGGACCTCAGAGTTAGCGCCGTCCAAAGTCCTCGGCTACGGAGGTCATCACTTTTTATGTGATTACATTAATCTATTACATTAATATGTGATTGCTTAATCGGAGGAATGGGGAAAAATATTCCCGCTTCTTCTACCAATCGGAGATCCGATCTGAGGACGTATTTACGCACTTTGTGCATTAAGTGTGGCTTACGTCGAAATAATTTGTAACTACTCTGACCGGCTCAGCCACTTTAATGTCTAGCCTAGAAAAGAAGTGGATGAACTTCTTGCGTACACTTCATAAAATTGCCAATGGATTACTGGACAGCGATTTACTTGAGATGCTGTTCTTCAGGGTGCCTAGTGTGAGTTTCATTCGCTATTCGATCACGTTAACGAAAACGAGAATTAGTATGGCATTAAAGCAGCGCCTCCTGGCGACATAAGAATAGTTTAAAAAATCCATACATACTTTTCGTTTTCGTAAATATAATCAAATGTCACACAGGCACTCTGAGTGCCGACTCGGTCTGTGCGCATTCCGCGGTTATTCTATGAGAGGCCCTCTAGCAATAATGTGTCTCAAAACAATACTATGCATAGAATGTAAAAAAAAAGTAAAAAGTATACTATTAATGCTATTATTATTGCTTGAGTTTTTTAACGAAATCTGTTCGGATTGTGACCTCTTTGGCTGTGGTATCCCTGCCTTCAAGGGGTCACTAATGGCAATGCTATCTTCTTCTAATCCGCTACGCTCTTGACAGAGCGGTCGTGGTCGTCATGTAGTAGCGGTTTGGGCAGATGTTATTCGCCTCACGACAGCGCGCCACTTTTCTCTGTTGGAGGTCATCCTGCTACAGTCGTTTAATGAACCTCCCACGGCTGACTTAATTTGGTCCGTCCATCGCATGGGAGACCTTCCACGCGGTCTTGTGCCTTCCATTTTACCTTGAACGACAAGACGTTCGATGGACTGATGGTCGCGTCGAGAGACGTGTCCGAAGAATGTGAGTATGCGAGACTGTACTACTGAAAATAGACGCTGCTCAATGCCGAGTTCTTGGAGTATCGAGATGTTATTGCGAAACTCAGTCCATGATACTCCAAGCATTCTTCTCCAGCACCACATCTCCAAAGCATCTATTTTCATCCTTTCCACTTCTCGCAATGTCCACGTCTCTGCAGCGTACAGGAATATGGGGAAAATAAGCGTTCGTACGAGTCTGGTCTTAGTAGTTTTTGTTATATTTCTGTTCCTCCATATTTTCCTCATCTTGTCCATTGCTGTTCTTGTGATAGCCATGCGTCGTTTTATCTCATCCATGCATCCACCATTATTTGTGATTAAAGTTCCAAGATATATGTAGGACTGGACCACGCTACAGTTCGCGATTTGTGTCACTTCCGGCGAGTTGTTGTTGGCGCGGTCTATGATCATAATCTTGGTCTTGTTGCGGTTAATCTTTAATCCGAACTCAAGGCTCAATCGCTCCATTTTCAGCAACAGGTCTTCCATGGAATGCACGCTTGTAGCAAACAGAGTAGTGTCGTCGGCGTAACGCAAGTTTGCTATTTTATGTCCACCAATTGTAACACCATCTGTCCAATCCTCCAAAGTGATGCGCATTATTAGTTCAGTGTAGGTATTGAACAATAGTGGTGAGATAATGCACCCTTGGCGGACTCCAGCACTTGGATGGAAGTTGCTCGATAATACGTAATATGTGCGCACTGATGCTGTGCCCTCCTCATACAGACGTCTTAAAAGGTGTACAAGGTGTTTTGGTGTACCCATTTCCAGCAATGTTTTCCACAGAATTGGCCACTTCACGGAGTCGAATGCTTTGGAGAAGTCGACAAAGCAAATGAATGTCGGCTTGTTGAATTCTCGCGCCTTTTCAACAATCTGGCGTACGATGAGGATCTGTTCCCGTGTACCTTTCCCCTTCACAAATCCGGCCTGTTCAGGAGCGATTTCTCCGGATAGGTAGGTCTTCAGTCGCTCATTCAGAATGTGTAACATAATTTTGCTTGCGTGTGAGATAAGAGCAATCAGGCGGTAGTTGTTACACTTCTTTGTTGAGCCTTTTTTATGAAGGGGGGTAAAGATTGTGTGTGTCCATTCAGACGGCCAGACACCTGTCTGCCATACTTTATTGCAGATGGCGTAAAAGATGTAATCGCCGCGATCTCCTAAAGCTTTGATAGTTTCGATAGGAATTGCATCTCTACCGGTTGCTTTATTGTTTTTCAGGTGTCTTATGGCAGCTCTGACTTCTGATAAAAGAATGTCAGGTTCCAGATCCTCATCTATTGGGTCTGTACTTGGAAATTGGCAATGCTATATACCAATTAAAACTTATTTTGGTATTGTTTGCATATTTGTTTTATGTTTAGCGATTTTATTTTATTAAACTTAACTTTTATCTCACTCCTTTTTTGGAACCAAATTTTATTTAACCTAATAAGGATTAATTTTAATCCTTTCCGCCCATAAGGTCCTATGTGTCAGTATGACCGGAGTATCAAAATGTCCAGTTCTACAAAATGTCCAAAGTTTCAAAATGTCTAGTTGCACAAAATGACCGGAGTATCAAAATGTCCAGTTGCACAAGATGACCGGAGTATTAAAATGTCCAGTTGCACAAAGTGAACAGAAGAAACCGCGACATTTATTTTGACAAAAAATTCAGAAAGTACATATTTATGTAAGCTTGAAAACACAGAATTTCTTTTTGTGCAAAAACAATTTTTTATCAATAAGTTATACTGAGAGAGTGTATTTTTAAGTTTCAGAGTTTCATTATATTAAAGTCTTTAAGTTATAAAACATTATTTTATTTAAAAACGACTTTTTGTTATTTGGAAAGTCGTGATTCGGACTGTTGCCCCATAGTTCAAAAGTCAAAATTAAGCCACTGCTGAGACATGAGACACGATTGTAGACATAGGGGTAGCTTAACCTTTGACATTTCCATTCGGATTCGATTCCCAGCGGGGGGTACATGTTTGTGTATCTCGGTTTGGTTGGTGGTAGGGCTTGTTTGTCCGCCTGGCTAGCTACCACCATCTTATCTAAATATGTCGCCATAACATCAACGTTTGTAGCATTGTTGTGTTCCGGCAGTTAGAGATAAGATAGCCAGTGCCTCCGAAAGTTGAGGATTCCGGGTGATGTGCGCATCAATCTTAGGCCTTATCGACACTTGAAGGATCGTGAGGTGAAGCCCAAGTGTTTACCTGTAAATAATAAAAAAGGTAAGGTTGAAGATTTAAAAATGTAAAAATATAACTACTAAAGCGAGAAAAAAATGTGGGGTCTAGATAGGGTTGCCAACTTTTTAAACCAAATATAGTATTTTTGGATTTAGTACCCATAAAAATATAGTAGATAGGGAATTAATTAAAAAAATATAGTATAGGTACAAGGTACAAGTAAATAAAGAAAATATTTATTTAATTTCTTTAAAATATGATAAATATATAAGCTATGATAATAAGGGCGATTATTTACATAATCGAGACTGATTTTAGCGACTTTGCTGAAAAAATATAAGTCTCACAGTCACCTAATAAAATATATTTTTTAAATAATAGTAGTTAGACATCTAAAATAGTAGGATACTATATTATTATGGTAGGGTTGGCAACCCTAGGTCTAGACCACCTTAACCCCCCTATACGCCCATGATTGTGGAATGTGGATATGGACGTTTTAAAATAACATAATCGAGGCCTACTATAGTACATAGACAAATAAAAATTATCTGATGTTATCAGCGTCTTTAACCGAGGCACTGTAACGATGATAAAATCATAGTGAGTTTGTTCAACAACAAATTGCTCATTAGTTTCACATTAAATACTTTTACAATGCCTATTTAAACTGCTTTAGTAGGTACACTCTTGTAAACAAGAAAAGTCGCACCATCTTTTTTATTAAAGGAGTCGAAACTAGTAGATACATTATCAGAAAAGAGCAGTTCTAAGAACGAATCATGATAGGTATGTTATATTTATTTAAATACTATTGTCAACGCAAAACCTGGTAGTCTCTTTCATTATCAACGTTTTACAGTCCCATTGTAGGCTACAAGGCTTCCCACCAGGGTTCGAAAGAATAAATATCATCATAATAACACTTGGATAATTATCATGATAATAACTTAACACTTGGATAATTATCAATTGATAATAACAAAACATTTTCTAGCCAATGTTAACTATGTATATTCGAACAACAGAGGGTTATTAGCGCACGCAAGTGCGTGTCTCTGCGTTTCTCGCTAATGCTTTAGATATCGCTGCTATAGTTACTGCATAGATTGTCAAAGTAATGAAATAGGTACTTTCGAAACACAAAATACAAGCAAATTCAAAAATACATCAATATTTTGTTACAATCGTCCAAATTGTTATGGATTCTTTGATTTGTTTAAAAACATACAACGGTTAATATGACTTGATACTTGACTTGACTTGACACTGTTGATAATTATCTGGGGGCCGACCGCCTAACTCTCTCGCTTCGATCGCTTTGAAGGCGAGGCGAGGAGGAGGCGTCATTTTGTCATTTCGAAAGCAATATGAAAGCAATATTCGATATTATATTTCGATATTATATTCGATATTAGAAGGCGAGGCGAGGGCTACGCTTTCAAAGCGATTGAAAGCAAGAGAGAGTTAGGCGGTTGGGGGGCTGGTTGATTTTCTGATCATTATTAGATATTTATCAAGCTGTGTTATCTTATCTTGATAATTTTGAAACTTGCTTTCGACATTTACAATAGCGCGATGACCTTCCATGATGGCTGAACAATTAGAGGGTTTCATAGAGGGAATCAACAGCTTAACGTGCCTTTTGAAGCACCGAATTAACTATGATGATGATGACGTGGGATCATCATCAGCTCATTTTTATGGCCCCATTGTTGGGGCACAAGCCTTCCCTATGGATGGATAAGGAGAACAGGCCATAAACCACCACGCGGGCCCAGTGCAGATTGGTGGTTGTTAACGACTGATAATGCAGCCGGGACCAACGGCTTTACGTGCCTTCCGAAGCACGGACGACTGGCCTTTGCAAATCGAGCTGGAATAATAAAAAGTTATTGTATGTGGTATACAGAAAGAACAAATGGAAGAAGACAACAGCGAAGAGGCTTCACAGTGCATCGCTACCAGTGTGCTGGCGCTGGCTTCCTCAGGGTCATGTTCCGTTTATCTCAGCTCGTTGGGATCGCTCCAATCCTACTCAAGAATACGAGTGACGACGGGCCGCGCGCCATTTTGTCGACGCCTCTCTACGTTTTCAACGTGACTCGCTTTACGATTCTAAGTAAGTTCTCTCAACTACCAAGACGATGTTCAGTCTGCCACAGTTCATGCTTTCCATTTTTTGGTCACATTTCCCACCCCCACGACCCGATTAACCCGAGCGGAGGTTCTAGCTTTTAAAAAATAAAAAAATCTCTTTATTTCAGGCTGTTGCCCGTAATATTGTTAGTATACAAATGACTTAAGAAACTGCGTTACTAAATACAAATACTATAAAAACCGGTCAAGTGCGAGTCGGACTCGCGCACGAAGGGTTCCGTACTTTATGACGTATTAAAAAAAATACTACATTTTACCACTTTGGACGTGTCTCTCGCGTTTTTTTTTATTTTTGAGTTTCAGTTCAATAGTATGGGGAACCCCCAAAATTTATTGTTTTTTTTCTATTTTTGTGTGAAAATCTTAATGCGGTTCACAGAATACATCTACTTACCAAGTTTCAACAGTATAGTTCTTATAGTTTCGGAAAAAAGTGGCTGTGACATACGGACGGACAGACAGACAGACAGATAGATAGACAGACATGACGTATCCATAAGGGTTCCGTTTTTTGCCATTTGGCTACGGAACCCTTACAAGACAACAAACAACAACACAAATTAAGGAAGGTATTTTTGCACACGCACTTGTGCTTCGACCCAGCCCTGGAAGGGGGCTGTCCAGCTTGTCGCTGAGCACGTTCAGGATAGTGTCAACATATATCTTTAGGGAAGTCCTCTGGTTGTTCTGCTCTCGACTCTGATCCGAACGCCTCTGGGCGAGGACAAGCTTATGTCATGTCATGCCATCCCCTCTAGAAACCTGAGGATGTTCGATCACATCGGTTTGAAAAAGCTTAACACCCGTTTGCACTAAACTTATCCAGTTAAGTCGGCGCCTGAGTGTAAGCGACGTTTTCGAGTAGGTGCCGAGTTAACTTGACCGGGTAATAGTTAAGCCAAGACTTAGGCGATTCATAAGTTTAGTGCAAACGGGTGTTAGTGTCTCGGTCACGTTGCCAAAAAAATATAGAATTTCATTGAAATTTTACGGGATGTCAGCTAGAAAGCAGGTGATCTGTATTCAATTATGTATTAGACAACATGACATACATACTTAAGTAGCTAAGCACTCGTTTTATGAAAATCAGAAACAATGACGGCACCACAACCACACAGACTCGACACATTATCGAAAAGTTCGTTTTCGACATTGACCCGACCGAGAATCGAACCCGGGAGTTAGCGCCGCCCAAAGTCCGGCGTACAAGCCACTCGGCTACGGAGGTCGTCAAAACTGTTGCTAAAGAAACAAATAAGTTGATTACTACTGCTTATAATGAATTAATGTTAAAGGGAGAAGCTGTCAATCCTTGGTTCCTCTCGAATACTGGTATCTATGTAGTCACAACTCTACGTAGGATTTGATCTTTCCACCATCTAAATAAATTTATTGAAATGAGTATCCAATTTTTTTTTTATAGATAGCTCGGCAAATGACTCTATCCCACCTGATGTTAAGTGGAAATGGAGTCCAGATGCGAAGATAACTGGTGCAGCGTGAAAACAAACGTAGCATCAGTTAACCTCACTCTGCCGGCCCACAAGGTGCTTCTTCACGCCTCTTTTGAAGGACCCCATATCATAGGAAGGAGGGAAAACGTGTGCTGGTAGACTATTCCACCTTTTGGAGGTGCGACCAAACTCTCGTTTTCGTTAACGTGATAGAATGGCGAATGAAACTCTCACTAGGCACCCACCCTGATGTTATGTGAAGATAAGGCTAATGGTGGAAGCTCACTTCACACGGAATCCTCAACTACTGTGGTACTGGCTATCTTATCTCTAGCTGCTGGAACACAACACCGCTGTTATGGCGACATATTTAGACAAGATGGTGGTAGCTAGCCAGGGGGACAAACAAGCCCTACCAACTAAACGTACACATACATGTACCCGCTGGAAATCAAGCCCAGGACTTCTTTCTTTGGGACAGAGACCGTTAATTATTGTTACTTTTCCAGATATAATACTGCTGTATATATACGTGTCATTTGTGAGTGAACACATTAACAACGATGAAGTCTTGAAATCATCAGATTCAGGATTCAGTCTCCTTGTCTTTTCTTTAGTAACTGAATTGTTGATGTCATCATTTGCGGTCTATGGATCGCTTGGTAGGATCAAGAAGATCATGTATTGCCTCAATGAAATCGATAAGGTACTAGAAATTAACCTTTTTACTTGATAACTTTATAGAATTCATCATTACTACCACAAGCTCATTATATTTCCTACAGCTGGGGCACGAGCCTTTTCTACGAATGGAAATTAGAACCGATTGGTGGTTGTTAAGGAGTGCTAATGCAGCTGGGACCAACGATTTTACATGCCTTGCGAAGCATGGTGGGAGTCAAGAACAAGATACCCAATACACCTTTGCGAAAGTTGCAACCGCAGAACGTAGGCGTTTACCATCCATCGAGATGAATCATTGTTAATTAAATAAATACAATAGTAATGAAAAAATCATCATAATCATCATGTAACGCCCCCCTACCGTATTTAAATCTCTTTTATTTATTTTCGAACTAAGCTAAACTAAGTATAAATATATAAATAAATAAATACGTTTAACCTACTTATAGCTAACTATAACTATACCTACCTAACGGCACCAAATATAACGATATAAAACGTAATGAAAATAATGAACATAATTAGCTACCTAGATTGTCATAAATTAACCTACCTAACTTCTTACAACAATTATTATTATATTAAACCAAAACCGAGAATAACCTACTTATTTCAACCACATCTAAAAGATCATTTTGGCCAAGTGATCGTCTAGTGCACCTACGAAGGTCCGCAATAACCTAAGAACTTTAAGGAACTTAAGGCAAAACCTAACAAACCCTTTACTACCTATTAATCTTAGTACAGTACAGTCTCTAATGTAAATGAATTCATAACTAACACGACACGACTAACAGTACCTATACTATTATAAACAACCAAACAAACAAAGCAATGACCTACGTCACGCCAGATTAAGTAAGCAGGCACCTACCTACAATCATAGCAACAACATGGTCACCCATCTCATGAGGAGACTATGTAGGTAATAACAGCTTAACATTTAATAATTACCTAAAATCATAGCAACATCACGGTCACCCATCCCATGATGAGACTATGTAATAACAGTTTAACATTTAATACTTATAGTTTTATCTCAACACTTCTTTCTACCTTCAATAACTGTCATTACAATCACCTACTGTCCTATTAAACTTTGCAGACTATAATTAACATAAATGATCAGTCAAGAACCTTACCTATTTATTCATTAATCTTAAAATAACGATAAATCTAACGTCTATTCTTATTAGGTATTCGCGAGTATCACATCTAATCATCATAGGTACTTAAAACACACGTTTTAACACAATCTACTAATATTTACGTAATTAGGTAGGTAGCTTCCTATTTACTATATTGAGGCAATTGTAATTGGTAATAGATATCTATTATCAGCGTTCATATTGTCCTAGCGTTTCTCCGAACAACCACGAGTCTTCAGAATAATAACCGAACTCATTTGTATAGTAATATAAATGATCATAAAAAGGAAAAGCTAAGTGGACTCCGCCTTCCCCATATCCACCCACAACCTCTCTGAAGCAAATCTTTAATTTAACCATTGCTTATATTTAATGCATGTAGGTAGGTACTCGAGTATTTGACCAAACATAAGCAACGAAAGGACCATACAAATATTTCGGTATCGATGCTTATTCTAACAATCTCTTATTACTAGTCACTTGTACAATGCCTGACATATACCTACTAGAGTGTATATTTAAAACAACTGTGTCGACTCATTGAGTAGGTAGGTATTTGTACTAAACAAAAGGGCCACTCGATACATTAGGCATTGGAAGAGGGTTTATTAAGTAAATAGATAATATACCTATTACTTAATCTTAAAACAAAGATAAGATTCCACAAAAGACTACGAACTCACTGGTAAGTACCACAAACGGGAGTCGAACCCATCCGAATTATAATTTGTTCGCAACCAATTTGCATAAAATTATATATGAACAATCATAGTTTTCTTTATTTCATAAAATCCACAAGCGAGATTCGAACCCACTGGTAAATACCACAAACGGGAGTCGAACCCATCCGAATGGTAATTTGTTCACAACCAATTTGCGTAAAATGACAATCGTATTATGTTTATTTCACTCCACAAGCGAGATTCGAACCCACTGGTAAATACCACAAACAGGAGTCGAACCCATCCGAATGGTAATTTGTTCACAACCAATTTGCGTAAAATGACAATCGTATTATGTTTATTTCACTCCACAAGCGAGATTCGAACCCACTGGTAAATACCACAAACAGGAGTCGAACCCATCTGAATGGTAATTTGTTCGCAACCAATTTGCGTAAAATGACAATCGTATTATGTTCATTTCACTCCACAGTCATCAAAATACAGGTTTTATTATTTAAATGTAGTTTGTGTTATCAATCGTTTATGGCCTTTGATGGTAGCATATCTCCTTGAAGATGATCTACAGGGACTGCATTGCTTGCCCTAGCCAAACCAAAGATATCAACAAATTGTAGCGAAGCCATATCGGCGTATAAAATCGGGAACTTTGATTTCCTTAATTACAGTAGGTAATTTTGATGACTACAAAATAAAACAAATCAAATAGATAGTAATTAATAATTGAGATTCTTATTCCTAAAAATGTCTAAATTATCCGACGTCACCAAAATAAAGATTTTACTATTTAAATGTAGGTTGTGATAGCAATCGTTGCAGACTTCCGATGGTAGTACATCTCCTTGAAGATCGCTACAGGGACGGCTTGTGCTTGCCCTCTAGTCCAACCAAAGATACCAACAACTATGTCTAAGCCATTTCGGCATGACAAAACCGGAAACCTTAATTTCCTCAAGGTAAATTGGATAGGTAAATACCTAGTTAGTTTCAGTGACATCCGAATAAAATAAACCTAATAAACTACTAAGCACGGTTTTCACACATCCATCAACACACATAACTTAACCCTATTTAACCTAAATAAACCACCACCAACTTATTGAATATTATCAACGTAGATATTATTATTAATTTATGTGTATTTCCGAATCCCACACTAGAGTAGGTACGCCTAGCGTGTGTAAAGTAGTAAAATACCTATTTAATACGTTTTAAATAAAGAACCGCGCGTAGGTACGTATTGCAGTCAACCTATACGAAGCTACATCCTAGTAAAACTGTTATAACTATGTACCGATTTACCGTCCCTACCTACCTACCTACTAGTCATACGTGCATTTCCGAACCCCACAACACCTACTTATATACCGATTGCGCAATAACACTCTCCAGACTCGGTTCCTTACCTACTAGATACACTTATAATATAAAATTCACAATGTAAATTAAAAATGTTTAGCGAGATAAAAGATCACATATACATAAACAAGAATACACTTACCAGTAGACATAAGGTAACAAGTGGTACCTAGGTGGAAGGAATAAGGTTTAAGGATTGGATTTTCTCACTGCCGATCGTGCAGACTCACACGATCGATCAGATATCTGACAGCTAAAGGTGTCTTGGCCACAGCGAGAGGATTTGTGGAAGATGGAAGGTTTGTGGAATTACAGAATCACAACACGTAAAAGAAATGCAATAAAAATCATAACACAACAAATAAAAAGAAATGCAATAAGTTTCAGAATAACTACAAAGTGTAGTGTACAAAGGATACTTAGTGTCCAGAGCCGTCCTCTCCCTTGTTCCGCCGAACTCACAATCACTACTAATAAATCACTACAATATTTCACTTCTAAATCTTCACTATTAATGTTGCTCTTCCAGACGCCAGCCTCCTTTTATACCTTTAGGTACCTACCCTTGCAGCGCCGCTAATTTTCTTTTATGTGTTGGTACTAGATTAACAAATAGGTTTTTCTCAATAAATACTACTTTAATCAAAGTTTTATTAATATATACTTGTGTTGAAAGTTGTCACCGCCATTTGCCACATGTTAATCATAGTTATAATATGAGAAATAGCTTGTAATCCCTCAAAGAAAAAACGATGTGGTTGGATACCGACATGCCAACGTTTTTAGTTCCTGCTACTGCCCGCTCTGGCGCTAGATGTATGCATTGTTCATCCCTTTACTTTCATTCATAAAACTAAAATACCATAGACAATCGAAAAGTCTGGAATATCGTATTACATTGGATATAGTCTACTGCTTCTCCCCGCTGGATGGCGCTAGATGTATTAATTGATCGATCGCTCACCCATCTCAAATATGAATCTAGGTCACGACTCAGTGCATTAAACACATTTTAAATAGACATCTCGTAATGTTATCATATCCTAACCGGGTTCATGTGAGAACTAAAACTACATTCGTATAACGATATAAAACCCTGTAAATATTATATGAAAACGCAATAATTACTTATGATTTATTAAAAGCAATCTGTAACATTAAAGTAGGTACAGACTTCTATGTCATTCTAGCATACTTATAGTTTACCTAGGTTAATGGTGAGCGTAAAAGTTAATTAAATCCGTTAATTAAAATGAACCTTTTACAGAAATAAGGTAATATTTGTTTTGTCACTATGTTAACCCATATTAACGCCATCTATATTTAGGGAACCGGGTACCAATTACTAAAACTCGAAGATCGTTTACAAAGCGTAATAAGTGTAGAAAAGTTACTTAAAATGACGCTAGATGGCTCGCATGTATCAATGACGTATAATTTTACTTAATAATACTAATGGAGAAAGATTGATTTTATTTAATATTTAAGTACTATCAAGTAGGGTTTATTTTTTCTTAAATATTTTTGATTAAACTATTAGTTCCTTTTATCTTGTTTATTATACATTAAATTAAATAGCATTTAGCCCTACTCCTAAGATTAGAAAATACCTAGATAAATACCTTTAATTTTTTTTTATTTATTCATTTAGAAAATGTTCTAGTGACGTATGGATCGTTACAGCCAACCCCCAAAATTTACGAAGGTGTGAAATAATTTAACCGAAGGAAATTTTCTAAACCCTCGTACATTTTCTAAATCTAATCATTAGTTTGCTCTTCCCTCCCAAGTGCAAATTCTAATCTGCCAATATTCGAACAGAGACAAGACCTATCTAAAACAAGTGTAATATTTAATTTGTTTCATAAAATTCATTTGTTCTATTTTTCACCTCGTTAAGCACTAAATATGAAATGAAAAATAAAACATAGCACTTGTGAACGTGCGTGTATCTATTTAAATGTATAGCTATTCTATAGAACGCCTTTGTGTATTTAGACCGAATGGTAAATAGTCATAAGCTGGACAAATCTTCGATGTGTTGAAGGCACTAACAATAGTAAGCTATTACTGTTCGCAAGGTTCAACTGAATCTGCCAAAAGTGTTGGTTTGTGAGGCCAACCAATCCTAGTGATTTACTAAAGGCATCTCATCATCCAATCCTGATTGCTGCGATTTGCCAATAGCACCTCTTCATAAACAGTTGACGTTCACAGCTAAGGCAATAACTCCTTATACTGCCATTACCACACATCAAAACTCTGCCACAAACAAAGATCATTTACGATTAGGGGAGTGTGTAGTGTAGTTTTAGTCTCAGCTTCTTGTGTAGTAAATATTATCTATGGCAGTCTCTTTTTTTTTTTTTTTTAAGACTGAAGTTGTCCAATTGGACTTAACCTAACACCAAACTTCTTCGCCATAAAAAATATTTTGTATAGTGTCAGCATGTCAAAACTCGAATACCAACAAACCGTTCCATGTCCTAAGTGAAAGTCGAATTGTTTATTCATACCTTTTAAATATATAAATATACTTTTTTTTTCAACCCTTTTCATCCTTCATCATTCCACTTTACAATGTGCACTAACTGTCACACTCTAACAACTCGTCAACGCCATTACTAGACAAGAAACTGCGAACAAGTTTGCACTATTTCCTAACTCGCCAACAATAGAAATAAAAATTACATATAGAGTAGCCAGCTGTAACACTCCATACTACTTTCATACACACATTCAATCGCAAAGCAAAGACAAAACAAAAGCAAAGTAATGAAAACTACCTGTGTAAAAACCGTGCTAAAAATTATACCTAATATTACTATATTATAATATATTTCGCTTAAACTTAACCATACCCTGTTCTCATACTTGATCGAAACAACGCTTGACCCGAACACTGATAAAATTTCAATTACTCATACCTAATCACTGAAAACCTCATTGTCGTAACCTGAACTAAATTACTAAACCTAAATTAACCAATTTCATAGATAGAGTTATCAATACTGTATTACCTACCTATTCGGTTACCATTGGGGTAAAATATTCATAAACGCTTCAACATTTTCTAATGTAACCTTAAACGTACCCACTATAACTATGATCATATTAATTATTTTTAATAATTAATTTTGTTTATTTTTCTTAATAATAATAATGAATCTATATATATCCCCAACCCCCATCTGACTAGACCTTATTTTTCAATAATGTATTTCGCTATACATCATCAACAACCATGGATAACTCCCTAGTTTATCTGACACTAAAAGCTACCTTATTGCAAATGCCAGAACACAACAATGCTAACACCGACATTGTTGTAACAAAATACTAACTACTACATTGGTAGTAAAAAGCCAGGCGGACTTAATACTTTATCGAAATCTATCTTATCCTAATCTGTCATAATAATTTACTACGAGTAATGTTATAACAAAATTAACTATTAAACAGACTTAACACCTACTTCTTTCACTGTGAAAACAACAATGCTACCACCATCATTGTTGTAACGAAATTAACTTCTAAAACGACTTAACACCTACTTCTCTCACAACACTGTCGTAATAAAACTATTAACTAAAAATAGGCTCGTAGTAGGCGATTTAAAACAAACCCTATCACCAACCAATCCGGGTACCTACTAACAAGCACTTAACTTAACGCTCGAATCCCAGCATAAGATTTGAAATCCAGATTCAAAACTACAGTATATAAACTAAACCATAGGTAGGTATATAACCATATTTATTACTTTAGGAAGCTCGAATGGGAGTAGAACCCACGCCCCTTCGATAACCGATCTAATGCTCGAATCCGTTGAGCTATAGAGGCCCAGATTTTTTTTAATTTTACCCCTAAGTATGTCACTAAATTGCTCCTAATTTGTTGAACTCAAAACCTGAGATTGTTACTAATACCATCTATAAAATAACTGTAAACCTAATTAATGATTACTAATAATCCTTCCTACTAATATTACCTGCTGCAAGTAAGAACAGCCTAATATTGATTGATACTAGATAGTAGTTTATTCGCGCGTCACTAGATGGCGCTTTTACTAACCTATTTGAACTTGCTAACAATTAAATGTTACTTCTAGACTTTAATTGTTTGACGTTATACCTTAATATCTTATCTATTATTAATCTATGGTTATACCTACAATAACCTTATATTTATGCGAGGTTAAAGTTTAATTAAATGGGATTGCAGGTAGGTACAAAGACAATTATGTCAACCTATCTCAACATTGTAAGTAATTAGGTACCTACCTAGTAAATGTTTGTTATAAAGTTGACTTTAACTATTGTATATGAATAGGTACACCTACATTACCTACATTCTACATTGATTAATTAGTAACTAGGTAGGTACCCTAAAAAGGATCAGAGTGCGAGATCTAATACCTAATATACCTATTTACATGAAACGCTACCGAACTAAATAAATTGAACTACTATGGTTTAATAATATGAGTAGTCGTACATCCTATCATATATGAATAGGTAAGTACCTACTAACTATCACACGCCTAACATACATTAACGCTTCGGTGGCCGAACGACAAAGCGCTCGGTCCAATACCCGAAGTTACAGAGTTCAATTCCCAGGATTCCTGGATTCCCTGGATTTCTTTTTTTTTTGTATTTTTTTTTGTTAATAAAAATATAAGATTAATTTTAGAATAATAATCTAATAATTAAAGAAGGAAAAACATTGATTGAATCTTAACAATTTTTTTTTAAGTTACCTACACTCCTGATTTGCTACAATCTATATACCTAGGTATCTAAGTTGTTTTTTTTGTAATTGCAACCCCCCACTAACTAGACTCTAAAACTCACTCAGCCCCTGTCGACCTACTGCTGAGCATAAACCTCATTGTTTTTTAATTATAAGAATATATCAATTAATAAATTAATCTTATTATGCCTAATAATGTCATTACAACCCCCCGTCAGTAAAACTCTAAACCTCTTAGGTACCTACTTAAATTATGTAGCATTCCTAACTTCACCAAAACGTTACCTACCTACCATCTAAACCTTTATTTCTAAACTAATTTGTTAACAGACTTGATTTCAAATTAAAACGTAATTAACAAAATTAACATGTTTATTAAACAAAAGGTTTCTTAAATAAATATTAGACAACAAAAAGTACATTTTCAATATTGACCCGACCAGGGATCGAACCCGGGACCTCAGAGTTAGTTCCGCCCTAAGTCGAACTTAACCTACCTATACCTACTATTATTCTATCTTTGCCTTAATTCCTTCCTATTTACACAGCAACAAATTGTGCGACTTGCATCGCAACACACTTCTAAATGTGATTGAATCTAATATAACAAATACCTACCTTTAATATCTTTTTAAGTATGTACCTAATTCCACCAAAATAATTATATTAATCTAAGCTTTATTTAAAACATGATACTAGCAAATGTTCAAAATGATTTTTTAACGCAAATTTTGTTGCGAACAAATTACGATATTATTTATTATATGATACTAGCATATAAAATTGATCCTAAACAATATTCTAACCTACACAGAAACCCTAATACCTATACCTAATAGTCACATAATCCTAGTAACGCAATCCTGGTCACGGCCACACTAAATTGTAACGCCCCCCTACCGTATTTAAATCTCTTTTATTTATTTTCGAACTAAGCTAAACTAAGTATAAATATATAAATAAATAAATACGTTTAACCTACTTATAGCTAACTATAACTATACCTACCTAACGGCACCAAATATAACGATATAAAACGTAATGAAAATAATGAACATAATTAGCTACCTAGATTGTCATAAATTAACCTACCTAACTTCTTACAACAATTATTATTATATTAAACCAAAACCGAGAATAACCTACTTATTTCAACCACATCTAAAAGATCATTTTGGCCAAGTGATCGTCTAGTGCACCTACGAAGGTCCGCAATAACCTAAGAACTTTAAGGAACTTAAGGCAAAACCTAACAAACCCTTTACTACCTATTAATCTTAGTACAGTACAGTCTCTAATGTAAATGAATTCATAACTAACACGACACGACTAACAGTACCTATACTATTATAAACAACCAAACAAACAAAGCAATGACCTACGTCACGCCAGATTAAGTAAGCAGGCACCTACCTACAATCATAGCAACAACATGGTCACCCATCTCATGAGGAGACTATGTAGGTAATAACAGCTTAACATTTAATAATTACCTAAAATCATAGCAACATCACGGTCACCCATCCCATGATGAGACTATGTAATAACAGTTTAACATTTAATACTTATAGTTTTATCTCAACACTTCTTTCTACCTTCAATAACTGTCATTACAATCACCTACTGTCCTATTAAACTTTGCAGACTATAATTAACATAAATGATCAGTCAAGAACCTTACCTATTTATTCATTAATCTTAAAATAACGATAAATCTAACGTCTATTCTTATTAGGTATTCGCGAGTATCACATCTAATCATCATAGGTACTTAAAACACACGTTTTAACACAATCTACTAATATTTACGTAATTAGGTAGGTAGCTTCCTATTTACTATATTGAGGCAATTGTAATTGGTAATAGATATCTATTATCAGCGTTCATATTGTCCTAGCGTTTCTCCGAACAACCACGAGTCTTCAGAATAATAACCGAACTCATTTGTATAGTAATATAAATGATCATAAAAAGGAAAAGCTAAGTGGACTCCGCCTTCCCCATATCCACCCACAACCTCTCTGAAGCAAATCTTTAATTTAACCATTGCTTATATTTAATGCATGTAGGTAGGTACTCGAGTATTTGACCAAACATAAGCAACGAAAGGACCATACAAATATTTCGGTATCGATGCTTATTCTAACAATCTCTTATTACTAGTCACTTGTACAATGCCTGACATATACCTACTAGAGTGTATATTTAAAACAACTGTGTCGACTCATTGAGTAGGTAGGTATTTGTACTAAACAAAAGGGCCACTCGATACATTAGGCATTGGAAGAGGGTTTATTAAGTAAATAGATAATATACCTATTACTTAATCTTAAAACAAAGATAAGATTCCACAAAAGACTACGAACTCACTGGTAAGTACCACAAACGGGAGTCGAACCCATCCGAATTATAATTTGTTCGCAACCAATTTGCATAAAATTATATATGAACAATCATAGTTTTCTTTATTTCATAAAATCCACAAGCGAGATTCGAACCCACTGGTAAATACCACAAACGGGAGTCGAACCCATCCGAATGGTAATTTGTTCACAACCAATTTGCGTAAAATGACAATCGTATTATGTTTATTTCACTCCACAAGCGAGATTCGAACCCACTGGTAAATACCACAAACAGGAGTCGAACCCATCCGAATGGTAATTTGTTCACAACCAATTTGCGTAAAATGACAATCGTATTATGTTTATTTCACTCCACAAGCGAGATTCGAACCCACTGGTAAATACCACAAACAGGAGTCGAACCCATCTGAATGGTAATTTGTTCGCAACCAATTTGCGTAAAATGACAATCGTATTATGTTCATTTCACTCCACAGTCATCAAAATACAGGTTTTATTATTTAAATGTAGTTTGTGTTATCAATCGTTTATGGCCTTTGATGGTAGCATATCTCCTTGAAGATGATCTACAGGGACTGCATTGCTTGCCCTAGCCAAACCAAAGATATCAACAAATTGTAGCGAAGCCATATCGGCGTATAAAATCGGGAACTTTGATTTCCTTAATTACAGTAGGTAATTTTGATGACTACAAAATAAAACAAATCAAATAGATAGTAATTAATAATTGAGATTCTTATTCCTAAAAATGTCTAAATTATCCGACGTCACCAAAATAAAGATTTTACTATTTAAATGTAGGTTGTGATAGCAATCGTTGCAGACTTCCGATGGTAGTACATCTCCTTGAAGATCGCTACAGGGACGGCTTGTGCTTGCCCTCTAGTCCAACCAAAGATACCAACAACTATGTCTAAGCCATTTCGGCATGACAAAACCGGAAACCTTAATTTCCTCAAGGTAAATTGGATAGGTAAATACCTAGTTAGTTTCAGTGACATCCGAATAAAATAAACCTAATAAACTACTAAGCACGGTTTTCACACATCCATCAACACACATAACTTAACCCTATTTAACCTAAATAAACCACCACCAACTTATTGAATATTATCAACGTAGATATTATTATTAATTTATGTGTATTTCCGAATCCCACACTAGAGTAGGTACGCCTAGCGTGTGTAAAGTAGTAAAATACCTATTTAATACGTTTTAAATAAAGAACCGCGCGTAGGTACGTATTGCAGTCAACCTATACGAAGCTACATCCTAGTAAAACTGTTATAACTATGTACCGATTTACCGTCCCTACCTACCTACCTACTAGTCATACGTGCATTTCCGAACCCCACAACACCTACTTATATACCGATTGCGCAATAACACTCTCCAGACTCGGTTCCTTACCTACTAGATACACTTATAATATAAAATTCACAATGTAAATTAAAAATGTTTAGCGAGATAAAAGATCACATATACATAAACAAGAATACACTTACCAGTAGACATAAGGTAACAAGTGGTACCTAGGTGGAAGGAATAAGGTTTAAGGATTGGATTTTCTCACTGCCGATCGTGCAGACTCACACGATCGATCAGATATCTGACAGCTAAAGGTGTCTTGGCCACAGCGAGAGGATTTGTGGAAGATGGAAGGTTTGTGGAATTACAGAATCACAACACGTAAAAGAAATGCAATAAAAATCATAACACAACAAATAAAAAGAAATGCAATAAGTTTCAGAATAACTACAAAGTGTCGTGTACAAAGGATACTTAGTGTCCAGAGCCGTCCTCTCCCTTGTTCCGCCGAACTCACAATCACTACTAATAAATCACTACAATATTTCACTTCTAAATCTTCACTATTAATGTTGCTCTTCCAGACGCCAGCCTCCTTTTATACCTTTAGGTACCTACCCTTGCAGCGCCGCTAATTTTCTTTTATGTGTTGGTACTAGATTAACAAATAGGTTTTTCTCAATAAATACTACTTTAATCAAAGTTTTATTAATATATACTTGTGTTGAAAGTTGTCACCGCCATTTGCCACATGTTAATCATAGTTATAATATGAGAAATAGCTTGTAATCCCTCAAAGAAAAAACGATGTGGTTGGATACCGACATGCCAACGTTTTTAGTTCCTGCTACTGCCCGCTCTGGCGCTAGATGTATGCATTGTTCATCCCTTTACTTTCATTCATAAAACTAAAATACCATAGACAATCGAAAAGTCTGGAATATCGTATTACATTGGATATAGTCTACTGCTTCTCCCCGCTGGATGGCGCTAGATGTATTAATTGATCGATCGCTCACCCATCTCAAATATGAATCTAGGTCACGACTCAGTGCATTAAACACATTTTAAATAGACATCTCGTAATGTTATCATATCCTAACCGGGTTCATGTGAGAACTAAAACTACATTCGTATAACGATATAAAACCCTGTAAATATTATATGAAAACGCAATAATTACTTATGATTTATTAAAAGCAATCTGTAACATTAAAGTAGGTACAGACTTCTATGTCATTCTAGCATACTTATAGTTTACCTAGGTTAATGGTGAGCGTAAAAGTTAATTAAATCCGTTAATTAAAATGAACCTTTTACAGAAATAAGGTAATATTTGTTTTGTCACTATGTTAACCCATATTAACGCCATCTATATTTAGGGAACCGGGTACCAATTACTAAAACTCGAAGATCGTTTACAAAGCGTAATAAGTGTAGAAAAGTTACTTAAAATGACGCTAGATGGCTCGCATGTATCAATGACGTATAATTTTACTTAATAATACTAATGGAGAAAGATTGATTTTATTTAATATTTAAGTACTATCAAGTAGGGTTTATTTTTTCTTAAATATTTTTGATTAAACTATTAGTTCCTTTTATCTTGTTTATTATACATTAAATTAAATAGCATTTAGCCCTACTCCTAAGATTAGAAAATACCTAGATAAATACCTTTAATTTTTTTTTATTTATTCATTTAGAAAATGTTCTAGTGACGTATGGATCGTTACAATCATCAGCCCATTTTATGTCCCCACTGCTGGGGCACGAGCCTTCCCTATGGATGGATAGGGAGAACGGGCCATAACACTCCGCGCGGGCAGGCCTGGTACAGATTGGTGGTTGTTAACGACTGCTGATGCAGCCGGGACCAACGGCTTCCAAAGCACGGAGGAGGTCGAGATAATAAATTTTTGGTTACCCATCTTGTCTTTGCGTAAGTTGCTTAACCTCAGCACTCGCAGACTGGGCGCGTTAACCACTGCGCCATCGAGCTCCTAAAAATATTGAATGTAACTTTTTTGCAGATAAAAAAAGCAAAATGCATAGATCAATCGAAAAGAGCTTCCCTGGAAAAGAAAAGTGCTTGGTTATACGTGATTTGCGTTTCGTGTTTCGTGGTTGGCTTATTAGACCAGTTGACATATTTTTCTGATAATACGAGAACTGGTAAGTATATTAAATAACAACAATATAACGAAAAACTTTAGAAAAATTACAGAGAGAAAAATTACTAAAGCATATTTTATTGTTTTAGAACACTGCAGATTGTTTATTTTTTATTTACTTTTTACTTTAAAAATACTCTGAGTAATTTATTAATTTCTATTATTTACAAACAAAGACAATAACAAGTAAATTAAACTACTTAAACAACTTTTAAAAACTATAAACTATAACTACTACTAAATATAAATTTAAAAAATGTCCCAAATCATCCCCATCAGGCATAGTGCTTAGTGCCACGTTATGCTTAGAGCATACTGAAAGTTTCTGGATTCTGATAAATAAGACTAGATATAAGACTTACGATACATTTATTGTTTTTTAAAGTATATTCCTTCGCAATTAATGCATTTTTGCATTCGCTGAAACCACTGTACAAAGCAGTTGGACCAGTCTTCCTTAGGGACCTCGTCAATGGCTTCATGGAACACATTCACCGCCGATCCAGGGCTCGCAAAACGTGTGCCTCTAAGTTTGTCTTTAATTTTTGGGTGCAAGGTCCAGGCTGTAAGGCGGATGCGTCATCAGTTCCACATTTGAAGCCTTCAAATAGGCTTCTGTTACCTTAGCGGAATGTGAGGATGCGGTAACGTGGTGGACAACATTGCATCAAGGACGCTTTTAGCGAACTCTTTCTAAGACTCTGGGCAAGCAAGTGTTGACGTACCAATCTGCAGTCACTATCCTATGATCTTCAAGCGATACTGTAGTGTAATGTCCTGATTTTCCAACAAAAGAAGCAACCATTTTTTTACCAATGCTTCGACGTTTCTTAAACGAAAGTTACTTTCGTCGGCAAATCTTCAAAAGGAAATACCTACTCTGCCGACTGGCTTTTTCTTTCGGATTCAAAACAGTACACCCTGGTTTCGTCACTTGTCACGATATTATAGACAGCCAATGACTGTCCCCGTTAAACTTTTTTATCATTTTACGGCACCACTCCACACGCAGTCGTTTCTGGTCCTCCGTTAAGTCATGCGGTATCCATCGAGTGCAAAGCTTCTGAACCTTCAGATGCACATGTAAAATGTTTTGCATTTGGCTCATTCCGATGCCTAACAAAGCACGAATTTGCTGGCAAGTAATTTTTTTATCAATTTCAATAAGTTGTCGTACGGTGTCAATATTAGAGTCTGTAACCGCAGTCGCTGGCCGACCTTCACGTACCTCGTCATGTAGATGATCTCGTCCACGTCTAAATTCTCCAAATCACGAATACACAGAGCTGCGACATGGTGCTTCATCACCAAATGCCAATTGAAGTCTCTGGCAACTCAACGTAAATCCTTAGATCTAAGCGTAAATCATAAAAAAAACATTGAACGAAAATGTTTACGAGTTAAATTCATTTTGATAGCGACACACAGTTTTCGAAAGGATGTCACGAAGATTGAAAAATGAATGAGTCTCGCAAAATAAAAAGTAACATGTTCCCAAAGAGTTCCATTTTCGAATTCCATAATTGTTTTTCATTCTTTTATTGTAAGTGGCCAGATCCAGAAACTTTCAGTATGCCCCACGTATAGCAATGCTTATAAATAAATATAATTAAAAACAGAGTTAGGAAATGTAAAACCCACAACAACAAATATTATATTACTTACGCTATTTTTTATAGGTGAGCCATTCTTCTATTTTTCTATGGACCACTTGAACTCAGTGATGTTCCTTGTTGTAATGGAATACGTGTTTGTCACCTTGGACGCTAGATCAGCACTACTGCTGTTGAATGATCAGCTTCAACAAATTTATTTAAAGTGTAAGTATTTAAAACAACGTGAAACAGAAAGGTGTGGGCAAAATGAAGACATAATTATTGATTTTAATTTGTCATGCAATTTTTAATTAAATCACAATCAAAATAAACAAGTCACAGCCCTAGTGGTTTAGTAACCTCTGTGTACAGTCAGCCTCAAAATAATCTGAGCGTTTAAACCTACCAAAAATATCTGAACGTTTGACAAAAACACTCTTAGCCCAGTAAGTAAAAGATGTACTTTCATTCAATGTCATTTGTTCTCAAACAACAAATAAAAATAAATTTCTACGTCTTGAGATAAAGTTGATTTTTGTCAAATATTCAGATATTTTTGGTGTTTGAACGCTCAGATAATTTTGAAGCTGACTGTACTTATTATGATCACTGCTGCTTGCTTATGTGCGCCTGACGCCCATAACTTCACTAATATAAGTATTAAGCTTCGCGCATACTATAGCCGCGACAGGCCGCAACGCATCGCATTGCAAAATTGCGCCAAAGCACACAGGAGTCGCGTCGGGCCGCACCGCAACGCAATATTTGAATCAGTCAGCAGCCGTTGGCAGTCTAACGCGATGGATAGTTCCGACGAAGAGCTGTATTTATTCAATCTGCTGTTTGACGAAGAGTTGAAGCAGAAAAGAAAAATGAAACGTAGCATATGGGTTTACGAGATTTGCAAGAAGTGAAAGGTGTTTGGTGAATTTCACTCCCTTTTTAAAGATTCATTAGAAGATGTAAGAAAGTGTTTTCAATATTTTAGAATGACATATGAAAAATATTCTGAGCTTCTTGAAATATTGCGAACAGTTTTGAATAAACAATTTACTACGCTACGATGTACGATTTATTTATTTTTTAATTTTGACTCCTCCTCGGTAATTCACGAACGCGACTCGTTCGGCCGTCAACCTGCTGCGGCTTCCAACGCACACTGAGGCGGGCCTCATTGCAACGCATAACATCGCCGCAAAAAAAACGCCTGGCAAGCGATCCGCCCCAGTGCGTTGCGGTGCGGTGCGATGCGACCCGCCCTAATGTGCGCGAGCCTTTACAAACAATTAAAGTAAATAATTATGTCTCAGTAACAACACATACAAGATCTAAATGGGATAAACTTTGGATCTTTTCATTTTGATCACACCTTTCTGTTAGGTATAAATAACTATTTAAACTACCATAGTCACTTGCATTGGAGTAATTATTAAGGGTGCGCCGACCAAAAAATGCCAAAAATACCATTCACGGTTAAGTTGATAAATTGAAAATACTACCGTATTAAATAACCAAAATATATATTTAGTATCTAAGAGAACGTGTTTACAATTAGTCCGATCCATAAATTCATAACACACTATAGTTTTTTCTACAATATCATTTAAAATTGGGCAAAAATCATGAACACGAGTGGTGGCGTTTAATTGATATCTTATAATAAATCTAAATTATTGTTTCTCTGATTTTGTCTAAACACCAATGTCTAAGCTACAAATCGTCCATCTCACATTTTCGATTTATCAAGCGGTTCTTAAAATTATAATTTTTCATTAAGCACCTTAAATTCCCCATAGGTACAAAATTAGTGTGGCCGCGCGGCATCAAATAAATATGGACGAAGACATTTAAAAAAAAAAATATCGCACATCCGGAGTAACGACGGAATGACTTCTTAGCGGAAAATTGAAGAGTCATGTCTGCGGTTTTGTTTTATTTTCTAAAATTTGTGTTATGTCGAATATTAATGTGAAATAATTGTGGATTATTAACCGTTAAGTGTTCGTGAGTGTGCATGAGTGTTGGCAAATGAAACAAAACAGTGCAACGTCACTTTTCAAATTCTCTCAAGAAGTGCGCCCGAGGACTTGCCCACATCTTTACTGAGATACTCGAGGGGTTGGGTGGTATATCATTTCTCATTTCTATTATCATTCATCATCATCATCATACAGAAAAGAAATATTGTTTATATATGTATTACTTGTTAGAAAAATTACTTTGACACTGGCTAAATGTGCTAATCGCACAAAGCCATCAACAAAATGAAAAAAAAACGACGGAATTGCAAAAATTTCAATTTTGAATTTTTTTACGTCACAAGTCCTCTAATAGATAGTGTTGGGCCAGCCTCAGCTCGCGGGCCGCCTCGCCCCTCCACGCCTACGCGGGCTTACACTCTAGGGTAGGGCAGACAAGACTACGTGGAGTCGGATTTGCAGCGATTCGCTTCTGTCGATTTATTTTTTCAATAAAATTGTTTTTGTCCTATAGAAGAATTGAAATTCCATACTTTCATTCGGCGCTTCGTTTCTTAGGCTGATAAATTGTTGCTCATTTAATATTAGATATGCTAAAATTAGAGCTTTTCGTCGTAATGCCAAAATAACGTTATGCCAATACATTTTAGGGTATTTCACATTATAGATCCTAAAATTAGGGCTTTCAATTCTTAGACCAAATTATAATGGTGGCAAAACAATTGTTAGCCTATACGGTTTGGCCATGTACTAAAATTTTTAGGCGAACCGAAGGGCACCCGAGTTATATATATAAATCTTCTGTGCGTGTGTATGTTATTGAACTCCTTCTAATATAGGCGCTGCTATAGGGGTCCATCATGGGATACGGGTGTTCTTAGTAGTTTTATAAAAAGACCAGAGTACTGTCTTAAGCTTGTATATTAAAAATATTGGGCTGCTTACCAGCAGGTAAGCATAGCAATATAATGCAAGCAAGGTGTAGCAATACACGTGCAAAAACACTCTTATAGCGCAACTCAGCTTTTTCCGCTTTTCGATTCAGGCAACGCCATCTATTGGTAAGAACAAACTAACAATTTGAATGTTTTTGCTTTTCTAATGGACCTTTTCCAGGCGATAATGTTGAGTATGTGAATTCATCGGAAATGTGTTTGAACACCCGCTCTTTGATAGCCATGTACATCAAAACGTTTGAAGTGGTAAGGCGGCTGTACAAGTGTTATGGAACCATTTTGGTCCTCCAGCTTATATTATGCGCAATACATATGGTTGTCTCTGTTTTCTTCTTTTCACCAGGAAATGTTGGTAAGTATAGGTCACGTCAAACTTCTAGTCCCCTCTGAAGTTGCTTCGTTGCGCAGCTGTACAGTCAGGCCCTACCGCTCGTCCCCGCCTTCGCCCTACTAATGCCTATTTTATATTACTGCGACGCGAATCGCGCCAACTTCAGAGTGGACTAGAAGTTTGGCGCGATCTATATCTGTCTATCTAGAGTAAGCAACTTTTTTTTTTGTTAAACCTTTTTTTCGGACTCTTCACCAGAGCTATTTTGTAGTATAGTAATCTGGCCTAGTGGCAAAGCACTAGGCCGATACCTACCTGTAGGTCCTGGGTTCAATTCCCAGGTCGGGTAAAGCGTGTTTCGGTTTTTCGATGGATACATAGATCTGGTAATATCGCTAACCTATGATGATGATGATGATTAAGGGCTGATTTTTTCAATCGTCAGTTAAAGTTTATTCATTGAATAATTTTGACATAATGACAGACTCTCCTTAGGAAATATGTCACAATGACAATATTTTTCGTTGGATAAAACTTATCTGAGGATTAAAAAATCGGGCCTAAGTCAATTCCAATCAATAGTAGTGATGACCTAGGTAATTTCAATGCTTATTTTAATGGTGGAAGCCTTTGTCCAGGTATGGGTCAGTATATAGACTATTTACTTATTTACATATAAAAAATAAAAAAGTTGCCAAAACTAGTGAATACTTAGGTATAGATCGCGCCAAACTTCTAGTCCCCTCTGAAGTTGCTTCGCGCAGCTGTACAGTCAGGCCCTACCGCTCGTCCCCGCCTTCGCCCTACTGACGCCTATTTTTTACTACTGCGACGCGAATCGCGCCAACTTCAGAGGGGACTAGAAGTTTGACGCGATCTACCTATACTTAGATATTTTATTAATTCTGTAACTTTTAAAACAGATTTGTCGAGGACAGTAGCCGGTGTATACTCAGGACTATTCAAAGTCGGCGAAATGATCATGATCACCGAGATAAGTCACAGGACACAGTCAGAAGTAAGCCAAAACCTCAACTTAAAAGGGTCTCGCTGCAGGGCGCCTACGCCTGTGCGAGTTTTATTTGCCATTCGATTACGACACGATAACGCAGATGAGAATTTGTATGGCAATATTTTAAATCTCGTCGGTCGTTTGTCACCAACAAGCGCTGCTTCAATCATCATCATCATCATCAGCTCATTTATGTCCCCACTGTTGAGGCACGAGCCTTCCCTATGGATGGATAGGGGGAACGGGCCATTAACCACCACGCGGGCCCAGTCCGGATTAGTGGTTGTTAACGACTGCTAATGCAGCCGGGACTAACGGCTTAACGTGCCTTCCGAAGCACGGAGGAGCTCGAGATGATACATTTTTGGTCACCCATCCGATGACCGGCCTTTGCGAAAGTTGCTTAACCTCAGCACTCGCAGACCGGGCGCGTTAACCACTGCGCCATCGAGCTCCTCGCTGCTTCAATGCTATACTTAAACTAATGTTTCGTCAACGTGATGACGTGATTGAATTACAAATAAAACTCTCACGAAGTACTCAAAGTGTGCCTATTACCAGTGTTGCCAGGCGTCCCGATTTTGGCCGAACGTCCCGATTTTTAAATCAAAATTAAATGTCCCGCGCGGGACAGGCTCAGGTGGGTTACTCTTGAAACACAATTGCAATAATAAATTTCCAATCACAAATCTAAAAAATTCTAATGGCACTCTTAAAAGCGATAATAGCGCTACATTGGCGTCAAGAGTAGCCTACCAGTCCCGCTTTTCGGCCGTGCGTGCAACGTGCTGAGGAAGCACGGCCGGGTGGCACAGACAAGTGTGGACTGGCCGCCCGCCCGAGAGAAAGGGGTGCGTCACGCACGCTTCACGCAATCGGTGGGTGCGACCGCGATATCTTCTCTTTCTCTTTCACACTTTTCTTATTCCCATCCCATTTGTTTATACGGTAATTTAAAGTTTGCGGTACCTAGTCTGATATGCAGGCGTGTGTACAATAGTTTCCGATCCGATCTTGGAGAATCTAGTAGGGGACGAGGACGCTCTTGTGTGATGCCATCCCCTCTATAAAATCTCTCTGAGGATGTTCAATCACTTTACGGAACCTTTAAAAGTCCGGTTATTCTGTAAAGGCCATCCGCTGATGTATGCTGTTAGTCGCTACCAACAGCATACATCTTCGCAAAAAAAAAAGATGCGGTCGTGACGTGACCCAACCGAAAGTGTTGCCACAATAAAAAACAAATGTTTCAGCTGAGCCGTACCAGGCGTTTGGTCGCATCCATGACGCTTGAATGCCGCGACGAGCGCACCACCGCTGAGTTATTCCCTTTCTCCAAGAGTCTGGTGCTGAGCAAACGCGAAGCTTCGGCGGGAGGGGTGTGCAGACTTATGAGACCGCTAGTTGCTACTGTGAGATATAGTATATTTTGTTTTACCCTGATAGAACTTTGCTTACCACAGCGTTTGAGGTAACACTGCGGTTATGTGGGACTCCCGAGATGGTACGCGGGAGAAACTATATAAACTCAGGATGGTGAAAATCCTATAGGCTAGAGTGAGGCAAAGTGTGGTCCAGAGACGGTTGCCGAAACTTCCCAAGGAATTTGGGCCATCTTCTGCTAGACTTGTTGGACAATTGATGACTCGCTAGGAAGAAGGGAATGCGGCATATCGCCGCAGTTATTGACATGTTAGACGCAACAACAAATTATCTATAAGTATATTAATACGTGAAGCAAAAACTTTCTACGCCTTTTTACGAGAATTTCGCAGACGGAGGAGTATGAAATTTCGCACAATTATAGTTTATATAGAGAAGGATTGCAAAATGTTAATTTTTTTTTTAAATTATGATAAAAAATACATTAAATCAATAAAACAATCATTACACACACTACCATGTATTTGACACACACGCATATGTATGTATTTGACACACACGCAAATATACTCTTTTCAAATATTTCAAAAATGGAAGAGGAGCGGCCGAATCTGTCAATGTCAATCCAAACTCACATTCTATATTTTTTAATTTTTTATTGCTTAGAATCTTAGAATAATAACACCTAGAAGCCGAGTACGCGCACGGCGATTGAGGAAAGTTTAACCAAGCCATATGTGGCTTGGTTGGCCGAACGGCTCGCTAGTATCCAAGGTCACGTCGTGTCGTAAGCAGCTCCGCAATTTTTGTTTATGATGACGATTTGTGCCATCAAAGGATGCTTTCACAAGTCAGAATCTAGCAAAAAGGATGCTAAGATTACATTTCACCTGTAAGAACAGCTAATCAATGTCTATTATTTCGTAAAACACGATATTAATGTTCGTAAATTTGTAATATATGTCATTCCATATATGTTTTGCTAGATGTAGGAAAACTTTTACCCCATTTTATGTTCCGAGTTATTTTTATTTAGAGTAGTTTTCATCCAAGAAAGACAATTTATCACGATTGCTGTTATCAAAGCGCCAGTTATTTAGAAAATAGTTACAGCTACAAGGATTTTAAACTGTCATGCTGAAAAAATGTTATAACAGTATTTTTTTCTGATAAGACTGATTTTTGTGCAATAAAGTAAATGAATAAATATTGGCATTCTTATTTATCACCAAACATTGTTACATTTACATAACATTACATGTACATGTTTTCGTGTTATATGTAAGTATCTTTAAATAAGTAGCTAGTGATATGAAAATTGTGGTAGTTGTAGCTTCACCGCCATCTAACTAAAGGCTCGAAATAATATTCAATGCATAATGAGATAAAATTATGCTTCCAAATAGTTTAAGAGAGAAGTGGCGGTCCATTGTCTCTGCCCACCCCTCCTGAGGGATTGAGGCGTGAGCTAATTATGTATGTATGTACCTTACAATTTTTTGATGAATGAACTTTTGACGTGACATCGTCTTATAATTCGATAGAGCCGGCTGCACGCACGAAAAAGTTCGGCGTTACCTCGCTCTGAGGCGTTCCATGTAAGGCTTGAAGTGCAAGCGAGAGCGCGGAACGAGCGACAAAGAAGCACAATCGGCTGAGTAGAAATTTTTAAAATAATAATCACAAACTTAAATGAAAACATCTTAATGTATATAACAGTTAATATTATTAATGTATGCCGTTAATATAATAAAATAAAATTATGTAAATTATTACGATTATGATTTAGTCACAAAGAGAAAATTGTCTTCTATAATTATATATATAGAAGACAATTTTCTCTTTGTGACTATTGACATTGTGGCTATTTTCACAAAAAAAAATTGAAGTAATTAAAAAAATCATATGTAACAACAATACAATTTTTAAACTATGAAACAAGATAAGAGTTTAGTAACTTACCCATTTACCCCGATTTGGGGAAATTACCATTTTACTTGCAACATTTATTCATACGGTTGTGTGTGTAATGCTAATGACAAGCTGCTGACGCACACGACGGAGTATTTTGTGCCTCAATATTTTGACGAACTTTGTTTGACACTATCGTTCTAGGCGTTATTATTCTAAGCTTAGAATACAATCCGTGCAGCCTTAAGAAAAATACGACCACTGGGCGACCACTAGTTAGAATTGTTATGTGTGTATGTTAGCCTTAAGTCAGCATTCCTGAACATTTACCAATGTCTTATTGAAAGTGTTATTTTTTTATAGATTATAAGTTATGCCATCACCTACCTTCTTGTGGTCATGCAATTCAACAATACAAGCCGTGCATAAAATAAGGAGGAATAATGAGGATTGATTGATTGTGGAAAGATATCTTCAGCAAACAGTGAATACAGAAGATTAATTGATTGTTGATTACCTATTAAAAAATAATGTAAGATAATTTGTGAGTGCTGTTTATTGATTGATTTTATTGGAAACTAAAAAATCAACTTCTTAAACTATTATTGATTATTGAAAAATTATTGTCTTTTACTTGAACCAGTGACACGTAGGTACACATTTTTCGTGGTGGAAAGCGGTAACTGCCAAAGAGAATGGAAAGCGCTAATTTCTTAGTTTGATTATAGGTAAGAAGTATGCTCCTAACAAAAAAAACGTGGTGACGGAGAAAGTATACTATTCACCGCCCCTCTCCTCCGGTGGGTGTCGTAAGAGGCGACTAACGGATTTTCGAGCTTCCACATGCATAGTAGGCCTTGGCCCGTCTGGTTAGTGACCAGTGACCACCGTAAGCATGGTGTTAACCTGTTTCGGGAATCAGCCAGCGTATAACCAGAGCTCGAATGGATGTTGCTGCGATGCATTTAGTCTATGGATGGAGGCTTCCGTCAAACCAGTGCCAGGAGGACTTCGTTAACCCGCCGACCAGGGAGACCCGTAGAAAAGGCACAGTACAGGGGCCCAAGCGAGCCTAACCAGCTCGTGAGACTGCCTCACCATGCCACGCATAATCTCGGGATGGTCCGTCGTGCCGGTTGGCGACCGATAGACAATAGATGTAATTGAACCAATATGTAACAAGCAATATCGACTTTTATAGTGCGATTCAAATAGGATGGCGGCTGTGAAGTTAGTCACAAGTCGCGTTGCAGTAGCGAATTTCGACGACGACGACGACGTCAAGCGGGAGGTTACAGCTGTGGTTACAGGGCGGGTTACCTGCGCGCACCGGCGCTCGCAGCATACTTCACAGCCGCCATCCTATTTAAATCGCACTGTACTATACTCGTATAATATTTTTATCTAAAACTTACACTTTGACATGGGCTAAATGTGCAAGCCGCACCAAGCTGTTAAAAAAAACATCAAAGCTTGCTAGCGCAAAAAATCAAATATATAACCGCACGAAGCCAGTCGTCAACATAACTTAAAAAAAACAATAGTATACTTACCCAAAAAACAGCAACAACCCGAAGATATTTATAAGATTCATTTTGATATTATAAATATATTATAAATAAGTTGTTCCCTGGGTATGTACTATTAGAATAAATTCAAAGTGCCTTGGTCCAACTCTGCTTGCCAGGAATAGACTGTTTTTTGTAGCAGTTTTGACGAGGATTGAACTAACACGGACGTGTTATTTTGAAAAATGCCGCATTTTAGGATTGAAACTAACATTCCGAGGAGTAAAATCCCACAGGATTTTGTTGCTAAAGCCAGTTCAGTAATAGCCAAAACTCTCGGAAAACCTGAACAGGTAGGGATTGTTTTAGATTCTTATTTTCCATAAAACTAACAATAAAGTAAGGTCACCGAAAGGGCACCCAATTTTATTATTTTAATTTTAATTTTACTTTATTTTTGCATCCAGATTAAGTACTTACCTACTGCAAGTCACTTACAGTGCGATATTTTTCTCAACAATTGAATATTTTATAACCAAAAATAATAATTAAACAAATTATGTAGGTACTAAATATGGTTCAAAATGCATTTTGTTTATTATATGTACCAACTATAAGCTCTATGCAGTTTTCAATTAAAAAGAAAAACAAAAGAATCTTGTAGAGTTCTGTTTCACAACATTTAATTTAATTTCATTCAATCAATGCCTATCAGTGACAAAGTCAACATAATATCTTCATTTGTGTACTCAAATAATTTCTTATCTATTCTTATCTCTAAAACAAGTAATAAAATACACCCACATGTTTTGTAAACCATTTCTGTAAACGATATAAAGCAATTAACAAGAATGATAATACCATAGTTTAGCACCTTTACAAACTATAGTAAAAACCTACATACCTACCTATTATTATATTTACAGTATTGTGTGGTATCCGTCATCCCAGACCTGCCTATGAGCTTCAGTGGGACTACAGAACCATGTGCAATTGCATCTTTGATGTCAATTGGGGCGCTGGGAGTAGCAGAGAATAAAAAACATGCCAAAGCCTTGTTTGCATTAGTTGAGAAGGATCTGGGTATTCCAACAGACAGGTTAATAAGTATTCTACTTAAGAAAGAAACCTATACTTAGCTCTGAGCTATTATTTTTTGTAATTTAAAATTTGATGTACTTTTAAAGTGTAGGTAGTCAATTTATATGTGATCCCTTATCTATATACCTATGTGATTACCTTATCTAGATAAGAACTTTATCAATTGCTGTTAAAAAAACTCGCCACATTTGATTGAGATATTAAATTATGGCTATTAACCTGTCATCTACCGTGAATACAGAAACAATAGAATATTAATTATTTATGGCACTGATCAATGCTCGCGGCAGATGACAGGTTAATCTACTTCATTATCTTTATAAGTGATAATAATTAAACAAAAATCTTTCCCCTTTTTCAGGATGTACATTACATTTCATAATGCACCTACCAGTGATGTTGGATTCCAAGGAACCACTTTCCATGATATCTTTGGATAAACTGAAAGACAAATAAATATTTATTAAACCTCTTATAAATTAACCAATTTCTTTCATTCCCCTTTAGATAAATAAATAGGTATCATTCCTACAAATATATAGGTAATAATAAAAATCTGAAAGTTACGTACTTAATATTCAACTGTTCAAAGATTCATAAAAAATATTCATCAATGTAGGTACTTACATACTGTCATCTAAGCTTGTAATGCAAATGATGGTATGTATGTATATCTATTCTTTGAAAATGTCATACTAAGCAGATAATACTACTCATAGTCCTAACTCGCTAAAGTTTTATGGTACTTCCTATATATTTCTAGGATAGGTACAACCTCCACAGTTTAATATTTATAATTTTTTTGCTGCCTACGTTTTAAAATTCCCGCTTTTAACAGGGGGGGAGAAAGGTCAATAAACCGCCTTTTTTTTTTTTAATTTTGGCTAGAGAAAAACTACGTTATTGGGTCATTTCGCGAAACATGGAAAAAAACTATTTCTAGTTGATTAGAAATTCTATCTCATTTTTCAGTTACTTTTTTTGTTTAAGCGAGGTTTTAAACATAATTTAACGTAAGGTGACACAGTTACGAACCTTGTGTTCTAAAAACTCATTTTCTAATTTAATTAAAACTGAGTAAAACATCATTACCATCTAAAGAAAATATATGTGCACAAAACTTTCAAAATATATATTTCAATAATTATGATCGCCAAACCCGATTTTTTCAAACGTTTAGTAATCTGTATTTTACCGTAAACAACATAATAAATAGCGTTTATAATTCAGAACAGCATAATAGTCAAAACAAAATTTCAAAAGTTTGTAACAGAAATTCGTCATTACCATCGCGCTAACGTCAAATTTACTTTCTTGAAAGATCTACGTGATGTATCTTACTGTCCCCGTGCACACTACTCTCCTCAGTCGCTTGCACGAAATGTACCACAGCGCACGTCACGCTGAGTGCTCTTTAAATACTTTTTTTGTTACAAATCATATGTCTAGGAAATGGTTGTCACGTATTTCCATCATTACCGGTAAATACGTTTTCTAGGTAATTATAAATTAAGTATAATTGTTAGCATTAGAACTTATTGTGACTCCCAGGACAATTTCTCAAAAAGGCGGTCACAAAATAGTAGCGCTAAGAATTCACGATTTGTTCAAAAAAAACACTACGTTTGTCATTACCATCATCATCATTACCGTTTGATTTGTGTTGATGGTAATGACGTTATGTTAATGGGAATGATGAATTCAAAGTTTCAAAATTTCTTATTAGTAGCAATTTGTTCTATTTTACTTAAAACGTTGTTTGCTTTCATGCTTTAAAATAACCGAAATACCAGCTGGAAGTTGAATAGGTTTTTTTGTGCGTTATCTTTATTTTAATTTGCTAAAAATATTAAATTATCCGTGCTTGTCTGGATTATAGTATTATAATAGCCAGCTTTTCTTGTCAGCATTCGTAAGTGGTGAATCGAGATTATGCGCCAGTGCATCAAAAAAGGCGATTGGCCAGCATCCTGACACTTCCTTTGCATAATTAACAACAAGGTCGCTCTATTTGCTAAAAGTGGACATTGATCCAAACCATGGCTTGGATAGGATATGATGATCTCTAACCACCTTTTGGGGAATAATGGTCGTGGGTTTATGCATACATACTCTAAACATATTTTAACTTTAAAAATACATCATACAAAATAATATTTTATTTCAGGTAGTTGCCGTTTTCAAAAATGAAACTTCAATATTACATAGTACTACATATTGAAACTATTCATCATCAGCTCATTTACGTCCCCACTGCTGGGGCACGAGCCTTCCCTATGGATGGATAGGGAGAACGGGCCATAAACCACCACGCGGGCCCAGTGCGGATTGGTGGTTGTTAACGACTGCTAATGCAGCCGGGATCAACGGCTTAACGTGCCTTACGAAGCACGGAGGAGCTCGAGATAATAATTTTTGGTCACCCATCCGATGACCAGCCTTTGCGAATGTTGCTTAACCTCAGCACTCGCAGACCGGGCGCGTTAACCACTGCGCCATCGAGCTCCAACTACTTACTATTGAAACTATTAGATATGTGAAAAAAGACAGTGCTGAAAAAATTTCCACGAAGGGAATTCGCACCCCATGACATGCCGGGTCAGGTGCACTACCACACTATTTGCGTAAAATTATATGTATATGTAATCATAAATATAGCTTGCCTAATTCTTAACTGATCTTTCAATATTTGTAAAAATATTTAGATCGGATGTTGATGACGTAGTTGTCGACATTGAATAGGGCTTACAGAGTAATGGCTGATTTACACGTTTTAAGTTGTTAAGTAGGTAACTAAATTTAAACTTAATTTTATGTGGCTTATATTTAAGTATATGTCCATACGTATTTAAGTAATTAGTTTGCTTAGTTCACTCAAGATGGACGATCAACCACGTAATGAAGTCGTAAATTCTGTGCTAAATTTGTTATGAAGTCAAAGATGAAATAATTAAGGAAATAACCATACCCAAAAAACTGGGTTAGAAATTGAATAAATAGAAGAGATCAGTATGGCCAAGGATCAAGTGCCACTTTGTTCGAGGAGCTAGCGAATGAAGATTTAATAACAAGTATATTTTAATGCGTCACGCATGGCAGAAGACTCTTTTATTTACTTGTTATCTAAAGTGGAAAACGAAATACAGAAAAAAGATACTGTAATGCGATGTGCATTAGATGCAAAATTAAAATTACATATTACAATATATTTTCTCAATACTGGCAATAGTTTTCGCAGTCTATCTCATTTTTGTAGAGTTTCTAAATCGAGTAAATATGTTTAATACAATAATCAATAATTTAATACGAACAATAAAATTGAACCCGAGCGCGTCACTCACTACACTTCTGCATTTAACTAATATTGTGCCAGTCCAAACGTGTCAAGTGACAAGCCCCGCCCACCAACTTAACCGAAAAATAGACAAAATTCTAAATATCTTGTTTAGTTGTTAGCTAAATTTTAACTTGCAACTTGCTACTAAATTCTGTGTTTACATGCAATTAATCACTTAAAGTTAAGTTAAAATTTAGTTACCTACTTAACAACTTAATACGTGCCATAAGAGTAGATTAATTTCGGCGAGTTGGATTGAGCCATGATAGCATAGTTAAATTAAAGACCGAGATTGTGTTTGTTACGAGATTTGTTGAATTTTAATTTTTGTGTTATTAAACTTTACAAATTTATAAGTAAGTGTTTTATTAACAAGTTAGCAACTACTTATATATAAAAAAATACATAGGTATGTCTTCTAAAATAGGTAACAGGTACTTAATTATTATTTTTTCCGTAAAAGCTCGTCATTACCAAGCATTCCTAATCATTACCATCCTCAAAAAATCATTGCCATTAGCCTAACGTCATTACCATTTCTCTTATTATTTTTTGAGATCAAATATTATCTAAATTCTTGATTAAAAAAGAGTGCCTTTGTTAAGCAGATCTTACTTAATAGTACCTACTTCTTTCGATTTTTGAAACTTTGCACGCATTTCAGATTAATTTACAAAAAGGCTTCAAAATAAATCAGAAAAAATCCAAAACGCGAATCCACCCTATTATGTATGACTATAGTGGGTAACTTTATGTAAGTAGCAACTGCAACTTTATTATAATTATTTATTATGCTCTTACTTTGCTTATAACCCTGACGTGTATAACCTTATTGTTATTATGAAGCTGTAGTGTAGATATTAAATTATTCTGTTTATAAATTTTGAAGTATACTGTTTTCGAACGTCAAATAAATGTCAAAACAAATTAACGTCAGAGCACTTGCTATTAAAAATCTCAATCACTAATCAGCTGTTTTGATTAAGGCTGAACTTAACCTATAAAAACCTTAAACTAACAAGTTGGTTTTAATAATTTTTAGGAAGTCAAGACGTCTAGAATCCAAATAATGTCTTCCGAGGAAAAAGTAGACAAAGAAGCAGCGCAAGCTATTATCAAATTTGTCAAGTCTCAAGTCAAGCGCTCGGATGTTCTTAACGTGGAGGCAGAATTGAAAAAAGATTTCGTCCTAGCGAAACGAAAGAGCAAAAGTCACAAGCAAAAGGCGAGAAAGAAGAAGAGCAAAAACCTAACCAGAAAAGAGAAAAAGTTATTAGGTTTCTACACAGTACCTAGGAACGGTGTAAAATACCAAGATATACTTCCAATGCATGATGTTTGGTTGGGCTACATAAGCAATGTATTAGAAACTGATAATTCTATACCAGCCTGTAACACAAAGGGGTGGGAAAGCTTTACCCAAACTATCTATAAAGCTGACTTTCATGGCAGTATGATGGCTGTTGTACGGTCCAAATGTCCAAGCTATGTGGGCAAGAAAGGCATATGCATAATGGACACCAAAAATACTTTTAAAATAATATCCGAAGACAATGTAGTCACAACTATTCCTAAGAAAGACAGCGTGTTTGATATATTTCTAAAAACATTCAAAGTGACTGTGTTTGGTAAACATTTCTGTGTCCGTCCAGCAGAAAGATCAACAAAGAAAATTAAAAGTTGTTTACATCCTGATTTATGACAGTAAACTTGGTTATTATGTAAACAACCTTTTATTGTACTTTCATCCTATAAACAGCCTGCTACTGGATCCAGGCCTTTCGACAAGGGATGTCAGACCATATTAATAAACACATGGCTGACATTGGCTGGCTAGTGGGTGGGCAACTACCATACAAAGTCTATCAACATCTGAATATCCCTATGATGGATGATGCATGGAGGTTGAATATAATAAAATTTTATAATAACCTATCCTTAAAACGATAAAGGATGTTGTTTATTGAAAAGGTACAATCCATAACAACCTTATTGAAAATGAGATATACCAATTTTACTTACCTACCCAATTTTCTCAAACAAAACGAGATAAGATCTACACTTTAACAGCCGATCACATACTAGGTGTGGGTGGGTGGGATCGTCCCAGGACGCTGATCACGTCCTTTGTACGGCATCGGCATTGACTTTCTTAGCGTTTGTTTTAAAATGACGTCCGTGGTACGTGATTTACATGTAAACCCGGTTGGTGGAATGAAAAAAAGAAAATTTAAGTAGATGTATTACAAATAGTTTTTATTTTATAAATCTTACAATATCAGCAAAAATTGAGGGCGTACCAGGAAAGGCGCGCTTTAAAATAGTCAGCTGTTAACACTTTTAATAAACTAAATAGTTTAAGTAAAAAAACAGTAATTTTATTTAACTTTTTAAATACATTTATCAATGAACCACAGTTTACTTCATTTGAAGTGGGATTTTTTAGTTATACACTGATATAGTAGATGCATAATCAATAACAAAAAAAACCACAATAGAGGGTAAAACAATTCATTTAAAATATGTACAATTTAATGTTAATTGATAATTTATATGATAGCATTTGTTCATTGTATAGAGAAAAATGTATACCTAATAGGTAACAAAACTTAAGAACACACTCTTTGCAATCACTTAAATAGCACAGACAACTCTAAACATTTGACCTTAGTTCCAATATTATCTTATTTTGTCTGTACAATTTTTCAATAAAAGGTTGGACCCAAAGCTGCCTACTTTCCTTTTTTATTTTAGTATTTATTGAGACAAGCTTGAAAGACGTAGCTTTTTTAGTATAGTGTGACAATTATCAATATTACCAGTACATATTTCAAGATACATTTGCAATGGCAATACACGTGGTGAATTGATTTGCATCAATATCTTTCGAGCTGTGACAAGATCACCACGTAATATATGGCACACTGCAGCCTTGGCCCATACCGACACTGCAATCATATCCCTCAATTGGTAAGGTAAAACAGATACAAGGTCATGTATCATCGGAGGGTTTAAATGTTCTACTGCATCAGTTATTCTGTCTAAATTGATTAATGCTTCAGCAGCATATATGTGTGCCCAAGCTTTATGACAGCTTGACACAAACGTCTGACTTAATAACTCATTAGCAC
The DNA here is from genome assembly GCA_963082485.1 of Eudonia mercurella. Classification (NCBI taxonomy): domain Eukaryota; kingdom Metazoa; phylum Arthropoda; class Insecta; order Lepidoptera; family Crambidae; genus Eudonia; species Eudonia mercurella. The sequence goes on from OY720044.1 coordinate 3,147,883, forward strand.
TTACAAGAGCAGACAAAGGATCCTGTAAATTAAGTAACACATAACTTTGTAGTACAAGTGTTGAGTTTTTCAGTTCGCATCTTTGCTTCCAGTTGATTGGTGGACCAGGAGGTGCTTGGATTAGTGGAGCTGTCACATCCGTTGGAGATTCTTGGGAAGGAAGTAGTGTCACAGCATTCCTCAAACATAAAGCTGCAAATTCTAGAGAAAGAGATGGTATAGCAAATGATTCTCCTGATGTAGAATACTTTTCTTTGTTCTCTTTAGACAGTAATACCCTTGTGTGAGGCCCGCTACCCAGTTTTTTGACTGTATACTGTAAAGCCTCTTCGTTGCAACATTTTTTTACACAACATTCTGCCAAGTGTAACCAGATACGTGGATTGTTGGGGTAGTGACGGGCAGCTTCTACTAGACACTCAAATGCACCTTCTGAATTGTTAGCTGCTAGGAGAGCCAAGCCCAAATTGTACACATATAGTGGCCGATCTCTGCAAGCTATTAACCTTTCGCTGTCTTCATTGTCCATAGCCTTAAAATGTTCTTTGACAGCGTGCTGGAAATACTTTGCTGCCAAGAAAGGTTTCTTTATAGATAAATACAGAACTCCCAAGTTGTTGTTGATTGCAGCCCAAATGTCTTCCCCTTGAGATTTCAAATCATAATTGTATTTTAAAGATTTATACTGCCCTAGTGTGTCGGCAGCTTCCTTTACATCACCATTTAGGTACTGCTGATAGGCAATTATAAAAATGTTCTCGATGCAGTCTGGCTTTAGATTAAGCTTTACCTTCTGGCCTAGTATAAGCTGTGCTCTGCTGATAAGTCTCTCAAACAGCTCGCTAACTTCATTGTTACTTTTTAGGGGCTCCCCATAACTTTTTGCTACTTCAAGTGTTTTGTCATAAGTTCTTCTGCATAACGTCGCTTCTAACATAAGAAGTACAACTTGCTGTAATAATGTTTGGTCTTTGACTGTTTTAGATAACAAAAGCTTCTCTAATAATACCGTACATTGGTAGTAGTACCGAGAATGGTACAGTAGGACAGCGTAATTGTAGCATAAAAATGGGGAAGACATGTCTTTGACTTCGACGTCCGGAAAGGTTACGGACACCATTTGAGTTATTGATGTTTTTAATTTGTCCAGGTTCTTCATGTCGCTCGCCATGAACTCAATAATAGTTTTGTTGTGTTGCACTCGTTTGTTGTTAACACCGACGATGCTTTCTAATTCGTTCAAATGCTGGAGGGCTGTTGTGTAGTCTTTCTTCAAGAAGCATTGGTGTGCAAGCACTACCGGCTCATCGCGATCTTTTGTGCTAGCCATTTCGCTATTTAAAAACTAGATATTGTACAATTTTGTCTAAAAGGACAATATGCAACAAAGTCAACAAATATTTTTCGATTTTGTCTTGTCAACTTTTCTATCTGTCAAAGTCAAATAAGGACAATGGGGATGCTCAACGTGATGCGATATATCGAAATATCGACACAGTACCTACTAATGGTACGATAAATAGATATTTCATACGACATTACGGCCATACGATACGAATCGATATATCGTATTCTTACAAAATATCGTATCCACGTATCGCATATTTAGTTTGTTTAAAATAAAATTTATGTGAATTCCTTTACACTGAACCGTCTCTAAATACATTATTATAATGTGATTAATGTGTATTACTTAAACAAACTTGTAACAGAGAACTGTACGAGTTCCAGCCAGTCAACCTTACTTAGCTTTATAGGTAGATTTAGATAAGTATAGATTTTTATAGGTAGGTAGGATATTTTATATTATACTCTATTTATAAAAAGAAAAACAGCAAAGAAAATAACTTATAAATTTTCTGAGAGATAGAATTACAAATCAGCCCTATCGTGGCAGCTGGCTCGTCGAATCTCCCTGATCTTTTTTTGTTTCCTTTTATTCGATTCTTCTTAATTGTACGTTCGAATTCAGATCGCGGCGGCTACCAGTAAGCTTGCTCAAGCAAGTAGTATCGATCACTACAGTACCCACAACTTTGTTGGAATCAAAGTTCAAGTTCTTTGTGTGTTTTTATTCTGTCGAGTTACATGTTTCATGTGGGACCGCCAGAAAAGTCGAATATTTGAGATAATTTTACTCAAATCGGGCATGCAATTTTTAGTAGGTAGGTACATGATACATAGAAACAGCCGCTATGCTGTTTTTGTACCGAAATATTCAGTCAGACTGTAGAACGCCTGATCTATAAGCCATCTTTTTAATTTAATTTTAAAACAACTTAAATTTACTGAGGCTTTTTGATCTGTGGGCAGATGATTGAATATTTGGATACCAGTTACATAAGCACTCTTGTGATACAGGGCATTATTAATATTTGGTAAAGACAAGTCAAATGTATATCTCTTCCGCAAGTTAAAATTTTTTGTACTTTTACGTTTAAAATACTGAATATTGCTTTTTATAAAAACAGCCATCTCTAAAACATAAATACCCGTCAGTGTCAAATAACCCTTTTCTCTAAAATTATTTTTCACGAGTCTCACCAGAGTACATACTGTAAATAGTTCTCAAGCATTTCTTTTGTAGTATAAAGGTAGATTTTACATTAACAGAGTTTCCCCAGAAAATAACTCCATAAGTAAGAAGAGGATAAACTTGGTCAAAGTAGGCGGCTCTGGCTACATCTACAGATGATGTTTCCGCAAGTATAGATAGAGCATAGCAGTAGCTCGATATTTTATTATTAATTTTAGTTATATGCAACTTCCAATTTAGATGTGAGTCAATATTTACACCTAAGAAATTTATTTCATCCACAATTTCGATGACTGACTTGCATTTAGACGTTATATTTAGTTTAATTTGATTTGTTTTATAGTTTCTAAATTGTAGTAGTTTTATTTTGGAAAGATTTACTGTCAAATTTAATGATTTTAGAAAACATATGGTTTCATTTGAGAGAGTGTTAAATGTGCCATGTGTTTATTAAAACTAAAAATAACACTACGATTTTTTTTATTTGAAAAGACATCATAAAGAGACACTGGCTTGCAGAATACTTCCAATTTAGCATCACACAGATTTTTTTTACATTTAGAAACATATTGAATTTAATATATGTATCGATTCAAAAGAATACGATAATATCGTGTATCGATTCAAAAATGTTTTTTGGGCATCCCTAGGACAACGATAATCAACTTAAGCTTACCCTATTTTAAAAATAGGTATGAGAAACAGGGTAACATAAATTGTTAAAAATTAAATTGGCCTAAGTGCATAACCCTATTTGGTATTAAATTGTAAAAAAATATATTCTTATTAGTTAGAACATAGATGCAAAATAATTAATTTAAAAATCCACAGTAGTACGAAACGCCCATACACAAAGTACTAAACTTCTTGCTGCTTGTCGTGCGGTCCGAAATACGCTCGTGAGCACTCATGGTGCAAAAAAAATCATCAGTTTGTCTGCATGGGCTAGACACATTGTTTTTTGTAAAAGAAAAAATATAAAAAAATATGTGGGCGTTACGAAAATTGTTATTGTTTTGATACATAATAACTAAATTCTAAAAATACATAAAACATGATTATCTCTTAGCCAGATGAGTAGTTTATTCCTTGATTAATCAATTTTACGTCTTTTATAATCTTTTAATTATGGTATTGAAATAAAATAGTATTTTTGGTTATACGAAAGAAATGTTACGTTCACTCCATAGAAACTTCGCACAAGGTACGCACTACTGGGAAAAAATGAAAACATGAAATGATGAATAAAATGTTTGCTTACATGAACAAATAGTAAACAATACACTATAGATATGTCTCGTAGATCATTATTTCTCCTTGCGGCGGTTGTCGTGATGTTGTATTTCTCAATAATTATGTTCATGCTGAGCCCGCTCAACGGAGCCCGGGGTTCGTACTACGAGCGTAGTTACATGAACAGCTTCGCGTATAGACAGCTGCCGGTTGTGCACTGGTGCAAGGAGCTGAGGTGGAGGTCTCCGCCGTCACCATACGTCGTAGCTCTGTCTTCGTACCCTGGCAGCGGAAATACTTGGTTGAGATATCTTCTTCAACAAGCTACAGGTTTATTTTTAATTTGTTAAAGTTAAAGCTGAGATGTCTTGGCTAATCATCATCATCATCAGCTCATTTTATGTCCCCACTGCTGGGGCACGAGCCTTCCCTATGGATGGATAGGGAGAACGGGCCACAAACCACCATGCGGGCCCATTGCAGAATTGTGGTTGTTAACTACTGCTAATGCTGCTGGGACCAACGGCTTTACGTGCCTTCCAGAGCACGGAGGAGCTCGAGATGATAAACTTTTGGTCACCCATCCGATGACCGGCCTTGGCGAAAGTTGCTTAACCTTAGCACTCGCAGACCGGGCGCGTTAACCACTGCGCCCTGGAGCTCTTCGTTCTTGGCTAATAATAGTAGTTAAAATTAAATTGACTTACCATTAGATTCATTGTAGTGAGAAAAAAAAGATAGGTAAAAATTTGTTTAACTTTCTAGGTATAGTCACAGGATCTATATACATGGACTATGGCCTCAGAGTGCATGGTTTCCCAGCAGAGAATGTAACTGATGGCTCAGTGCTGGTAGTCAAAACACATGAATACCCTCCTTTGGAGCCTGACAAGTATCAAGCGGCTCTGCTGCTGATTCGGAACCCCAGGGATGCAATACTGGTGAGAAAGTAATGGAAACAATGCATTTAAGTAATAATTTTCACTTAATTTTTTTGTAGCCAATACAATAGAAAGCTTTTTTACACTAAAGAATTAACTACTAAATCTGTTTAATACTTAACTATGTTAAGAGCTTGAAATACTAGTCATTGACCAACAGTTAAGCTAAACTGCAATTGACTCAAGCCTCAAGAAATCATTCATAAAAATGTTATTAAATTGATTTTACTCCCATAATTTTTCTTTTTATCTCCATCTTACTTTATTTTACCAAAAATATATGTATGCTGTACTTATAATTCTGTTCCAACAATATGAATGAACTATAAATAACAACATCAAAAACAAACTTGAAAAAAAACCAAGTCTCACAACTCAGTTCTTCTACTGTAAAAAGTTGTGAGATCCATGTAATACCAAGTTCTCAATATTAAAAATCTTTTATGTTTATATTTTAAATAAATAGATTGACTTGGCCATCGCATGAAAACATAATGTATCTCATAAGTAATACATATTATATTAAATTAGATTGTTTAGTGAAAAAAAGTAGAAAATGTACATAATAAATTATGCTAATATTGACTGAGCAATAACCATTTTTAAGGTATTAAATTTGACTTAATGAAAAGCAATTAATATTTATTTTTGTGTAACTCTCTTACTTTCCAAAATTACTAAATATTATTGTTACACTTTATATCAGGGGTCTTTCAAACTTGTTAATATAACAGCTACAAAGTAGTCTCCATTTAATTCTAAGAGTCAAGACCTAACTAGGTCATCAAATACACAAACACACAAACAATAAACAAATTAAGATCATGTCATCTGTTTAATATTTGTTTGTATATTTGCAACACACATGGTCTTTGACCAGTATGTGTTGCCAGTGATGCTGATATTATACAGGACTGAGACTTGTTCAACCTCTAAGGACCTCATAAGAAGGCTCAAGGTCACTCAAAGAGCAATGGAGAGGGTTATGCTTGGGGTTTCTTTGTGTGATCAAATCAGAAATGAGGAGTTCTGCAGAAGAACAAAGGTTACCAACATAGCCTGAAGATTTGCTAAGCTCAAGTGGCAGTGGGCAAGCAAGGCACATTACTCGGACTGATACTGAGGGCTTCGAAGCCCCAGCGGCCATCAGTTTTTTGCTTGAGAACTTGGAACAGTTGTTATGGAGGCCCTTGGGAAGGCCTTTGTCCAGCAGTGGACTTGTCTTGGCTGAGATGATGAATTTGTATGATTTACTTGAATTTATTTTCATTTATTAAAAGTAATTTCTGTGGAGCAACATTTGTAATCCTAATGATGTTAGCCCCCAGGCTATTGTTTGAAGGCCCCTGATGTGGAAAGTAATAACAGAAAGTAGCAGTATTTATTTGTTTCTGTTGTCAAGTTTTGATTTGCTGTAAATAAATCATTTCCATAGTGTGTTTAATGTTTTATGCTTATTTTTGATGTGTAGTTTCAGCTTATCTACACCGCTGCATCAAGCTATAATATATTTGGTTTCTTCCAGATGTGCACGAATTCATTTGGTAATTATTATTTTATTACTGTTCATTTCATTAGAACCTCCCAGTAATGCGAGTTGTTCTTTTCTCATTTTATTAATCCATTGAGATGTGATTTATGCTTTAAAGAGTAAACCTGAACATTTATTAAATCATTTATTATTATTACACACTTTTAAGCTTTTAAGCAATTCAGCTTAAAATTATTTTTTATAAAACTTAGACACCACTTTATTGCTTAGTAAGAAAAAATTTACATGTGTTTTTTTTATTAGGAGTGTTTAAAATTTTGAAAACTATTTAGACTACAATTTATTTCTAACTTAACATAGTAAGAGCGCGTTTTGATGTTTTAACTGTTTTTCGTTTGTTTCGTTTTATTGCTTACAACAACTCGTAATTAACAATGATTTTTTCTTTATATTTTTAAATATTTGCCAATTTAATAAGAATCACTTTATTTTATTTTTGCATGATTGTTTGCGTGCTGACGCGAAATTAAACTTTATCTAAACCAAACCTTGCCAGGCAGATCTAAAATGAGTCCAACCACTAACGAAACCGGGGCCAATAATATCCTGGGTTCAATTCCCAGGTCAAGCAAAGTGTGTTCAAAGGTGTATGATCACCGTCACGCATTTGGCAAGCGTGGTGATGATTAAGGGGGTGCAGCACGGACGCGAAACTGCGAGTTTCAAGTTTCTTTATGATAGCGAGCGAGCGACGCGTGGCAGTGAAGTGACAACGGCGCACGACTACGAATACGCACGCACACTAATATCTGTACAGAGTAGGCTGGTGATTTAATTAGAGCAATGTTTACTTTCGTAAAATCATAGGCGTTTGTGTAAAAAATAATAAAAGTCTTAATATTTTCATATTAATTTTTTTTTAATTGAAAATAAGACAACAGTGGCCTGCGGAATATCAATACAAACATTTTGATGTCAGATCATTGTTTCTTTTGTGCTATATTTACAAAGTTTCTGAAGAAATAAGTTTTTAGATATCAATACTCTTACGTATTGTTTATGCAGTTTCTGGGTATTTGTTTCAAATTCCAAGACAACCATGGCCTTGTGAAAGGATCAAGCTAACCTACACTAGACCTTTTGATGTATATGACCTATTCAGCGCCTAGCACCAGTGACTTAAAAACACGTAAATTTTCGAAATTCCGCGCGGCACTCCCTTAAGGCAGTGCCTGTTAATTTATCGCTTTCTTCATCAGTAGGGCAATCCTGCTATACAGACCCAACCAACCAACCGTCAGGTTACAAAGTAGGTGTCAGACAACCTTGCGCAAGCATAACTCGCACGAGGGACCATCATCACCAGTGCATTCTTCATCCGGAACTCTTAAGACTAGTGTCTCAAGCGAGTTGCCCCGTGGACACGTATAGTCCACTACCTAATATCCAGATAGATTACCGGAGCTGTAAGCTCGCTCACTTCTTGTTGCACGTAGAGCACAACTCGCAGTTTCCACTGCTGAGCTTCAGTGAATGCGCTTCAGCGCGTCCTGGTAGGCTACTCTTGACGCAAACTCAATCTCAATACAATTCCAATGCGATTATTATGTATCGATATTGGGATAAGTTTCGCAATTTCGGAACGCCCCATCTCGATAATAATTTGTTCACTCAATTTCCACGCAATTTAATTCCAATGTAGCGCTATTATCGCCTTTAGAGTGCCATTTGAATTTTTTAGATTTGGGATTGGAATTTTATTGAGATTGAGTTTGCGTCAAGAGTAGCCTACCTGATCTGGCGTTATGTATGACCTGACGTAGATGGTCCCTTGTGCTTGCGCAAGGATGTCTGGCACCTACTTTATGACCTAACGGTTGGTGGGGGGTGTCAGTATAAATTTTAAAGTCGTGTATAGCAGTCAGCAGTGGGGCAGTTAATAGGCTATTCACTTGGGCAATTCTTTTGTTAATGTAAGCGCTTACTCTTGCAGGCTGACTTCAACAGACTGCACAAGGGCCACATAGGGACCGCGCCGAAATCAGCCTTTAAGAAGAAATCAAATGAAAACAAAAAACCTGGTAACAAAACTATGCTCTTATACTATACTAGCGGCCGCCCGCAGTTTCACCCGCGTGGTTCCCGTTCTCATGGGAGTATCGGGATAAAAAGTATCCTATGTGTTAATCCAGGTTATAAACTATCTGTATGCCGAATTTCATTCAAATCTATCCATTCGTTGCAGCGTGAAGAAGCAACAAATATACACACACACATACACACAAACTTTCGCATTTATAACATTAGTGTGATTGGTGTTACTTAATCATCATTCTGATATTGACTTCACCCAGGAAGATTTTGTGCCCGCCCGATCCTCTAAATGCCACTACACATTTACAGAATACACTAAACATAAGGCCCAAGACACCGTACTCGTAGAACAAGGGTACACCGAGCCGGTTCACACTCGCTCTGTACCAGGTACAGACATGTAACTGGGCGCTTCTCCCCACCACCACGGCCCGGTCAACCCGAGCCGAGGTCCGAGCCTTTAGAGGCGCCCCGGGTTGTTCCGCTCCCGATTCGATCCAAACCTAGTAGGGCACGGGGACACGCACGCCGTGATGCCGTTCCCTCTAGAAAACCTCTGACGGTTCTTCGTTTCACACGGCTTGAGGAACCCTTTAAGTTTCTCGCCGTCCCAAAAAAAGCCCGGTGAAGCTGAAAATGCCAAGTGGCTATCAGCAAATTTCGCAAATGCCGGTCATCGGATGGGTGACCAAAACTTTATCATCTCGAGCTCCTCCGTGCTTCGGAAGGCACGTAAAGCCGTTGGTCCCGGCTGCATTAGCAGTCGTTAACAACTACCAATCCGCACTAGGCCCGCGTGGTGGTTTATGGCCCGTTCTCTCTATCTGTCCATAGGGAAGGCTCGTGCCCCAGTAGTAGGGACATAAAATGAGCTGATGATGATGATGATGATGATGATGATGATGATGATGATGATGATGAGTTTCTTGCGCCCATTCTTCTCCACAGCTAAAAAATAGACGTCCTGAATGAGTAGGTAAAAATGTATGGACGATTCAAAATCACTTTTCGTAAGTTTATTTGAATAAAATATTTTGACTTTGACCTTGACTTTGACATTGCAAGGTTGCTTAACCTGCATAATCATGGTAACTCGAACGCGCCAGCCACTGCTTTTTTTATTGGAGCTTTCTGATGGCCTCAGGCAGCTTTTTTTAGCGTCACCGGTCTTTTTAGGTGCGGCGGGAAACTTAAAGGGTTACTTAAGCCGTGCGATTTAAATACCGTCAGAGGTTTTCTAGAGGGAATGGTATCACGCAAGCGTGTGGTTCCCTAGTACAGATCGGATCTGGTCGCACTACGTGGTCGCGTGTGGTGACGATGTGGTTGTTGTCTATAGAGTGGTCGCACTACGAGGTCGCGTGTGGTGACGATGTGGTTGTTGTCTGTAGAGTGGTTACGTGTGGTGACGATGTGGTTGTTGTCTGTAGAGTGGTCGCACTACGTGGTCGCGTGTGTTGCCGATGTGGTTTTTCTCTGTAGAGTGGTCGCACTACGTGGTCGCGTGTGGTGACGATGTGGTTGTTGTCTGTAGAGTGGTCGCACTACGTGGTCGCGTGTAGTGATGATATGGTTGTTGTTGGTAGAGTGGTCGCACTACGTGGTCGCGTGTGGTGACGATGTGGGTGTTGTCGGTAGAGTGGTCGCACTACGTGGTCACGTGTGGTGAAGATGTGGTTGTTGTCGGTAGAGTGGTCGCAGCACGTGGCGCGCCAGCTGCCGCTGTGGGTGCGCCACCACGAGCTGTGGTTGACTGCCTTCCGCGGCCGCGTGCATGTGGTGTACTACACCGCGCTGGTTAGTCACACTAGGCGTACGCTGATGGATGCTTTGGAGTTCCTCAATCAGACTATTTCAGAGGTGAGTATTCCCAATACGTATTATATGCAACTTTAAGTTAAAAAAAGGTGTTATTTTACGTCATTTTAGTATGTTAAAAGGAACGCCCCACTATGACACGTAAGAAAGTGCCTATTTCTAACGCTCTTTCTTATTATTGTATTAGAAGTGCAAATTATTTACTTACATACTTCTCTATGAATAGAATATAATCATTTCTATTCTATTTATTTTTTAATATTTATAACATTTATCGGCACACAATACAAAATTAAATAAGTATTAAGTAATTAAAATTATGTTATAAGAGTCTAAAAACTGTTGTCTAGTTATGGTGTTTTAACTTTATTTTTTTAAATACGGACTTGGTTTTACAACACGCTAAAGTGTCCAGCTACTTTTGCTGCTTACTGTACTAACATTTTTGCTATCGAGACAAACTTAGTTTATGATGGTAGTAGATAGCCAGGCAAAGTGGCGAAGTAATATCACCAACCGAACAGAGTACAATATGTACACCTGGGAATCGAACCCGAATCCTCTGTTGGTGGTCTTACCACTAGACCTTGGGAGCGGTCAACACCCTAATGGGTTGACCGCCGTTGGGCGACAATAGAATTCAATTGTCACTACAGTCGATATTGATACACAAAACAATAATATATAAAAAAAATATCTTGTAAAAGTTATTACATGATTAAAATTTTACTAGAAACAATCAACCAGTCTCAAGAAGCTAGTGTTTCCGAGGCCTATAGGCTTTTAGGCTTTTTTTAGACTAGCCTATGAATTAAGGAGCTAGAGCGGGATAAAAGCCTAAAAAGGCTTTTTTAAGCCTTTAGGCTAGGCCTTTTTCATAGCCTTTTTTGTCTACCCGAGGACTATAGGCTTTTAGCCTTTTTGTAAGCAAGGCGCATAAAAAAGCCCATAAAGATTTTTAGTCCTTTAGGCTAGGTCTCTTTTATTTATTGTTCGAGTATAATAATCAGAGATCGGAATAGGTAGAGCTATTTTTGGTACTTTTATACGAAATGTAATACGATGTAATAATATGGACATGCCCTACGTCCCGCAGTTTCAAAATTAATCCCGGGATTTCATTTGAGTTGGAAGTTACTTAACTAAAAGCTTGACAATTCTTACGAAGCCACACATCGCGCGATGCTTACAATGAGGTATAAGGATGAAACCACAGTGAAGTACGCGACATTTCCGAAACAATCACCAGTGGAATCCGTTACATGATCTATTACATTTTTCTGTTACCTTCATTCATTTATTTTTTGTTTTTAAAATCCCGGTATTGTAGTCGAAATCCCGGGGTATATCCATATTAACATATACGTTTGCGGTCAATGAACCAAAATAGCTCTACCTATTCCGATCACTGATAATAATCATCAACTTAATTTTACGATTTTAAATATTGTTTCAAATTGCATGAATTTTTGTACTTTATTATTATTATTATTATTTAAAATTAAATTTTTAAATAAATAAAAATAAATACAATACAAAAATAAATCTTGTTTAATTCATACCAAGTCAGAATCTCAAAAATGCCTATAGCCTTAAAATAAGCCTACTACTTGAAAAAGACTAGTCGTAAAAAAAGCCTAAAAGGCTATTTGGGCCTATAGGCTTTTTTAAACCTATAGGTTTTTCAAACCTATAGGTTTTTTAAAGTGAGTAGTCTTTTAAAGACCTGCTATACTACCATAGCCATAAAAAAGGACCAATAGGCTTAAATTTAAGACTAAAAGCCTATAAGCCCCGGGAACACTACAGGAAGCTCGAGTGGGATTCGAACCCACGACATTTGGATAACAGACTTGCAGCGTAAATCACAAAGTACTAGAAAAATTCAACAAGTCTTTTTAGAGTATGGGTAGCTCATCGGTTAGAGCATGGAACCGGGTATCCATAGGTCGTGGGTTCGATTGCCACTCGAGCTTCCTGAGACAAGTTGATTTTATCTTGTAACTTTATTAGCATAGTGAATGCAACATTCAAAATAATTAAAAATTCATAAAATGTTCAAATAATTTTTAACGCAAATTTTGTTGCGAACAAATTACAAAAACACAAATGCTGAAAAAAATTCCACGAGCAGGATTTGAAACTGCACCCTTCTGACATACCGGGTCAGGTGCTCTTCCAATTCAGCTATCATGGTTTTAACCAGCCCGCCGAAACTATTCAACACTTTTTACTTTGAAAGCCAAAGGCGCCCATTCAATGTCAACAACTACCGTCACTAACATCCGATCATAATATTTTTACAAATATTAAAGATCAGTTAAGAAGTAAGCAAGCTATTTATAAAATGTTCAAATAATTTTTAACGCAAATTTTGTTGCGAACAAATTACAAAAACACAAATGCTGAAAAAAATTCCACGAGCAGGATTTGAACCTGCACCCTTCTGACATATGATTTAATAAAAATTTCATTACTTTTTTTAGAGCGAGATGAACTGCGCTATGTCAAATAAAGAAGGCATATACCGGCGAAAACAGAAGCTAAGAGACTTTGATCCGTACACGCCAGAGATGTACCGAGAGATTGACATAGCTCAAGAAAAGGTATTCAAAATGATCTTAGAATATCAGAAGAAACATTATAGTGAAATCTTGATTGTACCTGCGGAAAATAATAGTACTGTAGCTTAATATAAGCGGCACTTAATACCTAAGCTCGGCCTACTTAGTGCTTGCTTCGTCCGAGCGCTTGGTCAGCAATATTAGATATATATCGTTATCGTGTTGTGACTGGGCGTATCATGAAACGGCTTACAAATCAAGTTCAACCCTATAGTGGATAGTAGATTATTTGAGACACCATGGCATGGTGGATTATTTGAGACACTTAACTTACGAAAAATTTCGATTAGCGAAAAAAGAACACACTTTATACAAAAAATAAATATAATTCCACAAAAATAAACTGACAAGTAAAGGGTTAAAAATCATAATTAAAATGTCGACCTAACTAAACTTTTTATCGATATTATACCTCATTTATTTAGACAAATAATAGTTAAATTTTGTTAGTAGAATCATTTAAAGTTATATTAGTAAATATTATTATTTACAAGTTTATTTTACTACAATGGTGATATTTGTTAATAGGTATTTTACTTTAAGTATTTATTCTTTGATTATTTTATACATATAATCAATATTGAACTTTATCTGGATATGCGGGCGTCTGTACAATAAGATCGAAGAGTTAAAACAATATCATTTATACGCATGTTGTTTTGATATTATATTATTATGTTGCAGTGCCGTTTGAATAGATGTTATTAGTAACTGGAATGTGTACATAAAGTGAGTTGGAAACTTAGTACTTAGAATTATTGCAAGACAAATAACTATGTTCCTAGCAGCGGTAGGCGAGTTTTAAAACAATAGGTTATCTATGTTTAATTCAGTTATGCATTTATAGAGGAGCTCCATGGCTCTGTGGTTTACGCGCCCGGTCTGCGATGGCTAAGGTTAAGCAACGTTCGCAAAGGCCGGTCATCGGATGGGTGACCAAAAATGTATCATCTCGAGCTTCTCCGTGCTTCGGAAGGCACGTAATGCCGTTGGTCCCGGCTGCATTAGCAGTCGTTAACAACCACCAATCCGCACTGGGCCCGCCCAGCTTCTCCCTGTCCATCTATAGGGAAGGCTCCAGCATATAGAACGAACTGGTGGTGATAAATTTATATTGTTTGTTTTATAGCGTCATTATTAGTAGTTATTTAAGTAGAATGTTTTGCAGTCCAATTCTCTAGTCTTCTCAATAATTATAATATTTTCCTATGTCTTAAGTATTAAATGAATACAATAAAATAAATCAACGAAATTCCAACTAATGTTCAAAAAGCCTATAATAATGCACTAATTTAATGTACGCACAAGAAAATATACTTATATTGAAGATAATAAATTGTTTGCGTAGCATTTAGTTCAAAGGTCTCTAGTCCAGGGATGGGCAAACTACGGCCCGCGGGCCATTTTCGGCCCGTGAATGATTGAAGTCAGGCCCGCGACCATCAAACAAAAATTTTAGTGCGTGTGTTTCAGAAAATCCATACCTACCAAAATGTTTATTTCACAAAAAAATATTAATAATATTTTTTATTTTGTCTTTAATAGTATGTAAGCAGTAGTAGTTTAATAGTAATAAGATAAGCTGGCTCACAATAGATTTTGTTAGTAAATATTGTCACGCGAAGGAAAAAGTTTGCCCATCCCTAGACTCTAGTAATTCTGTAGAATAACTAGTAGGAATGTTGAGTGAGTCTTTTATGCGAGAATATTTTTTATTGTTTTGTAATTGTGATACGTTAATAAAGCTTACTTATTTACTTATGACAATATATTTTGTATAACTTTTGTTATATCTTTACGTCTGTTGAGTGTTAATTTTATTTAAGTATTAAAATAAACTAAATGTTTGTTGATTTCCTTTGAGCCGTTTACTGGCTCTAGTGGCATGGCAAATAGCAAGCTGTCTTGCCTAGTTAATTCTAACAGAGGTCCTAAATATTATAACGATATTTAATAGTCTTAACCCATCCGGAAAGCAAATACGCTTGTGTTAAGTATTGGGTCACGTCAATAGTCTAACGGAGATATCGGGATAGTTCAAAAGCGCGTAAGTAGTATTTGGTGAAAAACGCATTTTTTTTAAAACCTGTTTTTTTTTAGAGAATAGGTAGGATAGAAAACTACATATTTAATTATTTACTTGGTAGTTTTACGTACCAATCAGAACATAGCAATTGTTTTGGCTCCTATATGTAATAATGAAGTTGTTTTCGAAAAGGACTACGTAAATCATAAGATAAAAGCACTTACGCTGTTTTGCTTTATCCATATTTAAGAGAGTTTGTGCGGAATCCACCAATGCTACTTACGCGCTTTTGAACTTTCCCCGACGATATGGGAAAGGAACCACGGCTTCTCGCATTCAAGCCGAGTATCTAACCGTTCGGTTACAGACACTGGATCAACCTCCACTTATACTATTTGAAATTGTATTGACTGCCAGTGTTTACTGTTTTTGTTAATTAATTTTAGAGATATATATTAACAAATCAATGTTGTATGTGAAGATTCTAAGTAAATAGGGTTTTTATTATAGTGAAATTTTTTATTTTGAGTATTTTCTTACCATCCTATTATTACATCCCCTCTTCTACGAAAAAAGCTGTCCTTACCTTACGTTGTCAGATTCTCTGGCTCGAACGCACCGAAAGTCTAGAAAGGGACACTTACAAGTGCCAGTCCTTATAAATCCATCCAGAGCCAAGATCATCGCCATCTTATCTTATCTTAGTGGGGCCTGCTGAGGTTTCCCTCTTGCAGTTACACTTCGACCCATCGGGATCTTTTGTGCAACCCCGTCCTTTCACTCTTCTTCCTCTGTAAAGATAGATGCCATAAGTTTGGCCACGTCCTTAAGAGCGAAGAGCCTGAAGTCCTCCGGTTTCGGATAAGCCGACCCCAGGAGTCCCATTCTTTTCCTAGCCAGAGAGTCATAGTCACACAGTAGGTGCTGCATTGACTCCGTTTCCTCTCCACATGCCATCCTTTCTGGTTACGATATAAAAGTTTTCCTCGGTCCTTGGGCAGTAGCCCAATCTGCCCAAATGTCCAGGATCTGGTAGTTACCAGATACCGGTACTGTATCTGTAGTATGATAGCTCGTATTTTTTTGGGAATTAGATCTACTAATGCTTGGGGTAATCACGTTGACGGTACAGAATATTCAGATGTTTTTACATTTTCGGTAAAGCTAAGGCTGCCTTTCCACCAGAGTAGTGCGAGGTAGCTAAGCGGTGTGGAGGTAAATATCCACCAATAGGAGAACTCCATTTTATCCTGCAAGGACAATGAAGGACTCCTATTGGTAAATTTTTACCTCGCACACCGCTTAGCTACCTCGCACATCTCTAGTGGAAACGCAGCCTTATGAGAGCGCTGTTCCAGTTGTCGTCGCGTCTGGACTCCAATTCCACTTACATCAGGTGGAATGGAGTCATTTGCCGCGCTAACTATATAAAAAAATATCCTCAACTCGCGAGTCAGCAAGTTGAGGAACAATCCAGCTCCGCTAGCTGTGGAGTATCTGGACTCTGCTTTTGCTTAACATCAAGTACTAGGTACCTGATGTAGCAGAGTCATTTGCCTACTTTTTAATAAAAAAATAATTACTACGAAACAAAATTTTAAAAAACCGGTCAAGTGCGACTCGGACTCGCGCGCGAAGGGTTCCGTACCATTATCTATAAAAATATTTAAAGTTTTTACCAGTTATCGTTATTAAGATCGAGAAAAAACAATTCAACTGTCTAACTATCACGGTTCATGAGATATACAGCCTGGGGACAGATGGATAGACAGACAGACAAACAGACGGAGTCTTAGCAATAGGGTCCCGTTTTGCCCTTTGGGTACGGAACCCTAAAAAAGACAACAGGCCTCAAATAAGACTTAAACCCACGGACTTTCTTAATTTTAGCTAACAGTAAAAAATACAGATGGTAAACAATAATATTATAATAAATCTGCTGATTTTAAATAAGAATTAATAAAGTAATAAGGGCATATAAATAAAAGTATGCATTCATAAAACTAAATATGCTTTATTTCACATCGTGTCAATATTCATTGGTCACAAACAAGTTTTGCACTTCGACAATGGAACTTACCGTTACTCCGATCCCTCTTTACATTTACAATATAAAATATATGCAGTTAACAACAATTCCCTCAAGTTTACTAATAAATTACAAAATCATTTTATACAAGAAGCAGTCGACTCATCACTGACGCAAGTCTTAACGATACAAGCACGCCTTACGCTTGGACGTATTGTAATTATTATTATTATTAAATTCTAATATTCTCAATCGTCTGTGTTGCACCGATTTTGTTTCGCACCCTTATTTAGAAAACAGACGCGCGAGGGCATATCGATATTAAAGTCTCAGGACAATTTTCCAAATAAGAATTCTTAATGTATTTAAATATAAAGGTCATTATTGCATGTTTTATACAATCTTTGAACTGTTCTTTTAACGCAACTGCAAATAACCTAGTTCTAGAAACTCATCGCAAGCAAAATCGTTTAATTCCCTTTATTAGGCAGTACATGTTTAAATATCATTGTTTTTCCATCTTATCTCAATCACATAAGGTTCAAAATATGTTGGAAATATACATCTTACTACCTGTTAAAGGATACTTAAAGACATTAAAAGTACTTTAATTGGAAAAAAACATTATAGCAGGTATTAACACTTTCCCATCGATATACTTTCGTCAATCAATTATCTAAACAAGAAGGTAGATTACAATATTAAAAAAAATTGGTATTGCTACATATGGTATAATGCTTATACTATGGTAATGGCTGACGTTGTATACTAATGTATCCAGTCTTAGTAGGCACGAGTTAAAACAATTCACACATCATAACATCAGGCTTGCATCAGCGACATTGCATCAGTTAACACTAATATATCAGTTGGTGACTTAGCCACAAAATAACGAGACAGGAAAGGGTACGCTTCATACACACGCGCTCAAACAACGCACACATACCGGGTGTCCCAGAATATGAATGAATGAATGAATGAATGAATATGTGCTAAATAAAAAAATAATGACTTGTGTCAAAAAAAGTACTTTTTTTTTATATTAACGGGTAAGCACAGTGCCTTGATCTCACCTGATGTTAAGCGCACTTCACCCAGGATCCTCAACTAGTGAGGCACTGGGTATCTTATCTCTGGCTGCCGGAACACAACAATGCTACAAACATTGATATCATGGCGACATATTTAGATAAGATGGTACGACTTTTTCAGACTTTCAACTACAGGTGCTTCGTTTATTGGTTTTTTTTTCACCATTATTATTTGTGAATGATTGATTCGTCAAACTACAAACGATTTTTTTAAAAGACTTACGTAGATTTGAAGTCGCAGCATTATTTTGGTGTATTTTTTGCAGCAAAGTAAATTTTTATTTAGCACATTCGAAAGGTCCTTACCTAAGGAATCTCCCGTTACAATTTGATTCACATATTCTGGGACACCCCGTAGACAACCTCACACAGATACGGAATCTCGCAACTGTCCGAGCACAGCTCTATATTGTCTATAAGTGCGATGCTCGGGCGGGGTATGTATAAAGCTTGCAGTCTGCTGTCTCCTTATCTGTAGTTTAGCGATTCTATAGCCCGCGGTCGCAGTCTAAAGGGTGCCAAATGCGAGTTTCATTCGCCATTCAATCACGTTTACGAAAACGAGAATTTCTATGGAAAAATGTTAACTCTTCTTGTCTTCTTCTATGTCGCCAGGAGGCGCTACTTCAATGCCATACTAATTCTCGTTTTCGTAAACGTAATCGAATGAATACGGACAGTAAACAAAACTCACACTAGGCACCCTGAATATAAATACGTAATGATCCTAATACGAGCTAAACGCTAGCTGCTCGACTTAACGCATATAGTTTGTTAGCACTCGTTAATATTGATACAAATTCATTATGAACCGTTTTATTAGCACAATAAGTGAGGAATGAATTGTCATGTTATTGTATAATGTTTAAATACAAAATCGTTTTTAAATGTTATGATAAGCTTACTATATTAGCTGCAATTTCACGTTCCGCCAGACCACGACCGAGACTCTACACTCATATATCAACGCACCGCGAGGGCATAAAATAATCACCAGTAAAATTTAATGTCTAACAACATGTTATTAAACTCTTAATTATATTACAAAATTATCATCAATATCACAAATAAAATACAGACCACGGCGCTCGACCTTGTTATATAGAGTTCGATACCAAACAACCCATATTTAAAATTAATATTAAATAGGGAACACATAATAATAAACTTCAGTCGAGAATCTTCGTCTGTTGAAATGTATCTGATACATTCCTCAACGCGGGAATTATTCACGTTAATAAAAGTCACACTGGACGAACTAATAACATCCGAGTCAACTGACAACTGTCTCCCTCGCACGCGTTGACCGTCAATACGCCCGTCCCTCTCCGCGGCCGCGACGCGAGCCGGGCGTCCGACGGCGCGAAACAAAACGTTAATGTACAAAAATAATTATAGAACAAATGAAACACTATAATACAAAATAAAATAAACAAAAAACAGTATTTTACAAAGTTGTCTATGGCCATGTTGCGAAGGACACCGCTGGAACATTCCTTCTGACACGCGATAAAGACGTATAATTGAGCTGGCGATACACATCATGCATCCAAGTTTCGAACATAAGGAGATGCTCCTCAGCTTACGACGAATATAATAATAACATTTCGAAATCAACAAGTCTTGTATAAATATCTTATTATATTTATTAAAGAAAAGTTGTCATGTTCGGATGTTTACCACCAGCTGCATGAACCACCGTACAAATAACAACAATATGAGTGACACAATGGTTAAGATTAAATCAAACATTAGCGTAGAAAAATCAGCCTTCACGTATCATTCACTCACTATACCTTCATTTCCTAACTATTCTAACCGTCCGGCCGCAAACAACGCGATAGACTAGATATACCATTTCACATCCAATTTAACGCAAATCTGTAATCTGTGCTTTAGCTTAAATCGTAGTGAAGACGTGAGATTCGACAGTCAAACTCCATGTCACCGGAATAAGGTCTAATATCCACTGATGGGAGGTAAAGCGCACCATTTCTCAGTCCCCACCCGTTCACAAACATAGTGTGAGGTAGTCGCTTCGTTATCCAATGCGAACAATGGGGACAAACTCGAGCTCGAAGCTTATTTATTGTCTAAACGAAATTTCCAATTCTGAACTTCAATACAAAATTCTAGTCACATTTAATTCATTAACAGCCGTATAATCACAATTCAATCGATCCACGATCAATCAAATATTTATTGAGTTTGAAATGATCTCGACGGAGAGCCACGTTTGTCGGTGCGGGACGCCCGCAAGGCCGATGCGTTTCACGGAATAATGATCTTTATAATAACCATATAAAGTCCATTGTTCAACACGATTGGTTGAGTGTATAATTAAGGAGTTTCTATCTGTAGTCAGTATACGGTTTTAGCACAAAAATGCACACAATCGTTTTACACTTCACACAGATTAGTATACTGAAACACAGATAAAAATATATAATGTATATATACATACATATATATATATATAATTATAGCGCACGTTTAGTCTTGCGGATCCTTAAATTGTAGGTATATTATGTGGATATAACTTATCCGAGTGTTGACTAGTCGAGAGTGGACGCGAACTGTTTAAATTCATACATTATTGTATTTATGACGTAACAAGAATCTTAATTAATTGCCCAGAGGGTGTGGCGTCAACAGTTCTGTCGCGTTAACTGCTAGATTAGGAGCGTCTTTTCTTATTTACTAATATGTGTAATATAGAAGACTTTGATCTTAGGAT